>JANHMN010000005.1:54090886-54167197 GCA_030674055.1 Rhabdomys pumilio
ACACACACACACACACACACACACACACACACACACACACACACACAGAGAGAGAGAGAGAGAGAGAGAGAGAGAGAAAGAGAGAGAGAACTTTATATATTGTGGATATTTCCCTTTTGTTTTCTATGAATCATTGTAGATTGTTTCAATAATGGTGTACTTTGTTGTACAGAAGTTTTCAGTTTCAGTGGTCTCATTTATTAATTTGCAGTCTAAGTGCCTGTGCTATCAGTGTTCTGTACAGACGTTTTTCTTGTCCAGTTGAGGTCAGTGAGTTCAATGGTATTTCCCATGGCACAGCCATATCTAATGTATAAAGAAAAAGTAATAAAGCTAGCTCAGATACTTGACAAAGGTCTAGCAAATCTGACCTAATTGATACATTCAGTCTCATGCCATTCTTCACTTTTGTTCTTAATCTCCACATATTGAATGGTTAGTGGGCATTAACATTTGTACAACTTGTGTATACTTGATTGATGAGAAACATTTTATGAATCATTTATGTTTTCTCCAGAGGTACTGTTTCTAAACTTCCCAAGGAAAATCTTGAGCGTATTATCCCTTCTGCTTTTAGGGATATATCCTTATCTAGCCCTACTTGAAGGACTTCCTTACATCCTAGCAGTTCTGACTCAAAGATGCCAGAGATTTTCTTAAGAAGTTTTGACTCCCAAAATATTTGTGGAGCATATATTCCAGTAATCACTCAGGAAATTTTCAGCATATCAGGTTAAAGCCTGTACTTACTATACACTCAGGCAGTTACATGGCAAATATCGATTGGGGGTTACATATTATATGCCTCTCCAGAAGAATCTACCACAAAAAAAGTTAGAGCTGAAGTTACCTCTTAACCTGAAATTAGAGTTAGCCTTGAGTTAACTCTGTTCTACGCAGGAGCTTATACTGATAGAGAAAAGAATAGTGTGGACAAATCATAAAATAATGAGGCATTAAGACTACCTATTCTTAGAAAAGTAAGCTTAGAAAAGTTAGCTTCTTAGAAAAGAGCACTGTGGTATTGTATAACAAAGGAAGAAAAGAATCTCAATATCCAACATACAAATAAATTCTACAAAAATATAAACATTGTATTATGGCAGAAATTGAATAACAACTATAACAAGTTTGGTCTGAAGATTTTTCTTGGGGCTATGATAATTGGAACTCTTACCATTAAGATTTAATATTGTATTCCTTGGTACATGACAATTTGCCCAGACTAGATTGGAGATATTATCTCTGTCTAGTGCCATTGAAACCAGAAGGTTCTTAAATGTTGGATTATGGGGTTGATGTGAAAAAAAAAATATTGTAAAAGATAACTGTTCTGTCCTGGTTTATCAATGATGACTAATTTTATGATCAATCAAGAATTAAAACATTTGTCTGGAAACAAAGAAGATATGATCTCTGTTTGCAACAACATGAATTTATCCCTGCATACTGAGTTCTAGATAAATAAAACAAGCACCATGACTGTCAGTCAGTCAAGCTTCAAGATTCCCTGACCACTGTGTCTGACTCACTCCTCCCTCACTGACTCCTTATTTCCTATGTGGAACCTGACCATCACCATCACCTGCAACATACCCACTTTCTTTTCTACCAAATTTAGTATATCTGGTTTTATGTTGATATCATTGATTCATTTAGAGTTGAGTTCTGTTTCAGGAAATATGTATAGATCTATTTGGATTCTTCTACATGCAACCATCCAATGTGACTTGCATCATATTTTGAAGATGATATATGTTAATTACAATGAATATTTTGGGCTTCATAATCAAAACATAGGAGTCCATAGTATGTAGATTGTTTTTTCAAGTTTCAGTCCTATTACATTGACCAACAAGTCTGTTTTTACATCAATAGCACACAGTTTTTCTTACTATATCACTACTGTACAATTTAGATAGGAGATGGTGTATCTTATGGCAGTTCTTTTTTTTTAATTTTTCTAATTTTTTAGTGGAGGTTTTTCTTTTTTTCTTTTTTTTTTAAGTAGTAGTGCATTTATTTCAATTGGTTTGCAAAAAGGTGTAAAATAGGGCTTTCAAAAAACATATCCAGTGCTAAACAAGAGGAAGTAAACAGAGAGAATACATATCCAAGCTTTTTTTGTTGTTGTTGTTGTTGTTGTTGTGAACCACATAGTATATTGTTCTTTTCTTTTTTTTTTAATTATCAAATCATAATTTTTACTTTTTAACACAGGAGTTATAAATATGAAAATTCAGGATGTGGGGAAAGGGATGACACAGGAGCATAGGTGTTCAGGGGGAGTACAGATATCTTTCAGAACAGGGTATCAGTATGGTGAACTTTCAGGGGTCAGGTCACTATGACTCTGCCTATGATTCACTTGTCCTTATCTAATTTGGTACTATCTGTCAATGATGCCTATTTACAAGGTCTATGACTACTCATGCTGGTAGATTTTCACAAAAGCTGCCTGTTTACAATAGTTTATAGCCATCTGTTTCAGTGTTTTTCCATAGAGACCCAAGACTTTGTGTTAGCCGGCATGTATGTCAGGCCTATTGCTGATTTTAGGCTTATGGCTGATTTTAGGCCTTCTCCAAGTATAGAAGGGCTGTGGCGATTCTAATCTTGCCAAGGCAGGGATAGAAGCCTGACCTCCAGTAATTAAAGGGGACCTTGTAATGGCTCCGGTCCTCCTGTGGTTGTCTAGTGAGGCATGAGGGCCATACCCATCCTGATGTCTTTTTCCTGGAGAGGGGATAATTTTGACATCAACCCCTATGCAATCAGGCTTGCCCCTCAGGGAACCCAGAAACATATTTTTAACTTTTATTTATATTCCCTTGCAGTGCTTAGCCTCGCAGCCTAAGCAAGAATTAAGATTGCCAGACAGAGGGGGTTCTGGGTGGCCCCTGTCTGCTTGGTCTAGGGGCAGAAGTCCCCTCTTTTAGATTGAGTGGACATGGGACTTGGGAATACCTTAGATAGAGTAACAACCTCATTTAGAGTCTCATGGTCCTCTATAGCTAACTTATGATAGTGTGTCTGAATAGATTTTGCTATCAGATTATCTATATGTTGTTTCACAAAGTTAGTCAGCCTATTTAAGGCCCAAGGACCAAAGGAAATAAGCAAAAATAACCTAATTAATGGTCCCAAGATGGAAAGAAGTAGGATTAATAATCACGGAGAAGTTGAAGACCAATGCTTGTACAAGCTGGCAGTTCTTTTATTATTCAATATTACTTTAGCTATTCTTTGTTTTCTGTGTTTTCATGTGAAACTGATATTATCCTTTCAATTTTGTGAAGAATTGTGTTGAAAATTTGATGATAATTGCACTGAACCTGTAAATTGCTTTTGTTATGATGGCCATTTTTACTACCAATCCATAATTATGGAAAACCTTTCATTTCTTGATAACTTCTTCAATTTCTTTCTTTAATTCCTTAAAGTTTTGATTATAAAAGAATTCCAGTTTGGTACCTAGAGATATATCATGATACTTATTTGAGGCAAGTTTTTGAGGCTATTGTAAAGACAGTTGTATCTATAGTTTCTGCCTCAGTCGATTTGTAGTTTGTGTATAGAATGTATACTGATTTTGTGAGTCAATGTGCCTATATCTGTTGCTGAAAGTACTTATTAACTGTAGGTGTTCTTCATTGCAATTTTAGGGTCCCTTAAGTATATAAAGATATCTGCAAAAATCATTTGTTAACCCTGTTTTTTTCTATTTGTATCCTTTTGAACTTCTTTAGTCATATTAATGTTCTAGCTAAGACTTCAAGCAGTATGCTTTAATATATAAGAAACAATAGACAACTCTGTACTGTTCCTGATTTTAATGAAACTGATGAGAGTTTCTCTCCATTTAAGTTGATGTAGGTTATGAGATTGCTGTAAACTGCCTTCATTGTGCTTTAGTATGTCCTTTGCTTCTCTAATCTCTCCTAGATTTTATCATGACAGGGTGTTGGAATTTGTCAAATGTCTTTTCTGTATCTAATGAGATGATTATGCATTTTTGTCAATTAGTAGGTTATAATGGTAGATAGCATTTATTGATTTTGTATATTAAACCATCTGTGAATCTGTGGCATGAAGCCTACTTGATCATGGGTGATGATCTTTTTGATGTGTTCTTGAATTCAGTTAGCAAATATTGAATTTTTTATAACAATGTTCATAAAGAATATTGGTCTGTAACTTTTTTTGTTAGGCCTTGTTGTGCTTTAGGTATCATGGTAACTGTAATTTCATAAAATAGGTGTGGCAGTAATCTTCTGTTTCTTCTTTGTGCAAAATTTTTGTGAGTTACTGAATAAAATCATTTTTGAAAGTATGATAGTTTTTTGTTATAGCAACATCTTACCTTGGGATTTGACTTCTTGGGGAGTAAGGATTGAGGTAATTTTAATTACTCCTATTTCACTGTGGGGTATAGATATATTACAAGTGTTTATCTGATCTTTGATTTAGTGTATCTGATTTTATGTTGAACTATTTAATGCACTTGGATTTGAGTTTTGTGTAGGTTGCTAAGTATAGATCGACATTCTTCTACATGCAGATATCTTATTTGACAGGCACTATTTTATTTGTTGAAGATGCTGTCATTTTTTCCATTGTATTTCTGCTGTTGTTAAAAAACAGGTGACCATAAATTTGTGGATTTATGTCTCAATGTTTATTTGATTTTATTGACCAATGAATCCATTTTTATACCAATAGCATGCAATTTTATTAATATAGCTCTTTACTACAGCTTGATATAAGAGATGGTGATACCTCCAGCATTTCTTCTATTGTTCAGAATGCTGTTACATATCCTGGGATTTGGGTTTTCTCACATGGTATTGAGAATTGTCCTTTAAATATTTTTTGTGTTGAATCACAGATTTCTTTTGGCAGGATGACTTGTGAGTTTTATATTTAATCCTATTAATACATGAGAATGGGAGATTTTTCCATCTTCTGATATCTTCAATTTCTGTTTTCAAAAATTTGAAGATTTTTTTCATAAAAGTCTTTTACTTGCTTGGGTATAATTACTCCAATATATTTCATATTATTTGAGACTATTGTGGCAGTGGTCACTACTCTGATTTCTTCCTTAGTTTATATTTGCCATTTTTATATAAGATGGCCAGTGATTTTTTTTAATAATCTTGTGACTAGCTATAGGAATTCCTTCAGGAATTTTTGGGTTGTTCATGCACATTACCATATTATGATTCTTTATTTTTCTTCCTAATTGTATTCATTTGACCTCTGTCAGTTATCACTTTATCTAAAATTATCACTTTAGCTAAAATTCCAATACAATATTGAACAGAAAGAGAGAAAGTGGCAAAATGTATCTTGTTCCTGGGTTTAGTGAAATTGCTTTGAGATTTTCTCCATTTCATTTGATGTTGACCACAGTCTTGCTGTAAATTGTCTTAGTTATGATTAGGTATGTCCCTTTTATTCATAATCATTGGAAATCATTCCGGGGGCTTCTCAGACAATTTAAAATAGTACTACCTGAAGACCAAGCTATATCACTCTTGGGCACATGCTCCAAAAGATGCACATTCTCCACTATGTTCATAGCACCATTATCTGTGATAACCAGAAGCTAGAAACAACCCACATCAACAAATAGATACAGAAAATGTGGTTCATTTATAGAAAGAAATTCTATTTTACTGTTCTCAATCCTTAAAGTGCTTCTTTTTTACTATCTACTTCTTTTGAGTGTGCTATCTTCTATTTCTTCTAGAACTTTTAGGTGTGCCATTAAGTTGCTATTATAACATCTTTCCATAATTTTAATATTGCCACATAATGTTATGATCTTTCCCCTTAGCACCATGTTCATTGTGTACCAATAAGTTTGGGGATTTTGTATATTAATTTACATTGAATTCTAAAAACTTTAATTTCTTTATGTGCTTCTTGATCCATTTTCATTCAGTAGAGTGTTGTTCAGTTTCCATGAGCACATAAACTTTCTGTTGTTTCTGTGGTTGTTGATACATAGTTTAAACCCTGAAACTCTGATAAGATTCATGGAGATATTGAATTTTCTTGTCTCTATAGAGACATATTTTTTGTCAGAGTATATGTTCAGTTTTGTAGAAAGATGTGTGAGGTGCTGAGAAGATATTCTTTTTTATTTGGTTGAAATGGTTTTTAATTACATGCTATAGTCATTCTGTTTAAAACATCACTTAACTCATCCTTTTTGCTTTGATTTTGTCTTCATGGTTTGTTCTTTGGTGAGAGTATTTTATTAAACTCTCCCATTATTTGTATTTGAAGGTGAATATATGGTTTATGCTGTAATACTTTTTCTTTTGAAACAATGAAGTTTCTTTTGCTTGTGGCATAGATGTTGAGAAACTATATGATTTTGTGTATTTCTCCTGTGATGAATGTGAAATATCCTTCACTATGTATTTTGATTAATTTTGATTTGAAGGCTATTTTGTTAGATCCTAAAATGAATATATCAGCTTGCTTTTTAGTTTCCTTTGATTTTAATATCCTTTCCAACACTTTTTTCAAAAGTCAATGTCTATTCTTGATTTTGAGGTGTATTGATTTGATGTTACAGAACGACAAATACTGCTTTGCATCTTTTCCATTAGTTTGTGTCTTTTAATTGGGTAATTGAGAACACTGATTCTGAAAAATATCAGTGACCAATTATTATTGATGCCTGTTATTTTTCTTGCTATTGTTATGACAGTGTCATGTTTTGTTTGTTTGTGTGTGTTTGTGTGTGTATGTATGTGTATGTATGTGTATGTATGTATATATGTAATGCATATGTAATGCATATGTATACATGCAATTTCCTTCTTTTGGATTTACTGATGTGAGATTATTTCATGTTTCCATGGGTGTACTTAATTTACTTAGGTTGAAGTTTTTCTTCTGCTATTGTGTTTCTCAATCTTCCTAACACTATAGGTTTTTAATACAGTTACTCATGCTGTAGTAAGCTCCAACCATAATTTTTTTTATTTACTTAATAACCATAATTTTGCTACTGTTATAAATTTTAGTGTAAATAATGTTGAAGATATAGGATTATCAAAAGAGTTGCAACCCAAGGGAGGAGAATCAAAATCTAGCTCCTTGTATCAGGCTAGATTGTGTATATGTGTTGTTTCAAATTCATTTTATCAAGGAATATCTTATATTCTCCACCTATGATGATGGGAAGTTTTTCAGGATATCATATTCTAGTTGGTATCTGCTTTCTCTTAGAGTCTGAAGCACAACTGTTCATGACTTTCTGGATCTTAGAGTCAATATGTATAATACATTAATATAATATAATATAATATAATATAATATAATATAATATATTATAAATATAATATAGATTATAGTTCTGATTATAATGCCACTAGGAGACTTTCATTTCTGGTCTATTCCATTTGATGTTCTGTATTCTCTTTTATACTTTTATAGACATCTCTGTATTTAGTAAATTTTTTTCTATGATTTTGTTAACAACTCCTTTGAGCCTTTTAGCTGGAATTATTCTGCTTCCTCTCCTCTCATTATATTTAGGTTTGGTCTGTTATTAGTGTCCTATATAACCTGAATGTTTTTTCTCATAAAATGTTTAGATTTTAATTTTTATTGTCCATGTATTTACTTCTTCCATTTAACTTCCATCCAGAGATTCTGTTTCATCTCTTGTATTCTGTTGGTGAATCTATATTCTGAAATTCCTGTTCAAATTCCTAAACTTTTCATTTTTAGAGGAGGCATGGACATAAAGGAAGGAGGTCTGCAGCTTGGATGATCCTAAAGGATTTGCATGAGAGCACTTATTCATCTTTCATTTATTCTCAACCCATTCTTATGGCAATGGTTCCATTTATATTTCCTAGTTTGTGTAATTACTATAAGCTATGTGTACACATCTAAAGATTTGAAGATGAGAGTCTCCAATAAGTTCTCAGTTACCTTGTTAGAAATTACTTTTTCTCATTTCACACATTTACTTAAACCATTCATGTTTTTATTTTTTTTGTAGTAGAATAGTATTCTATATTGTACATTTACAAGATTTTCATTATCAATTCATTGGTTGTAGAATGTTTATGTGGTTTCCTTACTTTTTTTTTTTTCTGTGAATATAGCAACAATGAACCTGGCTAAGCGAGTAGGATCTATAGAGTAAGAATCAAACCTTTAGGGCATATACCAAGGAGTAGTAGAGCTGGGTTTTATGTTAAGTTTATTTATATTCTTTGAAGAAATTTCCACATTGATTTACATTGTTGCTAAAACAATTTGCTATCCTATAAACAGTGATTAATGAGTCCATTTTCAAGAATTATACTCCTGCTTTTGTGGTTGATTGTTTTATTCATGTTTACCTTTCTAAGGTAAGATAAAATCGCAATTTCGTTTGCATTTCCATAATTGCTAAGAATAATGAAGAATTTTTAAGATAGTGAAGTTATAATTATTGGAGGAATGTGCAACCACTAATTTTTAAAGGAGTTTAATCCCCAACATCAATCTATAACCAATTTTACTAATGCTTAAAGATAAATGAAGTCTTCATCACAATCAATGAAATTTCTATTGCAGCAGATAGAAATGTCCACAGAAAACCAAAACCAATTTAATATTGAGAGTTGTGGATTCCTATACCAATGGGTATATCTACAAAATACTCACTCATGTAAGTCAGGAAACACTGTGGAAAAGGGGTGGGAACATTGTAAGAGTCAGAGGATGAAGGAGTTTATTGTGAAATTATATCTCCTAGTAAAAACTGAAGCTATGTCCATAAATTTTCATTAATCTAATTACCCAAACTTAAGTTGAACATGGATGACTGTAGAAAAAACAATAAAACAGCCAGGGAACCGCAGGGTTCCTCATGCCACACTGTGTGTAGTTGGCTGAGAACACCCTGGGTTCCTCCAGCTGGAAGTTAGACCCTGCTGTCTGTTCACCATTGTTCTTCAAGGCATGACCCCAACACAGGAGGAAGTCCTTGGGTTTCCAAAACTGGTTTATTGGCATGGCAGATGGTGGATGGATCTGGATATGTGCCCCCAAAAACCCAGGGCAGACCTGAGTTAAATAGGGAGGGGAAGAGGGGGGAGGGGCTGGGGAGAAATGCTTAATCAACTCCACCCTCTGGCCTTCAGGTACCTCATTAGCATGTAAATCTATTTAGGGCCTGGGGACTGTTCTCAAGCCCTCCACCTGTGTATGTGACTGAAGGGTGAAGACAGAGTGGAGATTAAACCTCATGTCAGGCACAACAGATGACATCAGTTAACATACAAAAATGGACAGAAAAAGACCACTTGAGAAATGTTGTGAACAAGAAAAGTGGCTTTCTGCAAGGAAAAGCATACCAGCTATGTTGTTCAAAGTCAGTTAGCCAAAAAAACATTCATTCTGGTATCATTATAGAGACTGAATAAGTTGTATTTGTGTGTGTGTCTGTGTGTGTGTGTGTGTCTGTGTGTGTCTGTGTGTATTAATATATGTATGCCATAGCAATGAGTGGAAAAGAATCCATTAATTTGATATAAATAGGGAGGGATATATGTTAGTGTTCAGAAGAATAAATGGCAGGGAGACATTTTGTTATTAAATTACAGCATCAAAATTTTTTTAAAAAATTCTGAAAGTAGAACTGCCACAAAATCCATTAATATCACTCACTGTTGTATATGACATATCAACATGTTACTAAAATATCTACACATCTATTATTGTTGCAGAAAATTGGGTTGGGTTGGGGTTGGGGATGGGTACAACCTCGTGCTGACAGGGGGTGTGTTGGAGGTATGAGATGTGGAAAAGTTGGAGGGTAGACAAAGTGGGAAATAAAATCTGGAGTGTAAAAATTAAATAATAGATTAATCAAAAACTTGCTATAAAATTAGGATAGAAATACTCTAGCATATGAGTAGATCTATCTATCTATCTATCTATCTATCTATCTATCTACCTATCTATATATCAATCTATCTAGAATTACATTCAGCTAGATACCTGCAAGAATAAAATCATCAAACTTGCATGAAAAATAAATGAAACTAGAGATTGCTATGCAAATTTAAATAAGCTAACCACATAAAGACAACTCTTACATGCTTATTTTATTTTCAAAATTTTTATTTAAGTTTATATATACATATGTATCCATTTACATTTTTAGTAAATAGCATTTACCAGTGAACTATGAGATAAGAGCAACATATCTTAAGAAGGAAGAAGAGGAATAATCAGGAACAAAGTTCATTAGACTTGCAATAAGTAGTGGAAGATATTTGAAAGTCAAGAAATTGCTAAGACAGAAGTATAGAGGATTAAGAATGAAACTTTACCAAAAATTCCTCAGTAACAATACATATAACATAATTTTAAGCTTAGGTTCATTAAAAATAAAATAAATAGCATAGAACACACAAGAACAATATATATATATATATATATATATATATATATATATATATATATATGACATATGTATATGTGTGTGTGTTTATATACATATGTGTGTGAGTATGTGTGTGTCTGTGTGTGTGTGTGTGTGTGTGTGTGTGTGTGTGTGTGTGTATGTTTTAACTTTAGTTTTATGTCTTAGTAAATATTTAGGAACCATATTAAATACCTGTAAAGGCACAGGAAACTGAAAATTAATAGAATGTATTTTTAAAATCCATCTTCAGTTATTACTAAGAAAGTATTCACTTTCATCAAATATTACTAGGAAAATAAGTAATAAAAGGTGTATAAATTGATTTTTTATATTTTTGTCAACATTTTGCCTTTAAGCCAAAAATTATAAGTAACTAAATTATCCTCATTATCTAAAAACAATCAACTATATTCTATAATAGTACAATCACACTGATTTCATAATAGTCTAAACTCGAGTGGCTGAGAAGCACCTTAAGAAATGCTCAACATCCTTAGTCATCAGGGAAATGCAAATCAAAACAACCCTGAGATACTACCTCACACCAGTCAGAATGGCTAAGATAAAAAACTCAGGTGATAGTAGATGCTGGCGAGGATGCGGAGAAAGAGGAACACTCCTCCATTTTTGGTGGGATTGCAAGCTGGTACAACCACTCTGGAAATCAGTCTGGTGATTCCTCAGAAAATTGGACATAGCATTACCTGAGGATCCAGCTATATCACTCCTGGGCATATACCCAGAAGATGCTCCAACGTATAATAAGGACTTATGCTCCACTATGCTCATAGCAACCTTATTTATTAATAGCCAGAAGCTGGAAAGAACCAAGATGTCCCTCAACAGAGGAATAGATGCAAAAATAATGTGGTACATTTACACAATGGAGTATTACTCAGCTATTAAAAATAATGAATTTGAGAAATTCTTAGGTAAATAGATGGAACTAGAAAATATCATCCTGAGTGAGGTAACCAATCACAAAAGAACACACATGGTATTTACTCACTGTTAAGCAGATGTTAGCCCAAAAACTTAGAAGAGCGAAGACTCAACCCACAGACCACATGAAGCTCATGAAGAAGGAGTCCCAAGAGGGGACGCCTCAGTTCTACTTAGAACCAGTAACAAAAATACTTAAGTGAGCAATTATGGAAACAAAACATGGGACAGAAACTGAAGGAGAGGCCATCAGGAGACCATTCCACCTGGGCATTCATCCCATGTACTGTCACCTAAGCTAGACACTGTTGTGGATGGCTGTAAGTGCATGCTGTCAAGAACATGATATAGCTGTCTCCTTAGAGGTCTGCCAAGGACTAACACATTCAGAGGACTTTGCTCACAGCTAACCACTGATATGATCAAGGGTTTCCCAATGGAGAACTTAGAGAGAAGACTGAAGGAACAGAAAGGGTTTGTGGCCCCATGAGGAGAGCAACAATTCCAAACAACCAGAGGCACCCAGGGTCTAAATCACCAGCCTGGGAGCACATAGGGAGGGACCTATGACTCTAGCAGTATACATAGGGGAGGACGAACTTGTTGGGCATAGGTGGGAGAGGAGATTCTTGGTCCCATGAAGAACGAACACAGAATGGGGGGGAGAATGTGAGGGTGAGGAGGGGGTAGTGGGGGTGGGGGAGTAGGTGTGGTCACAGACTCATAGAAGGGATATAAGGAGGGGGGATGGGATAAGGGTTTCCTGGGTGGTGGGGGAAATGGGATAAGAGGATAAAACTTGAAATGTAAATATTATCACCAACTACATAAAAGGAAAAAAGAGTTGTTAGAACCAACATCTTTAGAAAAAAATGTCAGCCCTCTAGGAAAAAAAAAATTTTAACTTGATACTAAAACTTGTCCATAGAATTGTATATTGCAGAATACACAGCCTTGGTGTATCTACTCATCAAACAAAACGAGCAGACATGTTCAAACCTGGATGCAGTGAAGACACAGCGTCAGAGGATTATCAATTTACTCTTCCCCCCACCCCTTTTCTAATATCTCAACACCCATAATCAGCTTGAAGAAGTTAAAGAAGATTCAGTGCCCCTATTCCCCGGGCTTAGGGACTAAGGTGGTTAATATTGGACCGTCTTTCTGGGGAAAAGTAGTGGATTTGTTGGAACAGGGAAGATTAGCTAGGATTTATGGCATAGCTATAAATTTACAATTTTTTAAAATGTTAATCAAAGGCTTTATAAGTATGGTAATGCTCAATCAGAAGTGTAACCCAATACCCAACCTAGATATGTAAACTATCTTTGACTGGTGGAGACACGTGAACTTCTGCCTCCATGCCCCCTTTCTCTTTCTCTCTCTTTCTCTCTCTCATCACCTAACTTCTCCTCTACTTCATCTTCTCCTCTCTTTGCTCCATCTTTTCCTCTCCATGCTCCTTCCCCCTTAGCTCCTCCTACATATCACCCTTCCTGTTAAAATAAAACTTTTCTCTCAAAATACAATTAGAGCATAATTATTCCTATTTGTACCAATGAGGTACAAGATAGTCTTAATACCCAGTCCATCGTTTTGTCAACTAACCAGAACCTCTGTCATCTCTCTTGACTAAAACTCTTAGTTATGAACTTGGCTTTTTTCTTGGCTTTAGAATGAATGTCAGCTGTAAACCATCCACTCAGATCTTTTCTCTAAAAGTAAATAGCCAGAATTGGCTATGAGACTATAGGTCTTCAACCTCATCAGAAATCCAGAATGACTGAGTTAACAGAAGTTATGGGAAGCACTAAGCATAGCTTCTAAAACTTAGCCAATTTATAGAGACCACTGAACACCTGGACAGCCCCTATACTACCTAATATTGGAGCATCAAATCTTCAGCCTTCTGGCCCAAACTCATCTGACAGACCTTAGTGCTGCAGAATTATTAAGGGCTGATTATTCTGTCTAGGCAGATATAATCAGTTGGCTATTCTGCAAGTGTGTCCTTTTCTGGACAGTAATTTGTCTGTAGTTGGAAAGAGGCAATTCTTGCCTAGTGACTGTCTCTGCACAACTGGAGTAACTCCAAGGATGCTCAGTTTCTTCTTAGAATCCAAGACAGGAAGCTGTCAGGAGCAGACAGGTCTCTAATCAAAATGAACATTAATATAGAAATGTTTGTAACGTCAGTTCTGTCATCTATTTCTCTTGGGTGCATACATTTTGTTTTTTCTTCTAAAGTTTTCAGGAGTGCTTTCAAGTTGCTAGTGTATGCTCTCTCCAGTTTCTTTTGGTAGGCACTTAGAGCTATGAGTTTTTCTCTTAGCAATGTTTTCACTGTGTCCCATAAGTTTTGGTATGATGTGCATTCAATTTCCTTAAATTTAAAAAGTTTTCAATTTCTTTTTTTATTTGTTCCTCGACCAAATTATCATTTAGTAGAACAATGTTCAGTTTCTGTTTATATGTGTGCTTTCTGATTCTTTTTTTATTATTGATCACTAGCCTTAATCTATGGTGACCTGATAGGATGCATGGGATTATTTCAACCTTTTTGTATCTGTCAAGTTCTGCTTTGTGACCAATTATATGGTCTATTTTAGAGAAGGTACTATAAGGTGCTAAGAAGGTACATCCTTTTGTTTTAGGATGAACTTTTCCATAGATATCTGTGAAATCCATTTGGATTCATTACTTCTGTTAGTTTCATTTTTTCTCTGTTTAGTTTCTGTTTCCATTATCTGTCTATTGATGAGAGTGTAGTGTTGGAGTCTCCCTCTATAATTGTGTGATATGCAATGTGTGCTTTGAGCTTTAGTAAAGGTTCTTTTATGAATGTGGCTACCCTTGCATTTGGAACATAGGTATTCAGAATTGAGAGTTCAGATTGGTAGTTTTTTTTATTTTTTTATTTTTTTATTTTTTTGATAATTATGATGAGTCCTGTCTTATCTTTTTTTGATAATGTTTGGTTGAAAGTTGTTTTTATTCAATATTCAAATGGCTCCTCTAGCTTGTTTCTTGGGATCATTTGCCTGGAAAATTGTTTTCCAGCCTTTTACTCTGAGATAGTGTCTCTCTTTATCACTAGGATTTTTCCTATATGCAATTAAGTGCTGGGTCCTGTTTACATATCCAGTCTATTAGTCTGTGTCTTTTTATTGGGGAACTGAGTCCACTGATGTTAAAAGATATTAAGGAGAAATGAATGTTGCTTCCTCTTATTTTTGTTATTAGTGCTGGAATTATATTTCTGTTTCTATCTTCTTTTGTATTTTTTGGAAGAAGATTACTTCCTTGTCTGTTCTAAGGTATAGTTTCCTTTTTTGTGTTAAGAGTTTTCCATTTATTATCCTTTGTAGGGCTGGATTTGTGAAGTGGAAAGATGTTGTCTAAATTTGGTTTAGTCATGGAATATCTTTGTTACTCCATTAGTGGTAATTGAGAGTTTTGCTGGGTATTGTAGCCTGGAATGACAATTGTGCACTCTTAGGCTCTGTATGACATCTGTCCAGGAGCTTCTGGCTTTTGTAGTCTCTGGTGAGAAATCTTGTGTAATTCTGATTGGTCTGTCTTCATAAGTTACTTGAACATTTTCCCTTACTGCTTTTAATAGTCTTTGTTTTATGTATTTGATGTTTTGATTAGTTTGTGATGTGACAAATTTCTTTTCTGGTCTAGTCTATTTGGAGTTCTATAGGCTTCTTGTATGTTCATGAGAATCTCTTTTTTAGGTTAAGGAAATTTTCCTCTATAATTTTATTGAAGGTATTTACTGGCCCTTTAAGTTGGGAATCTTTGCTCTCTTCTATACCTATTATCCTTAAGTTATGTCTTCTCATTGTGTCCTTGATTTCCTGGATGTTTTAGGTTAGTAGGTTTTTTGTAATTTCTTTAACAATTTTGTCAATGTTTTTTATTGTATCTTCTTCACCTGATATTCTCTGTTCAATCTATTGTATTTTGTTGGTGATACTTGCATCTATGTGTCCTCATCTATTTCCTAAGTTTTCTATCTACCAGGTAGTCTTGCTTTGTGATTTTTTTATTGTTTCTCCTTCCATTTTTAGATCATAGTTTGTTTTGTTCAATTACTTCACCTATTTGTTGTGTTTTCTTATAATTCTTTAAGGGAATTTTGTGTTTCCTATTTAATAGCTTCTACCTGTTACGTGTGTTCTCCTGTGTTTCTCTAAGGTAGTTATTCATGTCCTTTATAAAGTCCTTTATCATAATCATGAGAAGTGATTTTAAATCTAAACCTCGCCTTTCTGGTGTGATGGGATATCTAGGACTTGCTATAGTGGGAAAATTGGGTTCTGATAATGCCAAGTAACCTTGGTTTCTTTTGCTTACATTGTTGCTCTTGCCTTTTGCCATCGGATTATCTCTAATGTTGTCTGTACTCACTGTCTCTGACTGGAGTCTGTCACTTCTGTTATCTTGATTGTGTCAGACCTCCTCAGAGTCCAGCTGTCTCTGTGATACAGTGATCTTGAGTGTCAGAGCTCCTGGGAGTCAGGCTCCCTCTGCAATCCTGTAATCCTATGATCCTGGGTGTGTTAGAGTTCTTGGGAGTCCAGCTTCCTCTATAATCTTGTCTGTTTTAGATCTCCTGGGAGTTCAGCTTCCTTTGGTTATTGTGAGATTGGTTACAGAGGTAGTTCCCAAGGTCTGCTCAGTGCACCAGTTCAGAATGGTAGGAATCCATGACAGTGGGTCAGGGTATGGTGTCTTCACAAAAGCAGATCAACTAGGAGTCAACATCTTTGGGTGCAATGGATCCTCAACCGGTTTGAGTGAAACAGATTTTCGGGATGAGTTTGAATATGATGTCTTCCCTGGAGCTGAGCAGCTATGATTCTGCTTAAGCAATATGAACCAGGAGGGAGGGGTGGAAGGGGAGTGACACTTGGGAGGGCAGGTTTTTGGTAGATGATGGGTTCCTAGTAGGCTATTGGTCTCCCAGCTGTAGCTCTGGGACTTTGGCTATGGGGGAGGGTTTTTACCAACTGCTCTGAGAATAACAGATCCTCTAGGTTGGGTCTGAACGTGGTGTCTTCCCAGTAGAAGAACAGCTATGAGTATGCCCCAGTATCTCACTTGAGTTTAAATTTAAGCCACTATCAACCATGAAATCAGGTAGCTACATCATATTCTGCAGTCTCAGACCTATAATTGTTTTACCTTTCTTTCATTAGCAATAACCAATTTGAAGGAAATTTACTTAAAAAAAGCTAAATGGAAGTCCAGTTTGAATCATTCTTCAGCATTAGCAATTGAACATGCCCAACCACCAGCACACGGATTGCATGTATTCCATCATAGTTATATAAATTAGGTCTACCACATTCATAGATGACAATATTTTGCCACAATTTCAAAGGATTGAAAAAACCTAAATGTCTCAACATATGTAATTAAAAGAAAATCTTATATATTTAAAAATTGCAGTGCATTAGTGGAAGTGGACAGCCTTGGTAACTGAAAGTTTGGATTCCCAAACTTTGGGAATTTGGGGAATTTCAAGAGCAGGGAGGTGGAAATGAGAGGATGGTGGGAGCACATCTTCATAGTAATTGGAGAAGGGGGGATAGGGTAAGGGGTTTGGTATCAATGTAAGTGGAGGGCCTTGGTGCCTGAAAACTTGAATTCCCTAGTGTTGGGGAATTTGAGAAAAGGGAGGCAAAAATGGGAGGATGGTGGGAGCCCACCCTCAGAGAAAATCCCAGATTTATATGAATTACACATGAGAGAGGCAGGTCGTCAGAAGACCAGATTCTAGAATTCAGAATAAAAAGTATCTTGACACTAACATTTGTTTTGAAAATTGTATATTGCAGAATACACAGCCTCAGTGTATCTACTCATCAAGTAAGCTGAGCAGACCTGCTCGAACCTCTGACATCCTAGAATTCTAGTTGGAAGACACAGAATCAGAAGCTTATTAATTTATCCTTCTTCCTGCCCCTCTTCTAATATCTCAATGCCCATAATCAGCTTAAAGAAGTTAATGAAGAGTCAGCGCCCCCATTCCTTGGGCTTGGGGACTGAGGTGGTTCATATCAGGCTGCCTTTCTAGGGAAAAGTAGTGGTTTTGTTGGAACAGGGAGGATTAGCTAAGATTTATTGCATAGCCATAACCTATCTGTAGAAATGTGTATAATTGTTATTAAGATGAAGTTATAATTTCTTAAATGGTATAAAAAATTTACTTTGATTTCAAATTTAAGGCTTTCTTGGTATGAGCTTCTTGTTAATATAAAAGTGAGATTAATATTGTTACTCTCATAGGCATTGTGCCTATATAACACATTTAGGAATACAAGGCTTAGACCCAGTCCTTCTGTAACTTTTCTAACTGATTTGAGATGGTTAGCCCATGAGTTGAAGGCCTATAGCAAATTCTTGGCTCTGAGTTTACTGTTAGGGTGTTTTCTATATTTTATTAAGAAATAACTGAGAGGAGTTAACAGACCACAGTCCAGATTGCCTTACATTGTTTTCAAAACCACAGAATTGATATTACAATATTTCTGTATTAATGTTCATTTTGATTAGAAGCCTCTCTGCTCCTGACTGCTTTCTGTCTTGTATTCTAAGAAGAAACTGAGCATGTTTGGAGTTACTCCAGTTCTGGGGAGACAGACACTAGGCAAGAATTGCCTCTTTCCATCTACAGACAAATTACTGTCCAGAAAAGGACACACTTGGGAATAGTCGACTGATTATATCTGCCAATACAGAGTAATCGGCCCTTAGTAATTCTGCCTCACTAGGTCTGTCAGATGATCCTGGGCCAGAAGGCTGAAGATCGGATGATCTAGCATTTTGTAGTATAGGGACTGCCTAGGTGTTCAGCGGTCTCTATAATTTGGCTAAGTTTTAGAAGTTATGCTTTGTGCTTCCCATTATTTCAGTTAACTCAGTCATTCTGGATTTCTAATGGGGTTGAAGACTTATAATATCATATCCAATCCCAACTATTTACTTTGAGCAAAAAGGTTTGAGAGGATGTTTTTCAGCTGACATTCATTCTAAAGCCAAGAAAAAAAAGCCAGGTTCAGAACAAAGTCTTTTAGTTAGGAGGGATGGCAGAGGTTCTGTATAGTCAACAAAATGATGGACTAGGTATTAGGTTTATCTTGTACCTTATTGACCCAAATTTGTATAGTTATGCTCTAATTATATTTTAAGAGAAAAGTTTTATTTTAACAGGAAGGGTGATATGTAGGAGAAGCTATGGTGGGAGGAGTAAGGAGAGGAAGAGAAGGAGTAAGAAGAGGAGAAGGAGAAGGAGAGGAGAAGCTAGGTGACAAAAGGTGGGGGGACATGGATTCGGATGTTCATGTGTTTCCGCCAGTCAAAGATGGTTGTTATATCTAGTTTGGGTATTGGCTTACAATTCAAATTGTATGGGCATCTTGTGATTGAGCATTACCAAACTTATAAAGCCTTTGATTAACATTTTAAAATGTAGTATAAAAGCAAAAAGGAGAAGTGAGGATGGGATAGGGGTTTTCTAGGGAGGAGAAAAAGGGAAACAGGATGGCATCTGAAATGTAAATAAAATATCCAAGTAAGATTTTCATATCTCAAAAAAAAAAAAAGATTACAGTGATTTATAGGACAAGTACCAGAAAGAAAAGGAAATGTCTAAATGAATTCTTCACTGTCCTATAATAAAATGAACTATATATAATTTATAGTTTGAATTCTGTCAATGACATTTGAAGAGAGATATATTTGAAAAAAAATATGTTAATTTTACACAACTTCCACTTTATCTACTATTCATTTTTTATAATAAAATATTTATTGTATAGGATACATATGTGAAAAGAGAGCGATTGGGAAATTATAAAAGAATGTATGGAAATAATGAATTTGTGGAACGTCAGAAAATTGGCTACATTCTTTCCTGGAACTGTTTTAGCATTCTTCAAATCACTGAAAACTAACTAGAATAGTTCTTAGGTAGAACTCTGAAAACTTCATTAAATAGAAGACATTGACAGTGAAGTGATGCCTCCCCCCCCCTTTTTTTTATCAAAAATGTCTTGCAGATTGCATCACAGATATTAAAGGAAAACGTTTGAATTTCAACATGTCTCTAAACACAGTTATTATCTTGCACCATGTTAAAATTTGAACTTAAGAATGATTCTTGAAAACCAGTATATGTAATGAATGTCTTATTAGACAACATCTTATTCTCTACTTCTCAGCATGTTCAACTCTGAAAATATATGCAAATTATTCCCTTTCAAACTTTAAATCCGAATGAGAAGAACATCTTGAATTATCATAGGAGACTAACAAATTAAAATGTTGTTCACTTAAATGAATACCTGTTAAAGAGGTAAGACACTTTAGTTGAATTGTTATTCTATAAGTCAAACCAAAACACACACACACAGAAACACACACACACACACACAAAAAAAAATACATGTATAGACAATTTCAAATTTTCAAATGAATATTGAAAATAAAAATGCTTTGACAATACACATAAATTCAGATGAAAAGTAAGAGGAAGCACACGACTTGATATAATAACAAAAAAAATTATAGCTGTGTATAGATTGTATTTAAAATTAGCTTTACCTTTTTATGATAGATCTGCCCAATAATTTTCTTAAACAGGTTAAAAATCGCTTGAGAAAAATTTCAAGTTTGTGTGTAAAACAAAAATAGAAAAGTATATCAGTAACTTAACCAAGTTTATAAAAATAAAAGCCCAATTCAATTTTCTGTACGTTTTCTGGACTCTTTATAGAGCCATCATATTTGTATTTCTGTTTACTACGTAAGTAGCACTATTAAAAATACTTTTTGAAAGCTTTGAAAAAGTATGTTGTTGTTTATTGTTTGCTATTTGTATGTTCTAAGAAGTAAAGGCCACCTTCTTAAAAAATCATTGTGAAAATGTATTTGTTCATTTAAAATTTTATGGATATATATCTAAAAATTTCTAGAATAGCAATCCAAATCTTTTCTATATAAGCAAGAAATTTGATTCAAAAATATCTGGCTCATATTAAATTAAGAATTTAAATTAAGAAATGATTTAAGTCTTGCATATTATTCATAATAGACTTCACAATATACCATCATTTAATGATTCTCCTGAAATAATTAAAAAATAATTTCTGTTGCAACTTCCTTTTTTGTTACAGAATCAAATTCAGCAAAATGTTCATTTTTGCCTTGTAAAAAAATGATTTGAAGGAAAATTAACATTTTGTTGAATTCTATTTCTTTTTCTGCTAGATAATAATTAGTTAAAAGTAAAACTTACCCATTCTATTCTTATATATTTAAGAATTATTTCAAGGTGACTTTTTTGTTTTATCTATTTTTTAGCATAAAGCAAATGATATGGTATTGACCACATAGCTGGTATTGACATCAGACCATATAAAGTGATGCGACTACAATAACTATGCTACTGAACAATTAAGAGAATATATACAAATAAAATTAGCAAGTCAAAAAACACAATCTGAAAAATAACATCTGTTAAGTTATATAATTAATGCAATAGCAACTATTCTTAACTAGAAAACCAAAACCAGAATATACGTATTCAAGTGTGACTATTCAGACTGCATTTAATTACTTTACATATAGCAATGAAGAAAGATTGTTACTTTGAGTACAGTTATAAAACTACTATTTATTACAATAATTTATTTGCTCTTAATTGAGAAATATATTTAGACGGTTAACAGAGAAATGGTTTGTAAAATTCATATATCAAGAATTAATATTTTTTATAAGTGACCAAAATGATAGTAAAATAAGTCAAAGTTAGGAAAACATTCTTTGTTTTTGTTTTTGTTTGTTTTTTTTTAAGTTTGGTGATTTGGTAAGTAAATTTTTGCTTCTGTAGCTCAAAGAATATTGTACTGGCTGGTATTTTATCCACTTGATACAAGTTAGAGTTATCTAAAAGTACTGAACCTTATTTGAGAAAATATATTCAGTGAGATCTGGTTGTAAGGCATATTCTTGGTTAGTCATTGATGGTAGAGGACCCAGACAATTGTGAGTGGTACCATCCCTGGGCTGGTGGTTTGTCCTTGGTTCTCTAAGAAATCAGACCTGAAAATATTATTTTTTTATTAAACCTATTTCTAGATTTTTTTAGATATTTTATTTATTTACATTCCAGATCTCTTCCCCTTTCCCCATTTCAACCCCTCAAAAAAAACCAACTGTCCCACCCCTTCTCCTCCTTTTTGCTTTTATACCATTTTAATTACATGCAAGTATCAAGATCAGTTCTATGTTGAGGAAATAGCAATACAGTAGATGCAAATACTCAAGGAACAAGCAATAAAATGAACACAAATAGTCAAAATCAAGCAAGGCTATAAACAAAGTTGCATAACCATTCCCATAATCACTGTTTCTAAGTGCTTATCAGGATGACCAAAATATCTGAACCTACTTCCCTGTCCTATCCTAAAGTCATTTTCATGTATGAAGCCTAATCCTTTGTTTTAGCCTAAGATTTTTATTCCTGCCTGAGATTACTTCTTTGTTCTAGCCTAATGTCAGATTCCTGCCTGAAGCCCATTTCCTTGTCCTTGACCAATGTCAGATTCTTGCCAATCATCCCCAAAAGCTCTCCACCTCTACCCTCTTTTCTCCCCCTTTTTTATTTCATAAACAAGACTGAGACTGTCTTAGGTCATTTATATATGAATGTCTTTCTTACCTGTCATGGAATATGCATTATGCAAAGCAATGCACTTATGTCTTAGGTTGGTAAGTCTCTGTGCAGAATCTTACCTGTCCTTGACTTGCCAGTCTGTTAAATTAATAATTCTATTTGGGAGTCTATTTTCAGTTTCAAGCCATGTACTTTTCTAAAATATTTCCCAAGATAATCACTTTAATGTAATTGTGCCTCATTTTTTTTTCTGAAAAGTTATAGTTATTTGTCATCTATATGGTATAAAAATAGTTTATTGTATTTTGCATTCCATTTTTATAAATTATAATAGTGCACAAAGACTCTAAATTGTTCTTTAGTTATGCATAACTTGTGTAGTATGATGCTTTTGCAATTATATGCAGAAATTTTACATTCATTTTTTCTTCAAGTGTTCATAGGAGCTCACTATACAAGACTATTTCCAGCACAGACATAAACATGACTATTCTTTGGGTATGCAATACAAGTAAATTCTAGCATTTTTAAAAAATAAAATCTCAATGTATACAGAAAGGAACAGAATAAAAATCATTCAAATTCTGAAAAACAAGCTGGGCAGTATTGGCATACTCTTTTAATCCCTCCACTTGGGAGGCAGATGCAGGTGTATTTCTTAAGTCATGGTTGATCTGTCTCTCTTCTAGGCAGCTCTGCTGGTCTCTGCTTATTTCATGATGCTTCCTCTGAGCTTCTCCTAAGTAGCCGAACTTGTTTGAGAGACTATTTTCCAGCATGTCTTTTCTGAGAGTTTAGCAGTTCAGCTCTCACTTAGTTTCTCTATCTTCTTTGCACTTTGCTTTGTCTAGGAGTGTCTTACAGCTTCCTCTGTTGTTTGTATATTTCTGTGGAGGGAGACTTCTAGTGTATCAGTCACTTTCAGGGACTTTCTGAAGCTACATTGAGTTGTTAATTCCTATCTTAATGAGCTTCCCTAAAAAATAGGGAGCTTTAATTCTTTTATAATATCTGGCTATTTCAACTTCCTACAAACACCTTGTTTTAAAATATTCTGGATTTTTACCTGTGCATATTCTGTCTTTAAAAGGTTTCTTTGATGATGTTTTAATCCCAAAGGAAACTTTCACACAATAGTGATGCAATATGATAGATGATTAGTAGTGCAAAAGAGAAATACAGAGTACCGTGTACCATTTAAAAACTTAAAAACATTGAATGATTCATTCATTTAACAGTAAGTGTAATAAACTCAACATGGGATTGTTTTTAAAGCTGGGAATATACTGTTTCCTCACACTTCTCCAAGAACCTCCATTCTATCAGCAAAAGAGATGAAAATAGTCAATAAACACATAATGTTAGATGGTGAAAAAAATATCAGACCAGAGAAAGTCATGGGAAGCAAGCCAGTAGGCAGCACACCCCCATGGATTCTACATCAGCCCCTGTTTCCAAGTCCTTCCCATGCTTGAACTTCTATTCTGTCTTTTTTCAGTGATGAACAGTAATGTGGAAGTGTAACTCAATTAAATCCTTTTCTCTACAATTTGCTTTGGTCATTGTTTTTCATCACAGCAAAGTAACCCTAACTAGGACAAAAGTATAACTTTTATTTATTTTCATATTTTTTTTACATTTTCAAAATTGTATATACCTTTGAATATTTTATTTAGTCATGAATCTTCTGGAAGTAGCAGAACTTTTAAAAACTGTACATGTTGCTTCTTTTTGCCCTTTATAAGCACTAGGCACACAGAGTATACATACATCTATGCAACTCCACATCCATATGTATACAGTAAAAACAGATAAACATTCCTAAATCAACATATCAGTTGATTGTGGAAAATTTATTATTACAAGTTATTATTGATTTAATAAGATATACATAGCAAACCTTTATCCAAGTCATAAAAAGTCATAATTAATAAGTGAAAATAAATAATTGCATAAGTGTATAAGATGAAATGGATGAGTACAAGAAAAGTATGCTTTCTGGACCCATCAGGGCAGCTTCACATATAAACTCACAGAAGTTGTGATAGTAAAGAAAAGGCCAATGAATGTCCAAGTCAGACCAAATCCAAGCATGGAGAATAGTAAGCATAAAGATCACCTTTGGTCAAGGAACTATTTTCAATTCTTAGTTGCTATGGTGAGGAGAAGACATTTTCTATATGAGTGTAGTCCCATACTCCTGTGTAAGATCCAGTATCTGAGAACATCAAGATATTACAAAAGGTAACAACAAATTTGTGTGGATGGGGAATAGAAGGTAGGTCTGGGAAAATTTGGCAGAGTAAGTGAATATAATCAGTACATGTTATACAAAATTTTCAATAAATTAATAAGAAAAATACTTTCAAATTCTATCAATAAAATATGCAATTTATATAATATATCATAGCACTGACAGATAACATTTGTCCTGTGGATTTTGTGATTTTAGTAGCTCATAAATATAATACTATTTTAAGACAATTTAACTAGAAAAGAAAGATTTAATGTTCCTGTCAAATTGAAACAGATATCTCATAATTGGTATTTTGTTTATATTTGAAAGAGAAAATTTTTAGTACAATAACCAAAATTAAGTAAAATAAATCAATACCTACTAAAGAAATCATATGAGAAAAAATGAGACTCAGCATTTTTAGCAAGAACTATCTTGCTATATGAACATATATATGTATTCCATCAGTGAAGGAACCCAGGACAGGACTACTGACAGAGCAGGAACCTGGAGGCAGGAGCTGATGCAGAAGCCAATGAAATGTGTTGCTTACTGGATGTTCCTCCTGCCTTACTCAGCCTCATTTCTTATAGAAACCAACACCAATGCACTAGAGATTGCTTCTCTTACAGTAGGCCGGGTCTACCATCATCAATCACTACCTGATAAAATGCCTTCTTGCTAGATAAGGTGGAGGCATTTCTCAATTGTGGTTCCTTCCATTCAGATAGGTCTAACTTGTTTCAAGTTGTCATATTAGCCAGTACAAATGACACTGTGTCAGTTTGATACATGAACAAACCATTGTTAAGCAACAACTTTTCCTTTCTTCTTTCACTCATGTTGATATAAACATAACAGTATAAATGATCTAAATTTAAAATTTTCTGTACTTTTTAATTTTTTTCTCTCACAAACCAAAATTATTTTTAAAATTCAAAGTCTCTCAACTGTGGGCTCCTGTACTTTCTTACTTTCAGAGAGAATAACCAGGTCATAGTCACAATTTGAGCAAAACAAAAACAAACTTCAAGATCAATGTCCAATTAGCTAAGTTTCACAAACAATCTTCTGAACTAAATCAAGAATCTTAGGTCACTTCTCCAGATCTGCCCTTTGCAGCAGATGCAGATTTTCTTGTGGATTCTGGTTGGCAGTACCTGCATTGTTGCAACTTTTCTTGATGGTCATTCTGTGGTACAATCATTTTGAAAATTACTGATGTGTCTTGCTGTAACTGGACTACACATTCAACAATAGACTTTTCTGGGTTCTCTTAAAGTACCCTAGTCCTTCTACACAATGACAAACCTCAGTTGTCATCTATGGCCCCTTCATGTTTTTAAAACCAGTACCACCTGTGTGACTCTTAAACTACCAAATTTGGCCAAGAGTACGTTGTACAACCTTGGCCACATTTGAGAACACAGAAACTGTGTGATGATACTTAGAAAATTCTTCCCAGAAGATTTATCCTCAATGGTGCTTGTCATTTTTTAATCACAGATAATTTTTAAGCTCCAACTGGCCAACTTTGAGTATCTCAGAAAAGCAAAGACTTCAATTTATTAGTTCTGTGTGGGGAGCAGACAGAAGGTGTCTATCATCCTTGCAGCCATCTTGTGCCATATACACTGAAAAGAGACTTGTTTACAATACCCTACAGCAGCTTAGCACACTCTGATAACATCTTGTTTTAGATACCCAGGATTTTCCCTTGAGTGTGTGAGACTTAAAGGTGTGATTTAAAGCTGAGACTTAAGGGCTTGACTTAAGGTGTGATTTAGAGATAAGACCTAAGGGCTTGACTTAAAGGAATGACTTAAAGGCGTGGCTTAGAAGTGAGACATATAAAAGGCAAGAGGCAGACAGAAGAAATTATTAGGCACTTAGCACTTGGAGAAAGAACTAGGAACTGAGAAAGAGACTAGCAACTAGAACTAGGATTAGGACCTGAGACTTCGAACTAGGAACTAGGGACTTGGAGAGAAGAAGAGAGACTGAAGAATAAACGGGATTGAATCATACTCTGTCTGGTCTCCATTCTTCATTTCCATCCTTACTCTCCCCCTTGCTGAACCCCAACATTGATAGAGCTGTCCTTGATGTTTTGGCCCCCAAGTGTGAGGCAGCTTGGGCCACAACATTTTTGGTGCCCAACTTTGGCAGTGCAGTCCACGACATTTTGTCCCCCAAATATGGGGTAGAGCTGTTCTCAACAGTTCTGGTATCTTGTTAATCACAGATGAGTTTTTAGCTATAATTATCCAGAAGCATTGAATGTTAACTTAAAACAACAAATGGTTTCAATAATATTTCAATTTGTCTCTGAAACTTTACAAGTTAGTCCTCTAACTTTTACATTGTTCTTAGCATTCTTCTCTTCCAAACACAGCACTGCTCACTAATCTATAAACACTCAATGTCTTTCTTTCTTTCTTTTTTTCTTTCTTTCTTTCTTTCTTTATTTATTTCTTTTTTTTTTCACAGAGTTCAAAAAGACCTTCCACAATCCTTCCCAAAACAGCATAGTCAGGTCATTTAGAATAATAACTCACAATCCCAGTACAAACTTATCTTACTGTTTGTAAGTGCAGCCAGTACTTAGTGTAGGAATTCATGACAGGAACTCACAAAGAGAAGAATCCTGGAGGCAAGAGTTGATACAGAAGCCATAGAGGGGTGTTGATTGCTGGATTGTTCATCTTTGGTATTTACAGACCCTAAGACTGCCCTTCAGAGATGACACCACCTACAATAGGCTGGGCCAATCTTCATCAGTAACTATTCAAGTAAATGCCTTGTGACTAGATTCTATGGAGACATTTTCTCAATTGAGGTTCACTCCAATCAGATAATTCTAGCTTGTGTCAATTTAACACAGTACTCACCATTCCAATGAGATATCACAAAAAATATAAATAGAAAAACAACGATTTCAGTGTAGCAACACTAAAGATTATATTAATAATTGAACTGATATACTCAGAGACAAACAATATTAGCAATGAAACATCACTTTAACTTTCTGTATTTTTACTACCTTTTAAGTAAATATTCATTTATTTAATAAAACTATTACAGCTACCGTGACTATAGTACTAATTATTTATTGATTCTATACTAAAAAGAATTGGTGTTACCTGACCTATAACATGATTACTTTCAATAGAATATTAACTCAATTAAAAAAATTAAAAAGAAATGATTCTTTGCTTTGCTTGAGGAATTCTAATGAAGAATACTAATTGTGTTTAAAGTATTTTCCAAAATGATTTTGTGATGGTTAATCTGTATGAAAAATTTTACAATAACAATCTTCATTTTATTTGCAATCATTTTTAATGTGATTAGATTACTAATATAAATTGTAATATATTCTAAATAAGTTCAGGACTGGTTAATTTGATTGGAATTCTGACAGTCTATATTACTCTGAAATTGTAGAAGAAATATAACTCTGAAGCCCATATCATGTTACAGAATATTTTAATTGGCATAACCACCTATAAGTCTAGTCAAATTTATGTGAGTACAAAATCTCTTACAGGTGAGGAAATGGTTTTATCTATACCTATAGATTACTACAATTTTGTGAGCTTGGAAGATATAGAAAACACAATATTTATTTTTCATAAGACTTACTACAGAACAAATAGAATTACAGTTTATTAATAAAATGTGAAAATGTTGCTACTATATCTGACATAAAACCTGTTCTAAATATAAAAAAGTATACTTCATTTCATTCTTAACCAACACATCATAGAAACTTCTGGGATAACAAGAAATGTTTAACAATGATAAAACAGTTAGGTATTTTCTCCTAATATTAAAAATATATTTGTTTGTTTGTTGTTTTAAGGAATGGCCTCATATATGTTGACATATATGAGTAGGTTTCACTGTGTTTAAAGATGTTCAGAAACTTGTTCTGTAGTCAAAACTTATATCATTATTATTATTTATCTGCCTTGGTACCACAATGTCTGGATTACATGGGGAAACAATCATATGCAGGTCAATGTATGTGTTTGATTTAGTAAAATTAAATAATCCTTATCATATTGAAAAAAATATTGTTAGTTATTAAGAAACTTGAACTTATCAGTAATATATCATCATGTTTGTAGGCATGTAGCATCTTTTCAAATTATAGCACAGTAAAAGCTACCTCTGAATATGTCCACATGTAGAAGAATGCAAATAGATCTATATTTAACACCCTGAATAATACTAGACTACAAATGGATCAAAGATATCAACTTAAAACCAAATACACTGAATCTGATAGAAGATAAAGTGGAGAATAACTTTGAGCTTTTTCGCACCAAAGACGTTCTGAACAGAGCACTAATATCATAGCCAATAGGATCAAAAATGGGAAATCAGACCTTGTGAGACTGAGAAGCTTTTATAAGTCAAAGGACACTGTCATTCATTCATAGCTGCAGCCTAGAGAATGTGAAAAGAGTTTTACCAAATTTATATCTAAATAGAGAGCTGATATAAAAAATATATAAAGAAATCACAAGAAGTACATATCAAAATAACAATTCAATTAAAAATGTGGTGTAGATCTAAGTGAATATTCTCATTACAGGAACTCAAATGCATGAAAAATACATAAAGATATATTCAACAATCTTATCCATTAAAACATATAAGTCAAAACTGCTTTGAAATTTCATCTTATATATATGAGAATGACTAAGATCAATAGCACAAACCATAGTATATGTTTGCAAGGATGTTGAATAATGGCAATATTCTTCCATTGCTGGGAGTGCAAAATTTTACAGTCACTGTAATAATCAGTATTGTTATTTCTCAGAAAGATGGGAATGAATCTACTTTAAGATCCAACTATGTCATTTTTGAGCATGTACTCAATGAAAGCTTCATCCTACCACAGGTACATTTCTACAAGCATTATAAATAGCCACAGATTTGAAAAAATCTAGATGTTTTTCGACAGAAAGTAATGGATAAAAAAAATGTGGTGCATTTACATAATGGGGTATTACTCATTTATTATAAAAAATAACATATCCAAATTTACTGGTAAATGGATGGAAATTTAAAAAACAAACAGAAAAACAAAAACAGCACCATGCATGTGGTAATCTAGAATAAGAATGATAAATGCTATGTATTTGCTTATATTTTTATATTAGTCATTAAATAAATGATAACAAAGAATAATTCTTATATTCACAGAGGTTAGACATAGAGGGAAGGACTAGTGGGAAAACATTTCTCTCCCTTAGCTTTCCTAAAGAAGGTAATTACTAAATAAATATTGCCATTTTTATAATATCACATTAAACCAGTCTTCATGTCTTACATCAACTTAATGAAAAGTGTAGTTTTCACAGAGAGCAGTAAAAAGAAGAGAAATTCTGCTTTTCCAATGTACTTTGCCCATCTGCATGCATGGTGGTAAATTTGAAAGGGATCAAAGCAAAGGACACTGTCTTTGTTCTAGGATACCTTAGTTCTCCCATTGTCCTGTATTAGGACTTAAAGTAGATGTGAAATCTGCCCATATTTGACCTTTTGGACAAGATCTAATGGTAAAAGGCTTATGTCTGTGCCCTTATACAGTAAGACTACACACAACCATGTCCAGGCTACAGTAGATATGTACCTCTAAGTAGTAGTGAACATAAGATTTAAGAAGGTTGATATTTAGCAGAAAAGTTGAATAAGCATTTTAGGGACATCAAGAGCTCAAACTGTTAATGCTTGCTTATGAAAGTTTAACAATTCCTTACGGCAGTAACCTGTGAGAATTTTGGTCTTGTGATAACATCTAACCTCCTTTAGACAATTAAACTTTAATGGTCATACGAGGTAAATGGGGCCTTGTGAAAAAAACAAAACAAAACAAAACAAACAAACAAACAAACAAACAAACAAAAAACACATAAGCTGAACAATGGCAGCTGCCCTCCCTTCAATTAGAGAAAAAATGGCAGGGTGACATTCATATGGCAAAGTACAAATGACCAGAGATTTTCTGTGCCTTTGTTGAACACAGTACACACATATATACATAAAATATAAAATAATATTTTGCTCAACTTCCCTTTAAACTTTGTGTATTTTAATTTGTATAAAGGGAACTAACCTCATATCAACCATGCACTCTGCTCAGCCACACCCTATGCCATCCTCATCATCCCCCCCAATCCCAAATCCTCCCTTCTTAGGGCATCAAGTCTCTACAAAATTAGATATATTCTTTTTCTACTGAGGCCAGACAAGGCAGACCTCTGCTACATTTGTGCCAGGGACAGGGGGTGGCACAGACCAGCCCATGTATGCTCTTTGTTTGATGCCTGAGACACTTGGAGCTCCAAGGGGTCCAGGTTAATTGTTATTGTTTGTCATCCTAAGGGGTTGCCATTCCATTAAGCTCTTTCAATTTTTCCATTAATTATTCCATAATAGTCCCTGATCTCAGTCAAGTAGTTGGCTGTAAATATCTGTACCTGTCTCAGCTGCTAATAGAGTTTCACAGAGGATAGTCATTCTAGGCTTCTGTCTGCAAGTACAACATGGCATCTGCAATGATGTTAGGGTTTGATGCCTGCGTGTGGGATAGATGCCAACTTGAGCCTGTCACTGGATGGCCTTTCCTTCAGAGGCTCTGCTCTATTTTTGTCCTGTATTTCTTTTATTCAGGAACAATTCTAGGTCTAAATTTTTGAAAGGAGATTGATAATCCCAACTCTCCATTGGGAGATATGTCTATCTCCTGGAGGTGGTCTGTCCAATTTCCATCTCCCCAATTTTGGGCATTTTGGGTACAGTCATCCCTATTTAGTCCTGGTAACTTCTCCCATCTCAGTTCTCTGAAACTTTCTAGAACTTCTCCCTGCTCTCCACCCTCTGCAGCTTCATATTTCTGTCCATTATCCTGACCCCTCTGGGCTTGTTTTATGTCTCCTCCAATACCTGATCCTGTTCATTTTTCCCTCTTCCTCCCCTCTCCCACAAAGATCAATCCCTCCCTCAGTATGCCTCTCATGATTATTTTGTTCCCTTTTCTAAGTGGACTTGAAGCATCCTCATTTGGGCCTTCTATCTTGTTAAACTTCTTAGGATCTGGAGGTTATAACATGCATATTCTGAACTTCTTGGCTAATCTCCACTAATCAGTGAATATATACCATGCATTTACTTTGGGGTTTGGGGTACATTTTCTCTGCATATACTTTCAGGGATTTTTTTCTTCCTGCATATAGGCATTTTAAAGTAAGGAGTTAGCCAAAATATGATGGGAAAAATTCAGACAACATTGAACTCCTTACTGATTTTAGAGAATAAGTTAAATATCTTTAAAAAGTAAGTTTCTACAATGGATATATTATATCATCTCTAGTTGTTACTCTAAAAATGACATTTCTTTTTATTTAATATAATAACATATGTGGATGTAAGGAATGAAGAAATGTTCTGGTGCCATATAAACAAGAGATATTTTTCTATAATAATAATTGTTTAGTTTATGTATTTTAATACTTACTACTGTACATATATAGTTGTCAGTAAAAAGTAGATTTTAAAATAAGGAGATTCCTAAGCTGTTTCTTAGGGAATAATATATTTTATAAGAAGTATCAGTGAAAATGAGACTCTGTAAATGCCTTTTGTTTCATTTTATATAAAATATCATAATCCCCTGGAACTACCCATACTGCCACTGAATTTTATACTTTATGTTTCATCATTGGTTGTCAGGTAAATAAAATGGAGAATGCTAAGCCAATGTGCTTATGTTCTGCACACACACACACACACACACACACACACACACACACACACACACACTGTGTGACTTGAGTATGCCTAGCCAGGGAATGGCACTATTTGGAGGAGTGGCCTTTTGGAGTAGGTATGTCACTGTGAGCTTGAACTTCAAGTCACTCCCCCTAGCTGCCTGAAAATAAGACTTTCCTTAGCTACTTTTAGAACAAGTGGAACTCTCAGCTTTTCCAGCCCCATGTCTGCCAGGATGATGCCATGCTCCCAGTTTTATAATAATGAACTGAAACTCTGAACCTGTAAGCCAGCCCCAATTAAATGTCCTTATAAGAGTTGCCTTGTCATAGTGTCTGTTCACCACAGTAAAACCCTATCTAAGACATATATATATATACATATATATATATACTTACATATAACTTACATATATACACATATAAATTCATTCATACGTATATACATAGGTGTGTATGTGTATGTGCACATTCTGAATTAGAGGTCTTAGTATAAAAGATACACTTTTTCTAGATTGTTCTAGTTTTCTTTTTTCAATGAATTAAAAATAATCAAGATATACTTGGAAGAAAGGGGGGCTCACTTAGTTTAAAACGTATATGTATCAATTTTAAGTAATTATAAATAATGAGCCATATATTGGCCATGAGTATATAAATTGAAAACTTGATTTTTTTTAGCATTTCAAACAGTGGCTAGAACACATAATTTAATTATTTGTGTTGAAGCAGGGGAAACTCAAGAAAATAAACATGTGATTTAATTACATATACTGTCTTCTCAATAGATGAGGAATCTGTAAATATAGTAAATATAGCAAACATCTTTTCTATGGGTTGCATGCATAGTAAATTTTAGGAAATATAAAAGCATGCATAGAGAAAAACTGTAACAACTGATCATCAAATTTGTCTAAAAGTTTTTCATGTAATTAGGCCAAATACCATTATTTATTAATAACCAATTTAATTGCTATTTGGAATAAAGAATAAATGTTTTATTCAAAATGCTTTTAAGATTTGATCTTATAATTATGTGTTAACACAATTATAATTTTATAATAGGATGTTTAAACTTTACTTGTAGATGAAGAAAGATAAATCTACATCAATGGTTTCTTTTTCCAAAGGGCTGCTGTGGGCAAATGAGTAGTAATAACACAAACAGCCAACAATTTATCAGTCTATATAATTTATCTGTTGATAACTAACAGCTTACTCTACTTTTAGCAAAGCTATTTCTCCTTTATAGTTAATAGTCAAGGGGAATTAGGACTTGCATCCCCTTGAGAATATCAAACAGAGGTTTAAATCCTCCTATGGTAAGGTTAAGATAAGATTTTAGTCAATTAATATCTCTTAACAACTTTTAAAAATCATTAAACGCAAATCAATTTAAAAGCAAACCATTTTCTTTTTGTATATTCACCTACAAGCCCGAAGAAGATGCTATATCCCACCACAAATGGTTGTGAGCCACCATGTAGTTGCTAGGAATTCAGTTTTTATATTTTTAATTATAAGTCTAGCCTTTAACGGCTGAGCCATCACTCTAGCCCCAACTATCTATTTTTATTAGAATTTTTTTGTGTCACAATCTGTTTAAGATATAACTGAGGTCTCAGATATTGAAAAGATACTGCCTTTGAGTCCTTTCTGGTGTAATAAGTACTCCAAAAATTTGTAAAGCTCATTATATTGGAGCAAAGGCTTATAGAAAAACTCCTTTACAGAAATCCGCTAATAAATATATATATTATATATATAATATATATATTAACCATTTTTTGAGGCAAACATTTCTAATGATATTGCTTCATGGGTTCTCAAAAATTATGAATACTTTTAGATTTATAATAATTCTATATGTATTTACTGGAATGGCAGCTGGAGTAGGCAAGTCAGGCTATATAAATCTTAAGTTTGAACTTTGTTTTGAATTAATTTAATAACCAATCTTTTTTAGCTGAGTAAGAGTATCAGATAAAAGGCAATATGAAGGCAACTTTGTCCTCTAAATATTGTTACATACATTAGAGGAATCAAAAGAATCTCATTTTTAAACAACTTTGGAAGGAAGTGGACACAAAGGAACCAAAACAAATTGAACAATTTTTTGTCAGCAGGTACAGTTATAACTCATGGAGGGAAGTAGGCATAATTTCAATGTCTCCAGCATAATCATAACTCTTCGCCCACACACTGTTGTAAAAGTCTTAGGGTCTTAGATTTACCCATCCTCCAGCAAGAAACAAGCAAGGCAAAAGAAAAATTCTGCACCCATTTTTAGGATTTGGTCATGAAGACCCAGGACAAAAGAAATGCTTGGCATCTGAGCTTCTGCAGAACTCAGTCTGCATTGTTTTAATTCAAATGTAAATGTTCTTAATCTCTGGCTTGCTTTCTGAGGCCTGGCCTTTTTTGTAGGCCTGAACTATGCTGCAAATTTTTTTTAACTTTAAATTTAAACTTTAAACTTTAATAGATACGTGTTGTATCTTTTCTCTATAAACATGGGCAAATCAAAAAATCTCAAACTCTCAATTGAACTGCCAACTGTAGCCAATGGAATATTCACAGTTTAACTATGTTTTTAAGTTTCTTTTCTAACATTAGAGTATAACCATAATTTTGAGAAACAAAACCAATTTTTAATGATGTAAGCAATCTATTTTCTCTAAAATCAACACCTAGTAGATTACCTTTATGTTACAAAGTTTTGCTTCAATTCTTATATATGAATGCATGATAGTGCAGCTTTTTAATATTTCACTAAAGAGACATTGTTTTTAAATCTTATTTTTATACATCTGGTTTCTGAATGACTCTAACCCTGAGTAACCAGTCTTAAGCCAACTTTTGTTACCAAGGTTGTAATTTTTTTTAATCATACCCAGTAACTTATAGGCCCATAATCTATAACCAAGACATGTAGAACATATTTATACCTTAAAACCAATTAGAAACAAAAATGAAGTGACAACACATCTTATATATTTAGACCAAACAAAATTTCTCACTTTTTCTAGCTGTAATTTCAAGATAAAAGCACCTTGTCACAGGGATTTTTCTAGGACAAACCGCTCTTTGTTTTTTTTATTAGATCCAAAAAACCTGCTGGTCTCTTTAAAAGCTGTTTTTTTTCCAGCTCAGCTCAACTCTTAGCTACAGGTGTTAAGAAAACTTATCATCCGCTGCTCTGCATATTAAAACTGCCTCTGAAACCCAGATAAACTAGACCAAAGGTTGGATCAAGAAATTTTAAAGATCTTTTGAACATTAAACATAAAACACCACAAAACATAGACCACCAATTATTTACACAATGAAATGAGAAACACACAATGAGACACGTTGACATTGGTGCGCCAAGGGACAAAGCAGGCAGAATTATAAATACTACTCAGTGCTTTGTCATTTTTTGTTTTTCAAATTCTTTAAAACCGTGTTCCTCTCATCTGAGACTGCCACTCTTGGGCTTGCCAAATACTCTCCTATCCTCAACTCACTGTCACCTCCCTAGATGAGCTAGCATTGGGTGAATACTCACTCAATTCTAGAACCTTATTCACCTTAAGCGCACTTCCTGTAAACACAGCCATAACTTAGCTAGCATCACTGTTGTTCCTTGTTTACCAAGTGCTCTGGATACTCTACTTTTTCTTCCATTTTCCGTGGAGCTCCACAAAGACAGTGTTACTCTGCTCGTCTTCTCTTCTCAGGTTCCATGGGTGGGTGTCATTCTGTAGCTGCCTGTGGCTAGGTACCAGGTTCCCCTGAGAGGAAGCCAGGGAATGAATGAGAATGGAGGGCGAGAGAAACGTGGGGCCAAGACAAAGTATTCTGATCGAGGCCCAAGGTTTAATATTTTGCTTTCACATATAAAGGGTAAGCCCCACCCCCCAGAGTCTCTTCTTGGTTCAGCCCAGGGGCTGGGTAAGGAGATAGCTGTCCGGAATGTGTCAAGGCTAGTTCTGCAGGCAGTCCATTCTTAGCTCAGTAGCAGAGTGCAGGACGCCAAGGCTGGCAAGGCAATGTCTCCTCTTAGGTCCTACTGTTGTATGGTCTGTTGTGGTAAAAGACTCATAGGCCTGCTCAGGCCCGGGGGAAGGGCACATTCTTCTATAATTTTGTTGAGGATATTTATTGGTCCTTTAAGATGGGAATCTTCACTCTCATCTATACCTAATATTATTAAGTTTGTTCTTCTCATTTTGTCCTGAACTTCCTGGATGTTTTGTGTTAAGAACTTTTGGCATTTTGCATTTTCTTTGACAATTGTGACAATATTTTTATGGTATCTTCTGTACCTGAGATTCTCTCTTCCATCTCTTGTATTCTGTTAGATGATGCTTGCATGTATGACTCCTGATTTTTTTCCCTAGGCTTTCTATCTCCAGTGTAGTCTCCCTTTGTGATTTCTACTTCCATTTTTATGTCCTGGATGGTTTTGTTCAATTCCTTCACCTGTTTGGTTGTGTTCTCTTGTAATTCTTTAAGGGATTTTTGTGCTTCCCCTTTAAGGGCTTCTACCTGTTTACCTGTGTTTTTCTCACATTCTTTGAGAGTGTTATTTATGTCCTTCTTAAAGTCCTCTATCATAATCATGAGAAGTAATTTTAAATCTGAATCTTGCTTTCCTTGTGATATGGGCAATTCAGGACTGTCTTGTGTGGGATAAATAGGTTCTAATGATGCCAAGTACCCTGGGTTGGTGATGTTTATATTCTTGTGCTTGCTTTTTGCCATCTGAATCTTGTTAGTGCTACCTGCCCTGTCTTTGACTGTAGCCTGTCTTTCCCATTTTTTTTTTTTTTTGTATCAGAACTGTGTGGGGTGGTGTAGCTGCGTGCAGCCAAGATCACCAGGTTCTCCTGAGACGAAGCCTAGGGATTAACGGGAAGGAGAGCGAGAGAAACGTGGGGCCAAGACAAAGTATTCTGATCAAGGCCCGAAGTTTAATAATTTGCTTTCACATATAAAGGGGAAACCCCACCCCCCAGAGTCTCTTCTCGGTACCGCCCAGGGGCTGCGTGAGGAGATAGTAGTCCAGAAGGTGTCAAGGCTAGCTCAGCAGGCAGTCCATTCTTCTTAGTTCAGTAACAGACCTCAGGGCTCCAAGACTGGCAAGGCAATGCCTCCTTCTAGGTCCTATTGTTGTTTGGTCTTGCTGTGGTCAATGACTTGCAGGCTTGCTCAGGCCTGGGAGAAGGACACAGGGTGGCTGTTACTACTGGGGTTAGTGCTGGTTCCCAAGATCTGCTCAGTGCTCAGGCCCAAACCGGAAGGAACCAATGCTCTGGGCCAGAAGTTACTTCCTGGGGTCCTAGTGTGTCCCAGTTACACCCTGTTTGGGGCCAGTGTTGTTTTAACCTTACCTAAGATACTGCTCTGGTTAGAGCTCCTGGAAGGCCCACTTCCTCTGGGTTCTGTGAGATTAGGGCCAGTGCTGCCGCCTGGGATCTGCTCAGTGCTCAGGCTCAGTAAAAGTAACTTTTATTCACCAAGTATAATTGTTATCTCAGAGGCTTTAGGCCTATATCTGCTCACCTAGACCTACTCCTGGAATCTTCTAGCCTCTGCACAATCCAATCTAGGTCTATAATGTTTTTAGCATCTAAGACTTATTGCTAAATTAGCTCATCCTTTCTAGCTCTTTCTGAATTCTGTCTGGCTAGTTTGAGTAAGATTTTTCTGTCTCAAACACCTCTCTAACCTTACATTTTTAACTGGCTTTTTTCAGCTTTGCCTTGAATTGCTCTGCTTAGGCCTCAAACTAATTCTGGCTATTTTCTCTAATCTTATCACTTCTTATTCTCTTTCTTAAACTGGTTTTGCATAGAATGAAGTACTTAACCCTACTCCAGTCCATTCAACTAAACTGAAGTGAAGTTAAATGAAATCCATTATCTTGCTCAAATTCAACTCAACTTAACTGAACTGCACTAAACAACACACATCTGATGAACTGACTCTATTCCTGACTTACTCTGGGTTTGTATTTAAGTACTCTCTCTTTCCTGATTGTTCTTATAAGACTTTTGCATATCCTATTTCTGACATATTCCTTCATATCTTTCTCTGATTCATTTTGTTTTCTTCCTCTCAGTTAGATGTTACTTTCAAACATGGCTACTTCCTTCTACAAACGAACTTATCTTCATTGTCTGGAATTAAAGGTGTATACTAAGAGAGTGTCTATATTCCAGCCAGAGGAACTAAAGAAATTTTATTTCAGGGGGATCCCACATATCTAGACATTCTATGAATGTAATACAAAAGAGAAAGAGGGAGAGGGAAAGAGAGTGAGCAATGATAAAATGGAATGAGAGCAAGTGGAGAGAGGAAGAGAAGGGGGGATGTCTTATGTCTACAGATCACTATGAAAATCAGAAATGTTAAACACACAGGACTGTCTCCACAAAGAATGAAGTAAATACATGTTTTCCAACCAGAAGGCTGCGGGTAGATGTTGTTAATGACCTAGATGTACCTTATTGCTTTCTGTTCCCTATGCAATTTTAATCATGGACTGAACTAAATCACAGGCCTTTATGTTATAGAATATCTCTTTATGATCAAATGTTCTTTGCAATCAGTTTCCTCCTTGATTACCTGGGGTTTATTAAACAAGGAAACTTCTATGGCTCCCCCACAAACCCTATTAAATTGTGCTGTGTTTATCTATGATGACAATATGCTGACTGGTGATAACATGCCTAAAAGTTTTACCAAGCACCAATTAAATTGGCCTGAACTGAGTATTTTTTCTATACTCTGAAGAGTTTTCATTTCTGAGATACTTTCTGGGATGAAAGAGAAGACACACACACACACAGAGAGAGAGAGAGAGAGAGAGAGAGACAGAGAGACAGAGAGACAGAGAGACAGAGAGACAGAGAGAGTTAGTTTTCCTTAACCATGTGACGTCTTGTAGTTCAAGTACATGCCACAGTAGAACCCTTACCCCAAACTAGCTTTGTAATATAAAATGTACTCAGTGGATAAAGAGGGAGAAAAAAGAAATCTCAAAGTTTGTTAGGAAGCAATGGTAAGTTCAAAAGTGGTAATGTGAGTATATAGGATACGGAGAAATATGTTTAAAAATCATTATATAAAATTAACAAATAATTAATAAAACTGTTGCTAAAACAACACATAGTGAATTACTGTTTAACTATTATAATGCTGAAAATAAGAAATGGACAAAAAGCTACTGGGGTGAAAGACTAAATTCTAATTCATTGAACATATGAATGGAGTTTGTAAAGCTACTTTGTAACACATTTCCATTTTTTACTTTAAAGCAATTATTATTTTTATAATTTATCCAAATGTGCAGAATGGACAATCTAAACATACCTTAATAATGATTGCTCAAACTTGTATGAATAAGTAGATAATCAATAGATAAATGAGTAAATAAATTAGGTACATTCAAATAGTTGAATTTTATATAGACACCAAAATAATGGCTGTTTCTCTTCTACAAATAGGAAATACGTCTACAGTAAGACAAGATATAGTAAGAAGGTTCAGTGACAGGCCCAAAATGAAATCCAGCTCAACTGGAGGACCAGGGGCCTGACACTGTTACTGATGCTGTTGTGTTCTTGCAGAAAGGATTCTAGCATGGCTGCCCTCTGAGAGGCCCAACAAGCAGCTGAAAAAGTCAGATGCAGATACTAACACTCAACCAATGAATGAAAGCTGGGAACCCTGTGGTTGATTTGTAAAAAGCAGAATGAAACTGAGGAGTGAGGCTGCCCCATAGGAAGATGAGTAGTCTAAACTAGCCTGGACTTCTGAGATCTCTTAGACACTAAGCCACAAACCAGGCAGCCTACACTACTTGGTATGAATCCAGTGACACATATAGAACAGACAACTGCAGGATCTGCCATCAGTGAGATAAGATGCACCAAACACTCAAGAGACTTGAGGCCCCAAGGAGTGAGGAGGCCAGGGAAAGTGGGTGGAGGGGACCGGGGAGAGAAGACCAGGAAGACAAAGTCTGGACTATAAAACAGAATTAAAGAATAAAAATAAATACAGTTTTAAAAAGATAAGACATAGTTTCAAATCAATGGAAACATTAATATCTCATTTGAGAAATTATTGTTACTTCATTATTTTCATTAAATTTAACTAACATTTAATACTAAAAATCTAGGATGCCTTTTCTCTTTTGATATAGGTGATAGATAATTATTTTAAAGATAGAATGTGATTTTTAAAAAAAAAAAAACTATAGTTAAATCACAGAACATCTCTTCTGGTTTGGTGTCAGTTGCTGTGGTATACACCATGAATAAAAGAAAGTTGTAGAGAAAAGAATTTATTTCATGATACGAGTTACAGTCTCCCGTTTATAGAAGCTAAGACAGCAGCTAGAAGTAGAAACTATAAGGAATGACGCTTACTTACTTGCCTCTCACACCTTTATGTTATAAAACTCAGTCCCACCTGCAAAGGGACTGTATTTTCCCCATTGTACTGGGCTCACCTATGTCAATTAGCAAAGAAGAAATGATGGCCAGACATGACCATAGGCAAAGTTAATAGAACCAAACCTTAGATTTAAGTTTTCTCTTCCCTGATATGTCAGATATGTTGACATTCAACACGTCAACATGATGATATATGAGAATGACAACAAAGGTTAGCCATCTTAATCCAGTTTAACATTATAGTCAAATTTTCATTGCAAAATGAAAATTTTAATGTTAGTTTTTATTGCTTTTTGTGTACTTGATATTTCCTTAATAATTTAAGAAATAAATTTATTATGATTCTATTCATAGTAGTTTCCATATTTGAAATGAACACTATCTGAAAGACAATTGACATTAAAGTTTAAAACGTGATTGATAAACCATGTTAACAAACTATACATTATTTGTGAATATTTTAAAACATAAGCATCACTCATCAAAACCAAAAAAAATGTGTCAAAACCCTTTTAATTTGTATTTTGTGAACTGAATCTTGCAACTATTCACACACAGCTTATTTCAGTAAATATTCACTTTAATTCCTTTTCTTATTATAGAATATTTATGGCTCATACATTTATTTTAAGAATAAGAAAGTGAAGTCAAGTTGAATCTTTATTTAGGATACACATTACATCACTTAGAATTTTTTTTTTAAATGTACCACATTTTCTGTATCCATTCCTCTGCTGAAGGACATCTGGGTTCTTTCCAGCTTCTGACACTTATAAATAAGGCTGATATGAACATAATGGATTATTTGTCCTTGTTATATGTTGGAGAATCTTTTGGGTATATTCCCTAAAGTGGTATAGCTGGGTCCTCAGGTAGAACTATGTTCAACTTTCTGAGGAACTTCCAGAAAGATTTCAAGAGTGGTTATTCCAGCTTGCAATCCCACCAGCAATGGAGGTGTGTTCCTTTTTTCTCCATATCGTTTCCAGCATCTGCTGTTACCTGAATATTTTATCTTAGCTATTATGACTGGTGTGAGTTGGAATCTCAGGATCATTTTGATTTGCATTTCCCTGATGACTAAGGATGTTGAAAATTTCTTTATATACTTCTTGGCCATTTCATATTCATCAATTGAGAATTATTTGTTTAGCTCTGTACCCCATGTTTAATAGGGTTATTTGATTGTCTGGAGACTAATTTCTTGATTTCTATGTATATATTGGATATTCGCCCTCTGTCAGATGTAGCATTGGTAAAGAGCTTTCCACAATCTATTGGTTGCTGTTTTGTCCTATTGACAGTGTCCTTTGCCTCACAGAAACTTTGTAGTTTTATGAGGTCCCGTTTGTCAATTCTTGATCTTAGAGCATAAGACACTAGTGTTCTGTTCAGGAACATTTCCCCTCTGCAAATGTATTCAAGGCTCTTCCCCACTTTCTCTTCTATTAGCTTCAGTGTATCTGGTTTTATGTGGATGTCCTTGATAAACTTGGACTTGGAGAGAAGAATGGATCAATTCACATTCTTTATATTCTGTCCTCAATTTGAACCAGCACCATTTTTTGAAAATGCTGTCTTTTTTTCCACTGAATGGTTTTAGCTTCTTTTCCAAAGATCAAGTGACCATAGGTGTGTAAGTTTATTTTTGGGTCTTCAATTCTATTTCATTGATCTTCCCACCTGTCTCTGTACCAATACCACACAGTTTTTATCACTATTACTCTGTAGTATGGGTTGAAGTCAGGGATGATGATTCCCCCAGAAATTCTTTTATTTTTAAGAATTGTCTTCACTATCTTGGGGTTTTTGTTATTCCAAATGAATTTGCAAATTGCTCTTTGTAACTACTCAGGTATCAAAAACAATGAATTTATGAAATTCTTAGGCAAATGGATGGAACTATAAAATATCATCCTGAGTGATATAACCCGATCACAAAAGAACACACATGGTATGCACTCACGGATAAGAGAATATTACCCCAAAAGCTCAAAATACTCAAGATAAAACTCTCAGATTATATGAAGCTCCAGAAGACATATGAAAGTAAGTGTGCTTTGGTCCATTTTAGTAAAAGTAACAAACTACTCATGGGAAGAAATATGGATACAAAGTTTGGAGCAGAGATAAAAGAAAAGAACATCTAGAAATTGTCCCACCTGGAGACCCATTCCATGTGCTGTCACCAAATGCAGACACTGTTGTGGATGACAGGGAATGTTTGCTGACAGGAGCTTGATATAACTTTCTTCTGAGAGACTTGGCAGAGCCTGATATATACAGAGGATGATGCTCACAGCCAACAATTGAACTGACTACAGGGTCCCCAATGAAGGAGTTAGAGAGAGGACTGAAGGAGCTGAAGGGGTTTGTGACCCCATGGAAGAGCAACAATTCCAATCAACCAGAGCTCCCAGGGCCTAAACAGCCAGCCAGGGAACACACATGGAGAGACCCATTACTGCAGCCATATATGCAGGGGAGGATGACTTTGTAGGGCATTGGTGAGAGTGAAGACTCTTGTCCTGTGAAGGCTCGATGCTCCAGTGTGTGGGAATGTGAGGGCAGAGAGGCAGAAGTAGGTGGGTAGGTGGAGGCACACCATCATAGAAGCAGGATGAAGGGGATGGGATAGGGGTTTTTTGGGAGTAAATGGAAAAAGGGGATAACATATGAAATGTAAATAAATAAAATATCCAATAAAATTTTTAAAAAGGAAAAATAAAAAGTTCTAACATATGTATATGTTAGATATATATGATTTATACATATTTATATGATTTCTATATGTATGTAATTGACTTGTTTGTAAACTTACATTGTAATGTTAATATTTTGAGTTTTATTTGGCTAAGTTTTCATTATCAAGCAACAATTTTTCCTTTATTTAGTAAGGTGTGTATGAGTATTGTTATGTGCCAGGGGTTTTCTTCAGCTTTGGTAGCTTTGAATAATTATTGCAAGCCATTAATATTTCTATTCAATATTCCTGACACTCTGTACTTTTCTCTTGTTATGTAGCAGTGGGAGATGTGGAAAAGGGACTAACCACTAGGACATCCCAGACACCAGAAAAGCAAGAGGCTCCCAGGACCCAATGGGGATGGATGACTTTAGCCTAAATATCCAACAACGGGGAGATGGAACCTGTAGAGACCATCTTCAGTAAGAAGGCACAGTCCCAAGTTGAGGGATGGGTCTACCTGCCTATCTCAAAATATTTAACCCAGAATTGTTCCTGTCCAATGGAAAGACAGAGAAAAAAATAGAACAGAGACTGAAAGAAAGGCCATACAAAAACTGACTCAGAGATCCTTCCCATCTGTAGACATCAAACCCTGACACTATTGCTGATGCCAAGATGTTCTTGCTGACAGAAGCCTGGTATGGCTGTCCTCTGAGAGGTTCTGCCAGCACCTGACCAATACAGATGCATATACTCACAGCCAATGATTGGAGTGAGCCTCAGGACACAAACAAAAGAGCTAGGGGAAGGAATGAGGAGCTGAAGGGGCTTGTAACCACATAGGAAAATAATATCAGTTAACCCAAAGCTTCCAGGAATTAAAGCACAAACTAAAAATTATACACATGGAAGGATCTATGGCTCCAGATACATATGTAGCAGAGGATGGCCTTATCTGACATCAATGGGAAGGGAGGGAAACTTGATACTCCAATTTTGAGGGATTTTGGAGTGGTGAGGAAGGAGTGGGTGAGTCGATGGAGGAGCACCCTCATAGAGACAAAGGAGAGAGAGGGATGGGATTGGAGGTTGTGGAAATGAAACCAGGGATGTGATTATCTTTATTAGCATCTCTTGAGTTTTTGTTCTTGGACATTCTGATAGGTATAAGATGAAACCTTGGTGTTCTTTCGATTTCCATTTCCCTGCTGACTAAGGACTCTGAACATTTCTTTAGGTACATCTCAGCCATTCAAGATTCCTTGTTGAGGATTCTCTTTTTAGCTCTCTACCCTGTTTTTTTTAATTGGGTTACTTGGGTTGTAGGTGTCTAAAAACTTGAGTTCTTTGTATATTTTGGGTATTAGCCCTCTGTCAGATGTAGGGTTGGTGAAGTTCCTTTCCCAATCTGTAGGCTTCTCTTTTGTCTTATTGACAGTGTTGTTTGCCTTGAAGTTTCATATGGTCGCATATATCAATTATTGAAATTAGTGCTTGAACCACTGGTGTTATGCTCATGAAATTATCTCTTGTATCAATGCACTCAATTGAATTTCCCAATTTTATTCTTTGAAATTGAGTGTATCTAGTTTTATGGTGAGGTCCTTGATCTTCTTGAACTTGAATTTTGTGCAGAGTGATAAGTATGGATCTATTTTCACTCTTCAACATGTAGACTCTCAGTTACTCTAGCACCATTTGCTGAAGATGCTTTCATGCTTCCATTGTATGCCTTTGGTTTATTTTTTATCAAAATTCTAGTGTCCATGTGTATGTTGGTGTATTTCTGGGTCTTAGATTCAATTTTATTGATCAGTGTGTCTCTTTTTATACCAGTTTTTAATTCTGTGGCTCTATAGTACAACTTGAGGTCAAAAATGGTAATTACTTCCAAAGTTCCTTTATTATATAGAATTGTTCTTCTATCCTGAGTTTTTGTTTTCTATATGTATTTGAGAATTGTGCTTTCAAGATCTATAAAAGATGTGTTGAAATTTTGACAGAAATTGCAATGAATCTGTAGACTGACTTCATAAGAGGGCCATTATCACTACACTAATCCTAACTATTCAGCATGGTAGATCTTTCAATCTTCTGATATCTTCTTCAATTTCTTCTTCAAGGATTTGAAGTTGTCATACAGATCTAATCAAACCTTATCCTTGTTTGGTTAGAGTTACACCAAAATCTTTTATAATATTCATGGCAATTGTAAAATGTGTCCTTTCCCTAATTTCTTAATCAGCCTGTTTATCATTTGTAGAAAAGAGGTTTACTAATGTATTTGAGTAAATTTTATAATCAGCCTCTTTGCTGAAGGTGTTTATCAGATCTGGGTGTTTGGTAGTAGATCTCCATTTGTGTTCTTATTGCACTGAACTTTGAGTAATATATTTAATAGAGATTGTACAAGTAGGGAGGCTTATCTTGTCCCTGATTTTCGTTGAATTGTTTTAATTTTCTCTCCATTTAGTTTGATGTTGGCATTGGCTTGCTATATATTGCTTTGATTATGTTTAGGTGTGTGCTCTCTGTCCATTATCTCTCTAATACTTTTAACATAAAAGGATGTTAGATTTTATCAAAGACCTTTCAGCAGCTAATGAGATGATCATTTGCAGTTTTGTTTGTTTGTTTGTTTTGTTTTTTTTTTTTTCATTCTCTATTTTATATGGTGGTTAAGTGGATTCCTGCAACCCTGGGATAAAACCTACTTTATCAGGATAAATGAAGCCTTTTATGTTCTTGGATGTATTAGGTTTTCAAGAATTGAATATTTGTGCATTAATATTCATAAAAAAACTTGGTCTAAAGTTCTATTTCTATGATGAGTCTTTGTGTAATTTATGTATCAGGGTGACTGTGGCCTCATCAGATAATTTTGGCAGTATCCTTCTGTTTCTCTATTTTATGGAATATTTTGAAGAGTATTGGTATTAGCTTTCTTTGAAAGTTTAGTAGAATTCTGCACAGAAACTATTAAGCCCTGGGCTTTTTATTTTTAATTAATTAATTAATTTGTTTGTTTGTTTTTTTATTATTTTGTTGAAAAATATTTAATGACTGCTTCTTTTTCTTTTCTTTTTTAAAAAATTTTTTTCTTTATATTTTGTGAGAAAGTTCTTACTATATAATCATAGACAGCCCTTATCTTGCAGAGATCCATCTACTTCTGCCTCCCCAATGCTAGGATTAAATGTGTGTACTACCAAACCCAGCTTGTAGAGAATTTTTTTGAGGGTGATGGGAGCATTTTAATCACTGTTTCTTTTGGTAAAGTGGTTATAGGTCTGTTTAAATTGTTTACCTCATATTGACTTTACTTTGGCAAGTGATATCTGTCTAGAAAATCATCCATTTGTTGAGATTTTACAATTTTGTTGAGCTTTTGAAGCAAGATCTAATGATTCTTTGAATTTTCTCATTGTCTGTTGTTATATCTACCTTTTATTTTAAATATTTCTGATATTGTTTCTCTGTCATTTGGTTAATTTGGCTAAGGTTTCGTCTATTTTGTAGATTTTCTCAAAGAATGAGCTCTTGGTTTAATTGATTATTGTATAGTCTTCTTTAATTCTAAGTTACTGATTTCAGCTATGATTTTCATTATTTCCAATCTTCTACTCCTCTTTAATGTGCTTGCTGTTTTCTTCCTAGAGCCTTCATGTGTACTTTTAATTTCCTACTATGAGAATTTTCTAATCTTTTTTGGAGGCACTTAGTACTATTACATTTCTTCTTTTCACTACTTCATTGTGTTCCATTAATTTGGATATGTTATACCTTCATTTTCACTTAATTCTAGAAATTCATTCATTTCTTTCTTTATCTTTTTTTCTGATCCAGAGATCATTGAGTAGAAAGTTGTTCAATTTCCATGAGTGTGTATACTTTCTGGTATTTCTCTTGTTTAAATCCAGCCTTAATCCAAAATGGCTTAGTAAGATATAAAACTTTATTTCAATTGCCTTGTACCTTTTTATGCTTGCTTAGTGACTTTTCAAGAAAGATCCATGAGTTGCTGAGAAGAAAGTGTATTCTTTTGTGTTTGGGTGAAATATTCTATAGATATTATTAGGTCTATTTGATTCATAATGTCTGTTAGTTTTTTTTAGTTACTTCTCTGTTTAGTTTTTTGTCTAGATGACCTGCCAGTTGTTAGGTGTTGGATGTTGAGGACTCCAACTCTTTTTTTATGATTATTTTTATTGGATATTTTATTTATATTTCAGATATTATTCCCTTACCCCGTTTCTCCCGACCCTGCCCAAGAACCCCATATCTCATACCTCCACCTCCTGAATCTATGATGTGTGATTATCTCCCACCTCCCCACTTTAGAATTCCCCCACACTTTGCATCAAGCATTCATGAGACCAAGGATGTCCTCTCCCACCTATACCCAACAAGGCCATCCTCCCTTACATATACAGCTGGAGACATAGGTCCCTCCCTATGTACTCCCAGGCTGGTGGTTTAGATTCTGGGATCTCTGATTGGTTGATATTGTTGCTCTACTCATGGGGCCACAAACCCTTTCAGCTCCTTCAGTCTTCTCTCTAACTCCTCCATTGGGAACCTTTTAATCAGTTCAATGGCTAGCTGTGAGCTTTCACCTAGTAATATGTCTGACTCTTTCAGACTTCTAAAGATACAGCTATATCAGGCTCCTGTCAGCTTGCACTTCTTGATATTCACATCAGTGTCTACCTTTGGTGACTGTACTTGGGGTGGATACCCAGGTGGGGCAGTCTCCAGATGGCACCTCCTTCAGTTTCTATCCCATACTTTGTTTCCATATTTGCTCATTTGAGCAAATTTTGTTACTCCTTCTAAGAAGGACTAAAGCACCCACACTTGGTCTTCCTTCTTCATGAGCTTCATGTGGTCTGTGAGTTGAATCTTGAATATTTCAAGCATCTGGTCTAATATCCAATTATCAATGAGTGAATACCATGTGTGTTCTTTTGTGATTGGGTTACCTCACTCAGGATGATATTTTATAGTTCCATACAATTACCTAAGAATTTCTCAAATTCATTGTTTTTAATAGCTGAGTAATACTCCATGGTGTAAATGTACCACATTTTTGTATCCATTCTTGGGTTGAAGGATATCTGGGTTCTTTCCAGCTTCTGGCTATTATAAATAAGGCTGCTATAAACATAGTGGCTAATATGTTCTTTTTATAAGTTGGAGCATCTTCTTGGTATATGTCCAGTTGTGGTATAGCTGGGTCCTCAGTTAATGCTATGTCCAATTTTGTGAGGAACTGTTAGACTGATTTGCAGAGTGGTTGTACCAGCTTGCAATCCCACCAACAATGGAGGAATATTCCTCTTTCTCTACATCCTTGCCAGCATCTGCTATCACCTGAGTTTTTGATTTTAGCCATGCTGACTGGTGTGAGGTGGAATTTCATGCTTGTTTTGCTTTGCATTTTTCTGATGACTAAGGATGTTGAACATTTCTTTAGGTGCTTCTCAGCCATTTGAGTTTCTCAGTTGAGAATTCGTTATTAAGCTCTGCACTCCATTTTTCAATACCGGTATTTGATTGTCTCTAGTCTAATTTCTTGAGTTTTTGTATATATTGGATATTAGCCTTCTATCAGATGTAAGATTGTTAAAGATCTTTTCCCAATTTGTTGGTTGCCATTTTGTACTATTGACAGTGTCCTTTGCCTTACAGAAGCTTTGCAATTTTATGAGGTCCCATTTGTCAATTTTTACTGTTAGAGCATAAGCCATTAGTGTTCTGTTCAGGAACTTTTCCCCTGTGCCTAAGTATTTGAGTGTCTTCCCCACCTTCTCTTCTATTAGTTTCAGTGTATCAGGTTTTTTGTGAAGGTCCTTTATCTACTTGGACTTGAGCTTTGTAGAAGTAGATACGAATGGATCGATTTGCATTCTTCTACATGATGACCTCCAGTTGAACCAGAACTACTTGTTGAAAATGCTGTCCTTTTTGCATTGTATGATTTCAGCCCCCTTTTTTTAAAGATTAAGTGATCATATGTGTGTGGGTTGACTTCTGGATCTTCAATTCTATTCCATTGATCTTCTTCCCTGTCTCTGTACCAATACCATACTGTTTTTAATCACTATTGCTCTATATTACAGTTTGAGGTCAGGGATGATGATTACCCTAGAAGTTGTTTTATTGATGAGAATAATTCTCACTATTCTGGCTTTTTGTTAATCCAAATGAATTTGACTATTGCTCTTTCTAACTCTATAAAGAACTGATTTTGCCTCTTCCAGAAGCTCTCAATTGCCAGTACCTTTTCAGCTCAGAGTGAGACTTTATGCCCATCTCATCTGTGATACTAAAGTAATGTCCATCTAACATATTGTATATACTGTCACAAACTCTTTGACTTCCTATATGCAACAGCCCTGCTCTGTCCAGGAACATTATTTTTCTGTAGTCATCTTCTGTTCTGACTTTTATAAGGCTTCTACCTCCTCTTCCACAATCATCTGTGAATATTGGAGTAGGAGCTGTGATATGAATGTCACATTTAGGAATGAGAATTTTATAGCCTATTATTCTCTGCACCTTGACCAACTGTTGTTTCTTTATTTTTGTTGGTTCAGCTTAGGGTTTGCTAATCTTGTGTATCTTTTAAAAGCTATCATATAATCTATCAATATCCCTCATGGAAATATAACTGTGTCTAAATCAACATAATACAGATATATATATATATATATATATATATATATATATATATATATATTCCAAAGCACATTCACACACAAACAGAGACACACAAACACTGACACCCCCACCCACACACATATGTAGTCTCAAAATTTTGGAGACTACAAAGTCTGAAAGTAATGAACTAAAAGATTTATCATCTGTTGAACATACAAATATTGGTTCATAGTACCCTTTTATGTCTAGGGTTCAGAAGTCTCTTGTAATGGCATCAATACTAATATCAATAGCGTCTACTTAAAAGCTTTATCATCTCTCAGTATTCTAATTGGAATTGTGAAAAGTTTAATAAGGCTGACACAAGAAAAATAAGACATTTATGTCCTACAGTATGTTTAGAGGCTAAATAAGATTGACCTGAATATGGCATAGAGATTTCAAGATATAGAGCCTGGAGGGAAAACATTGATCAAATAGAGACTACATTTAATTTATGCATACTCTATTCATTTATGAATTTGTATTTGAATAGCAGCATATATCTGTAACCCCAATGTTAAATAAAAAATCCACAAGAATTCAAAACCAGCTACAGCTACAAAGTAAGTTCCAGACCAACACTTAGTCAACAAAAATAGATAAATAATATTCTCTAGTTAACTGATGAATATGTACATTTTGTGTAATCAGGACTCAAAAAAGGTAAAAAGGGGAAGTATGTGAATTTCTTGTTTGTTTTCTGATCAACAGATTTCTGACAAACTAAACAAGAAATATGAACAGATTCTTTAGAATACCTATTTTGTTTTCATTTCCTTCTCTGTAGCAGAGTGATGTATTTGTATCTACACATGTAGATATGGAGAGATAGGTAAACAGATAATAGATAGGTAGGTAGATAGTTAGATAAACAGACAGACAGACAGATAGATATTAGGTAAAATTTATTTTGTACACATAGATATTCAGATATTTCAGAATTTTCCTGCTCTAATTAGTATTTGCATTTTACCAATAATTAGTAGTCTAAATATAATTATATATCTGCATCTATTCCTACAGGTTATTTTTTCATTGAATTTCTAGAGTTAATCTACTATTTGTGTTACAGTCTCTATAGAAATATTAATATACTATGGACTAATTAATCTAACTTTGCACTTTTAAAAAAGCTTCATCTATTTTCTCTGGATCTTTTGTATTTTTATATCGAAAAAAAATTAACCGATATTCCAATCTCTATTGAAATGCTTCTGACAATTTTATTTGGGATGCACTGCCTTTATCATTTTCTTATTAGGCAATCTATATAACATCCTCAAATTTTCTGAGTAATAAACAAGCTTTAAATTAACGTTTAAATGTACACTACAGAATAATCTGATACTTTGGCTTTTATGATATACAGATATACATACTTTGCATGGTTAATATTTAATAGTGTTTTCTAAGCATATTTTAAAATTTACCATTTTACCTTAACTTCTAACTACTTGTACCCATGATAAAAGTACAAGTACATCTTTTATTCCATAACATTTCTAAATAGAACCTTTTAATTGATATATTTTCTGTTTATAATATCATATTTTATGTAAGGAAATGCAGATTTTGTTCTTCTTTTCCAACTGGAAGATTTTTGTGTAGAATGGGTAACACTGAACATAACCTCAGGGACAAGCAGAACAATGCCAGACATCTTTATCCTCTTGTGTATTTATCAATGTTAAACAGCATCCTCCCTACATAAAAATATCCACTTTAGCTTTTGCATAAACATTTGTGTCTTATCTTTTCTTTATTGAATATAGCCTCCATGATACACTAACAAAAATAAGTAGACCCTTCAGATTAGAAGAAAAAGAGAGTGATAGAAAGTGTTTGCTTTCATATGACAGTCTAAAGACTATGGTTTCAGATTCAAATTTTCAAACCAAAGACAAATGTGTGGTCACTGGGGGAAAGCATGAAAATATTTCCTGGTAATAATAATTTTAAAAAGCTTAGAAAAATGTCAGAAGGGAAGCAGAATGATTTATTTTATATCACAAGAGAAAAACTTAAATATAACCATTTTCTGGTAGATGGATTTCACTCAAGATATGCAAATACTGTGGAAATAAGATGGAATGAGAGAACAAAATTCACTAATCAATTGTCAGTGAGAGAGAGTGATCAACTCTTTTCTGCTTGCCATATGACCCACCAGAGTTAGTTTGTAGAATGAGTTATTTTGGAATAATACTTAGGAGTGGGAACAAAATTCCCACTTCTCCAATCAGGGCACATTTCCCATTATCCAAAATGAATTAAGGTTCTAGTTTTTTAAGACCCCCCCCCACGAAGAGAGGACCTCCCTCAAGCCTCAGGAATTCGTAGCCACCCAATAACTCACAAGACTCTTGATGCAACAGCAAGAGGTATATTTTGGGATCAGTTGACTGATGGTCAATTCATAACCCATGCAGGTGCAGAGGAATTGACCCTGTCAGCTGGCAGTGAAGGGCTTATATAGGGAAGAACCACAAACCAAAATGGGTGAGGGGGTAACCAAGGCAACATAACATAAAAATAGTGGGAAATCCCAAAGAGACCCAACCCATGATCCAGTCAGGGTCATGTGGAAAACATCTTATACATTCAACTTTTGTAAGAATGTAACCTTGCCCAACCATTTATCTTGCGGTCAGCCAGTTCTTGGGACCACCCAGATGACTTCCATCTTTCTATGTGGTCAAGAGTGTGTCTTCCTGCTTTGTCCCTTCCCCACACACAGGTGGGTTCTCTTCCCTGTGGTCTGAGGAATGTAATTGAGCAAGTGTCCTCTGACTCAGGGATAATGTACCCCTTCCTTCCCAGAATGTATCCCAGAGCAGTGAAGGCCTAAAAATCTTACATTCAGTTCCACTTTCTTGGAACTAGTGAACCTGCATTCTTTTGCTCAAGTCTAGGGGTCATAAAAACTTTCATTAGTTTTCCTAAGTTTTCTATACCTTTCAGGTTGTGAGTTTTAAAGCTTGCCTGGATAGGATAGATGTTTGTTGTCCAAATTATATACGAAGTAAGGCCCCCTGAAGAGAAATTAGGATCAGAAATTAGGGAGAAATGTAGTTTAGTACTTAATTGTGAAGATGGCCACAAAAAGACAAACATTTAACACAGATGATGAATGACCAACTAGAACATACAAAGGGAGCAGAAAAGAAGGGCCCTTGTAAACCCAAGCACCCATTCAAGATGAGACAATTCATCCAAGTTCTTCTACGTGTTCCTGTTGACTTCTCCTCCTATGACTCCAACCTTTTCCTTACAAACCACATGGTATCCCATGATGATCATGTTTTCACCCACCTCTGATCTTTCTCCAACACAATGCCTTTCTCAGCACTCTGTGTTGTATTTCCAACTGCCCTCATCAATAATGAGGGAAAAGCAGAAAAAAATATTTCAGAATTCAGATCTAAGAATTTATGTTTTGGAAGGGAAAAAGGATAGAACAATATGACTTTTTACCCTTGCAGCAGCTAAATAAGAAGCTGAATCATGGTCTGTAAGAACAAAGTTTGAATCTTAGAATGGGTACCATAACTGAGAGGATACCAAAGAGTCAGTAGAATTTCATGGTCTAAAACTATAACTAGGCAGCAAGTAATGTAAGAACCAGTTCATACTTCTAAGAATGTTTTTATGATGTCTTGGGCAATCAGGTATTATAGGGTACAGAGAGCAAAAGTTACCCCAGCTCTTGTAATGAAGAAAATCAAACCCATAGAGTACTAAGTGTGAGTAAATGTTCTCTGATAGTCAAGAGAAAGAAGAAAGAAGAAGAGAGATTATGAGGACCATAAAATTGGATACATTTTCTAGTTGTTTTTAATTTATTGTATTCTTCCATTTAGGATCACATTAGTTTGGAGCATAAATTTCTGATCTAAACTTTAATATAATCATTTAAATATTCTATAAATTTTCTGCAAAAACTAATTTAGCTAAATTTAACAGATACATATATTTTTCTATACACTCTATTCAATTTCGTCTCTTTTTAGAAATCTTTTGATACACCTTGTTCAAACTAAATACTTAGACACTTTAGACTTTACAGCATTTGTGTAATTTCAAGATTAACTTTTGAGTTGTATTGTATTTTGCTCTGAAAGCATAATTTCTATATTTAAATTATAAGTTCAATTTTGTGATGTCTTCCCCAAAATTGTAAATTATTTTAATATATATATGTCATACACACTTGATGTGGGATTTAATAGGACAGGATATTTTATAGTAAAATGTTCTATATATTTTGTTTAAGACTAAGTGCTGAATGATGCCCCAAGGGCCATGTGTATCTGCTTGTCCTTTTTTGAAATATGGAGAGATAATTTGAAAAATTTATAAAATTCTGTATTATATCAATCACAAACATGACAGTTAAGGTAAAAAATGCATTTGTCACCCTCAATGTGTTTTTTTTTTTTCTTTTCTAATTAAGCCTTCCCTTCAATTAAAGTAGCTTAATGTATGCAGATATGTTATCTCTCACTGAAGGAATTTTCTCTTTTATCCAGAGATAATTAGAAATAAAGAGAGGAACTTACTATGAATTAATGAAGAAAATCATGTCAATAATATGAAAGTGCAACATAAAGGCCTAGATATATTTTGTCATTAACTTTCTAGAGGAATTCGAGCATACCATGTATTCATAAGTGAATCTACCACCCTTACTTATGTAAGTTTGTCATGGTGATGCATGTTCTCTTTCAGTTCTTCTCTATAAATTTTATACTGACTGACTCTTAGCTTCTTACTTGTCATGCTAAAATGTTGTTCTATCACAAGTGTAAGTGAAAGAGTATTTATATCTATGTTGTATTGACATTTGTATTAAATATTTTCTGCAGAAGCAGCAATCTGGTCTACATAGTAAGTTCCAGGACAGCATGGAACACACAGTGGCACACTGTCTCAATACACACACTCCCCTCTCCAGGAAAAAGACATCGGGATGGATATAGACATCATGCCTCACTGGAAAATGACAGGAGGACTGGAGCCATTACAAGGTCCCCTTTAATTACCGGAGGTCAGGCCTCTATCCCTGCCTTGGCAAGATTAGAATCGCCACAGCCCTTCTATACTTTGAGAAGGGAGGAGATGTCAGGGGCAGCCCAGATTATATACTGAAGGCCTAAAATCCATAGGCCTAAAATCAGCAATAAGCCAGACATACATGCCTGCTAACACAAAATCTTGGGTCTCTATGGAAAAACACTGAAACAGATGGCTATAAACTATTGTAAACAGGTAGCTTTTGTGGAAATCTACCAGCCTGAGTAGTCATAGACCTTACAAATAGGCAGCCTTGGTGGAGAGTACCAAATTAGATAAGTACAAATGAATCATAGGCAGAGTCATAGTGATCTGACCCCTGAAACTTCACCCAGCTGATACCCTCTTCTAAAAGATATCTGTACTCCCCCTGAACACCTATGCTCCTGTGTTATGCCTTTTCCCACATCCTGCATTTTCATGTTTATAACCCCTGTGTTAAAAAGTAAAAAATATGATTTGATAATAATAGCCATAACAAAATTGCCAAAAGAAGAAAATTGTGTGCCAAGACGTAAAGCTATTGCTATACTAATCCTATATACTTTCTAGATATTGTTCCTTGGTTTATTTGAGAAATGTAGAAGAATTTGGACCTTTAGGTTATATAATCCCTAAAATGTTGGAGTTAGTCAAATTTTAGGAGAGTTTAGTAGAGAAGAATACTTAAAGAAATGAAGATATTAAAAGCCCAGCTCACAAAGTTTGAAAAGGGAGCAAGGATTCTACTGTAGGCTTGGCTAGTGGGAGTTTATATTAATTTAACAAAGCTGGCAGTATTATGACTGTGTTGTAAAAATGTGTGTATATATAATTTCTGTGAGAATTAATATGTTTCTGTGTTGATGCCTTCATATTAAAATTTTAAATATGACATAATTTTACATATATTGAATATAATTTATAATTCTGCATTCTCATTAGTTTTGTGTACTCATCAATATTCACTAGAGTATCAAACTGTACCTAATAAATGATGTACTACAATTGTAAGAACAATAGTGGGAAGCAATTTCTTAATAAATGTCTCTAGAAAAAACTTCTGAAAAAGAAACAGATATCATCAATTTAAGCCACACCTTTTAAAGTTTAACAGTAATTTTCAAATGGAATGCTTTTTGCAATTTTAGTAACAGACCAGCTTTCTAATATCACTATTTCATTAACAACTTTCATAGATGTTTTAACTAAAATCCAACTGTAGTTTTATCAGCTTTCTTCTTGCATGATTCATAATCTACTCTATAACAAATCAAAAGAATTTTATATCAAGTCAATAATCATATAATGGAATTGGGAGTTGTTTAGCCACTTTGGTAGTCATAAAGATTGTAGTTTGTAGTGATATCATAGAACAAAATAATTGCAATTATTTACATAACATTGGCTAATAGTATGGATCCATAAGACTAATGTATGTTCTTTAAAACTGATACACTGAAACTTGGAGAAAAAGCTCAGCAACTAAGTGGATCTGGTTTCAGTTTCACATGATAACTTAGAGATCCTGTATATCCAATTCTAGGGGATCCTACACATTCCTCTATTCTCTGTAGAAAACAGATGTGTATACAGTATACTTATATGTTGGAAAACCACTCATAAACATAAAATAAATCTAATATATTTTTTAAAAAAAAAGATGATGGACTTGGTTAAATTCATTGAGCTGATACAAATGGTGTATTTTCATCGAATTAACCAAAATGCATAATTATTATATAGAATATTAAAACACAATAAACATTTGATCAAAGAATCATAAAACTTTAGAGTCAAATATATATAATATATATATAAATATATAATATATATATATATATATATTATATATATATTATATATATATATTATATATATATATATAATATATATATATATATATATATATATGCAGTTCATTCTGGTAATACTTTACTATGTCACATTGAAATAAAAAAGAAAATACTTTATTGAAATGATATTTAAAGTAATTAATGATTTTTGCAAATATAAATAAAGAGAAAAATCTGTTTAATATGAGGATTCATATTTGATATGAAATTATAATTTAAGCATAGAAGTTAAAATATTTATTTTTCAATTATTCAGTCTTATCATATTTTAAGAAAATCTATACTTAAACATATGTTTGAAGTGTTTGTTTGTGATATATGTGTTGTATGGGTGTTGGTGTAAATACTGACATGTATTTAGAGCATTCACAGATGACTAAATGGTGTCTTGGTCTCAACTTCCATCATAATTTTTTCAGATGAGATACCTTACTTTATTTGAATCTCATAGGTTTAGATAGACAAATTGAACAGTTAACTTCCAACACCCACCCTTCTCTGTCTTTGAACACTAAAATTATGGACAGCCAACATGTCTACCTTTTTTACATGTGAGCTAGAATTTAAGCCATGTCATCAAAACTAGTGGATAATGTTATCTCCTTAGACCTGCCTCACTATCCATGGGCTTTTATCCCTTAATTCAACAACCAAACTAACTGTGGACTTTTCTTTATCTCTCTGGAAAAGACATATAAATATCAAACTAAAAGAAATTAAATCTTCTTGTAAAAATGTGTAGTCTACCTGCATATAGAAAATTACCATGTATTTTGAATGTGGTAAATTCATTCCAACAGAGATCTATAAATATACTGTGTAAATTAATTTTTGCATGGCATTTCTAAACTGGTTTGCTCTCACCATACATAGATTTTGTAACTTTAAGGTCTTTATCAAAGAAATCATCATGTGTTGGCTGACATTTTGAGCTACTTTCTTAGCATCAGAATCATTTACCTTTTTAAAAATGTTACTAATATAAAAACAGTTTATAGCTATAACAATCTTCTAGTTCAGATTTATTTTCAAAGATTTATTGCTCTGCTTTTTTATTTTTCAAAATCTCTATCAGATGGTGTGATTTAAAAAATAAGAAACCATGACACCACAAAGCTTTCAAGATCAAAATTGACATCAGAAGCATTAGTGATATTACTTATCAAAAAAGAAAATATATCCAAGGAGTAAATTTAACAGGAATTCAAAAACAAACAAACAAACAAATAAACAAAACCCCAAATCCAGAAATGTATGCATTTGCTTAAATGATCAGATGCTAATCTAAACAATAATTACTTTGGTGTTTTTAGATAAATAATAGTTACTAGATAGATACATGTAATTTTATGATGCTTACTTTTTTTTTCTTTTTTCTTTTTTTAAAATTTATTCATTTATATTCTTTAATTATTTTTTTAAAGTCCAGACTTCATCTTCCTCCTAGTCTGCCCCCAAATGCTAACCATTCCATTCCTTTCCTTTCAAGTCTCCAGAGGATGTCTCCACTTCCCCTACACCACCAGGCCTCCCCACTCCCTGGTGCCTAAAGTCTCTCAATTATTAGGTGTATCTTTTCCCACTGAAGCCATACCAGGCAGTCCTCTGCTGTGTATGTGTCAAAAGCCTCATATCAGCTGGACTGTATATTCTGGTTGGTGACTCAGTGTTTGAGAGATCTCAAGAGTCCTGGTCAGTTGATACTCTCTGCTCTTCCCATGGGGTCCCCCTCCTTGCCAGCTTCTTTGAGTTTTTCCCCAATTCAACCACAGGTGTCTCTGGCTTCTATTCTTTGGTTGTGTGCTAGCATCTACATCTTGCTCTTTCAGCTGCTTGTTGGGTGTCTCAGAAGGCAGCCATGCTAGCCTCCTGTGTATAAGTACATCATTGCATCAGTAAGAGTGTCAGTCCCCAGAACTACTCTTAAGCTAGATTCCAGTTTGGGTCTGTCATTAAACCACCTTTCTCTCAGGTTCTTCTCCATTTATGTTCCTGTAGTTCCTTCAGACAGGAACAATACCAGGTCAGAATTTTTGACTGTGGAATGGCAACCTCATCCCTTCATGTAATGTCCTCTCCCTCCATTGGAAGTAGACTATACAAGTTCCCCCTCCCCACTGTAGGGCACATCATCTAAGCTCTCTCCTATTGAAGCCTAAGAATCTCTCACCTTCTAGGTTTCTGGAACATAATAGAGGGTACCCCCACCTCCTAGCAACGAGAGTGCTTATTTCCATTCTTTCTGCTGGCCCTCAGGGCCTCAGTCCTGTCCAATACTTGATCATGTTCTACCTTTCCCTTTCATGACTTCTCTCTCACCGAGGTGGCTCCCTCCCTCGGAACCACTGTGATTGTTTTCTTCCCCCTACAAAGTAGGATTGAGGCATTATCAATTGGGTCTTTGGCTTGCTAACTTTCTTGAGTCCTGTGGGCTGTGCTCTGGGTATTCTGAATAGTTTGGCTAATATCCACTTATTAGTGAGTACACACAATGCATGTCCTTTTATGTCTGAGTTACTTCACTCAGGATGATATTTTCTAGTTCTATCCATTTGCAGGCAAAACTCCCAATGCCCTTGTTCTTAATAGCTGAGAAGAATTCCAATTAATTCTGTATTCATTCTTCCATTGTGGGACAGTTGGGTTCATTCCAGCTTCTGTCTATTACAAATAAGTCTGCTATGAACACAGTAGAACACATATCCGAGTGGCATGTTGGGGGATCCTTGGGTATATGTCTAAGAGTAGTATAGCTGGATCTTCAGGTACATCAATTTCCAATTTCCTGAGGGATCTCCAGATTGATTTCCAGAGTAGTTGTAGTAGTTTGCAACCCCACCAGCAACGGAGAAGTGTTCCTCTTTTTCTCATCCTCAACATCATATGCTGTCACCTGAGTTTTTTACTTTAGCCATGCTGATTGGTATAAGGTAGAATCTCAGGGTCATTTTGATTTGAATTTTTCTAATTACTAAGGACTTTTAACATTTCTTTAAGTGTGTCTCAGCCCTTGAAGATGCCACTGTTGGGAATTCTCTTTTTCGTCCTATAACTCATTTTTGATTGGGTTGTTTGTTCTTTAGTTGGTACAGAGACAGACAGGTTGATCAGTATAATAGAATTGAAGACCCAAAAATTAAAAAACACACTTATTGACACTTAATCTTTGACAAAGAAGCCAAAAATTACAATGGAAAAAAGAAAACATCTTCAATAAATGGTGCTGGTCTAATTGGCAGTCTGTATGTAGAAAAATGAAACTAGATAAATATTTGTCACCTTGCACATAGCTCAAGTCTAAATGAATCAAGGACCTCAACAAAAAACTAGATAAACTGAAACTATCAGCAGAGAAAGTGAAGAAGAGCTTCAAACTCATTGGTACAGGGGAAAAATTCATGAACTATATTTTCTCTACTAATTTATATAGCCATAGATGTATAGGTTAAATAGATTTCCTCATTATTATGAGTAGAGAAGCAATAAACATAAATGAACAAGCATTGCTTTACTAAGATAGAGGCCTCTGTGCATATGCTCAAGTGGTATAGCTAAGTCATACAACATAAAACTTTCATTCTGTTGATAATACTTCACCCTGACTTCCATAAGAGCTGTACATGTTTAAAATCTCACAAATAGTGAATAAGGGATCCTCTTTCCCCATATTCTATCTGTTACTGTGCCCTTCCCCAGCCTTGAGCAAGCCAGAAAGAATTTGCCCTTGCTACAATAGAACCTAGGTGGAGTTATCTGCCCTAGCTGCATGTGCAAATTCCTACAGGAGCCTAGAAAAATAAACTTCCCACTGACAATGACTTATAACACAATCCCTGGCTAAAACAAAGGATGGGTTAGGTGGTGCTTTCCCTATATATACAAGAGCTGAATATTAAACTTTGAGCCTTGATCAGAGAACCTTGACTTGACTCCATGTTTCTTTTGCTCCTCTGCCCCTGTTTCATTTCCAGCCCTCCTTTCAAGTGAGCCCAGTTCATCCATGGCCAGTGGTAGTTATATGTGGTATCAGAATGAGAGATCTGAAAAGGAGGGGAGGGGCAACTGAGAAATGCTCTCTTAGGTAGAGCTCCACAAAAAACAGAAGAATTGTATCCTGCATGTTGTCAGAAATGAACAACAATAGTTTTTCTTATAGAGGCTGTGTTGCAGGAGGTGCGTTAAGGGGATACAGACAGGCTGCATAGGAGTTGATCCAATGCTGACTTCAACTAGGGAATGACAGCGAAACTTAGAGCTGGAGGAATCATGGACCTTTGTCCACAGCCTAAGATCTGCCTCAGTGTGATAGGAACAGGGTTAGGAGGAATTGCGGAAGTAAAGAAAGCAGGGCACTGAGGAGTGACTATCAGTAGCTGCTGCTACACCTACTAAAGAAGGAGATAAGTGTTAAAACTTGAATATGAGAGGGAAAAAGGGTTTCAGAAAAGCAGTTGTCCCCTGTCTGGGACACATCAGCAAAAGAAAAGGAAAAAGCTATTTTTGAGCTCTCCTAGGAACAGAAAGAAATCTGGAGATGTCCTGCTTTCTCGCTGACTCCTACTGGAGAAATCCTTAGTTCTGTCTATTGTCCATCTTTGGTGTGACAATTGTCTGTTTCTGTTTTGTTGTTTGAATGATTGTTGTTCTATGTTTTATATTCAAAAGAAAAAAATAGTTAAAAACCTTATCTGCTGGCTATCAAACCCTTGGTTTAGTTTAACTTGTTTAAAAGGTAGTCTTAATGTGCACAGCAGAAACTGATAAATTACCCTGCACCTGTAGCTAGGAGTTAAAAAAAAGTTGGAGAAGCCTTTCCAAGAATCGACTGTCTGCATAAGCTGATCTTAAAGTGGTCAGCAGTTTTTTGGCTTCTATGGTAAGGAGGTTGATGACTGTTTTTTCTAGAAAAATCTTTGTGACAGTGATTATGTGGTTGGGCAAATGACAGGGTGCTTTTCTCTTAAAATTACTGCTAGAAAAAGTAAGAAAATTTTGTTTGGTTTAAGTATATGAGGTGTGTATCTATTTCATTTTGTTTTTGACTGGTTTTAAAAGTATAAATATATTCTGCATGTCTTGGTTATAGACTATTGGCTTGAACACTATTGAGTAAGATTAAAATTTGCAACATTGTTAACAGAAATTTGGCTTAAAATTAGTAGCTAGGGGTTGGATTCATGAACACACAGTATGATCCAACCCAGTAAAACAGGTCTACAAAGATCCTAAAGACCAGATGTGTAAAGAATAGAATTTAAAATAATGTCTCTTTAATGAGGTATTAAAAGCTGCACTGTCATGCATTTTACATATAAGAGTTGGTACCCAAACTTTGTGACATGAAAGTAATGCTCTTGGTATTGATTTTAAAGAGAATGGATTGTTTATAACTGAGTTTTCTTTCAAAAGTTGTGGTTGCCCTGGTGTTACAAGGGAAACTTAAAAATATGTTTGAATTGGCATTTTTTGTTGTTCAATTGCAGGGTTGAAATTTTTGACTCACCCATGTTTATAGTTGAGAAGAGGATCAAGCAGGTAGAGATGATTACAAGAGTAATAAAAGAATTAAAAACAGCTGTAGCACAGTATAGGCCTGCTGCCCTTTTAATGCAAGTTTTATTGGATACAGTGGCAGAAGCAAATTTACCTCCCCAAGACTGGAAAACTACATGTAAGGCCACTCAGGAGGAGATTACTTACTTTGAAGCTCTGAATGGTGCAAAACAAATAAGAAAAACACCATGATGAATGCTCAGGAAAGTAACGAAGATTGGGGTATTATCATGCCTCTGGAAGAGGATCACCATGAGAGTAATGCTGATCAGATTGGGTTACCTGCAGGAGTGTGTGCACAGATTACAATATCTGCCCTTCATGCTTGGAATCTATTACTGACTACAGATTCTGGCATTAAACAATGCTCTGATGAACTGTTTCTGGAATTTGTGGAGAGGCTGATAAAAGTGGCTGGTAGAATTTTTGGAGACCCTCAGGCAGGAATCTGACATTGGGACATAACAAAGAAGTAAGTTCATGTAGGAATCTAATTTTAGAGTAAAACTTGGAAGTAATTTCAGTCAGCAATCTAAATCTTAGACTAGAACAAAGAAGTAGGCTTCAAGCATGAATATAATCTTGGGCTAGGATGGAGGGAAGTAAGCTCAGACATTATGAGTTTGGTTTCTCTGATGTGTACTTGGTTCAATCTATTACTAATAAGAAGCCTAACTTCAAACTGGTAATTGAAGGTAAAAGTTTTGAAGGATTAATAGATACTGGGGCTGAAGTAGCAATTATTAGAGAACAAGTTTGGTTTTCAACTTGGCCTTTATCTGATAATCTCACTCACCTTCAGGGGATTGGTTATGCCAATAATCCAAAACAGAGTTCTAAACTTCTAAAAAGAGGGGTAATTAAGGAGAAATTTAACCCTATGTCACGCCACATTTGCCTTTTACCCTCTGCAGAAGAAATCTCTTGTCACAGATGGATCTTGTCACAAATGCACAGTATAAATAAAGTAGTGACTAAACAAATGCTAAGACAAGGATTTTTGACTGGTCAAGGCTAGGAAACGAAGGAAAAGGCATTAGGACATTTGAAAGGCCTAAGATTCTTTTTAACACTAGAGGATTGACATATTTTTCTAATGGCCACCATATTGCCTGCATCACATGCTGATAAAATTCAATGGCTTAATAATGTTCTAGTGCAGGTTTATCAGTGGCCTTTACATAGAAAAAAAATAATCCCTTTTATATTATTCATATATGAGCTCATTCTAGTCTTCCTGGACTTTAGCTGCAGGCAATAATGGCATCGACAGAGCTTTATTAGGAGAAGCCTTAATTTGCAACCCTATTGCATTGGCTAGATGTGATCATAATAAATTTCCTCTCTCTACTGACACCTTAAGGCTCCAACATAAGATTCATGAAGAAGCTAGAATGATTTTAAAACAATGCCTTGTCTTACATTATCTCCAGTACCTTATTTAGGTGTTAATCCAAGAGGTCTTAAGCCCAATAATACTTGACAAATAAATATAACTAACTATGCAAAATTAAAAAATTGAAATATATACATGTCTGCATTGACACTTGTTCAGGATTCCTCTTTGCTTCTCTACACACTGGAGAAACTTCTAGAAATGTAGTTGATCATTGCTTACAAGCCTTTAGTGCTAAGGGATTACCTAAAGTCATCAAGACAGATAATGGACCTGCTTATACTGGAAACAACTTTACATCATTTTGTAAGGATTTTGGTATTGAACATAAAACTGGAATTACTTAAAATCTAATGGAACAAGGAATTGTTGAGCATGCATATGACACTCCAAAAAATTGGCTTTTAAAAACAAAAGAGAGGAAGTTATATGCTTCAAGGTCACCAACAGCACACCTTACTTTTCTCTCATTTGTTTTAATGTTTTTGCAAATTGATGCTAAAGGTCAGTCTGCAATGAATGGCCACTGGCATCTAGTAACTTCCAGCTCAGATGCTAGACTTAAATGGAGAGACCCACTAACTAATACTTGGAATGGTCTTGACCCTGCTTTAATTTACAGCCAAAGTTCTGTCTGTGCTTTTCCACAAAAAAAGAAAATGGAGCTTGATGGCTACCTGAAAGATAAGTCTATCAATTGGACACAAATCGGATCTTGAGCCTAATTATTATGATACTAATGATGAAGATGGCTCTGAATCCCTGTTAGCCAGCTGAGTTAACCTGGACTGTAGTGTCCACTCTTATTGAAGAGCAAGTGTTTTTTATCAATACTCAAAGCCACCCACCATATACCTGCTGGACAGACTTTGTGTTTGATTCTTACTAATTAGCAGTGGGATTAGATACCTGGAACATACCTGCTTACAACTTTAATTTCTATACTGCCTGGACCATTAATTATAATCTTGTTGCTTGTAACTTTTGGACCTTGTATCTTAAACAGATTGGTTGCTTTTACACAGAATCACTGTCAATAAGCTCAGCTATTCACCATGGCAGTTATCCATCACTATGAATAAATGAATTGATTACATGCTTGTAGGTCCTTTGATCTAAATTCATATGTGGCTATGGTCTATATGAGAAGGAGTGTGCCATAGAAGGCCTATAGGCAGAGATGGGTAGGACTGTTCTTGAGCTCCTATATACCTAAAACAGAAGCATACATCAATACTGCTATGTGTGTTCTCCTTGATGGGTAATAAGGAGCACTATAGACACCAACCTAAGCCAGACACAGTACCCTGGCCATTCTTCCCTAGATGAGATGATGAAAAACAAGTAAATCTTGTGTCTCCATCTGTCGGTCCATGGAAGGGTATCCTGGTTCTTGAATTGTGGATTCAGCCACACCCCCAGAACCCAGGCTTCTGACACGAGGTCTAATCTCCATTCAAACTGCACCCTTCAGTCATGTAGGACACAGGTGGAGGGCATGATAAACAGGCCTCAGGCCCTAGAGAGATTTAGATACTAATGAGGTACCTGAAGGCCGGAGAGTGGAGTCAAATAAGCATTTCTCCCCAGCTCCTTCCATCTCTTTCTCTCCCTATTTAACTCAGGACTATCCTGGGTTTTACTAGGGGCAGGGGCTGCATAAAGATCTACCCACCATCCGCCATGTCAATAAACCAGTTTTGGAAACCCAAAAACTTTCTCATGTGTTAGGGCTGCGCAGTGAGGAATCGTGGAGCCACAGCAGTTGGGCCTATCTTATGCATGGAAAAACCCTCTGCATTTCCCAGCCAATTTTACCTAGAGCTGGTGCAACCAACATGGACCACAAACACCTATGTGTCTACAAGAACTGTCCTGGCTGAGTCTGCCAAGCAGGTATACTTTCGATGAGGCTTGACACCAGAGCTCTCCCTTCTCAGCACGTACCACATGCTCCCTGCCTCCATCCTGCTGGGTGTCCCAAGACCAATCTCAGTGCATGGACCTGTTGTCATGCACCTCCACAGTCTCTGTCCTGCTGCGCACCTACTCCCACAATGGCTGGGGCCCAGAACGGAAATTCTCAACGAGAGCCAGGGGCCCACACTTGCTACCCTGAGACATTCACCCCTGACAAAAGATGGCTTGACCAACGTGGAAATCGATCACCCATGCAACCAAGCAAGTACACTAACCTTTCTTCTACGGGGTGCTGCCAGAGCCTCTTTCTTGTCACCTCCCCCTCATTTCTGTCAGCTGTGGGTTGTGCTCCCACATGCCTCCTTGTCTCGGTCCTTCCACGGCCTCTCGGCGGTCTGAGAGCCCAAGGGCTTGAGATCAGTTCGTCTCTGGTCACCTCCAGGGATCCTCATCCAAGAGTTCTACACCCGACAAAACTTCAGATTGAGTGAGAACTCTTCCCGCTGGATGGGGCCCATAGCACCTCCCAGTGTAGAGAGCCACGGTGAGCGGTGACAGCATTCGCCATTACAAGATGGCGCTGGCATCCGGCTCCCATGGGTAAACAAGTAAATTGTGCATGTGCAAGTGGTGAAAGCGCGCCAAGTCACTGCCCAGCCCAGGGCGTCATACAGGGTTTTGAGCAAGCAGCCAATCAGATATGTCCACGCCACCCTAGGGTGTATATAAAGCAGCGCCATCTTGGGTCTCTCTCTCTCTTCCTCCTTTCATCGCAATAAACGCTTGCTGCAGAAGGATCCTGGTGCCCGAGTGCATTCTTGATGGCAAGATGATTGCGCAGGGCACAGCTGGTGCCGAAACCCGGGAACCCACCATCACTGGCGCCGAGGAGAGCCTCCTATCGCGGAGAGGATTCAGATCTGCAGGTCAAAGATAAGTCTGAGACGCATGATTGGTCTTGATTTATCTCATCTCTCTCTCCCCAGTTGGCAGGAGCTCCAGAAGCTTTCGCTATTGTGCTAGCAGCGCTCGTTCTCTTACGGGATGAGAAATGCCGCTCAACTATCATGGCATGTCAGGGAGTGTTAGAGGAGTTACAAGGCAGCATGTCAGAAACAGAGCGGGATAAGAGGCTAGAAACTCATAAAGAGAAAAGGAAAGGCACGCTCAAGAAAACAGACCCTTCCAAAGATGCTCAGTCCGCTGAAGCGAAAGATGAGGGAAAGTACGCCTTGGGAGAGAGACGCAAGAAGGGAGGGAGGGCCCCGAAAAAGAAACCTCTTTATCCGGTAAAGAACTGGAGGCCTTAGGGCTTGGTAGCTCTGAAACGGGGGAACTGGGTCCCTCTGAGGAGGAGGACTTGGTTGCTTGCTTGTTCTTTAAGAGAGCTCTCTGTCCATTTCATGTTTCCTTTTATGTGTGTCCATTCTCCAAGCAGTTCTCTCTTTTTAACCTATAAAGTTCTCTGGATAGTTCATTCTCTGCAGAACACAGATCTACCTTTTTTTCACATATCAATCCAGTCATTTACTGCAGGTTATCCTTCTGATTAACTTATGTATCAACATCTCATGACCTCAGCATTTTGTTTCTAAGGATACAGCAAGGATACATATTTTTTCTTAAAATTGTAAGTGTTCAGAGATCTGACTGCCATTGTTAAGCACAGAAGATAAACTAGTAAGGTGAGACCTTGCCCTGAAATTACAATTGCCACCACAGCTAGGCCTGGACTCTTTGTGTCCCTGGCTGATACTGAACTCAGGAATCTGCCTTCATTTTTATCTGCCTATCATTGTATTTTTCTTACAAGCTGTCTACAAGTAGAGCTAAGTCTGTTCCTTAGGATTCATGAAGCCCTTCATAATTCATATTGCATCCTTATATTGTTGCATAATTGAGAAAGTACATATTTTCGAATTCATGTATTTGGAGCTTTTTTCCATAGCCTTAAAAACTGTCCTGAAGGTTACAGTGTTTACCATTTTGCTGAGACACAGCCACAGGCTTAACGCCTGGATTCATGCTGTTTCTAATTATCATGGAATCATTCACCTTACCAGGGAGGACACTCCTTGGAAGGAAGGAATGTTCCACTGCTAGTAGGTCCAGAAAATATGTACATTATTAGAAAAACAAACGTTATGCCCACAATAGCCATTGACACTCTTGGTGGGTAACATGGGGCCTTGTTCCAAAGGCAAGAACCATGTCACTCTGCCCCCACAAAGACCATGCCAGGCTCTGAACTGGAGGTGTCAAGGACACCACAAGAAGACATAGTCTACTAACCTTGGTCCATGGGGACTCACAGAGACTGAACCACCAACCAAAGACCATGCAGAAGCTGGATCTAGGCTTCCTAAACATTTGGAGAAGATATACAGCTTACTCTTCATGTAGGTTTCCTAATAATTGGAGTGAGGGCTATCTCTGATTCTGCTGCCTGACATTGGATTCCTTTCCCTTAACTTGACTGCCTGGGTGGGCCTCAGTGGAAGATGATATGAGATTCTAGGACAAGGTAGTCCTGAAAATGGGTTTCCCCTTCTCTGAAGAGAAGAGAAGAGAGTTATGTGGAGAGAGAGTTTTAAGGGTGGTACTGGAAGCAGAGGCAAGAGAGGGGCTGGCTACAATTAGGATATAAAGTGAATAAATAAATAAATAAATAAATAAATAAATAAATAAATGAATAGAAAAATTAAATAAATAGAAAAACAAAGAAACAATACAATACAAAACAAACAAACAAAAAACCTGGAAGATTCTTAATGGTCCATTCCCAATTTCTGTTGAGAAATAAACAAAAACTGGAAAGAGATTGTTCTGCCAATCTGTCAAACTACTGAAGAAGACAGGAGGGTGTATAGACTGTTGAGCAGCATGACAGTTGTACAGGGAAGTCCAGGAATGTAGCTTTTGTGAACCATCATCATTTTTGTAGTGGTATGTGGCATATGATGAATCTTCTGTTATCCCTCTTCCTGTAAAAAAAAAATCATCCTTCTCTATAGTTTGGTTAGTAATTGTAGCAAAATTCTTATGAGATCATAAATTTGGCCTTTGGACCAATAAAATAATGTGGTCTATATAATATGGGATTGCTTTCCTCTGTGAGTATATATAGGTCTCCATAGATAATGTCAAAAGTTTGAATACAACATGATAAGAATGTTAATGGGATAAATAATTGCTGTTCAACCTTATACATTTTAGAAATTTATTTTGTCATTCAAGCAAATTTGTCCTTTGTTATCACATTTATGGCTAAAGCACTAGATGTTGGAGTCATAATGTTCAAAAATAAAATCTAACTGTATGTGAAAATATTTACTATGGGAAAGTACTTTAGATTATGTTCTGTGGCTCCTCACAGAGAGAGCACTGTACTGCAGACAGTTCAATCTCAACAAATCTAATGTCAAAAAATAAAATTTCATCTCTTTCTTTAAATGGCAACACTGATGTCAAATAGAACAATATCGCAACATAATTCCACAAAGCAAAGTCATAAAAAGTTCACATCATTTTAGTCAAGAACACAAATATCTGATGATATGCTTTTTTGTAAAAGTCATTTTCAAAAAAGTTAGGAGCTCAGTGGAATGAGACTTTTTTTTTTTTTTAATACATCTTTTTTATTTATTTACTCCTGGATTTTTCTATGTTTCGTTATACTTTACTATTATCTCTTTTCTAGAGAATCTCATACCTTATACTACCTTCCTTTAAATAACTAATTTCTGATTACTTTTCTTTTATGAGACCCTAGAGATAGACTCTGGGTTATGTATGTTGTATGCAAGAGCTACTGCTGTGTTAAATTCCCAGCCTTACCTTTTATTTTAAAAGATTTTTTTCTTTCTTCATTTTCCTATTTTTTTTTACTACTTAGCTATTGATAACATATAAAAAATAATATAATATACAATAATTATCCCAGGTGTTTTAATAACAAATAACATTAATCACTGAGTAGAATCAACATTATTGAAAAAATAAATATTGTATACAGTTAATGCAATAAAAATTGGAAAACAATTCTAGATCATTAATGGAAAGGTTCTCTGGAATTGTAATATAAACTGCAAAAACTAAATTTATGGTAAACCAAGTAATAATATTAAGATAGATAAATATTCTAATAGGAAGAACTAGAATTTATTAAAACAAAAATATAAAGAAAGTATGAAGGAAACTATGAAATGGTAAATTTAGTTTTTATTCTTTTTACAAGAAAAACTTATGAAATATTATATTTAGTATAATCTTTCACTAATTTACTGCCATTTTCCTAGAAGTTTTTTGCGATTTATATTCTAATGAAATACTGCCCATTTAGGAAACTTAAGGAACATCATTTAAATGAAACTGTTGATGAGTATATTAAATTTAGAGCTATACATTACATTCCCAAATGACACTCTTTTTAAAATCCATTTCTGTAATCTTCAAACATGAATTTATTCTCTTCTTTCTACATTAAAATAAATTAAGAAGCCAGAGAAATTGCAACGTTTTATCAGTGTTTAAAGAAAATAATAAGTAAATCTATTTGTATTTGTTACTTGTGATATTTTAAAACTTTGAAGCAATCTTAATCTTATAGATATATGTTAAACTACAACTTACCCTTTCTCTGGTTCCATTGTGCATGCAATGTTGATAAATGGCCATGACCTCTTCAATAACTGCTTCAAACATGCTTTATACTAAGAATATTAATAAATTAGATATATCAAATGTATATATCAAAATTATAAAATTTATACAATAGTATAAGACCATATTATCTCAAAAATTCCTTGAAGGTTTGATAATTAACAAAATAATGCATTTTAGATTTGATGAGTCTGTTTCAGAATATTACACACATTTATTTTAGATAAAACATTCATTTTTTTCTATCATTTTAGAATATTCTCATACCTTTCTTCCAATATCCTTTCTTGACACATTTAAAGAGTAAAGAATAATTACATTTTACTATATACTTTCTTTGAGTTCATTTGATGGTTTTTACTGTAATCAATTCACATATTATTGGCAGTAATAATTTGAAATTACTATTATTTATTCTCATTTTATCTAATGAAGTGACATGAAATTTTATTTGGCATTGTAGTAATGATATTCACTTTAATAAATTTGCCAATAATATTTCAAGAAAAATTTTGCATTGTGAACTTTTAGGATTTTTTTTTGTATTGTAGATAGGATATATATATATATATATATATATATATATATATATATAAAATCTATCACTGATGAAACATGTAGAATTTTATAAGTATGATTTTGGTAGTTCCCAATAGATTTAGTGGCTTAAGATATACTACAGAACCCGGACATGGTGGGGGCATATCTTTAAATCAAAACCAGGGAAGCAGGCAGAAGCAGGTGGCTTTTAAGAATTCAAGTCCACTTTGGCCACTCAAGCCTAGATAGTGTGACAATGTATCCAAAATATGTGATTCTGAAATATTATATACCAGTTCAATAATTTTTATTTAAAATTCTTGGTCCAATAATTCAATTGATGCTGATTTTGATAATACAAGCCCTTTCAAATTACTTTGCATGTTACATTGACACTGCTTCCATCATTTCATGAGCATGTTTTTCCCTGAAAAAAAAAGTGTCTGAGGCTTGTCCTGAAATCTCCAAGTCTAATATCTGTATTAAACTATTGACAAGATATTTTAGTTTCCTTTAATGAAGAATGGTTATTTAGTTGTATATAACTGAAACACAGATGTTATTTGAGTCTAAAACATATATAAACACTATTCAGTTTATTGTAATGTTTTCTTCCTTCTGACAGTTGCAATCTCCTTCTTTTGTAGAAAACACATTGATAAAAAATAATTTTTAGTTAGCTACCTCACCATGTGTAACCAATCTCCTTCTCATCTTATATCATTACTACTGTAAACACTGTCAAATTTGCTGATTCAATATTTGTGCACAGCTGGGTAAATCTATTACTGACATTTCTCCTACAATAGCCTGCAAGGCCCTTTCAGCACTATTAATGATTACCAGCAGTAAAGGATCTTTTTTCTCAACCCTAAATTCATATCTCAGTTTCCAGTAACCAAAGTGTGTAGTACAATGGAGAATTACAATCTATTTCTGGGGGACAACCAAGATTAATAGAAATTGCCTATATTGTTTGGAGACATCAGCAACTTCCTCAAGAGACTAATATTTCATAGGAAAACATACTCGATCCTGAACTGGACTTTTTCTATAACTTATGGCCTCTGGGAGCAACATTTTTGACACATTAATTACTTCTGTTCAAGATGTTTTTATTCATTTTTAAAAGAAAAGTTATTTATTTTTATTTCATATGTAAGAATGTTTGTACTCATGTATCCATATGCATCGCTTGTATGATGGGTATCTCAGAGGGACACAAGAGGGTGTCATAGCTCTTGGAACTGTAACTGTAGACAGTTGTGAGCCATTGTGTGGGTCCCTAGAACTAAATTCAGATCTTTTGCAAGAGCAGTAAATGCCATTATCTAATGAAAAACTTTCTGGAGACCCTATTATTTTTCAAGAGAGTACTTGAAATAGATAACAAAGTAATAGATTTTAATGTGTTTTTCATATATTCTTTATTTTGGGTATCTCTGCTCAATTTCATTTGTACTCTCATTTCATCACATTAACCCTCTATTAACGATTTCCACCGACTTTCAAACTCACATTATCTTTTTTCAATTCTGTTCACTGATCCTTTCAAAGTTAACACATTTTGTGTATATTCATGAACCATCTTTTGAACAAAAGTTTTCTGTTCTATGTTCCTGGAGTTGATTACAATGTTAAGTTTTACCCACTTCCAGAGGTGATGCAGTTGTGGTTGCTGTGCCACTTGTTTATCAGTAGGTGGCAGACAGGAGGGCATCAGAGTGAGAGCTGCTCATCTACTGGAGCACTCAGGACAGTGGGCCCTAGATCTAGCCTGGTCAGCATGGTAGAGCTGTCGATGGCTGTAGAAGTAGTAGGAGAGCTGACCCAAGTGCATGTGTGTACACGAGACAGCTGTGACTTCTATGACCTGTGTGGTGGCATTTATGAGAAGCGAGAGATACACTCCCCTCCCTTTAGACTTCCACACCTGTAGTATCTTGGAGGCTGGACTTTTCTGGGTTATGAGAGCAGGAGAACTGACCATGTGAGAGTGATACTTATACCTCACCTGAGCAGCAGGGAAGAGCTTGCACTTGTTGTGGAGGTCCCAGGTGGTCTGGGCTGTTATAGTTAGGGTTTTTATGACTGTAAAGAGAGACAATGACCAAGGTAACTCTTTTAAAAGAGAACATTTATTTCAGGCTGGCTTACAGGTTCAGAGTTTCTGTCCATTATCATCAAGGCAGAAGCATGGCAACATCCAGGCAGACATGGTGAAGGAGAAACTGAGAGTCCTACATCTTTTTCTGAGGGCATACTAAGGACTGACTTCCTCGGGAAGCTGTGAGGAAGCTCTCAATGCCCACCCCCCGCAGTGACATACTTCCTTCAACAAGACCACACCTACTGAAACAAGGCTACACCTCCTAATAGTGCCACTCCATGGGACAAACATATTAAAACCACCACGCTGGTCCTAGGACTTTCCACAAACCTTGCCTGCTGCAGCACAGGAAGGGTAGCCCTGATGGCATGTAGTGCAGATGAGCTAGTGCCTAGAGCATGAGATTGCTCAGAGGAGAGGTAGCTCTGCCACTTTCTGGCTGCAGCATTGGATGGGAGAGCTTACCCTGGAGGTGTCGACCTGATGGAGTGGCCAGCTCAGAAATATCTCAGGCCCAGATCCATGGCTTTAAATTGACCAAACCCAACACCTACCTCACTGATGAACTTGTGAAGTGTGTGTAGTCTGTAATCTTTCAGACTCAAAGCTACAGTGTGAGGCAAGTGGACCATGACAACAGACTAGAGAATGTTTAAGGTTGAATGAGCCCCAAAACCATGAATCTCAGAATTGAGAACAGTAGGAGTGGGGTCAACTCCTTGCCTAGCTCTACCTGCTTTGGAACACAGTAACCACAGCACTCCAAGGAGAGGACCAGAGCAATCAGTCTCAAAGTATATATACTTGAAGTTCTTCACTAATGAGGAATCTAGATGGGCCCCGAATGTTAAGCCAATGAGCTTCCCTTCCTAGGCATTCCTTTCTGCAAAAGGTATTTAATCTTTAAGGTGAATACATTAACAGTCAAAATCAAAGGTGAATCTGATTCTTCATCAAGAATTGCTGTGGAGGGGAGGCCTTCATCATAAAGTGAAACAACTAAATTTCCCAGAGAAGGCTTTCTCTCTTCCAGCCACTCTGTACTCTCAGGACTTATTTGGAATAAAACTGGAAACAAAATCAGATTCTACCCTTGTCTCTAGCCTTCTTCTTCTCTGTCACATGGACACTCTAAGGCAAGAGTGACCCCCTATTCTCAACTCCAAGATGTATGTGAGTGTGTCCACAGACTCTGCTGTTTACCACACCCAGAAAAAATGGGCAGAGGAATTCAATTTTGCACTGTGCTTTGCCTCCCCTGAACAACAAGCCAGCAGTGCACCTGGCACCTCAGGAGTGGAAACAGATATGCATCCAAGTACTATAGGATTTATCTGACAGAGGACAGCAACAAGATGTCTGAAGAGAGTCACAGTGTAGTTCCAGTCTTGATAGTATAGTAAAAGCCAGAGGCCTCTAATGAGACCAATGACCAATTGTATTGAATGTTTGTAAGGAAAGAAGTGTAGACAAAATAGTATATTATAGGTGCACTGTGACACACTACAGCTTTCACAAAAAGAGGCCTCTAATGAGACCAATGACTCATTGTATTTAATGTTTGAAAGCAAAGAAGTGTAAACAAAATAGTATATTGTAGGGTGCACTGTGACACACTACAGCTTTCACAAGAAGGTTTTATTTTTTTGTTCATGGGAAGGTTTCAAGTCTATGACAGGATGGGGAGAGGGGTGGGACTGTGGTGCTTGTGAAATTCACAAAAAACAATAAAAGTTAAAAAAAATTAAAACACAGGCACAGTGTCCAGAGATTAGCCAGTGCCTACAAGAGGAATAAAGAAGTTTCACCAAAAAGGAGAAATCTGGTCAAAAACAATGTTCTTATTCAAGTATCATTCTAAGGGTATCATTAAATGTATCAAAATACATTTTCCATATGGATCTTTTGATATGAAACACTGAACACGTAAATGTGACCTATGATATTCTTGATAATATATAATTTTTATATTATACTAAAATATCAGCCAAAAATATAGTGACCATTTTTCTTGATAGTTGAAGTTAAAGTGACTTAATACCAAGTGGGAAATACTTGGGGAAAGAGTGAAGACTCCAGTGGCAGCATCCAGATGAGTCAGCTTTTCTTTGTTGCTTTCTTATGTTGCTGTACTGACTTTCTTTCTCTAGGGGAAAATAACTGCCTACAGCTGCTTACAAATGGGAACTTAAACTACTTTCACATTTGTAGGGGTATTTTGCCTAGCTTGATCTTATACTAGCCTTTGCAGTCATCAACAGCCACCATTAAATGGTGATCTTTTACTAGCTTTTGCAGTTACCCTGTCACCATTACATGTGTATTTGTGCAATGGAATTGTCACATATATAATTTACTGCTTCAAAGGAAACCTACTAAAACTCTGATTATTAATTATAATGAGATTGATTATTATCTAATGACTGACAATTATTTTTTGCTTGTATATAATTATTAAGTTGCATTTATTCATTTTTCAAATGCATTATTTCCTGTTGTTACTATGAGTAGGTACTCATCTTTTATCAATTAAATTTGTATTATTTCCTATCTTTCCAGCCATCTGTGTTTCTGATTTTGAGTTTCAGTCGATGTCTCTTACTCCATTTTATAAAAAATGTACGGCATAATGTTCGATATATTATATTGATTTTAAAGATTAATTTATTTATTCTTTTCACATTTGGACTAAAGTCTCCCTTATTACCTCTTCTCCTCCTTTATCATTAAAATCTACTGTTTCTCCTTTTTCCTGCAGAAAATAGTAGGCCTCCCAGTGATTTCAACAGACATGGCATAATAGGTTGAAATAAGACTAGCCATAAGTGATCATATTAAGCCTCGGTTAGGAAACTGAGGATGAAAAGGTCCTATGAGGAGGCAAGAGAGTCAGAGATACTCCTCCCACTGTTAAGATTCCAATAATCTTCAAGCTTACCAACCACAATATATAATCAGAGGTTTGAGTATAGACCCATGCAGGCTGTATGGTAGTAGCTTCAATCTTTATGAGCCCCTATGAGATCTACTCAGTTGATTCTCTTGGCCATGTTCTTCTGGTTTTCACAATCCCTCTAGCTCTTAACAAGTCTTCTTCCCCATCTTATGCACAGTTTCATGAGGTCTGCCTAACATTTGAGTATTGGTCTCTGATTCTGCTTTCTTCAGTTTCTGGAGGAAGCCCCTTTGATGATGATTAGGCCAGGTACCAATCTCTTAATATTGTGTGTGTGTGTGTGTGTGTGTGTGTGTGTGTGTGTGTGTGTGTGT
>JANHMN010000005.1:54167207-54218431 GCA_030674055.1 Rhabdomys pumilio
TGTGTGTGTGTGTGTGTGTGTGTGTGTGTGTGTGTGTGTGTGTGTGTTGCTTTGTCTCTCATGTTTGCTTCTACCCTATGTCTCTGGATCCAGTGTAAGGCATTACTCAGCTTTTAGAAAAAAATATGGCATCAAGAAATTTGAAGACAAATGGATGAAACTAGAGCAAAATCATTCTAAGTGAGGAATCACACAGACTCAGAAAGACAAACATGATATGTACACATTTATAAGTGGATATTGAGGGTATTACTTATTAAGAAAAGGATAACCACACTACAATCTATAAAAGCAGAAAAGATAGATAAAGAGGAAAGGTCTGGAGGGCATGCAGGGTAGGCTAAATAGAACAGATTTTTGTGGATGAACTGTGGTAGGGGATGGGAGCAAGAAAGATAAAGTCAGGAAGGAAGTGACTGGGAGAGTGAGTGTGGGGAAATATTAGTGGGATATATTGGCATTTACTGGAAGCTGTGGAGCCTAGTGAAATGGAGACTTCCTGTAACCTATAAGTACAAGAATGACTTTTATTCACCTGAAGGAGTTGTTATCTCAGTGACTTAGAGCCTCTTTCTGTTAACTTAAGCATAGTTCTGGAAGCTTCTAGGCTACATATGTTATCTAGGTCTAGAACATTTTCAGCCTCTGACACTTACTGCTCAATAAGCTCTACACTTACTAGTTTTTTCTGATCTCTGGCTGGCTGATTCAGTTCAGCTGTTTTTACTCAAACTCCTCCTCATGCTGATTAATTCTATATGACTTTCTCTCTCTCTCTCTCTCTCTCTCTGCCTCTCCTGAGTTGATCTGCCTGACCTAAAACTAATTCTGGCATTTTATTCTAATCTAGCTCCTTTACATTTTCTGGCTCATTCTGTCTTTACCAGTGTGTAGTTTCTTATTTCTTTGCAACCTGTCTCTGTACAGCTCTCCTACTAAAACTGCCTCATTTCTCTTTTTTCTGCACTGCCAACATAAATAGATTTCTGTTTCTCTTCTTATGAGAGCTGGGGATATCCTATTTTGTCAGATCTTTCTCTGATTTGTCTCTGCCACTCAATTAGACATCACTTTCAAGCATGGATGCTTCCTTCTACAAACTAACTGTACCTCATTGTTTGGTATTAATGGTGTGTACTAAGGGCTTGTCTGTATTTCAGCCAGAAGGATTAAGTGTGTGTGCTAAGGGTGAGCCACATCACAACTAGAAATAGGGTTTTTCAGTAAACAATAAAATCTTGGGAGTCACAGTGTGAACAAATATCTTGTAACATATGAGGTGACTCTAGCAAGTACTACTAGTTATAGAAGATATGGGTTCTGAACTGGATATCTTCTGTAACTATGCTATACTCCCATTCGTTGGACTAGAACATGAACCAAAACACACAAATCTATGAAACACAACCTGTCTAGACAGCAAGAAGCATTGGGGCAATGATAACACAATAATAAAGCTTGTGTGAATGGATATAACAATACAATGTTGTTTCAATTAGAAATTATTCAGACAGGATGAAAACATTTAGACTATAATAGGCATAGCAAATAAATTGATTATTCTATCTGATTATTTTTGATGTAAGCTTCTTTTACATTTCATTTGAACATGGTCTCCATAAAATTCTGCTCATGATATTGTTTTAATTTAGTGATGTCATTTTCTGCTTCTGGAAATTTCAACCAATATCATTTTTAAAGACATTTTCTAAATTTCCTGGTTATATCTTACTATTGGTAAGTATTTATATTCAATATTTTAAAATATCCACATAATTTTTAATCTTGCTTTATTATATTCTACATTCATTTCTCTTCTTGTTTGAGTTTTTTAATCTTTTAAAATATATCTTTCTAGAGAAATAATTCTGCATTTTCAAGCAATAGATTACTTAAAACATTCATTTAATTTCTTATATTATTGGTGGAACATTATTTCAGCACAATTGCACTTTTAGATTTTAACTTGTTTTATTTCAGAACTATATGAAATCTGCACAATGCACTTATACAAATTATCTTGCAGCATTACCTGTACATTTATCATGACAAACTATTTAGACAAACAAATCAAAGGAGAATTCACAGGTGCAGTGACATGTTGGAGAAGACCTAGCTAATTCATGTTAGCTTTCTAACCTTATTGTCACCAGGAAACAAAAAAAAGATACAGAGATGGAGAGACATACAAGGAGAAAAAGAAAATGTCAAGAAAATGATAAGCTTTTTAGGGTAAAAATCCTTGTGACCTATTTCCTGCAAGCAAGTACTGTCTCTGTTTCTAGTGCTTAACAGCATCTTTCTAGTTTACTACTTATATGTCATTTAGTGTACCACATTTATGGAATATTTACAGTTCAAACCTGAAGAGATACCTGTACAATCTCCAGGTTATACACGCATTATGAGAAAACCATCATTAACATTACTCTTCAATGTCCTGAACATCATTGAAATGCACATGACTATATTTGCTTCTAACTAGAACTAGAAAGCCATACTCATCTAGAACTGCATAAAAACTCAATAAAATATACCAGTGTATATTTTATACATTGCATACTATGTATGGGCTAACATGATTTTGTTTATTTTCAATAAAATCAAGGATTTTAATATAGTAAAAGTGGTAACTGTAGTGTTTATATGTAAAATTTTGATGATTGTTTAGAATTCATATAATCCAACTCTACTTCCAAATTGTATTCTTCAAATTTCATTTGTAAAGCTTTTTACAATCAATATGGTACTCAGAAAGAAAATCTATACATGTGACAAATTATCTAGAATCTATTTGATTTCAATACTCTTAAACTGATAATACAGAATACCATATATATTTTAGTTCATTATTAATCATTCCATTCGTTTACATCTCAAATGATATCCCACTATGAAATTACCCTCCACAATCCCCTCATCCTACATCTGTCTTCTTCCCCACTCAATTTTGCCTCTATGATTGTGCTCTCTCACCCACCTACCCTCTCCTGCCCCACCGCTACAGCATTCCTTCTATAATGGGACATCAAATTTTCATAGACCAAATTCCTCCCCTCCCATTGATGTGAGAATACCATATATTTAAATGAGCTATACAAAAATGTAAAGACATATAGCAACAAGAAATTGAGCTAATAAAACTGTCAATTTCGAATGTGACCGATGACTGAAGTCATTCTTTAATGGAGTTACAATTATATATCTTTATACTTTAACATAATCTCAAATAGTTATTTGTCTCTACTTGTATATAAGGTATAATTAAATTAACTGAATAATGATAATTTTTATTGTGACCCTGATGGGATCCTGATGGGAATGCATGCTACATGGTCCTTTTCAGTTTTTGATTCACTATAAAATTTTTATTAAACTTATATCCTCACGTATGGTATCATATCTGTGGGATCAAATCCGTTTTAATATATAAACATGATATTTCAATTGTACATAGAGAAGAGACATTTCAATCATTTGGTAAATTTATATTCAATATATAATCCTTAACAAATACAAAGTAAAATATAACAGGAGATATACTTTCATAATTTACCACATTTTAGTTTCCCTTAATGTATATTATAACATAAAACCACATTATAATTTTTTATTTGTTGAAACAAAATATAAAAGTATTACCTTGTTTTAGTAAATATTTATGAATTTGTAACAATGTGCTCTTGTAATATAGCAGTTTATATACACATTGTAGTTTACTATGTTATACATAATATTTCATTGCCTATTTTTAAAATCTTCAGGAGACATAGGAGAAGATTGGTCTTTTTAACTATGTCATAATACATTGCTGAAATTCTGTAGACCTTAAGAATATTATTCAAGGTATATAATCTTGCTGAAATATCACTTCTCATTTGCTGCTTTTGGTTAGCCCTCTTTTATTATTTAATATATGTACTTATGGTTGTGAGCAAATTTTAGCCTTTCTAAATGTAATCACTGAAATATAGTACTTGGGATGTAAGATATTTTTAATATATTTTGTCATTAATAAATTTGTAAGTAAGAGAATAAAGTTGTTTGAATGATTGAGTTATAGGTTCAGCATTTAAGAGATGGCAATGTTTCAACTAATTCATTTTTTAATCTCTTTGACATCTTCTTTGATGGTTCACTAATAATTAACTTCTGTGTTAAACATGTATCACCAATTTTGATGTTATTGATTACTATAGAAAACATTTAAAAAGCAATTATATCGCTTGCAATTTAAATCTTTTACAAGCATTACAACTGCCAAAATTGTAAGAAATTTTGGATTCCCGTTTTGTAAAGGAAAATCAAAATTAATGTTGTTTTATTTGCTCACTAATATATGATATATACACTAATAATGTCATATTACCTCAATATTTTTGAGTATCTAAAATGAATTAATGTAAGATGATACCTCTTTCTGTGGTTTAAATTTTTGATTTAAATTTTTGTCCGTACCTTAGCTTTTCTTTTTAAAAGGTTTAATTATTTTTATTTCTTTTGCTTTTTATACTATATTTTTCCTCTTAATTTCTGCTTAGTCTATACATAATCACACACACATACGCACAAAAACACACACATATACACACACACACACACTCACTACCACATCTTTAATGATATGACAATTTTATAGTACTTTGAAAAGTAAATTTAAAATAAAATCAAATATTAATACACATTAAAGGACAAGATTGGAATAGATAGTTGGAATCCAACAGTTTCTTTACAAAACACATGAACACCAATCTCAGTTAGACAAGAAGAGTTTATTGAGCATATGCCACAGGACTAATAAATAAGGGTCATGGTTAAGTGTCAGAATCTGTGGGGAGCCAACAGAAGGCGGCTATCATCCTTGCAGCCATCATGAGCCATATACCCTCACAAGAGAATTGTTTACAATAGCCTACAACAGCTGAGCACACTCTGATAACATCTTGTTTTAGATACCCAGTATTTTCCCTTGGGTGTGTGAGACTTAAAGGTGTGATTTAGAGCTGAGATTTAAAAGTGTGACTTGAAGGTGTAATTTAGAGATTTAAAGGCGTGACTTAAAGGTGTGGCTTAGAAGTGAGACATATAAAAAGCAAAAGGCAGACAGAAGAAATTATTAGATACTTGTACTTGAAACTTGAGACTCGAGTCAGGTAACTTGGAACTGGGAAAGAGACTAGCAACTTAGAACTAGATTTAGCACTTGAGACTTATTACAGCTGGAGCTGGGATTAGGACCTGAGACTTGATACTAAGAACTAGGGACTTGGAGAGAAGAAGAGAGACTGAAGAATAAACGAGATTGAATCACACTTTGTCTGGTCTTCATTTTTCACGTCTGTCCTCACTCATTCTCTTGCTGAACCCAGACCCGCGGACTGGAGCAGCTTGGGGCAGTGCAGGCTCTAACAGTTTATCCCCCAAGGCTTTTGGCAGTGTGGATTCCAACATTGATAGAGCAGTCCCTGTCATTTTGGCCCCCAAACATGGGGCAGCTCAGCCCACAACAAGAAGCTGAACTATTAGTTAAGATGTTACATGGCTTTTTAAGCGTCAGATCTATGAACATCTGTATCAAATTATTCCACCAATCAAGATTTAAGGATAGCAGATTTCCTTAGAAACATGTCTTTGTTGAAGACTTATCATACTCCAATTGGTTGGGATATTCAACTATGTCAAGGTACTTGCCTTGTCTAGCATTCATGTCTTAACTTGCCAACCAGAATGTCAGTTACCCACATACATGTCTCTGTCACATAGGATGTTAGTTTCCAGGAAGGTTTGGGGAACTCAAACTTACTTGATTTCTACTCAAAGTGGAAGTTTATTTTAAATATATGTATGTGTCTCTCTTATATGGAAGTTCATTCCAGTGGCAGCTTATAAATGCAAATGCTATAAAAGCTTATAAACACTTACAAGAAGTAATGCTGTATGGTTGTTTTGAGTCCATGCTTATTGTGATTAACTATATCAAGCAGTTTGACTTCTGTTGTGACTAGTTTCTAACAGTACAGAATATAACAGAATATGCAATCAACTTGAGTGTGAAAAATTTTCCTAGTAATAGCAGAAACAACATATGAGAATGTGTTCTTATAATATCATTAAAAGTATAAAATGGCAAGCTATCCAACTTACCATTACCTAGGCTTTACCTCGGCTACCATCTAGGCCTTAATATTTTATCTAGGACTTAACATTGATATTTTAGACCCATATAAGACATCAACCTCCTAAATAATCCATTTTTTTATATTTGAATTAGTGTATATGATACTTTTGTAAGCTTTTCACTGAAGGAAATTTTAAGAACAGCAAGTACACAAAGATTAACTGGGATTTTATGATTTGTCTATAAAAAGTAGTATCCTTGTGGATAAATATACTCTTTAAACTATAAAAATAGAATAACATGATCATCAGTAATTATTCTGTACTTATCTTGGTAAAATTATATTTATATTTTATTTAAAACTATATATTATAGTGACTTCTGAACAACAAAGTTTATTAAATTCATTATCTGAATAATTGTGGTTCTTTCTTTGTATTTATTTCATGAACATCGTCAGTTTTTTGTTACCATTTTATTACATAATATCATAAGTGCAATTAAAATTATATTTAGAAACAAAGGAACTGAGACTACACAAGAGAATTTTTGACCTGTAAGTCAAACTTTCTGATTATAACAAAGTTTACTTAATTATTTGTTAGTCATACATTTCTGAAAAACAACTTTAATTCCGAGTACAGATGTCTTCATCTATAAAAATAATAGATTTGATTAGATTATCTCTAGACTATTTAGAATTATAACTTAGCAACACTTACAGAAAAGACACAGAAGTATATCATATGTATTTCAAAAGTACATTGATTCTAAATGAGGTAAAGTATTGCAATTGGTGTTTTCATAATATTTAATATTACAAGGTTATAATAAACATTTTTAAACATTTCTAAGATTAAGCACGTTGAACTTATAAAATAAGTTATAAATTATAAAATAACTTATAAAATAAGTTCAACGTGCTTAATCTTAGAAATGAAATGGGAAATGAATACTGATTTTATTTCCTAAATATTTTGTTATTTACTGTAGAAATTTATAACTTTCATTTACAGGAATATATTACCATAGTATCATGATGAAATTATCACAGAAGGAAGTATAAAGTACTTCAAGATAAATTAAAATATGACTCAAAATGCTATGGTGTGTAATCACTAACAGTCGAATCACAAAGAAGACTGAATATTTAAGTAATATAAATGTCATTAAAATAGAGACAGTAAAACAAATTGTTTTAATATAAATATTATTGTGATATGATTCTAAAAGTCTATAACATTACACGAATAAATTCCTAAATAAAAATCAAAATAACAACAAGTAAAACAAGAATTGAAAGGTATGTATGTACTTATTTAAAAAAAATGAAAAACAGTAGAACACATGGAAATTTTCTCAGAAATGGAATGTGATTCATCATATTAAAATCATTAATATAATACTGCACAGCAAAATCATATTTGAAAAACTATATGATCATTAAGTTTAGAAAATTGTTTGACAAAATAATATTTCATGGTGGTAATATTCAAAATACTGTAAATAAATAAAAAAATCCACTTTATAAGCAACAAGTGACATCAAACAAACTCATGCTGAAATTAATCATTCTCCTGAAAATCAAAAAATGAAGGGTTGTATATATTATAACAAATATTTATGTCATTTATTTTATGGTTATAGTCAGGGCATTAAGGTTAAAATTTTTAAAATGCCATCAAGACTGAACTGAAACACAAATTTATGTAAATATACACACAATTTGATACATGAAAAATATCCTATATTTCAGAACAGAGAAAATGGATAATTCATAAATAAACTTGATGACAGTATCAAAGATAAACTATTGGAAAATAAATAGAATATAAGAAGTCTAAAATGAATAATGAACAAATCACCATGGAAAGAAATAATCAGTAGTTATCCAAAATTAACAAAATCCACATTGAATGACCAAATAATTTAATAGTAAAACAATACCATTCTACTAATTCAAATAAAGTATGTAAGTTCTCATTAGTATTCCAACAATTATCTTTGAAATAATAACAACTTGTAATTGTCCACCAAAACTAACTGATAAGACTTTTTGACTGAAGATTCTGTAAACCTCAATAGCAAAATACAAGGATGTAATGATTGAGAAGATCTTCCCTGAAAGCTTGCTTCAATAGTGACAGAAGGTGATATATAATTTGACAGGAGAAAATAATCTTAGTTAGGTGTAAAATATATAATCTACAATATCACCATGCAAATAAAATGTGTTTACTGGTACAAGAGTGACAAAATATTCTGGGAGTAACTAACTACTCTGTGATCAGAGGCATGTTTTAAAAGAGAGAACTAAAATCTGTTAAAAATCCACAGTTGAGAAGGTGTTAGGCCTCTTGGAGAACAATCCTTTCATTAGCTAAGTGGTTATGGCATTAAGCACTCTTCTAAATATGTTTCTATGCTTATATATAATAGAGATATTCATAACCAACTTTCAACCAAAATTAATCAAAGAGAGGAGGATGTATACTCCATGCTTTTCAGTGAAAAACCCACCAAGATGACATCTTAATTCTGAAAATCTATGCCCAAATTGTAAGAGCATGCACATTTATAAAAGAAATGTAGCAAAACTTAAATTACACATCGAACACCACATTAGTAGTACAAGATATCAATACCTCATTCTCACCAATGGACAGGTCATTGAGACACAACCGAAAAAGAGATAATGAAACTACTCAAAGTTATGAATTAAAGGGACCTAACAGATATCTACAGAACAATTCACCCAAACACAAAAGAATATACTTTCTTCTAATCATCCCACGGAACCGTCTCCAAAATGTCCATATAGTCAGTCACAAAGGAAGCTTAAACACATGAAAAACTGAAATAATGGTTATCAGTCAACCAGAGACTAAAGCTGGAGTTCTACAACAACAGAAACAAAGCCTACAAATCAATGGAAACTGAAGAAATCTCTACTCAATGATCACTGGTTAAGAGAGGAAATATAGTAAGAAAACAACGACTTTCTAGAAGTCAATAAAAATGAAGGCACAACCTACCCAAACTGTGGAACGCAATGACAGCAGTGTTAAGAATTTCATAGAACTCAATGTATTCATAAAGAAATTGGAAAGATCTCATACTAGCAATATAAAAATACAACTAAAACTTCTAGGTGGAAAAACACCAAAGAGGTGTAAATACAAGTAAGTAATCAAAATCAGAGCTAAAACAAGAAAACAATACAAAGAATGGATGAAAACAGGAGCTGGTTCTCTGAGAAAATCAACAAGATATACAAACCCTGAGCAAACTAATCATAACACAGACAGTACATAAATTAAAAAAAATTCAGAAAGGAAAACACAACAACAGACAATGAGGACATTCAAAGAATCATTAGGTTTTACTTCAAAAACTTATACTGTAAAAAACTGAAAAAATATACACCAAATGGATGACTTTCTAGATGATAGAAATCATTTAACAAAGTTAAATCAAGATCATGTAAACTCTTTTAAAAGTCCTACAACTCCTAAGGAACTAGAAGCTGTCCCAATTTAAAAAACAAAAACAAAAACAAAAACAAAAACAAAAAATGAAACAAAAATAAAACCTCCGGGACCAGAAAGTGTCTGTGCAGAATTCTACTAGAATTTGAATGAATAGTTAATACCATTTTTTCTCAAAATGTTCCACAAAAGTGAAACAGAAGAAACATTGGCAAACATATTTTATGAGGCCACAGACACCCTGATATCTAAACCATATAAAGGTTCAACAAAGAGAACTTCAGACCAATTTTCTTTATGAATGTTGATGCAAAAATATTCTCAAACTGAATCTAAGAACATATCAAAAATATCATCCACCATGATCAAGTAGGCTTCTTCCCTTAGATGTAGGGGGGTTCAATATATAAAAATTCATTAATGTAATCCACCACATAAATACATTCAAAGAAAAAAAAACAATAACACCTGATTATCTCATTAAATGTTGAAAATCTTTTGATAGAATCCAATATCTTTTCATGTTAAAATTCTTGTAGATGTCATTGTTACAAGACAAGCACATTACACAAGCAAGCACATTGTTACATACACAAGCACAGTAAAGGCAATACATGTAAACCAATAGCAAACATGAAATTAAATGAAGAGCAACTCAAATCTATTCCAATAGAACCAAGAACAAGGCAAAGCTATCTACTCACTCCATATCTCATTGATATAGTACTTGAAGTTCTCTCTAGAGCTGTAAAACAGCTAAAATAAATCAAGGGTATAGAAATTTAAAAGGAAGAAGTTAAAGTATCACTTTTACTAGATTGTATGATAGTATATATAAGTCACCCCAAAACCCTTCTAAAGAATTCTCTAGTTAATAAATATCTTCAAAAAATGGATGAATATGAAGCTAACTAAAAATAATTAAGTAGTCCTCCTTTACACAAACAACAAACAGTCTGGGAAAGAAATTAGAAATTATTAGAAATTAGAGGAGCAGAACTCTAAAAAAGCCACAAATAATAGAAGGCATCTTGAAGTAACTTCATCCAAACATGTAAAAGACCTCTATTATAAGGTCTTCCTGTTGCTAAGGAATGAAATTGAGTAAAATATAAGAAGATGGTAAGATCTCCCATGCTCATGGCTCTGTGGGATTAACATAGAAAAAATGACTTTTTCTTACCAATAGTATCTACAAATTCTACGCACTTCTCATAAATTTTATGACACAAGTCTTTATAGACAATGAAAGAGCAATTCCCAACTTCATATGGTGTGGGAAGCCATGGCAAGGCTTTATTCTTGGCAAACATTTACCCTTGGCTCTCCTATCTACTATTCTTCTTTTTGCTCACCTTCCATGATTCACTTGTCAGTTCTCAGAACTTCAAACAAGATCACATAACATCCCACCTTAGTTACCCTTCCTCCTGATTTTTAGATTTATACAACATCCTGCTAGATAGATGTTTTTAGAACTCCTGGTAATTGGAAAGGCTTTGTAAGAATAACTTAGACCCCACAGCTGCAGCTAGCTTCCTCCACCTGCAAAGTCCTCTTTCCTTTCCTACCCCTCCCCATATCCTGTTTTTAGAGTATATAACTGATGTGAACAATAAAAATTTTGCCAGCTAGGTCAGACTTCTTGTCTTGCTGAGCCTCCTTATTTTCTCTCACATCCCAGTCCTCTCCACCAGGTCTAAGGTTCCCTCTTGATTGTCCAGCTGGCCTGGACAATGGAAAAACAAATAGTCCAGGATAGCTATAAATATCCTGTACAATAAAAGTACATCTAGAAGTATCACCATCTCTGATTTTACACTATACCTCAGAAGGAGAAGATTTTAGTCTTTCTTGGTTGGGATGTCCCCGGTTATGATGGTACCCAAGGGTTCTTTCATATCTTTATGATAAGGGGAAGGGGTAACATGAGCAGGATTTGTAAGGATAAGACTGAGAGAAAGGAAAAGGGATGCAATCAGGATGTAAATTGAAAAATAAAGAAAAAAGAAGGCTAATAATATATATGTAAACACATTAAAAAATTTTAATAATTTATATTAACTTAATAAATATTTTCTTAGTCATTTATCTTCATTGTTATGTTCAAACCTGTGCTTGATCATTCAAATCATCTCAAATCATTCAAATCACCTGAAATTGAGAAAACAAATATACTTTTGTCAATGAATTAAAATAAAGGGCTCTTTAATAACCGAAACATATTCAAACATAAAAAAATGTACTATTCTTTTTTGAACAATGCACATATCTTTTTTGAATCTTCAGAAGCACATCCTGATTTAAAAATGCTAACCTCATGGATGCTGCATTATTCATTTCTAAATGACAGTATTACTGAAAACAGATTAGTAATCTCCAGAGATTTTTCTGCTGACTTAAGTTTTAATATCATCTCATTTCTTCAAATACAAGAAGACTTTGTAGCCTCTCAGTAATTTTTTATTTCTTCTCATTTTTTGTATTTTGATTATAGTGTCTTTAACTGAATTACCATATTTTTTAAAATAAAAAAGAATTATAATACTTGTATATATATACACATATATACATATATGTATATATGTATATATATATGTGTGTATAAATATATATGTATATATATATATGTATGTACAAGTATTATATATAACATATAATATATATATATACTTATATATATATATATAAATAAGTATTATAGTTATATATAGTTATAATATAATATAATATAATATAATTCCATAAATTCAGTCAGTGGAGTAATTGATTGGCATTTTTAATTTCCTATAATCCACTAATATTTAAAACAAAAATTTAAAAATATTTATTCTATTCTGCACAGGAATAAAACTGCATAAAGGACACATCCGATAACACAATGATGTACTTATTCTTAACATGATCACAGAAGAAAGGCATTTTTAAAATGTATTTATAATACTGGTAACAAAAAATAAAGAAACACAATTGTCTGTCTACTGTAGAATCAAAATGTAGCACAATTATTGGTAGATAACATGAAATATAAATCAGGGAAATAAAAATAAATTAATCCCATCTTTACTCAATTCAAAGATATTTTGATAATTTATAGCAATCAATGTTTCCTTAATTTTCTGCTTAATGTTTCATTACTGATATATCAGAAGAAAATTTTTTGATTGTTTGTTTGTTTTTCTTTTTTATGTGGACTTCTTACACTGTTAGTTTGCTGATCTTCTTTAGCAGTAATGACATCCTTTAATTAAATTATTTTACTTTTGAAATTATATAGATCATATTTTTTTTCTTGCCTACCAGCCCCAAAGATTCATGATAGGATTGCTTTTTGTTATTTTGAGGATGGTTCCAGTAACATCACCTTTTTAAAATGCTTTTTTTCTGTATTTATTCCCTCAAAAATTGAAAAAAAAATAGAATCTTTGAAACATATATTTTGCAGGAGATAACATCTGATGACATTAATCAGATAAACACAGTACTTAAAGTTTGAATTTATTAAAAAAAGAAAGCAGAGCATTCTTGAAAACTGACAGAAAAGAATATGTTTTTAATTATATAAAATGCTGTATGAAGTAGTGCTTATATTAATATGCTTGACTTTATCATAGCACAATGTATACTCATGTCATTGCATGCTGTTTAATAAATTTATATGATGTTATGAGTGCAATATTTTAAACAAGGTTTCTTTATACAAAATCTGAGGGTTTTAAACTTTAGTTTTCTTAGGAGTAGTATTTATTTATTTAGTATAATAGTACTAAACTAAGCATGGGTCATTAAAAGGTTTCAACATTCATCAAGATTCATCAATGTATTGAAGTATATGATAATATATTTCTTATAATTATTTGCATATCTTCTGAATTTTTAGACTGTGAAATATAGAAGAGCAAAGTATGTTGATGTTTTTTTCTTTTAGAGGCTATGATATTCACTGGAACAGAAGAGATTGTTTATGTTATGTCTCAAATCTAAGAAACAGATTTATTCGCTGTCAATATTTTAAACTATACACTTGACAAATATGTTTTGGACACTGAAATATTTCTAGAGTTTGTGCTGCTTTATTAACTTAAAAATTTGATATTCATTTTCATATATATGTATTTTCTATGAATAACTGCTTGTGTTATTTACTAACTGAAAGTGATCTTAGTATTGGTTACATATTATTGATATTGAGGAAGGCATTCTTTTTATTTTTCTATTGGTTATTTTATTTACATTTTAAATGTTACCCCCCTTCCAGGTTTCCCCTCCAAAAACCCCCACTCCTGCACCATCACCCCAGTATTCCCCTACATTGGGGCATCTAGCCTTCCCAGGACCAAGGGCCATGCCTCTGATTTATTCCAGATAAGGCCATCCTCTGCTACATATGCATCTGGGGCCATGGGTACTCATTTGTTGGTGGTTTACTCCCTGGGAGCTCGGGGGTCTGGCTGGTTGATATTATTGTTCGTCCTATGGGGTGACAAACTCCTTCAACTTTTTCACTCCTCCTAATTCCTCCGTTAGAGTCCCCATGCTCAGTCTGATGGTTTGCTGCAAGCATTCACCTCTGTATTTGACAGGCTCTAGCTGAGCCTCTCAGGAGACATCCATATCAGGCTGTAGTTCGTGAACACTTCTTGGCACCAGCAATAGTGTCTGGGTTTGGTGTCTGCATAAGGGATGGATCCCCAGGTGGGGCAGTCTCTGTATGACCTTTCCTTCAGTCTCGGCTCCACTCTTTGCCCCTGTATTTACTTTAGACAGGACCAACAGAAGAAACATTAACTAATTTACTCTATAAAGCCACAGTTACACTGATACCAAAACCAGACAAAGACCCAACAATGAAAGAGAACTTTAGACCAATTTCCTTCATAAATATTGATGCAAAAGTACTCAGTAAAATTCTCACAAACTGAATCAAACAACATATCAAAACGATCAATCAACATGATCAAGTAGGCTTCACCCCAGGGATTCAGGGAGGTTTAATATACCAAAATCCATCAATGTAATCCACTATATGAACAAAATCAAAGAAAATAAAAACACAGAATCATCTCATTAGATGTTGAAAAAGCATTTGACAAAATTCAACACCCCTTCATGGTAAAATTTTGCAAAGAACAAGAATTCAAGGCTCATAACTAAACATAGCAAAAGCAATATACAGAAAACCAATAGCCAACATCAAACTAAATGGAAAACTCCTCGAAGCAATCCCACTAAAATCAGGCTAGAAAAGGCTGCCCCCCTCACCCTATCTATTCAATATAGTACTTGAAGTTCTAGCCAGAGCAATTAGACAACGAAAGGATATCAAAGTGATACAAATTGAAATAGTATACTTAAGTGGCCCCATAAATTTCACCAGAGAAGTCCTTCAGCTGAGGAAGAAATTTTTAAAATTCTGTTTTTTTTCTTCAAATAAATCTTTTTAAACTGACATCAAATTGTTCTTTCTCAATGTTCTTATAGTATATAAATCTTGCTCAAAATATTTCACTGGTTTATAATCTTGTGTTTTATAAAAGTTAGAGAGAAGAAATATGTTTGGTTGATATGCAGTCAGGTGTGAGGGAACCAAGTTCCTCTGCACACCCATGCTGAGGCATCACTTCCACCTAAGGGAGCAGCCACACAATGGTATAATATAGAAGAGAAATGGAGAGAGAGAGAGAGAGAGAGAGAGAGAGAGAGAGGTGGGGATCATGGAGGTGGATGTTTGTGTGTCTCTGCCAGTCAAACAGTCAAAGATAGTTGATATATCTAGGTTGGTTGGATATTGGGTTACACTTCTGATTGTACGGGCATCTTGTTATTGAGCGTTACAAAACTTATAAAGACTTTGATTAACATTAAAAAAATTGTATAAAAGCAAAAAGGAGAAGGGGGGATGGGATAGGGGTTTTCTAGGGAGAAGAAATGGGGAAAGGGGATGGCATGTGAAATGTAAATAAAATATCCAGTAAAGAAAAGAAAAGCAAAAAAAAAAAGAAAAAGAAAAAGAAAAAGAAAAAGAAAAAGAAAAGTGGGAGTAGTAGGTTCTGTACTAGTTTCCAAAACTTTACCAACCATTAACAGTTCATTAGTTTTGAAGTACAAGGCATGTGTTTCCTCCTATTTAGCTGTTCACAGGTACAATTAGTTATATTTTACCCCAAGACAAAACTGACAGTAGTGTACCACTGGGGACATATTGTGAGGATCAAATGTGTCTTATGTAGTCTGTACTAATTGATAGGAAAACTGATTTTCTCCATTGGTAGCTTGACTAATATCTTTATGTACTGTGACATCTAGTTTTTATCTTTTAAAATTTTAACATTCACTTTAACTTAACTGTTTCTAACTTGACATCATCATCATCAACAACAACAACAACAACAACAACAACACTGTCACAATAAATCTTTATCTATCCCAACAGAATTTCAGTTAAGTCAAGGCTGCCAACTGCTTCAAACCCATGTAGGTGTTTCTGATGGAATTTCGAACAGGCCTGACCTTTTGTATCCTAAAGTGCAAGGAGTATAAACAACATTGGACTTTCACCTTATACCTCTCAGAATGGCTCAGGTCTTTAACATAATGGACAGCTCATGGTGGAAAGGATGTGAAGCAAGAGAACACAGCTCCATTGCTAATAGCAGTGTAAACTTGTATAGTCACTTTGTAAATTAACATGGTGGTTTCTCAGAAAATTGTGAATCTACCTCAAGATCCATTCCTGGGTACATACCCAAAGGATGCTTTACCCTACTGCAAGGACACTTGTTCAAATATGTTCATAGCACTTTTATTTGCAATAGCCAAAAACTGGAAACAACCAAGATACATCTTGTCTGAAAAATGTGTGATTTTTAAAATCCTGAGTGAGACATGAAGGAGAGTGAGGGAAGCTTCCAAACTCCCCTAATAGTACAAGTACATATGTCTACTGGCATATTGAGTGACACCATATAGAAGATCCTAGCAAGCTAGGGGAACATCAGAATGAGACCAAATCAGGGCAGTGGCTTTTCCTCCCCACATTAAAGAAATTCTCTGGGTGCTGACTGCCTGACACATTCCCAAAATGCCAGTGGGCTGTCTGGCTACTCCGGAGATAGTGTTGATTCTCCATTTGTCCAATGGGACGTTCTGTCATGGAGCATGAAATACAGCCACACCATTTGCTAGATGTTCATTTGGAACACCATCAAACATCTCATCCCCAAGTTCTATGTTGCCATTATATGCATGGCAAACTAATTGGCCACTGTGACCTTGTTTGTTAAGAACCTTTATGCAACAACTGACACAGATCCTCTTTGATGCAGAATTATATGTCTCACATGATAAGATCCAGACCCAACAACTGTTCCTCTTTCTTAGGCACATTATTACTCAACACTATACTAAACTTCAAAAGCTGCAATTTGAATTCCTTATGCCAGCTACCCTAGCCTCAATTAAGATGTTTCTGGGGAACTTTTCCTGAGTACTTACCTTCTGACCTCTCACTACTGAAGAGCTTATACCCCTGGTTTTCTTACTTTAAGAGTGGGGGTTGGCTAGAACCTTGGTGATGAAGACAACAAAGGAGAACTGAAATAGAGTAAATGAAGCCATTAATATTGTGAGTCTGGGTGGCTACAATCCTATCATTAATGTGCAGGACCCATTTTTGCCAACTAAAGTATTTCCCATGGGGGCCTTTTTTCAGCACCCTCTTGACAGTCATCTATTGGGTGCACATTGTTTATTCAACAGTACTTACTATAATGACAGTTTTGGATAATTTATTTATCTCAACAGTCAAAGTTATAAAACCTCCCAGCTGATGGGGCCCCAGATGTTATAATATTACCAGTGGCTAAGGACATTTTGGCTTGTCTCTAGCCACAGTAAGCCCACATAATTATGCCTATGTTTTGGTGACTATGTATGCATTCTCGAAGAATATAAAAGCAGTACTCTAATAGCACTATTCTATCGATGTTGCCCCAAATGCCTAAATGCCTTAAAAGGCAACTTACATTTTAACCCTTCATCCATGCAGCATCAGTATTTAGTGATTCTTCCAAAGGATGCATGCCTAACTGAGCAAGAGTATTGGACAGTGTAGTGCTACCAATATTGTATGATGTAATATAATTTTGGCTCAAAATCCATCTTTATTATAGAAGGAGGGAAGTGTCTACTTAGGGTCCCTAACCTCTGGCAAAAGTGACAGCAAGTAGGGGTCATAAGGTTATTCTGAGTTGTCTAATTGTCTCTGACTCCTTTGTTTGCTTTCAGGAGCTTTTTCTTCTCACTGTTCAGTCTTGATGTAAGAATGTGTGACTAGTGGTAATGTAACTTGTTATAACATATTTTCTTGGTGACCTGGGAGGCCTGCTATATCTTGAAGAGATGTGGAGCTAGAGAGGACCTAGGGGAAATGGTATAGGTGAGAGAATTGGGATAGTAGTAGAAAGACTGCAGTTGGGATGTTATATATAAGAGAAGAATAAATAAAATGAAATAAAAATATTTGTATTGTAAAATGTTTAGCTTAATATGTTTTAAATTATTGTACATTGTTCATACTACTGAAAACATATACTTGTATAGTAAACTCTATTTTAGATACAAGTAATATTTGCATTTTACATTCCCTTTTAAAAGTAAATGTTAATGTGTTATTGTGCTCTGAATAATAGACTATGAGAAATGATTTGTGGAATTCCTAAAGGATTTTCAAAATATCCTTACACATATGACACTTTGAACTCATTATGTGAAAGCCAAAATTATATTTTAAATTTTAATTACTGTGCTTAAGAAGCCCATGAAACAAAAGTGCCTCTTACCTATAAACAACTTACCCAAGGACAGATTCTTCCTGACATGTTGCAGGCTGATGTTTATGGGAGAGGACAAGCCACATGTTTTTGCTTATTCTTGTAATTAGGGTTTTATTGCTATGAAGAGATAACATTACCAGTGCAGCTCTTATAAAGGCAAACATTTAATCAGCGCTGGTTTACAGTTTCAGAGGTTTAGTCCATTATCATCATGTCAAAAATTATGGTAGCATTCAGGCAGGCATGGTGCTAAAGAAGGAACTGAGAGTTCTGTATTTTGATCCTAAGGCAATCAGAAAATTGACCCACCCTGGATGAAGCTTAATTTTAGGACCTCAGACCCCATTCCCACAGTGACACATTTCCTTTCACAAGGCTACACCTATTCTAAAAAGGACACAACTCCTAATAGTGTCACTCTCTGTAGACCAAGAAGGAACCATTCTCATGTAGACCAACATATGAGTCTATGAGAACCAAACTTACTCAAACCCTCACCCTCTCCTAAACTAGTGGGTTTGACCTATTTATACTAGATATGCATGACAACATGTAAGCAGCATGAACTCAGCCAGGAAATATATCAAAATGTATGCTTACTTTTCATTGAATCTGATAGCAAATGCACCGAATTTTGACTTTTGCCATATTGAGCCTCTTAGATATGACACATGACAGTTGATGGAATTGTTTGGAAAGAATTAAGAAGTGTGGTTTGTTGAAGGAGGTATGGCTCTTGGTGAGGGCTTTGAGGTTTTAAAAGGCTGTGCCAGTACGTGTAGTTATTTCTGTCACACATTGTAGATAAAGATACATAAATTTTCAGCTATTGCTAGAGCACCATGTCTGATAGAATCATTTTATGCTCACTGCCATGATGATAATGAACCATATAAACCCTCTGAAACTATGTGGCTCAAATAAATCTTTTTTTTTTTTTCAAATTGGCTTCATCAAGACAGTTTTTTTAAAAATAAAAAAAAAATAAGCAAGAAAGACATTGGTACAACAAAGTGGACTATTGTTGAGAAAGAGCTTACCATGCTTTGTTTCTTTGTTTGCTCATTTTTTAATGTATAATAGTTTGTAATTTGAAGGAGGAAAGAAGTTGAGCACTTTAAAACAGGTATAATAAAAAATCTTATTAGGAGCTTAAAATAAAATAGTGCTGAAAGCAATGTAGATTATAGAGACCTAATTCAAGTGGCTTCAGAAAAAAAGAAGATTAGGGACTATGTTAAAAATCATCCTTGAGACAGTTTATCAAAAAAAAAAAAAATGAGTGTTTCCTCCTCTGAACTTAAAAAATTACCTGAGGCAAAATTTAACATAATAGATTTATTTAATTAGCAAGGATTTCAAAATAACCAATAGTGACTCTGTTTATGTCTACAATGAAGAAGAGCAAGTTCGTCTAAAATAAATATAAAGTGTTCCATCTGAGGAGAGAAATAACACTAGGACATTTAATGTTAGATAGAAAGCTTCTGCTAAACAAGATATGAAGTTTAAAGAAAAGCCTGATCCAAAACAGAAATTGGGAAAATTGTTTCTTTGGGGAAAGCCTTCACCCAAAAATACTTATAAATTGAAAACAAACCAACAAAACCAAGCAAAACAAAAAACTAGAGAATTTTCTGTTCTTAAATAGCAGCAGCTAATGTGTTGTAAAGAATAATCAAGAAGGGGCATGGCTCTATACCAGGGTTCACCTGATTTTAGAGTAAAAACGGATACAAGAATAAGGGACCATAACATTTTTCTTCCATAGTTAAGAGGAGCTGCTTAGATTAGGCAGTTGTCATAGGAAACCTTGTGGGGAATGATTAGCTTACGTGTGGTCTTGGGTGTGGGTTCTTGAATCTTGTTGGGCTTTTGTGATTCCCATGGCTCCAAGGAGACTGGAGCTTGAGAACCTCAACTGAATTCACTCTGCATGCAGCACTAGGTGGGCGCTACGGGGCCCCTGCCCAGAGGGGTAGTTCTTACTCAGTCTGAATTTCCACAGGGGCACAGAGCTCTTGGATTGGGGATCCCTAGGGCAGGAGGTGGCCGGGGACTGACTGGTTTCAAGCCTTTGTGCTCTCAGACACCATTGAGAGGCTGCAGAGGGACCAAGACTGGGGCAGGGGGCTTGTGGGCACACAACTGGCTGGCCCACAGCTGAGAGAAACGAGGCGGGGGGAGAGAAGAGGCCCTGGCAGTGCCCTGCGGGAGAGACTTGGTTACTGTACTTGCTTAGCAGACTCGAGGACCATGCTAGCTTGCTTGATTGAAGCAGTGAACCCCATGGCTGGAATGCAGAGAAGCTCTTCAGGTGAGAGATTAAGAAGCTGCAGCTACTGTGGCACCATTAAAGGCTTCTCAATGGTTCCTCTATGGTGGGCCCCCAAAAGTCACGATGAAGTCCAGGGTTCCAAGAGCTTTATTGACATGGTGGATGATAGATGGTCTGGATGCATCCCCGTGAAACTCAGGGCAGACCTGAGTTAAATAGGGAGGGAGAAGGGGGAAGGGTCTGGGGAAGAATGCTTAATTGGCTATGCCCTCTGTCCTTCAGGTATCTTATTAGTATGTAAATCTCTTGAGGCTGAGGCATGTAGTCACTCCATCTACCTGTGGTGTTTGGGAGGGGCTACATTGCCCTACATGACTGAATGGTGCAGGTCAATGGAGATCTATGCCATATGTCAGGAACCTGGATTCTGGGAGGGCGGTGGTCCCTCACAGGCATGCACACCTGTTGGGTCTCCAGGCTACTTCCAGCCAGCGCTTCTACCAAAACCAGCCATCCTATCATGGTCCCACAAATCCCTTCACAGAGACCCTGAAAGGCCATTGTTTGAAAATCTGAAAGTGAAGTTTGGATTGTGTTAGAGACATGAAGATGTCAGAGGTGTCAGAGCTATAGGGTATCTGCCAATGAGAGCTGAAAACAAAGAATAGAACCTAAGAAAGGGAAGTAAAGTCTGGAAACCTGTAAGGGAGAAATCATCTAAACTTTTTTACATTAGACACATCCTTTGGGATTTAGAGATTTCCCTGCTGAGTGTCAGTATTGCTTTTGGACAGTATTTTCACACTATGTCCCCATCTTTTATTTTGAAGTGGTAATATATATTCTTTTTCACTTTATGTTGGAAGTATAATTTGTATTTTTCAGAATGAGTTACAATTAAGAAATTGTCTTAAATTTCTGAAAAAAAAAACTTGGCTATTTGACTTTTAAAATGTGTTGAGATTGTAGATAACTATTTGGATATTTTGTAGTTGGACCAAATGTGTTTTTCATTATGATATCACCATAAAACTATAAAAGACCTGGGGTAGAATTTGGTAATCTGAATGAGAATGGCCCAGATAGGCTCATATATTTGAATTCTTAGTACCCAGTTGAGTGAACTGTTTGGCAAACTTCAGAAGGTATGGCCTTAATGGTACAGGTTTTCAAACAAAGGAAGATATGGTGGTTTAAATATGTTTGGCCCAGGCAGTGGCACTATTTGGAGGTGTGGCCTTGTTAGCTTAGTTGTGGTCTTGTTGAAGGAAGTGTGTCACTGTCAACATGGGCTTTAAGACACTCTTCCTACTTTCCTGGGAGCCAGGCTTCACTTAGAGGCCTTCAGATGGAGATGGAGAACTCTCAGACACTCATGCACCATGCCTGTCTGGATGCCATTATCCTTCCATCTTGATGATACTGTACTGAACCTAGAAGCCAGCCTTAAGTAAATATTGTCTTTATAAAAGTTATATTTGTCATGGTATCTATTCAGAGCATTAAATTCTTAACTAAAATAGAGGGCATTGAGGTTTCAAAAACCCGTTCTATTTTCAGCTAGTTTTGTCTCCCTCAAGCTGCATTACTTTGTAGGAATAGAGAAAAGAAATTGGAGGGCATTTGGATTCTATTTCCATTTGATAGCTTCTGGCACATAAAGAGCCATTAGTTCTTGAAGGCATGGCTATTGATAACTCAACCACCTTCCAATGGATGATTCCACATAATGAGAACAAGCTAGCACAGATTGTACTTGGTGGTTTATGAAAAATAGGAAAACAGGAAGTTTACAATAGGTAGTTTTAGGGGCATTTGCAAAGGAATGTTGGTGAATATGATTAAAATACTTTGCACATAAGAAAATTTCCAATAATTAGTAAAGCTATCAAAGAATTATTACTGTAAGAAATATTCTATTAACAGATATATTTGAGTATTCTTAGTACCAAATGACCAATATAGAGAAAGAATTAATAGAAATTTTTATGAATATACAGAAGTTTTCAAAATTTAAGTAGACTTTTACAGAATTCTAAATGGGGATGAGATAGAATCTTTTCTTCTCTTTTAGAGGTTTCTGATGCTGTGTATGACTCTAACTACTTTCAAATATTTATTTGTCTGTTAATTTATCAATATGTCTATGGCACCCAAATTAAAAGATATGGTTTTTAATGACAGTACTGTAAAAAACATATACTTCCACTGTAAACTACAGTTTGTATTTTGAAATTTTATCTATTTTAGGCAGATAATACAGTGTACAATAAATCCTCTCTAGTGACTATGCAGGAGCAATAAATTGTGGGTCACATCAGAAAGTAATCCAGATTTGAAGCAACTGACACTGTGCTTTGTACAGTTATTTAAATGTGATATTTTTCTTATGTATATTAAAATTATTTCAAATTATAATTTTTATTTATAAATATAAAGTGCTCTACTTTTACCTGCTTTAAAAATTTGTATCATTTTATATTTTCTTATGGTACCTCCTACATTCTCAACTATTAGAACTACTTTGAGTCAATGACTTTAATGAAAACCTCACTGAAGTTCAAAAGAAAACTAAAATGTAATTTTATTTAAGACACAGTATAAATGGATTTTGGTGTTCCAGTTTATTTGAGTTTGAAAATTGAGATTGATAAAAAATAAATGTTAAATCAAAAAATATATTGATATTACCCTGTCATTTTGTTATATAAAATATTTGAAATTTTAAAAATAAAATCTGTATAAACTTTAATATTTATTGTGAAATGAAACTCCTATGAGCAAACATTAGATGACATTTTACTGTGTTTAATATTAAGAAAGTAAAACACATTAAATTATATTATTTCACCAAGTCACCCATACGAATGTCTTTAAAATTTTTTAACTTTAACTTTCAGGCATTTGTTAATTACATTACTTTTTAAAAATAATTATAGAAATACTGTGTATTTGGGGGATGAAACATACAAATAAATATAAAAAGAAAAATATAATTCTTTTAAATATTATCATTCTAGTAAGCTCTAAACGTATCTCAAAAAAAATCTGTGTCACTCACAATTTTAAAAATTGCATGATGACAACCATTATCTTCCTATTGGTCATCACTATCTACTTATGTCATTTTTTATTATTAAATTAACTGTTTGAACTAGAATTGCAATTAGTTTTCCAAAATTTCTTTTCAAGGGCTTTCTTTAGAAATTTCTTAGTTGGTTGAATATCGTAGGTTACTGGCATATTTTCCCTACAAGGGCACACTTCCGGGGTGGGGGAAAGGTAAAGGGGGTGTTTATAAGTTACTGCCAGAATAATTAACAAGAATACACTACTATTTTAGGAAAGATTAATGTTTCCCATAGAAAATTTAATATCATGCTAAGTACAGGATAAGTGAAATGATGATTTTTGTTAAAATTATTTATTCTTGCATCACATTTTGCTAATAATCATCACCTTTTGCTAATTACTTCTTTTTCCTTTGACTATTCTTTCATGTCTTTTCCTAGTAACTAATATTTTTCCAAAATACACCTAATTAAAACAACCAAACAACCAAACAAACAATTTTCATGTCTTAATGATGAGAGAAATTTTGGACTTGAGTATATTGCATTGACTGAAGTATTCACAGTTTATGTATCATATTACTTCACAGATTAAACACAAACTTGGCAACAATATGTTGGAAGAGAAGAAAGCATCAATTTAACAGAGATATGACATTCTAAAGGGTCTTGTGAATTTTACAAGGCAAACAAAACTCCCTAATGGCTTCTAGAAACTAGTCTTACTGATAATATTACATGACTATAATAAAGTTAAAAAATTAAGAATAAATTTAACCTTAGTTTTCAAAATTTTAAACTACTATTCTTCCAATATTCTATATGTATTATATTAAGTCTGAGTGAAATAATATGTTAATCTATCTGTGAATGTAGCAAATTTCAGTAGTAGAAAACTGAGTAAGGGTTTTTGGTGATTATCCAAAAATATAGAGTATTCACAAATTCATTGCAATCCTAAGAAAACTAATCATTTACCTGTGAAGTTAGAGCAGTAGTCTTGATTCCATCTTTTTATAAAAATCAAATTTGATGAGAGTTTAAGTATGCATTGATGTACAGAAGTATTTTAGTAAGATATTATACTGTTATGTGAAAAGAAGTATGGAACCCTGGGGCTCAGGCTAGGTATCATATGTCTATACATTCAGCATTTTAGAGGTAGAAACAGACTGATCACTGAGGTTTGAGGCCAGTCCAGCCTTCATAGTAAGTTCCAGAACAGAAAGAGGTATGTAGTGAGTTTCAATCTACAAAAAAAAAAAAAAAAAAAAAAAAAAGAAAGAAAAGAAAAGTCCTGTTGGTTTGGAGATTAAAGCAGAGAATGCATGCTGGCTTTCTTTTTGTGAATTGTTAAGCTGGTTTCCAGAGTTTGATTCATAACCCCCATCCTGAAGGTTCACAACCACTCATGATTCCATCTGTAGGATATCTGAAAACATCTTCTGGCTTCAGTGGACACAAAAACTCATGTCCCTATACCCTTACTCAGACAAATATATGTAATTAAAAATAAAATAATATGCCTGGGTTGAAAATAACACACATGTAATAACAAATTGATATCTTTGCTTTTCAGTTTTTGTTCTCAGTGCTGAGAAGTATTCAGAATGCATAGAACTGCTTTCATAGATTCTATTTGACACAACATGCCACAGTAACAAAATCAGAGTTAAGATTTCTCATACTCTTTTAGACTCTCACTACATTCCATCAAGAGTTGTACTTTGCTTTATCTTTAATATTAGCATATATTTTACTTAGTCTCAACAAGTAGAATGTAAGCCCTATCATAGTATATGATATCTAAAATAAACTATGAATCATTTCTTCTTGGTTCTCCCTTTATTATGCCATTATATTCTTTGTTTATTATATATTGTGTTGTAAGGGACTCTATACTATACAGAATATACATGTATAGGTATAAATCCATCTGACTTCCCATATCAACTGCAAAATGTCTGTTAGCGATATTGCAGATAATCCTAACCACAAAACTCATGAACTCATACTTCATGTTGTTACACTTACCTCTTACTAGGACAAAGTGAAGCTAAACTAAGATAAATATTTTACATAGTAGATGAGTTTGAGTAAAATAAATGTGTTTCAATTTATACAATTTTAGTATTACTTGAAAATATGATCATAGTAACTGGAATGCCTGAGAGTTGGAAAATGTAACCATTACTACATTTTCTTATAATGACACCAATAGAGTTGTGTATGAGCACACATTAACATTAAGCATATCTTATGATTTTGTATCTTCAAATAAGCTATGTTTAGTATTAAAATTCTATATATGCATTTTCAAAAAGTAAATTTAAATAAAATATGTAATAAAAAATTAATTCAAAAAGAAAAAAAGCAACCCCCTAGAAAAAAGAAAATAAATTTCATCATATAACTACACAAATGTATAACTCTGTATGTGTGTAGATGAACATGTGCACATGAATATTATATATATATATATATATATATACATATATATGTATACATATATAATTTTTTGATATTATACATGTCAAAGTTTAGATAACTATACATAAGGATAGATACTTTTTTATTGAATGTCTGTTGTCTTCATTTACTTTTTGTTGTGATGGTAAAACCATGACCAAAAAAAGCTTGAGAACCGATGGGTTTATCCAATATTAATAGGTTTCATTCCTTTATCAGGGGATGCCAGAACAGAAAATCAAGGCAGAAAACTAGATTCAGACACTGAAGCAGAGACTGTGGTAGCATGTTTCTTACCAACCTGATCCTTATGACTTGATAAGAGTTTTTTCTTTCAATTGACAACCACTTGCAGCAATCTGGCAATGACTACAATGGGCTTTCACATACCATGTCAATCATTAATTTTAAAAATGCCCCACTGATTTGTCTACAGGCCAAGCTTATGGAAACATTTTCTTCGTTAATGTTTTCTTTCTCCAGATGACTCTAGCTTGTATGAAATTGACAGAAAAAAAAAAAAACATAAGCAGCATTTTAGTATTCAATAACTTTAAAAATTATGCTAAGAATATATATCAATATTTATTTATTTGTATTTTGGGGGACAATACCTCACTCTGAATCCTAGGATGGCTTATAATACTCTATATAGCACATGCTGGCTTCAAAATAAGTATAGTCCTCTTACCTCATCGTCCTACATGCTGAAATAGTTGGTGTATTGTACCATACATGAAATGGGTTTAATTTTATGTGAAATTTTTGTCAGGTTCTTCCTTATATTAAAAAACCTCTACTAAATTATTCTATTTTATAATCATAAAATTCACAAACTTTAAAATAAATTATAATAAATATCAGGTGAAATACTTAAAACTAGAAATTAATAGCTTCCAATGTATACTTTCTGCTTTCTTTTACACTTGTCAATTACTAGGACCAAATTTATAAATAAAAGAATTTCCATAAGTTTCATGATTTTTATTACTGTTGGCTAAGTCTGTTTCATTTTTCTTAGTTTCTGCTTATTATCTGTGATTGGATGACAAATTCTATCTTACTATGACATGTTTCCAACCCTATATATACAGATACTATTATAACACTATATCTATATGTCAAAAGATAACTTTTCTTTTTGGTAAAAATAATTATTTTTAATTACTCTTCATTATTATCGGAATAATTTATATTCCTTTCTTATATCATTGCTGTAAAAGCAAAAGAGGCAACTGTATTAAAGGGAATAACTTACACTTTCAAGGTAGCTAGATAGTCTACCACTACAAAAAACTGCATGGTAGCAGGAGCAGGAGGTGTTTACTAATGTGGATAAGAGTCAAGAAAAGAATAATGAATCATTGTATTCAGCTTATTTTCTTTCTCCTTCTAATTCTTTCTAGAATTATAGTTCATAAATTGTACTTATCAGAGTTAAAGAATGTCCTCTCATCTCTTAATGATAATTAATAAATCTATCAGCAATATGTGGAGATACTTGTCTCCGATGCTGTTTTAAATCCTGTCAAGTTGCTAAGTCATATATTATCTGTCATTTAGTATAATGTTTATTCTTAAACATTTTATGTATTAGTTCAATACCAAAGCACTTTTAGAGAATTTATATCCAAATCATGAGAATGATGCTCAAGAGGTACATTCAAACATAATCATATGGTTTTAAATAAATTGAATTTATTAATGTTTTCTCTTGAGAAAATAAAAGAAAATTCAAAATATGATGCAGTTCTAAAGAAAAATAGAGAAGATTTGAATTCAAAAGTATGTCTTTTAGCTAAATAAGAGTCTGTTATTCATGATTTTGATTTCTGAGTTTCAAATTAAAATTACAGTGTTAATGTATTAACTAAAAATTCTGCAAATAATTAACTGATAAATTCTAAATTTTAAGTGATGTGAAGTAGAACAATGAAATCTTATACTGTCCTGGTGCATATTAGTTGGTATGCTATTTGGTATGGGAATCATCTCTTTCAACAATACATCCACTCTTTATCATATTGGTATCAGTATTGTAGTACAGAGTTTTAATTAAATATGGTATGTAGTGATAACCTCAAAGCAATGAGTAGTGGTATTGTTAATTTTATTATAATACATTAATCTTATTGCTTTATTTTAATGTTGTTGTGATTGTAAATTTCTCACTTGACTTCTCTATATACCTTATGATATGCTTATGTATATGCCTATGCATGTGGAAAAACACTACTCATATAGTTAGCTAGCAATGATGAGATGGTATAAATCAATCATATAAAGTATAACACTGAATAAAGTCATCTTTAAATTGCACACACACACAGACACACACACACACAGTGAAATGTCGCTTGTTAAATAACACTGTTGCATGACTTGAATAGAAATATATTTATATATTTCACTTAGAGATTTTATTTTTAAAGGAGGTAGATAAATAACCTTTAATAATTTTAGAATGAGAAAATATGGTACTATGATTTCATGTGTTTATATATTGGCAAGTTGTCAAAAGATTGGTACGTTATTTGTTTTGTTTTAAATGAGGGCTATCAGTCAGCAGGCAATTTCACCATTGAAATTAGGCAGATCATATGAATTTGAAATGACTCAAAACTGGGATGTAGTAGAGGTAATAGAAAATGGACCGTAGGTTGCAGATCCAGTGCTAATGTGTCATAAAATTCTTTTTTCAGACATTATAAAAGGAACATCCATGTGACCTCTACAATTTGAAAGAAATAGTCTTGTAAATTTTCATGTCACAACTTTAAGTTATTCATTTGTTGTTTTTCTGTGATAAACATGAAACATATAGCTTATTTAAATTCATGGTATAAAGCACAGAATAAATTTATTATCATCAATAATGTTTTATGTGGCTGTGGCCATGTGACAGGAATATGAACCTCTTTAAATTTCTTCTGGAATTTCTAATTATTTATACATGTATAAACTGGTGATATACAGCTGAATGATATTGTATATAAGGGGAAATAAGTCATAATTTTTATATTAAGATTTTTATTTTCATTGCATAATTTAATACTTATTTAAAGAACATAAAATAACCTACCCTAGTCTACTTGTTTACTATCAGCACTTAAAATTATTTAGGATTTTAACATGCTAAGATAGATTTATTCAGTTTCTTATATTTCATTAGAGCAACAGTCAGTGTGTGACATGATGCTAGCCAATGAGATACCTATGTAGACAGAAATCTCTGGGGAAGAGAATTCATTGATAATGAAAGGCAATGCCCTAGTAAGAATGTCTTTATCTTTTCACCTTTGCCCTTTTGCCAGTCTAACTGGTTTGGAAGACAGCCAGTCTTCTATGACCACTGGTTACTCTTGAGCTTGAAAGTTTCCACATTGTAAGATCAACTGAATTGAAAGTTAGAAAAATCCTGGCTCCCTGTTGGTATTAGTTTGGTTCATGCACAACTCCGAACTTCTACTGAGTTTCTTTTCATGTCATAAAAATGAATCCTTCCCTGTTTAGGAAAAAAAATCCTTTAAGTTTGTTATTACATGTATCTAAGCACACATGAGACTGTCACAAGAAATTTAATATTTTCTAAGTCAAGGCTGCTTTAATGTGTAAACAATCCTTTTAACAGTTATGTATTATAAAGCTCTCAGCATCCATATTAAGTCTTCAGAATGACACAAATGTATTTAATGGAACCGTTGTTTTAAATGGTGAGAGCACATTCAATTGTAGATTGATATATGGGACAAACACTGAAGTTTTACATATTAAATTGTTCAATACATTTATATATATATATAAAAGATGCTGTACAATTTACACCAATTTACCCAATTTACAAAGAACAAATTTCTGGGGGTTAATTTCAATTTCAATTTGAGTACTGATTATTGGGTAGAATTGCTGTAAAGTACAGCATACCATGAAATGGAGAAATGGAATTTAATGTCGCAATGTCAAATAATTAATGTAACTTAAGGGTATCATAAACACTTTGAAAGAATTTTAAACATTATATACGTAAATAGCCATACTATTTTTACAAATTACATGGAAGACTTCATATTTATTTTAAGAGTTTTATAAAAGACAAGACTTTGTCAAGTTCTTATGTCAGCAAAACAAAGAATGGTTTGTAAAAGGCCGGGAGTTATTAATGAGAGAGAAGACATCAAGAGTGGTAATGTATAATAAAATTCATAAGAAACATGATAACAACCTAATATACCTAAAAGGAGGAATCCATTATTTTAACATTACAACATATATTGTGGACAAATTTTAGTTTAATAAATGTTAAAATATGTATTGACCCTGCAGCATAAGTTGTGTATGAGCAAGTTTCCTTTGTGGTAGTAAATACTAGCAAATATGCCATTGAAGGACAGATTTATAATAAAGTTTTGATATAGATTTTAACTAAAATAAGTTACATATTGATTTTATTTTCTTCTGACCTTTTCTGGGCTGTGTATCTATGGATACGCACTGTTATACTGAATTTTCTGTATCCAGTAAATCTTCTACAAGTAATTGAATTAAAATGTTATCTGAAATATATATATATATATATATATATATATATATATATATAGTATTATATATATAATGAACACTGGGATGAACTTGATCTGTGGAGACCTATTAAAGAAAGTTTTTATATTTCTATTTATTTTGGTATGATAAATTAGAGATTAATTCAAGGATATTTTGTAATATTTGGCTGATACAGTGTTTCAAGCAACTTCTATAAAATTTAAACTTCAATAAAAAAATAAATTACTTTGGTTACTCTTGAAACACTATTATAAAAAACATGTTAGTATTCTTAAGTGAATGTTATACCTTAAATTCTCTAAGTTCCATAGGAAAAAATAATGCCCTAAATAATGAAATTGCTAAAGTATAATATTTTGTATATGTGTGATTTCATATGAAAATTGTACACATTACTGGTTAAGGAAGTCTGTAAGTTGTAGTGATTTCACTTATTATGTAGATATTTTTTTCAAATTTAAAACACTTTATTTATCAGTATTTGTATAAACATATATACTTATACATGTATACATATATACATATATATAAATGATAATTAAATAATAAGAGAGAAAGGGGAAAGCTAGGTAAATACAGTGCTCATATATAAAATTCTCTAAAAGGAATCCAGTTTTTTAAAATGTTCAACAGATTAACTAGCATTTTACAATATGAAAATAAATATGACCTATAATTATGTTGAAGGACATTTTAACTCACTACAAACTTTGAAGTTTAAAATGAGATCAATAAAAATTAGTTTACCCAGCACACTAACACAAACCACAATAACGTTTTATAATTCCAAATATTTCTGATAACAAGAAAATAGATTGTCAGGAACTAAGTCAGCAGAACCAGGGGTACACTGTGTGTTAATTTTTTTTTTATCAAATCATAATTTTTACTTTTTAACACAGGGGTTATAAACACAAAAATGCAGGATGTGGGGAAGGAGATGACACAGAAACATAGGTGTTCAGGGGGAGTACAGATATCTTTCAGAACAGAGTGAAGGTTCAGGGGTCAGGTAACTATGATTCTTCTTATGATTCCCTTGTCATAATCTAATTTGGTGCAATCTGCCAAAGGCTGCCTATTTACAAGGTCTATGACTACTCAGGCTGGTAGATTTCAACAAAAGCTGCCTGTTTACAATAGTTTATAGCACTCCAATTCAGTGTTTTTCCATAGAGACCCAAGACTTTGTGTTAGCAGCCATGTATGTCAGGCCTATTGCTGATTTTAGGCTTGTGGCTGATTTTAGGCCTTCAGTGTGTAAGCAGGGCTGCCCCTGACATCTCCTCCCTTCTCCAAGTATAGAAGGGCTGTGGTGATTCTGATCTTGCCAAGGCGGGAGCTTGAGAATATCATCCTGAGTGAAATAATCCAATCACAAAAGAACATACATGGCATGCACTCACTGATAAGTGGATATTAGCCCAAAAGCTCACAATACCTAAGACACAATGTGTAGACACATGTGGGTGCTTTGATTTTATTTTAGAAGGAGTAGCAAAATATTCAACCAGAGCTCCCAGGGGCTAAAACTCCAGCCTGAGAACATAAAGGGAGAAATTCATGGCTCCACTTGTATAGGTAACTGAGGGTGGCCTCATTAGGCAACAGTGGAAGTGGAGGGTCATGTTCCCCAAAAGTTTGAATCCCTAGTGTTGGGGAATGTGAGAGCAGGGAGGTGGGATTGGGAGAATGATTGGAGCACATCCTCATAAAAATTGGAAGAGGGGGTATGAGAAAGGGTTTGGGGGAGAAAGGAAGAGGAGATAATAGTGAAAGGTAAGTACATAAAATATCCAATAAAAAAAAATAACAGATAATTGGTCTGGCAAAAAAAAAAAAAAAAGAAATAAAGAACGATAGTTTACTTATTTCAAATGATTTTCAAAAGTTTCCAGGAGATGCTTATTGGTTAAGATCTTATTTTAAGCTCTTCACAAAAGAATTTATGTCTCTGTTTAATATTCTTAAGAGAGATGCAAATCTTAATTCCCCTCAACAATTAACTGACCAAAAAGGAGTAATTTTACAAAAAGTAGAAGAAGCTCTCACTAATTGATATATTATATAGATTGATTAATTGTTGGCTGTTTTATAATAGTCCTTTGATAAAAGAGATTATTAATAATGAATTATATTTCTTTAAATAGTGTCTTTATGACTCTTTGAGGGTGGAAGGAACATGCCTTTTTTACTCTTAACATTCTAAAACTGAAAACTCACATCAAATCTGCCGCTAATTGCCCATGGTATCTATGAGACCAATAAAAACTATGTCACAACTATGTGGAAGGACCCTCTTACCCTTAAATGGAATGGCCAGGACCCAGTTTATATATGGGGCCGAGAATTGATATGATTGTTTAGTACCACAGAAGGCACAACTAAATGGCCACCAAAAAGATTAATGAATTAATTAGATACCTCCACAAAACCAGGCCAATTATAAATAAGATGAATAACAATTAACATCCAGGGAAGAGAAGTTTCCCTGAGAATTCCTTTCTTTTTTCTCCTCCAGGTAAAAATTAATCACCTGTGATGTCTGCTATTAGAAGTTCTAATCCTGATGCTGGCCTCTGGACTTATACTACTCAGACCTCCAAGGGGCCTTTCACAAGGACATCAAACAGCTATAGATTGACATCACTAATCTGAAGAAATCCCACGTTTCGCTGTCTGATGCGATCCCCAAAATTTCCAAAGGACTTTATTGGACCTGATTTTCTCTTTTACAATAGAAAAGACTGTATACAGCTCTAGACTGTGTATAGCCCTTAAAGAAGAATGCTGCTTTTACATAGACAAAACAAGGATGATTAAAAAGAGCATGAAAAAGGCCAGAGAAGGTCTTGAGAAAGGACAGAGAGAGAAAGAGAAAAAGGAGAGCTTGTACAAGAATTGGTATTTAACCTTTCCATGATTGTTAACCCTACTTCCTTCCATCTTGGGATTATTAATTTGGTTATTTTTGCTTATTTCCTTTGGTCCCTGAGCCTTAAATAGTCTGACTAACTTTATGAAACAAAAGACAGATAAACTGGTAGCAAAATCTATTCAGATACATTATCATATGTTAGCTTTGGAGGACCACGAGACTCTAGATGAGGTTGTTACTATATCCAGGGGTTCCTAAGTCCCATCTCAACCCATCCTAAAAGAGGGGTCTTCCGCCCCTAGACCAAGAAGAGAGGGGCCACCCAGAACCCCCTCTGTCTGGCGATCTGAATTCTTGTTGAGGCTGCGAGGCTAAGCACTGCAAGGGAATATAAATAAAAGTTAAAAATGTTTCTGGGTTCCCTGAAAGACAAGCCTGACTGCATAGGGGTAGATGTCAAAGTATCCCCTCTCCAGGCAAAAGACATCGGGACAGGTATGGCCCTTATGCCTCACCGGACAATGACAGGAGGACTGGAGCCATTACAAGGTCCCCTTTAATAACTGGAGGTCAGACTTCTATCTTTGCCTTGGCAAGATTAGAATGTAGGTCTTTTTAAAATGACAATCAAGTCTTTTTTTTTTTCTGTATGACCTCATGGATTTTATTTATAGATTCATTTTTTTGTTGGATATTTTATTTACATTTAAGATGCCAATCCCTTTCCCCATTTCCCCTCCCCCAAAAAACCCTATCCCGTGCCCACCCTTTTCCATTTGTCTTTTATACAAATTTTATTTGAATGTTAATCAAGGGCTTTATAAGTATGGTAATGCTCAATCGGAAGTGTAAACTAATATCCAACCTAGCTATGTAAACTATCTTTGACTAGTGGAGATACCTGAACTTCTGCCTCCATGCCTCCTCTCTCTTTCTCTCTCTTTTTCTCTCTCATTACTGAGCTTCTCATCTACTTCATCTTCTCCTCTCCTTACTCCATCTTTTCCTCTTGGTGCTCCTTTCCCCTTAGCTCCTCCTACATATTACCCTTCCTGTTAAAATAAAGCTTTTCTCTCAGAGTACAACTAGAGCATAATTATTCCTATTTGTACCAGTGAGGTACAAGATAGTCTTAATACCCAGTCCATCCTTTTGTTGACTAGCCAGAACTTCTGCCGTCTCTCTTGACTAGAACACTTAGTTTTGAACCTGGCTTTTTCTTGGCTTTAGAATGAATGTCAGCTGAGAACCCTCCACTCAGATCTTTTCTCTCAAGGTAAATAGCTTGGATTGGCTATGAGTCTATAGGTCTTCAATGCCATCCCAAATCCAGAATGACTAAATTAACTGAATTTATGGGAAGCACTAAGCATAGCTTCTAAAACTTAGCCATTTTATAGAGACCGCTGAACACCTGGACAACCCCTATACTACCGAATGTTGGAGCATCAAATCTTCAGCCTTCTGGCCCAGGATCTTCTGACAGACCATAGTGATGCAGAATTATTAAGGGCTGGTTATTCTGTCTAGGCAGATATAATCAGTCGACTATTATGCAAGTGTGTCCTTTTCTGGACAGTAATTTGTCTGTAGATGGAGAGAGGCAATTCTTGCCTGGTAGCTGTCTCACCACAACTGGAGTAACTCCAAGGATGCTCAATTTCTTCTTAGAATCCAACACAGGAAGCTGTCAGGAACAGACAGGTCTCTAATCAAGATGAACATTAATATTGAAATATTTGTGACATCAATTCTATGGATTTCTGACATTTTGAAATCCAACTAGCTAGACGTTGATGTAGATGACTGGAAATGCATGCTGTGAAGAATGATTACAGCTGTCTCCTTAGAGATCTGCCAAAGACTGACACATTCAGAGGACGATGCTCACAGCTAACCACTGACATTATCAAGGGTTTCCCAATGGAGAACTTAGAAGACTGAAGGAGCAGAAAGGGTTTCTGATCCCAAGACCCCCCAGGGTCTGAACCACCAGTCTGGGAGACAATCAAGTCTTTGATGAGGAACGAAGATCCATAAATTTATTTAACACGGCTGTAAAAAAATGATTTTTTAACCAAAAATTGTTTGATGACTACCACAATTTGAACCAATAATATCATTCTTTAGGTTATTTTTGAGAGAGAAAATATATTTTATGAGAAAATAGCTAATAACAAAAGAGTTTATTCATTAAAAATGTTCTAACATGAAAATAAAATAAAGTACCTTAAAAAATTCCCATTGGAAGACTATCATAATTATTGTGATTTTTTATTCCAAATCAGTCAAGGGTAACATTCAGGTTTTTTCATATTTGTTTGCACCATTTTCATCATTTTAGAGTTTTGATATATAAGTAAGAAAATAATTGCAAGAAGTACCACATCTAATTTAAATTAATGTCAATGAATTAAATTTATAGAAACTCACATGCTAAATGATATTTTCAAGATGAGAGAATCCAATGTGATACTAATTTCCTATTAGTCAGTCAAAACTAAACAGAGACTTGCAATTCAAAGATCATTTCTTTAGTTAGTTATGTGTATGTGATAGAACACTCTATCCTGGTGGATAAGTCTGTGAGGTAGAGAAATTCTTCTATGGAGTGAATCTAGCAAAGGAAAGGAGAACACAAGCAAGGGCAATGTTCTGAAAGGTTACATACTACTACATCAAGGGAGATGGTTTTTAATTTAGTAGCAAGGAGTGACTTGAAAGGACTAGTGTCAATGAAAATTGTAAAGGTCCCCCTCAAGAGGTTGGTATCTTTTATGTGAACCATAGGAGATTTATGGGGGAGGACAGTAGTTTGGAAAATTTTCTGGTAGACCTTTGAAAGAGTGTAGAGTCTGCAGGATGTTAAAGATGTCTCTACGGTATCTGTCGATCGATAAGGCACTGAGGGCTTGTCAAGACTTTTGTTATCCTGCTGTGAGAAATGAAAAAAGCTAAGGTCACTGTCATCAGTATATATGAGCACATGCTGTAGATCTGAAGTGCCTTTTTCCAGAAGAAGTGAGCAAAGATATTGTTAACAAAATCTTAAAAACAGTAATCATAAGATAAAAATTAGCAAAAATGTATTACATTCATTATCTTTTTATCTTTATTCCACAGAAGATTCCATGAGTAAAATAGGACAGAACTGGCTAAGTGCTCCAAAATATTATAAATTAGTATAAAAATTTGTATGAGAATTAGTATATAACAGAAATTCATCAAGAGTATAAAAATAAGGGTCAGAGCCACATACTAGCTTGTAAAGATGTTTGTTTTGTAAGAGTGATGATCTGAGTTCAAACCCTTAAGCCTTCAGTAGAGGAAATATCTGGCTCAGAAGGGTTTCTTATGTCCTCCACACATGCACTATGATGCATGCATGAACATACTCACATACAACAATATGTTTATAATATCAAAGTATAATATCATTTATGTAAAATAAAACCATGTACCTTTTCAAATGTTATAGTTTTCAAAGAAATACCAGTAGGAAGGTAAGCTTATGAAAATGTAGTTGCAGAAATGATTATTAAACATATGGGCTACATTTTTTTAACTGTTGAGTTCAAGTGAAGATCAAATGTTATCATGTTTTAGTGAAGAAGCATTAAAAGTAGAAATACAATGCATAATAGGCAATGATATGGATTGTATAGCTGACGGGATATCCAAAACATCACAAGAAAAAGAGAGGCATGTACTCAACATAAGAACTTTACATCAAAGAAAATATGTTTAAATAGGAAGTGATATTTAAATGTCCAATGAATGTATCGATGAGTAGGTATATCAATAATGACATTTTGTCCCCAATGTTAAATGATAAAAAAATGAATGCACACTGATAAATGAATGCACGATGATAAATGAATAAATGCACATTGTTGAATTTGAACTTAAGGAACTCTATAAAGATTAAATATTATATGAAAACACTTTTTGTTGGTTTTTTGAGACAGGATTTCTCTGTGCAGCCCTGGATGTCCTGGAACTTATTCTGTAGACCAGGCTGGCCTCGAAAACAGAAATATGCTTGCCTCCCAATTGCTGGAATTAAAGGCATGCACCACCACTGCCCAGCAAGAGACACTTAATACTCAAATGGAATTTGCTTTTCAGATGTAGGTGGAAAACTGGTAATTAGAATTAGCTATACTTATTTTTATTATATGGAACTTTCAGTGGTTTTCCTGCTTAAAAAATAAAACTAGAATGATACAGGAAATCACTAATAGTACATATATCTGTTTTATAGTGATATATTATGTATTGTGATATTTTTTCTATTTTTAATTATTATTTTAAGTATGACATAATGTTTAAAAGATTTGTAAATAGAATTTTCAAATAGAATAGGAACAGAGGGCCCCCTTTTAAAATAAATGAGAGAGTGTCACATATGTCCCAGAGTGTCAATGATGGCTATTTTTTTCTGTCAAATTGGCTATTTCTGAACGTAATAAAGAGTCAAAGTCTCTGAGTACACCTATGAATGATCATTTAGTAAGATGACTCACCTGAAATCCAGATCACTTGATGTGCAAATACACACATTTAATTAAGATTGTTTTATATGAGAAGACCCATCCTAAATATGGGCCACAAATTCTAGGAGAGGTTTATATAAAGCACAAGAAAGAGTGACACTTTATCTCTTTTCATGCTTACATTTGCCATACTTTTCTAAAATTAAAGACTACTTCTTTGGGATTCTGGTGTCTACTGAAAAATAACTGAAACATCCCGTATTCTGGACTGAGAAACTACTGGATTCTTGGTTCTTATTTTAGGATACAGTCATTGATGGAGTAGTTAGTCCATAGCCTGTATGACACTGTAATAAAACTCATATATACACACATATATTAATCATATCTGTATGTTTCACTAAAATTTCTGACTGTAAACTCACTACATAGCCTAGAGTGAACCTGAACCCTTGATCCATCTCCTTCTGCCCCCTGAGTCAGATAATTGCAGACATGTATAACATCATGGACAGTTTTAAAGTTTTATTTTTAGTATAATTTATATAAATGCTATGATAAGACTAGAATGTTCAAAGAAGGCAAAATTATACAATGGGAAAAATGACCTATCTTCAGCACATAGTGCTGGTATAACTGAAAACGTGGTTGTGGAAAAATGAAAATGCACCCACATTTATCACTCTGCATAAAACGCAAGTGCAAGTGAGTCAATGCCCTTGACATAAAACTGGATACACTAAATTGTAAGAAGAGAAAATGGGGATTAACCTTGAATACACTGAAAAATGAGATGACTTTCTGAACAGAACACTTATAGTGAAGGGATTAAGACCAACAATTAATAAATGAGACCTCATAGAACTGAAAAGCTTCTGATAGGCAAAGGTCACTTGCAATAGGAGAAAATGGCATCCAACTCTACATCTAACAGATGGGTAATACATAAAATATATTAATAACAAAAGAAACTAGACCCTCAAGAAAAACAAATCCAACTAAAAAAAAAACGAGGTACAGATCAAAACAGAAGTGTCCACAGAGGAATCTTAAGTATCAGAAGGGCACTTAAAAATACGTTCAACATCTGTAGTCACCTGGGAACTGAAGATCGAAATAACTCTGAAATTGTATCTTATACCTGTCAGAATAGTTATGTTCACAAACAAAAGAGGCATTTCATGCTGGCAATACTGAAAGGGAACACTTCCATTGTTAGTTTGGGTACAAACTAGCATAGCCACTGTGGACATCAATATGATATTTCCTCAGAAAATTGGGAATAGAAATACCACAAGATATAGTCAACCCAGTTCTGGGCATATATCCAAAGAGTGATACACCCTACCAAAAGGGAACTTGGTAAACTATGTTTATAGTAGCAATAATCATAATAGTCAGAAACTGGAAGCAACCTAGATGTCCCTCAAAATAATATAAGTTAAAGAAATCGAGGTATGTTTATTCAATGGAGCATTATTCAGCTATTAAAAAAAGTAACATCATTAAATTTGCAGGCAAATGGACAGAACTATAAAAATATCATCCTGATTGATGTTACTCAGACCCAGAAAAACAAACTTGGTAGGAGCTCATTTATACGTGGCTATTAGCTGTAAAGAACAACCATGCTACAATATAATCCATTGGTTGGATATAGATTTTGAACTGGTCATCTCTTATAATCAAGACTTACAGTTGAAGGATTGGGACATGAAGCCAGATATTTTCATTTTTGGCCTACAATTTTTTCTGCCTATAGATGCCCTGGGGTAATGGGGGTGCAGATGTTGAGGCAGGGGTGACTAACAAAGGAGGAGGAGCCTACACCTGATTCTGCCTGTAGAATCAAGACTCAAAAGCTTAGTAGCCCAGAGACTAGGATAAAACCAAACATGACTAGCAAAAAATGTCAATGAAATGATGCCTAATGATGTTCTGCTATACTCATACATGAGTGCCTAGCCCAAATGTCATCAGACAGACTTTATCCAACAACTGAAGGAAACAGATGCAGAAACCCACAGCCAAATATTAAGTGGAACTTGAAGAATCTTGCACAAGAGGAGGAAGGATTGTAGAATCCAGGACAACACAAAAAATTCCACAGAATAAAGTAACTTGGACTCATAGGGGCTCAGAGAAACTGAACTGACAACTAGGGAACCTGCATGGGATTGACCTAGGCTTTCTGCATATATGTTAGTGTTATGTAGCATACTCTTTTTTGTTGTACTAATAGTGGGAGCAGGGGATGTCTTTGACTCTTTAACCACCATTTGTGATCCTTTTTCTAAGAGTTGGTTGATTTCTCCAGCTTTAAATCAAAAAGGGCTTGCCTAGACTTGATATAATTTAATATACCATGGATAGTTAATATCAATGAAAGGCTTGCCATTTTCTGAATAGAAACAGAGGAGAAGTGGGATGTGGGAGAGTAGAGGCAGTGGATAAAAATTGAGAGAAAAGGAGGGAGCAGAAACTTTGGTCAGTACAAATGTAAGGAAAAAACTAATAAAAGTATAAATTATCCACAGGTCCAGGAGTGAAAGGTGGCTAAATGGTTAAGAGATTCTTTCTATGTCTGAGTGAAAGATAATGATGACATTTTTTAAACACAACACATTGGAAGATTTAGGAATATATGACCTTTAGAATATGTTTTGAAGATAAACACAGTTGCTTTGCAGATGAAGTGAATTTGGATAATTACAGGAAAGATAGTTTAGTATTTTTCTAAACATCTTATATTAAACACTTGAATGAATAATGATTCCATTTATTGAGGTTAGGAATTCTATTTGACAGAGAAAATTTGAGAGAAAATTAGAAGTTTTCTATAAAATATAAATGAATAAAACATACATAAGTGATGATTTTGTGTGTGCAGATGAACTAGTGCTATTGATATTAGGACAGTTTCTTGGCTGAAAATATAAAATTTGGAAGCCATGACTCTGGGCTGTATAAGGTCATGGTATTGAATTAGATTACCTGTTATATAACTATAGGTAAATTTATCCTAGAACTTTGTACTTAGATAATTAATGGCTTGGGAAAGCAATTAAAATAAATATCAAATATTATAAAATAAAAACCAGCATTAAACCAAGTGTAGACAATTAGAGATAGATCATACATAATACCAGGCCACCATAATAACCTCTATGTAAAACCATCTATGTAATTGTTAGTTCTTCAACTTTAACTAAAAATGCAAATTTCAGTGTATGAACTGTGCATTTAATGATAAGCCAAGCAGAAAAAGAGCAAAACAAATGCGCATAAAGATAGAGAAAACCTGTCAAACAGATATTCTCTATTTGGACAATAATGATATGATTTATAATAGTATTATTAGAAAATGATAAAAAAAGTAAATAATTGGTAACTACATTAACTTTGTACATAGCTAGAAATAAATGTGGAAAGTGTCAGAGTGTATAAGGAAAGAGTAGATAGTAAATTTGGTCAGTAAAGCCATTCTTTGTGATTGTACACTTTTATAAATTTGAATAAATGAGAAAAGCTACTTCATTAAAATCTGAAAAAAATGGGAAAAGAAAATAATACCATAGCATATTAGTTCGCTTATTATGAATATATTACCTAGTGACTGAGAATCCCAGCTTAGAAAGCAGAGTTGGAGAACATTTCCTCTGAGCAGATTCTATTAGAAGTACATTTAAAGAATTCTGTAAACCACTGTATGACTCAGAAAATAATGATTGCCTAAAATTGATTTATTTTTCAGTTTCTTGCCCCCTGCCTTTGTAAAAAAATGATTTAAGCCAAAACCCAATTTATCCACAGGAAATTATCAAAGACTAAAATAGAAAAGCCTCTTTTCAAATATCATGTCACTCTGACTAATACATTCTGAAAATCTGAAGAAGCTCTAAGAAGCTGACAGATTTGAAAAGATCATGCTATTGACGTCATTAGTTACTTTTTCACTCAAACTTGCAAGGTTTCCAAGTCACCTCAGATTTTGAAATGTTGGGTGACTCAGTCCTTTAAGAAACTATGATTTATTGTGTTAGTACAATAGATGTATTCATATATATGTGAAGATAATATGTGGCATATGGTTTACAAATAATATAAGGGACTTTAATTTCCAAGTTTTGAAAGTTACATATATAGTATTACATGATAGCCTGGGATTCTGCACTAATACAATTTATTAAATGATAGTGAATTGCTCATAAACACATAAGAATATATTTAGATTAGCAAATTTTAATAAACATTATATTATAAAAAGCTAAGGCAGAAATATTGAAATTGTCCTGCAAAATCAGCAGCTATTTAGTAGGCTGTATCATGATGAACACAAGTTCAAGGAAAGTCTGGGCACCTTAGTAGGCCCTTGTCTCAATAGAAAAATCCTAGTAATGTTGGGATTATAGTTCCATTCTTGTTTTCTTTACTATATACATAACCCTCAATTTGATCAGTGGTGTTGTCAAAACATGATAGAAAATTAATGCTACTATTATTCTTTTCTTCAAAGGCTTTGTAAAAAAATAGTTTTAGTTTTGAAAAATAAAATCCATATAAAGGGAGATAGTATTTACCTCTAAGTATAGTTAAAATTTTTATATGGATAAGTGATTTTACAAACATGTATACATGCATTTATAAATTCTTTGAGTTATGTATATATAAATAAAGTTACTCTACACAAAGCTCTTCTTTGAAGAGCCATAAGATGTTGGATAAATATCCAATGCCTCAAGTTGTTGGAAAGAAATATCCTGGAGTACCCCCGCCCTAAACAAAAAAATACTACAATTTATTCCTAGTACTGTTATTGCTCTTGGTTGTCCACCAGAACTTTTTGTTAAGAAAGTATATCAGAAGATACTACATAACTTGATCACCAGACCTGGACAAATCAAACTGATTTTGACAAGAAATCTTCCAATTTTAAGCTAGATATGATAGCAGAAGGTTCAATGAAGGATATTGGAAGAGACAAGACATTACCTGCCTTAATGAATTGTGGACCTCACCCTCACATACTATAACAAGAAGCAACCTGACAAGACATTTCTATGTGTAGACTAGTAGAATGAGTATTATAGCAGTGAACAACTACATTCTGATTGGACGTGGAACTTGCTGTATATGAGGAAACACATGATTTTACCTTATCTGGACAAGAATTTATATCTGGGTGGTTTTTATGCCATATTGGTGAACCTACTATATTTATTTGCTAAATGAACTAAATATCTAATGACCCTAAATATTTGAAATAGCCAACTTTATTTAGTGCATAAGGCAGACTATATTCTGAGGGCATTCTATAAGCAAAGATCATTCAAGTTTAAGTTGAATACGATTACAAGTGGAATGTCACATGAGTTTAGACTGCATAAAGTTACAAGGGCAACCTGTGTTTATAAGCATCATCTGAATGATGATGATGGTGGAGATGATGGTGATAGTGATGATGATGATGATGATGATGATGATGATGATAGACTTTGGATAACCTAAAATAAACCTGTTCGTATTTATTACATGTGTGAGTGGGAAAAAAAATGCCCATTTCAAGTGAAACCCATGTTTGGGGAAATAGAGATTAGAAGTCATTTTTTTTTTAAGTTTTCTCAAAAGTTCTCAAAATTATTACCTGGATTCATCTATGGACTATGTTTCCAACAGGCTATCAGTACTATTTTTCAAAAAAGTTACTGTAACATCTTGAAGTATCCTTATTTTTGTATTTTACACTGTTGCTTTTTTTTAAAAGTTATACTATTATTTCCCAACAGGGAGCCTACATGGTTTCAATAAGTTGATATTACTGGGTCTGTAGATTTTTTAAACTATTCAGTATATTGAATGGCATTAGCTCTTAGGAGCAGAAAACTTTCATATTTTCTCATATCTACTGAAGTATGATATCACCCCATGTTTTCATTTATCAATAAGCTGAAATTTTTAAAAAGCTATTATTTGTGTTAAACAAAAGGAGACATTAAGTGCCTGACATTAGAAAGACTATCATGTAACATTTTAATCTGAACTATATCTACTTTCATTTTAGAAACTTAAAAAAGCAATGTTTTCCTTGGAGTTCAAATGCAGCTTCATAGCTCTTCTCAATATATCATTTTAAGGAGTCATTCACAATATGTAAAATAAATTATAAGAGATGAACAGTCTTTTCTACCTACAGTATAAAGACTGTCTTTTGTGTATAACCTTATTTGATAGCTGATTTTAACCATGACTCACCTGCAGGCTGTTCTCAGTTTTCTTTGGTTTTGTTTACTATGTACAAAGTGCTAGTGGTTGCTGTCTCACAGTAGCACTCATGTTTATGGACATTGATGAAGTAATATTTCAGATGTTTGATATTTTCGTGCTTCTTAAAAGTATACTTATTTCTATGTTCTGCTATGTTAAAATAAATATTTCCTCAAAAATGATTTTTTAAGGTTCACAATTACTCCTAAACTCTTAGCATTTAGTAAATACTTTTCAATATTAATTTCATAGATAAAGGTAATTCTAAGAAAAACTACTTTCACTTTTGTTAGAGACTAGTACAACCTGAGTAATTGATGAAAATAAATTGATAGCATATAACATATTTTTCTAGACAATGTAGATATATTAAGAATAGAAATGTTAAAATCGCTAAATAATTTTAACTCTACTTTTATCAGTGAGAAGAAAATTAGTTCAATAATATTTAAAACAATATGTAAAATTACCCACTATATTAGTTGATCATAATTTAGGATCTAACTTTCTAACAACAACATTCATAATATCCAAAATGGATAACTAACACATGAGTTTTTGACTAACTTAAATAATGCAAAACTCAGGTGACAGCATATGTTGACAAGGATTTGGAGAAAGATGAACATTCCTCCATTACTGGTGGGATTGAATACTGGTATAACCAATCTGGAAATAAATCTGGAGGTTGCTCAGAAAATTGAAAATAGATCTACCTGAAGATGAAGCTATTTCACTCTAGGGCATATACTCAAAAAATGCCCTTTGTCGTCACAAGGGCACATGCTCCACTATGTTCATAATGACCTTATTTGTGAGAGCCAGAAGCTAGAAACTACCCAGATGTCCCACAATGGAAGAATGGATACAGAACATGTGAATCATTTACACAATGGAATACTACTAAGCTATTAAGAATAAGGACATCATGAGTTTTGCATGCAAATAGATGGAACCAGAAAATGTCATCCTGAATGAGGAAACTCAGGTTCAAAAGGACATGCATGATATGTACACACTAACAAATGGATATTAGTCAAAAAATACAGAATACTGAGAACTCAAGAAGGTTACTGAGCTATAGGACCCAAATGAGGATGCTTCACTCTAACTTGGGAGGGAGAAGAAAGCAGAAGGTGGAGGGCAGAGGGAGGGAGGGCACTAGGTGGAAGAAGGAAAGAGAGGGGCAGAGAAAAAGGAGAACATGATCAGGTATGGAGTGACTAGGCGTGAAACCACAAAGACCAGCAGAATGAATGGAAATATATAAACTCAGGAGGTAAGAGGAGGGGTGACCCTCTAGAATGTACCAGAGACCCAAGAGGCAAGAGACTCTCAGGACTCAAAGGGAGGGTCCTTAGATGAAATGTACAACATTGGGGAAAGGGAACATGTGGAGTCCACCTCCAGTAGATAGACAGGGCATGTGCTACAAATAAGGGGTTGTCGGTCAGGAACTCTGACCCAGAGTTATTACTGTTTGGGAGAACTGCATGGACAAAAATGGAGAGGAAATTGGAGGAAAGGAAGTCCAAGTACTGGTGGTCTGAATTTGGATTCATCTCAATGGAAGGCTCCAAGTCCTGAGAGTATTACTGATGCTATGGTGTTCTTACAGACAGCAGCCTAGCATGGCCACCATTGGATAGGTCCAACAAGCAGCTAACTGAGACAGAGGCAGATACTTGCATGCAATGGTCTTAAATCTGTGACCTTTTTGTTTGAACTGGGAAAAGTCTAGAAGAGGTTAAGGAAGAGGGAAATCCTATGGGAAGACCAGTATTATCAACAAACCTGGATCTCTGAGATCTTTAAGAAACTGAGCCATCTACTAGGCAGTATACACTAGCTGATACAAGAACCCCAACATATATACATCAGAGGACTGTAAATTCATGTAGCATGTAACATACATGCTGTCTCCAACGGACTTTGTACATATTTATTGTGGCTATGATTTATTATATATTATCCTTTTTTCCATTAGATTTGGCACTGTTTTTAACGGGCTTTCTCTATATTCTCTAGGGGCACTTGTAATAATATTTATTATTTTTCCAGGTCTTGGAAACTAAAACATAATTTTGTATCATCTGCTAACTATAAGTCAAAACAAGAAGAAACAATTCTAACAGTAAATTTTTCACAAAAAGAAGAAAAGCTATATTAAATAAATTTCTTAAAAAGCCATTGGTGTCCTAGATGTTCAACATCAATGCAAGCACCGCACTGAATGTCCAACTAGAATATTTTAGATTAGCTAGAATATGATCTTTCTCATTTGTAGGTCTTTAATTTCAAATGGACCAAATTTATAGCCAGATGTGTTACACATAGCTATAATAATGACATTTGGAGGCTGAGATGGAAAGTTTGAGTTTATTCTGGGTTACATAGTGAGTTTCAAGCTATACTCTACTTCAGTATACGGACGGTATCAGTCTCTGCCTCAAAACACAAACTACAACAAAGTTTTTTATATTACATTTTCAATATTATTTTCCTAATTTAAAGTGAAAATTTATATTCATATGAATGCATTTAATGATCATGATTATAGTATTATAATCATGAAGTACCAGGATTTGAAGGTATATTTCTGTTATAACTTTGAACAGCATTTTTGTCTTTTGTTCAGTTAGTCTATTAATATTTACCTGTTTTCTTTTTTTCTAACTCTTTCTAGAAATTTACATGGCATATAATTTTGTATTTAATGTTTCCATTAGAAGTCCTGCTTCAATGACTTTGTTTTGATTATTCCATTGAAGAAATTCTGTATTCTAATTTAAATAAAAATATATCACACCAATCTAATCAAAAGTTATAATATTCATGTTAATTTTGTTGGGTATTTTTGTTGCTGTTGTTTGGGAAATTCACTGTTTATCTCTCATTTGATTATAACTCATGATATTTCCCCAACCTCAGACTAATGAGTGAAAGGACTATAAGTATCATCAGTTAAACTTGGCCATAATTTTCATCTTAAATGAATAAAAAATAATTATAAGTTTTAAGTCAGTACTGCTGTCTAAGTGGGCTTGAAGACAGGGTTCAATTTCTTATCATAGGATACTATATTTTAGGTTCTTCACTATATGTAAATGTATGTAATATAAGTTTCAACTATAATTATCTTTTTAAAAAATCTTCCATTGATACATACCAATAATATCCACACAATATAAATATTATCTTAAGTCTTGGCCAGTTCAAAATTAATTTTGAAGATACTAAGCATCAATTAACATGTTCTTATTAATAAATATAGAAATAGATCAAAATATGAGAGGAGAGCAAAAGACAGTAGAATTTTTAAAAATAGGTAAAAAAATATACATCCATATATAGTGGGATTGTATGCTATGTCAACACTTGATATTTGAGACAAAATATCCCAAGCTAAATGTCACTTGGTATATCAATCCCCCGCAAGGGCAAGCCCAATGTATAAAAGTAGCAATATAATACAAAATGAATTCAAAGGTGTATTTTGTGGGGTTTAGTTTTGTTTTGTTTTGGCATGCTTGTCTTATTGCTTGTTTGTTTGTTTTGATTTTTAATATTTTTTGCTTCTGCTTTTATTTAAGAAATAACAAGAACTTGATTGTGTAGAGGAAACCTGAATGGAGAAGGAAGAGGGGAAAACATAATTAAAATATGTTTTATGCAAAATGTTTAGTTAATAAAGAATAGTTATAAAAATAGGGGTGCAAACTGATACATTTCAACACTTCACTGATAACACATAATAATTTATTACACAGAATAAATTATTGCTTGTTTTTCTATCAACAGTCTTTCCATGGAGATAAAATATTCAGTATTTTTCTACTGCAAATAATTAATGATAGAGCTTAAATTTAAGAATGTGTCTAAATTTTCCAATGCTGGTCTAGGATCACATAAAATTATGGAATCAAAGGTATAGAAATATTGATAATAAACCAAGGATCTTCATACACAAAAGCTATGCCTCTTTTGTAATGAGAGAAGAACATAGAAATATACAAATATAAATAAGAAAGCTGAATACAGATTACCAGATGATGTCACACTAGCTTCTTTCCAAAAGGATGGAGGAAAGGGGTAGAAGGAAGAATAAAAAAAATTAAAGAAATAACAGAGGAAAGTAGGAGATGAAGAGCTGAAGAGATAAGATAAAGGGAATGTTCCTCTTTCTCCACATCCTCTACAGTATCTGCTGTCACCTGGGTTTTTAATCTTAACCCTTTTGATAGCTCTAAGGTGAAATTTCAGGGTCATTTTGATTTGCAATCCCCTGATGACCAAGGACTTTGAACATTTCTTTAAGTGCTTATCAGCCATGCAATATTCTTCAGTTGAGAATTCTATGTTTAGCTCTGTGACCCATTTTTCAATAGGGTTATTTGGTGTTCTGGAGTCTAACTTCTTGAGTTTGTTGTATATTTAGGATATTAGCTCTCTATCAGCTTTGGATTGGTAAAGATCTTTTTCCAATCTATGGGTTGCCATTTAGTTTTATTGATAGTGTTCTTTGCCTTACAGAAGCTTTTTAGTTTCATGAGATCCCACTTAATTGTTGCTATTAGAATCTGAGCCAGTAGATAGACGTGGTCTCCAGATGAGGAATGGGCCCACCCACCCATCTCACTGTTTTTGACCTAGATTTGTTCCTGTCTATAGGAGATGCAGGGCCAAAAATAAAATAAAGCAGAGGATGAAAGAATGGTCATCCAGAGACCAACCCAACTTGGTATCTACCTCATGCACAGACACCAAACCACAACAGTATTGCTGATGCTGAGATGTGCTTGCAGACAGGAGCCTGGAATGGCTGTCTTCTGAGAGGCTCTACCAGAATCTGAATGAGACATATGAAGATACGTATAGCTAACTATTGGACTGATCCCAGGGACTCCTATGGATGACTCAAGGGGAGGACTGAAGGGACTGAAAATGATTGCAACCCTATAGGAAGTAAAACAATATCAACTCTCCGGACAGCTCAGAACTTCCAAGGACTAAGCCACCAACAAAAGAGCATACATTAGCTGGTTCATGGCCCCCACTACATATGTAGCAGAGGATAGCCTTGTCTGGCCTCAGTGGGAGGGGATGAATTTGGTCTTGTGGAGGCTTGATGCTCCAGAGAAAGGGGATGTTAGAGGGGTGAGGTTGCAAGTAGATTGGTGGGTGGGAAAACACTCTCTTAGAAGCAAAGGAGGGGGGATTGTGTGAGGTTCTTGTGGGGGGACCTGGAAGGAGTACAACATTTGAAATGTAAAGCAATAAAAATATTAATGAAAAAAAAAGAACAAAGGAAAGAAAATGAGAAGAGCTAAATGGAGAGGAGACAAACAATCAAATGAAATGAAGACACACATAGAAGGCTAGAAAAACATGATATTTGTTAGTCTGTTTTTATGGAAGATATTCTCCCTGCTTCTATCTATGATAGTGGTGTATGAAACATGGCAATATAGATACAGTAATTTAATTTAAGTAAGCTTTTATTCATATTATTAGGGCAAATTTTACAATTTACTTGGCCACACAGAGGCACCAAAGAATGTATTTGTCCACAGGTGTTTTGCCAATGGACAAAACAGATTTCAACATAGTCCATAACAGAGTCAACAGCAAAATAAACTGTATGGGGTTTAGAAAAATGAAACACAAACCATGCAAAAAGTTTAACTGTATCAGTATCTCATCCTTAAGTCTATGAATATGTGTTGAATGTTTCCCATTTTTGGTTAGCATAAATAAAAGGAAAAAAAGCATTATACTAACTTAACAATGAGAATCAAAAGAAATTACAACAAATATGAATTTACTTTTAACCAACTAGTGAACAATAACATGAATAAATGTGTACAATAAGAAACTTTGTAAGAAAAGGATGCAAATCAATTTGAATTTATTAAAATATTCTGTTAAAAATTAGTTCTTTGATGTTCAATGCTTGACTTTTTTTAGTCATAGAAAATGAGAAGTCTTCCATTGAATTTTATTCATCAAATTTTAAAACGTATCAACTATGATTATTGTTGTTATTTAATCAGAAATATGAGTTTGAGGCCTGAAAATGTGGAAAATATTTGCAATTCAACATAAAGTAGGAACATGAGAATGGAAGATCTGTGACTATTCTGCCATAAAATTTTTTTTTCAAAGATTGCTGCACTAATAAAAATTAGAGCTAATTGAGAGTTTGCATCTGCCTGTAGCACTCATGAAGTAGGGAATTCTAGTCTTTGATCTCCATTTATTATCACACTTTTTCTTCTGTTTTGAGACAAATATACTATAAAATGTATAAGACTCTACCTAAGAATTTGGAATTGACCCAGCTTCAGTTATAAATAAAACCTCTTTTTAATCTTTGTATAATGTTACATTAAACCCAAGTGAGATAGTTTATAAATTATTAAATATGAGGACTAGAAAGTTGGATCAGTAATTGAGAATATCTTTTGCCATTAAACAGGACCAAAGTTTGAATCAGTGCACTCATGTCAGGCGGCTTGTTACCAACTGAGAGTCTAGCTTCATGAGACTTAGCCACTCTCTGCCACTCCCTGTCTGCTTCTCCTCCTCATGATAGCCAGGCAGGTGGAACAACCACTTAGGCTAGAGGAGGAATCCTTAGCCAGGGCAGAGGGCAGGTAGGTGCAATGTAGCACTTTGTTCTGCAGTGAATGCACAGTTAGAGAACATACAAACTCTCTCTCTCTCTCTCTCTCTCTCTCTCTCTCTCTCTCTCTCTCTCTCTCTCTC
>JANHMN010000005.1:54218441-54261940 GCA_030674055.1 Rhabdomys pumilio
CTCTCTCTCTCTCTCTCTCTCTCTCTCTCTCTCTCTCTCTCTCTCTCACACACACACACACACACACACACACACAGAGAGAGAGAGAGAGAGAGAGAGAGAGAGAGAGAGAGAGAGAGAGAGAGAGAGAATGAAAGTGAGGACTTTATAAGAGGGTATAGAACATGCTTAATATGCACATATATGATCAGATGACAGTCAAAATGTGTTTCAGTGTGAAAACTGTCTACTGGTGCTGAGTCACAGAAGGCAGGGTAGCATAATGAGGTTGTACCTGATTCTAGAATGTTAGTGGTTCTAACACATATGCCATTAGCTTACATGAGCCTTATGAGCCTTTAGGCATATAACATCTTTTTTTTTTTTAATTTTGTGAATTCTCATGGAACCTTTTGTCTATGTCTTCTCTAGCTCCTTTCATAAATAAATGCCACTTCTTCACTGAACTGTGAAACTTCCTTTGGCATGTTTTTCAACTCAATGATTTCATTATTTGTAGGCATTTTTCTTCATTGAAGTTTCACTTCTTCCTCACAACTGTTTGCAAAGGACTCAAGCAAACAGACCCAAAATTCCCCTTAACCTTCTGTCTGTTTTACTATTAATATTCCATTTCTTATCCCCACATTGTATGAGTTATTTTTTCATTGTTCAAGGTTTATTTGGTGGTTTTGTTGGCATGACATTTAAGTGGTTGGTTCCGTCATTCATATGCAGACCTTACATTTCACGTAATATTGCAATGTACACTACACATATAATACATAAAATATCCTGTAAAACACTTATGCACAAGATATGCATAATGGACTTACACACTGGAGCCAGGTTATGACTAACTGTGAACTCGTTGGCTTAGGCGTGTTTGGTGAGAGTGCGCAGGGCAGTAATGCAGCAGGCTTACAGGGTAATCGAAGCCTGCACACAGTTGGCAGTGTGTCTTGGAGACCATGGGACTGTCACACTAACGAGGTTACCACTACACAAGTACCACTTGGCAGCAGGGTAGAGCTGTGGCAACTGAGCCTTTTTCCCCAAACCACCTCAACACAATTACACTAAACACAGTTCAGATGAAAAGTATGTGGTCGCCATAGAAACTGCTGCAGCCTGGACAGTGAAGTACTAGGACACTGGGAAGACTTTAGCCCTGCAGCTCCTTCTGGATTCCCCAGAGGGTATGTGCACTCTTCTTCAGGTGGGCCTCTTCCTCAGGAGTCAGTGTCACCTTCACAACATCCGAGATTCCATTTTGTCCCAGGATACATGGGACACTGAGGAAGACATCATCATTGATTCCATAGAGACCCTTAATCATCGTGGAAATGGGATGCACCCGCCTAAGGTTTTTTATTATGCTCTCGGCCAAGTTTGCCACAGAGAGGCCAATGGCCCAGGAGGTGTAACCTTTCAGCTTGATCACCTCATATGCACTGTCAACCACTTGCTCGTGAACATCCTTCCACTGCTACTTGTCTGCATCAGTGCTCATTTGTGGGTTCAGAGATTTCAGCAATGTTCACACCATTCCACACAGGCACACTGGAGTCACCATGCTCTCCCAGGACCCACTCGTGACAGCTCAGCGGGTGAACTCCCAGCCTTTCACCCATCAGGTAAAGGAACCGAGCTGAATCAAGATTACAACCACTTCCAATAACTCGGCTTTTGGGAAAGTCACTGATTTTCCAAGCCACGTAGGTCAAGATATCCACGGGATTTGAGATAACAAGCAGCTTTCAGTGTGGACTGTACTTCACAATGTTGGGAATGATGAACTTGAAGATGTACACGTTCCGCTGGAATAGATTGAGCTGGCTTTCTACCTCTTGTTGACGGGCCGCCGCTGTGATAATGACCAGCTTGGAGTTCATAGTTACAGAATAGTCTTTGCTGAAGACAATGTTTAGTGTTCTAAGAAAAAGACTGCCATGCTGGAGGTCCATCATCTCTCCCTTTAGCTTGTCTTCTATGATATCAACAAGGGCAAGCTCATCTGCCAAATCCTTCATTAAGATACTGATGGCACAAGCCATGCCAACAGCACCAACCCCAACAACTGTAATCTTGTTCTGGGAGGCCTACGACTTGACATTTTGTCGTATTGCCTTTCAGAAGCTTTTCAATTATATGACACCCCATTTGTTGATTTTTGATCTTAGAGCATGAGCCATTGGTGTTCTGTTCAGAAATTTTCCTCCTGTGACAATATGTTCAATGTTTTCCCCTACTTTCTCTTCTATTAGATTCAGCTTATATGATTTTATCTGGAGGTCCTTGATCAACTTAGACTTGAGCTTTTTACAAGGAGATAAGATTAGATCAATTTGCATTCTTCTACATGCTGACAAATTTGTTGAAAATGCTCTTTTTTTCCACTGGGTAGTATTGGCTTCTTTATCAAAGATCAAGCGACCATGTTGTTTCATTTCTGGGTCTTCAATTCTGTTCCATTGATTTACCTGATTGTCTCTGTACCAATACCATGTTTGGGTTTTTTTTTTATCACCATTGTTCTGTAGTACAGCTTGAATCAGGGATGATGATTCCCCCAGAAGTTATTTATTGTTGAGAATAGTTTTTTTTTTTTTTTTTTGCTATCCTGGCATTTTTTATTGTTGTTATTCCTTCAACCTCTCCTCTTACCCACTACCTACAAGAGGTACCCAAAGAGAAACTTATTAGCATATAGAGCATTTGGACCTTTTCAGTAATAGTTCTTTGGGGGAAGAACTTGATCTTCCTTTGCAGAAGTTCAGTCCAAAAATGACTCAGCAGCTGCATACCTATTCTCTAGGCAGGAAGCCAACACACAAAAACCTGGAGCTGCAGTCTAGTCATCCAGGCAGGCAGACAACAGGCATGAACCAGCAGTTGTAATTTAATCTTGAAGAAACTGCAAGGCTTGCCATCAGGCCTGAGGGAATGTCAAACTGCTTCAGGAACCTCATGAGCAGTTCTTGGTTTAGTTTCTCTCAATATCAGCATTACCACAACTTGAGCTCAACACTGCTCTGTAAAGCAAATCAAAAAATGTCTGTCATGGAAGAATAGTGAGGTGGAACAAATCAAACCAGTGTTCAGTGCAGTCTCCCATTGTCTGTGTGGTCATATTTATACTACTTCATAATGGGTCCTTTCATGTGTTTACTATATCCAAAGATCTTTTCACATTTGTATGCTTCAGGAAAATATTCTTTCACCAGTGTCTGCTTTAGGAAAGCATTCTTTCACTTGTCTGCTTTAGCAAGAAATAATTTCACCTGTGTGCCTCAGTAAACCATCATTTGACATAAATGACTTTCAAAATAAATGATTAGTTTCCACCTAATATCCACCTTCTAAGAATTGTCTTTTTTCTATCATTAACTACTTACACACAGTAGAAATAATTGTAAGAATCATCATATTTTAAATAAATGGTTTATGTACAATAGAGTCAAAAGTAGTCTAACAAAACAACCTTACATGTCTATCAATATACAATAATTCAAACAAAAAACTTAAATTTCTAGTATACAATAATTAAAACAATTTTAAATTTTTATCAATATACAATAATTACAGAAAAACTTAAATTTTTCTTAATATGCAATAGTTCAAGAAGAAACCCTAAATTATTCAAACAAAATGAGTTTATATTTTTATTAATACATGATTATAACCAATAAAAAGCTTCCATCCAAGATGATAACAACTATAACAAATCAAATGACCAAACTTATACACCCCAATTTAAGGGATTAGTAAGAAGGTCTTCACAAATTGCTTCCTACTGAATTGGGATGAAGAATTACTGTATGAATTCCAAGGAAAAGACTGTTTAGTTTGAGAAAATATTGATGCAGCAAGTGATGCCTAATCTCTGTGTTTATCCAGTCTTTGTATTATCTGTTCAGTTTTTGTATTGTTCAGTGTCTGTTTGATCAATCATCATGGCTAGCATTTTTAAAGTTGATTTGCATGCATATTTTGAAGAAATTAGTAACTGAAACAGTATTTGAATCATCTAGGCTTTTTCCTTTGTAAAGACATTCATGTCTGAGCTGATAAGAGAATTTCCCTGGTCAGATCAAATCTTTATAAATTTTGTTGGTAACCATATTGTTTTTCAGTCCCTATAGATACATAAGTATAACCATGTCCCCATCGTAATACTATTGCAGGTTTCCATTATTGTCAACACACCCTTATAGTATATTGGTTGAACCAGCTACTCAGATTCTTCAAGGATCCAGTGTCCCACAGCTGCTGTTCATTTTTCACCAACATAAAAAACAAAAATTGAAAGTTAACAAAGCATTATTTAGTCTGTCCCTGGGGTTTTTTTTCCTCTACCTTTTTAATAAGCATGTCTTTTAAGATACTATTGATTGACTCTTTCTATAAATGCTTGTCCTGCGGGATTGTGTAGTATTCCAGTAAAATGCTTTATATTGTACTATACAGAGAATTGCTTCATCTTATTTGATACGTATGCAAGAGCACTGTCAGTTTTAATTTGTGCATGTACCTACATAATTGCCATTATTTCCAATAAATTTATAATTACACAGTCAGCCTTTTCAGAACTTAAAACAGTTTTTCATTATAAACCTGAGTATGTGTCACTGCTATGGTGTATATACCTTTACTTTCCAAATTCTGCAAAATGAAAACATTCATCTGCCAGATGTCATTTCTTTTGGCACCTGTAATGTTAATACCAGCAGGTAATGGAATTTGATTGTATACAGAAAAGGTAGGGCATATTTTTCTTATTTCTTTGGCTTGTTGTCAAGTGATTTTTTTTCTTTTAACCTCTCCCATCGAAATGCTAGTTTTCATGAAATTTTGAAGCTTCTTACACATGTTGTATTAGTAATTTGTAAATTTCATTATTTCCTTGAGCTAATAGACCTGGCAAACCTGTATGGAACTGAATGTGAGTTACATATAATGGATAATGTCTACTTCTGATGGCCTGTTGCAACTGTATAAATAAAAATGTTATTTGTGAGTTATGTTCAAATTCAACAGTCTCTATAGGTGAAACAACCCTTTCTGCATAAAAAGAATCAGTACTTATATTAAGAGGTTCATGGTAATTTAATAATACCGTAAAATAGCATACAATTCTGATTTTTGAACTGATGTATATGGTCTTTTGACAACCTTTCCTTTATAATCTGTCTTATAACCTGCCATCCCCATCTTTTTGCATCTATATAAAATGTTGGTGCCTCTGGAATTGGTGTTCTTTTGACAATGCATGGAAGAATCCAATTAGCATTTCTTATAAACTGTATATATTTGCTTTTAGAATATTTGACCAGTGTTTGTCCTTCCTACAGTGACTACAATACCCTGGAAACGTTTGTGACTTATAGCAACCAGAACCTGCTTTTTCTCTGCCACAATTATTGTATTCTCTAGAGTCAACGTACCTGTTATTTTGAGCTCTCAATCTTTTAGCCTTAGAAATTTTTTGAAAGTGACCAAATTCACCACAATTAAAACACTAAGCATTTTGATTCCTGATATTTCAGCAACATTTTTTCCTGTAATATTTGCATTATACTCCTGAGAACCAATACCAGTTGTCTCTGTAATCCATTTATCTAGAGGAACTCCACAAGCTTTCCATGGTCTGATTGCTCTCTTACATTTGGTATTTTCATTCTCAAATGCCAATATTTCTATTAATGAATGCTTTCAGATTCTGTTATGCCTTGATTTACAGGTGAACTCAGCCTCTACAAGAATTCTGAGAGAGTTTCTCCAGAACCCTTTAAATGAGGTGATTTTGCCACCTCACCCTCAGGTTCCTCAACCAAATCCCAAGCTCTTAAAGCTGTAATATGACATTGTTCGATTGTACCATCATCAGATCTGATTTGCTTTTGTAAGTTAGTATAATGCTCTTCACCAGGCAGATGGACTTGATCTTTAATGACATTTATTCTTTGCTAAATAATGTTGTGCCATTTTGTGGCTTCTTGCCTCCATCATGACAGCCACTGTAATTGTTGACCAGCTTCTAGAACAGCTGACACCAATCCCTTCCAATCTTGTGGCATCACACTATGCTGTGTAGCCAATTTAGTTAACATTTCTTTAACATAACAAATCTGTAAACTATATAATACAATAGTCTCTTTAAAATGCTTAAATCAGTTACGACGTCAATTGATTATAGGCAAGAATACTATCATTATCAGGCATATCCTTCACAAAAACTGGGATGGCTGAAGTTACCTGTGTAGGCCCAAGCAAATCCTCTGGTAGTGCACTCAGTTGCCCGTTAACCCTTTGTCTCTGTGCAGCCAACCTACTGCTCTTCCCAGACCCTGGTCATAGTGAGGTGCTTTGGGCACCTGGTAGTAAAAGTATATGGAGCAAGGCTGGGTGTCACTTTACCTCCCAGCCTATTTTTTCCTTTTTTCATCTTACAGTACATTCCTGGTCTCATTCATCAAGCCTGAACTCTGTTTTTTTTTTTTTTTTCTTCTTCTCTGCTTGGGTCATTTTGCTTTTCAAGCATTTTGACCTCTAGTCTCAAACTCTCTTTACCTGCATATCCAACTCTGCAATCCTTTTAAGAAGAATTGAGCAAACCTTCTGAGTTTTCAGTTTTTCCTCCAATCATATTCAAAATGGTGTATATGAAGACCACAAAGCAAAACCAGGAACCCCCATCCAGGAACACAATAGGAAATCACCCAGTGGCAGTAGCTGCTATTTTGCCAATCTCTTTAAGTACCATTGCTAACCTGCCATATTCTGGCCTTTCCTCTACCACTTTAGAAGCAGAGTTACCCATTACGCATAAGCCATGTTGAGTACCACCTGTAGGCATACATTTTTTGCAACCTGCTTTTAATAAACATTCAACCTCTTTTCTTGCCCACCACTGAACAGAGGTAGTGGAAGAGAAAAGCTATTAGAAAATGAACCTGTTTAGCAATACTTCTTTGGGGGAGAGCTCAATCTTTAGCAGCATATCAGTACAGTAGCAAAATCCAAATGTAACTCAGCAACTGCAGACCACTCGTCTAGGCAAGCAGACACCACACATGAACCTGTAGATGCAATCAAGTCCTTTTGGCAGGTAGACACTAGACATGAACTGTAGCTGTAGTTCAATCCTGCAGAAACCACAAGTATTGCCAACAGGCCTGACTCAAGGCTGCCTAAGTAGCAAACTGCTGAAGGAACATCACTAGCAGTTATTGGGCTAGTTTCTTTTAATGGTTCCTTTACCACAACTCAAGTTGTATCCTTAGCAAAGAACAGAGAGGCAGAGCAAACTAAACCAATGCTCTGTTCTCATCTCTGTCTGTGAGGTCTTATTTAAACTCCATCATGAGTCCTTTCACATATTTGCTATATCAAAGCATCCTTTTACCTCTGTCTGCTTCAGAAAAACACTCTTTCATGTGTCTGCCTTAACAAGATATCCTTTGACCCATGTGCTCAAACAAAATATCATTTGATATATCTAACTTTTCAAAGAAACTAGAAGTTTCCACTTTATATTAGAGAAAATCATTCATCTTCAATAATTGGTGATGGGATAACTGAATACCTAAATACAGAAGAACGGATCAAGATCCATATCTCTTACTCTGTCCATTTCTCCAAATGGATTGAATACCTCAGCATAAGATCTTACTCAAAAAGAGATTAAAAGATACTTAAAAATTTCATATATAAGCCACACTTGTTTCTAACATATCTGAGCTTTCTAAACTCTAAATTCTGAATCTTTATATCGATACCTTCATTTTTTAACTCAATAGGACTTAATAACAGGTTTTACTAACAAGGATCTAATCTGTGATGTAGAGTAGCTTTCTCACTGTACTTTTTAACATGACTGTGTTTTCATGTGACTATACCATTAAACTAAGTATTCATTAAAATTTACAGCTCTTTCTTTAAAGTGAAGGTCTACTGTGTTGCATGCTCAGAAGGTCCTTTTGTTTTTTCATTTTATTCTTTCTTTCTTTCTTTTTCTTTCTTTCTTTCTCTATTAAGTTTTATTAATAAGAATTTTTTGTTTTATTTTTTATTGGATATTATGTTTACATCTCAGATTTTATCTCATTACTCCATTCTCCCCACCATCCAGGAACCTCCTATCCCATCCCTCCTCCTCATGCTTCTATGAGGATGTGCCCCTACCTACCCCCCCAATCCCACCTCCCCACCCACAAATTTTTCCCCACTCGGTGTTCAGCCTTCATGGGACCAAGGATTTCCTCTCCAACCTATGCCCAACAGGGCCATCCTCCCCTACATGTAGAGATGGAGTCATGGCTCCCTCCCTATGTGCTCCAAGGCTGGTGGTGTAGACCTTGGGGAGCACTGGTTAGTTGGTATTGTCACTATACTCATGGGGCCACAAACTTTTTCAGCTCCTTCAGTCTTCTAACTTCTCCATTGGGAAACCCTTGATCAGATCAGTGGTTAAATGTGAGCATCTGCCTCTGAATGTGTCAGACTCTGAAAGACCTCTAAGGAGTCAGCTATATCAGGCTCCTATCAGTATGCTCTTCCTGACGTCCACATCAGTGTCTGCCTTTGGTGACTGCACATGGGATGGATACGCAGGTGGAATGCTCTCCAGACAACCTCTCCTTCAGTTTCTGTCCCACACTTTGTCTCCATATTTGCTCTCTTGAGTATTTTGTTACTTCTTCTAAGAAGAACCAAGGCATCCACAAACGGTCTTCCTTCTTTATGAGCTTCATGTGGTCTGTGAGTTGAATCTTGGGTATTTCAAACTTTTGGGCTAATATCCACTTATCAGTGAGTGTATACCATGTGTGTTCTTTTGTGATTGGGTTACCTCACACAGGATATTTTATAGTTCCATCCATTTATCTAAGAATTTCTCAAATTCATTATTTTTAGTAGCTGATTAATACTCCATTGTGTAAATGTACCACATTTTTTGTATCTCTTATTCTGTTGAAGGACATCTGGGTTCTTTCCAGCTTCTGGCTATTATAAATAAGGCTGCTATGAACATAGTGGAGCATATGTCCTTGTTGTATGTTGGAGCATCTTCTGGGTATATACCCAGGACTGGTATAGCTAGATCCTCAGGTAATGCTATGTTCAATTTTCTGAGGAACCACCAGACTGATTTCCAGAGTAGTTGTACCAGCTTGCAATCTCACCAACAATGGAGGAGTGTTCCTCTCTCTCCACATCCTCACCAGCATCTACTATCACATGACTTTTTGATATTAGCCATTTTGACTGATATGAGGTGGTATCTCAGGGTTGTTTTGATTTGCATTCTCCTGATGACTAAGGATGTTGAGCATTTCTTAAGGTGATTCTCAGATATTCAAATTTCCTCAGTTGAGAATTCTTTGTTTAGCTCTGTACCCCAGTTTTAATAGGGTTATTTGGTTGTCTGAAGTCTAATTTCTTGAGTTTTTGTATATCTTGGATATTAGCCCTCTATCAGATGTAGGAATGGTTAAGATCTTTTCCCAATCTGTTTGTTGCCATCTTGTCTTATTGACAGTGTCCTTTGACTTACAGATGCTTTGCAATTTTATGAGGTTCCATTTGTCAATTCTTGATCTTAGAGCATAAGCCATTTGGTGTTTTCTGTTCAGGAACATTTCCCCTGTCCCTAGGTATAGGAGGGTTTTCCCCACCTTCTTTTCTATTAGTTTCAGTGTATCTAGTTTTATGTGAAGGTCCTTTATCCACTTGGACTTGGTCATTGTACAAAGGGATAAGAATGGATTGATTTGCATTCTTCTACATCCTGACATCCAGTTGAGCCAGCACCATTTGTTGAAAATACTGTCCTTTTTCCACTTCATGATTTTAGCTCTTTCGTCAAAGATCAAGTGACTATAGGTTTGGGTTCACTTCTGGATCTTCAATTCTATTCTATTTATCTTCCTGCCTGTCTCTCTACCAATACCATGCAGTTTTTATCACTATTGCTCTGTAGTAAAGTTTGAGGTCAGGGATGGTGATTCCCTCAGAAGTTCTTTTATTGTTGAGAGTAGTTCTCACCATCCTGGATTTTTTGTTACTTCAAATGAATTTGCAAACTGTTCTTTCTATCTCTATGAAGAATTGATTTGGAATTTTGATGGGGATTGCATTGAATCTGTAGATTGCTTTTGGCAAGATTGCTAAATTAATTTACTAAATTAATCCTGCCAATCCAGGAGCATGGGAGATCTTTCCATCTTCTGAGATCTTCTTTGATATCTTTCTTCAGAGACTTGAAGTTCTTGTCATATGGATCTTTCAGTTGCTTTGTTATATTCACTCCAAGATATTTTATATTATTTGTGACTATTGTGAAGGGTGCCATTTCCCTAATTTCTTTCTCAGCCTGTTTATCTTTTGAGTAGAGGAAGGCCACTGATGTGTATAAATTGATTTTATATCCAGCCATATTGCTGCAGTTGTTTATCATGTTTAAGAGTTCTCTGGTGGAAGTTTTAGGGTCACTTAAGTATACTATCATATCATCTGAGAGAGGACTTTAAGAAGGACACCCAAACCCCACCCCTGTGTAATATCACTCCCCTTCTGCCCCTTTCCTGGTCCTTGTGGCTGGAGCAGACACCTAGCTGGTCTGCTCCCGTGTGGACACCGTATCCCTAGACATCCTAGAGGAAAAACTGAATTCAGATTGGCAAGTAAGAACAGTTGCCCACTGCCCTATGCACTAGAGCTACAGCTGGGAGCAGAGAGCTCTCAGGACCCACCAGGCACCCATACCTTGCCCCTGTGGAATACCACGCCCCTTCTGCCCCTTTGCTGGGCCTCCTGGCTGGGGCAGACACCCAGCTAGTCTGCCCTCATGAAGACACCCATAGCCTGAGACATCCTAGAGGAGCCACTGTACGCAGAGCAGCTGGACCTCAGGATCATAGGATCACAAAGACATCTGGAACCTAAGTTCTGACACAAGCAAGATAACTGGAAAGGCAGGCTCCAGTCAGAAAGAGTGAGTGCAGGTATCACTAGACTTAACCAGATGTCAAAAGGCAAGCTCAAGAATGTAAGCAACAGAAACCAAATGACTTGGCATCATCAGAACCCAGTTCTGCCACTATAGTAAGTCCTGAACACCCCATCACACTGAAAAAGCAGGATTCAGAATTAAAATCATTTCTCATGATGATAGTAGAGAACTTTAAGAAGAACATAATACTCTCAAAGAATTTGAGGAGAACACAGGTAAACAGGTTAAAGAGGAAACACAAAAATTCCTTAATAGGAATTTTTTTAGAGTTTCACAAATGATCATTTAATTTACATCACTCCTACTCTTTGCTTTTTATCCTAAAACATGTCTTCTAACATCTGGAATTCAGGATATCTTCTTTATTATTTTATGTATACATAAACACATGTATTTACACATGTGTGTTTGTATGCACACACACATATACACATAAGTATGATCCAGCAACACCAATTATTGTATAAGTCTCTAAGTATTCAACATCTCACTTCACAGATACTGGCTTAGCCATGTTCATTGATACTCTCTCTCACAACAAGGGCTAGAAAATGGAAACAACTTAAATTAGCAATTCTTAAATCATGGATCAAGACTCCTTTTAGGGTTGAATTATGTACAATTTGCAACAAAGACAATATATCCTGAATATTAGATATTTATATCATGATTCATAATAGTAGAAAATTATAGTTATGAAGTTGCAATAAAATAGTTTTATGGTTGTGGGGCACCACAACATGATTCGCTGTATTAAAATGTTACCACACTAGAAAGGTTGAAAATAGCAGGCAAAAATAAATAGATAATGATAATATAGTACAATAAATTTCTACTCAGTTGTAATGAAAATATAATTGTCCAATTTTCCAGTAAATGTTGGAATAATAATATATTATAAAGAATGAGTGAGATCACTCGGGCAGAGAAAGACAAATGTTGTATGTTCTGTTTTATTTTTACTTTCTAGTTCAGACGACTTAGACATTAATATAATGCAGAGTAACTTCAGGAAACACAAAAGCAAAAAGTATGATTCAGAATGCTCCAGAATAAGGAATGATAGGAAACAGGTGTTATGAAGGGGAAAATGAGAAAATGTGAGATAAGTTTAGGTGGGATGTGGAGAAAAGCTACTAAAAGGGGACAGTGGAAGAAAGAGTAATATATACCACTAAGCATGTTTGAAATATGTACAGAATAATTGTACCTATTTTGATCATATATACTATATATGTATATTTCATATATACATATATAGTTCAAGGAAGGTATGCCATTTGGTGCAACCATGATCTCCTCAAGAAACATGAACTATCTAAAAACATTCAAAGCAATGCATGAAAAACATTGTACTGACTTGGCAGGAAATACCAAGAAACCCATCAAAACAATATAAAATACTGCTATTTTTTTTCATTGTTTCTTAGTATAAGGTAATTAAACCCTCTTGCTGGAGATTTCATCAACATTTAAAGGAAGTCATGGATGAATCAAACTGGAACTGATTTGGAAGCTTAATCACTGAGATATGGAGGGAATTCATTCATGACATGTAATGCTCACTAACTACTTGGGGCTGCAGAGGCCATGGACCTCAAGAGAGGGCCTATCCATAACCATGTCCTAAACAAACGTAATATTAAATAATACTTTTATGTATTTTCACAATTTCACATATTTAAATACTGTAGCCCTCTTCCAATTCTTTTGGAACTGCTCCTGTCTAAATTACTTTTTTGATGCCATGAAAACATCAAGGTATGCTATAAAATAAAACATTTTAATTGGGGCTTATAATTGCAGAAGGTTAGAGGATAAAGCATCAGGGAGTAATATGGCAGCGAACATTCATGGTAGTGGAGCAATAGCTGAAAGCTTACATGTTGATAAAAAAAATCACAAGATAAATGTCTGAGAGGTAAGTAAAAATGATGTGTACTTTTTAAATCTTATGTCCACACTCAGTAACATGCTTCCTTTAGCAAGGCTATGCCTAGTAATACTTCCCAGTCACATCAACTAGGAAACATATAAGCATATCAAGGTCATTCTAATTTAAACCTTCTGAAGTGGAAGTTTTAATATGTCATGTGATTCAGACTCATGTGTTGTTTTGCTAAGGCATGCTTACATGTTGTTTTGTAAAGGCAAGACCCATGAGAGCACATGTGATGTTTGGAAAGAGTATAAATATGCCTCAAATGACAGTGAAAGTAAGCTTGCATAATTTGCTTTGTAACACTTCAATTGTCCCTCTTTTTCTGCTTAGCTTATATTCACTTCATTGAGAAGAATACGGCAGAGAACGTCTTAAGACATTCTGGTTGCTTCTTGTCACTCCCAGTGATTTGTGCAGATTTGGTAGAGGCTTGGGAGTGTCTGCTGGAACTTGCTATTGCTGCATTTTGTGATTGGTATGCTGATACTACTGAACTGGACTGCTGGTATCCTACTAAAACAGATCAGAATCAATACAAAAAACTACTTTTAAATAGGCCCATATCCCTTTGACATACCATTTTTTCTCCTCTTCCTTTGGACTATGGGCTGAAAGGGAGGGTCAAAGCATTTGAAAACTTTTACTAGAAGTAGGTTTACAAAAATCTAAGCCTACCACCTCCTCACACAAACTCCAACATGTTTTTTAATCCTAATTTTATATTACCATTTCCCTCAAATATGTGTGCATCTAATTATACTGCCCATTTATCCAAGAATGTAGGTAATTCATTGAAATATGGGGAACCTATTAAAGGCTACACACACACACACAGACACACACACACACACACACACACACACACACACAAACTAACTCTACACTGAATCTTAACTATAAAATCTACAGAGAATGAATATACTATATAAAGACAACCATTTTACATTTCAAACATTACTTCTTTGTATTTCTTTTTAACATGCCAGCATCATCTAGGTAAAGACAATTCAATTTCCTGGGATTTTGCTTTTTTTCTTTGTTTGTTTGTTTGTTTGTTTGTTGTTATTGTTCTTTCTTCAATCAAGACTACTGTTCTTTCTTCAACCAAAACCATTTATTCCATGACCAGTTAAGTACTTGGAATAAAATGTAAATTGCCATGACAATGTGGTGTTTGTTTATGGCATTTTTTCCAGTTTAGTTTTACAGATAGAACATGTTAGACACAGGTGAAAACAAAACTATACAGAGAATGAAGAGATAGAATATTAGAACATATTTTCAAAGTTAGTATGGGACCAACCAGAACAATTCAGTGAGAAGTCAAGAGAAGCTGGATTGAATAACTCAGCCTGTAAGACTAGATTTTATAGAGGCTAGAAGCTTTTAGGCCTAATTATACAAATAGTTAGATTGGAAAAAGACGTGCCCTGTTAATATCCCAAGCCATTTATTTGCACATCTTGTGTGTGGTTCTCATCTCATCTCTTCATTAAAAAAGGAGGGAGATAAATTTATAGGTGATGCCTATATATGATAAATGGATGTGTGAAGCAAGGAACACATGATGAAGTCTTTTGATTGAATACATATATGGTATGTGTGATGGAAAGGTTAAAGGAATCTAAGTTTAATAGAGATTCTTAGAGTCTGGTAAAAACAGACTATCCAGAGATAAGATTTGACCATTGGTTAAACATCTATATAGATTTAAATAATGGAGCTAAGGAAGGGCTACAATGTTCAGTTGTTGATTACTCATAGGTGTAAGTTTTTATTTCAAAGCTGAAACATATCCTGAAGACCCTGGTAGTCAGATGATTTCATCACATGCTACTTTTCACAGTCTTCTCTTTTTTGTCATTAAAAAGATATGTTGGCCTGGAGAGATGGCTCAGCAGTTGAGAGGACTGACTGTTCCTTCAAAGTACCTGGGTTTTGTTACCAGCACCCAGATAGCAGCTAACAGCTGTCTACAACTTCTAGACCTAATAAACTCACATAAGCATATATGCTTATAAAACATCAATGCATATAAAATAATAATAAACAAATTATAAAGATATTATTTCTTCATGCCATGTTCATACATTGTTTTTGTTAATTCTCCTCTGACTGCTATCCCATGCTTCCCTCTCTTTTTTTTTATACTATACCCTTCTGCCTTCTGTATAGAAGGAAGAAGCTTTAATATAAAAAGGGCATGTGAGAAGAATCCCATAATTAACATGAAAGTGAACACTCTGAAGATGAGAGTTTCTTTATCTAAAATGAAAACCAAATTAAATTTAAATTCCAATGGACATTGATATAAAAAAACAAACAAGCAAATTAAGTAGAACTTTCAAATAAAAAAAAAAAGATCATGGCTTCTGATTATAGATGATATAAGATGATATTGTCTACCAAATGCAATAGAACCAGACACATCTTCACTCACTGAAGATAGACTTGGATACCCACTTAGCAGAAAGACATCCAAAAGCAGGCAACAGTTTAAATAAAAATTATTTTTGAGAAGCCTATGTAAGAATCAGGAATCCATATACAGAATTAGTGGGCATGTAAGTATATAGAATCATTAAGAAAATTGGTACAAAAACCTTTCTGAAAAATTAAAGAGAAGATAGAATAACTTTTTGAACCCAAAGTAATCTTTTATATGCATACACATTTTTTAGTTATTTTAACTTCTGTATACAATGTCATTTTTACATAATTAATCATTTGACATATGAATGAACAAACATATTTTTATATTCATCACATAGAATAATATTATAAGGGGGGAAATACTGTAATCTGAAAACACAAAATAGTACAAGTCTACCTTCTAAATCGATATGTCTTTTACTGTAAATTAATGCATTTTCAAAATGCAGTGAATAATTGACTGTTAAATAATCACCCATAAATTGGACACCTATATAACACCTCTCCTAAATGTCCATAGACCTTAGCACAAAAAAGAGTAATAATACTGTAAAACTGAAGGATTTGCGGAGAACAGTGCATCATAGAAACTGTGCATTCATGTGTTTACAGTGTCTTAGGTTCCCTAAACAATACATGAGAGGGTCAAGCTAGTTAACATTGTAACATGAGTTGGGTAGTAGTTCATGTTTCCCATCACTAATTGGGGAAAATATGGACAGTTGATGAATTGTGAATAAGGTATGGTCAGTTTCTTTGAAGAGTGATATTCATGGTGGGATGATGTCTGCAGTAGATGTTACCAAATGTAGAAATGTATGGACAACTCAAATTAAAGTCTACCTTATCAAAAATGTAGACATGGACTTGAAAGAAAAGATGGATACAAAGGAAGTCAAAGGGTAGAGTGGAGGACAAAGAAAGTGTATTGCATGAATTCTCAAAGATTTTATAAACAGTATTTTAAAATATGTTTCTTTAGAGTTACAAAAATATTATTTTTGGCATTTCTTAAGAAGAATGTTTTGTCAGCTAATCCTGATAACCAAGTAAATATCTACTTTGAGATAGTACTGTAAAAAATTCTAACATGATATATTTTTGCAAATATTTTTCCTTTACAAACTTGACAACTGTCTTGTATAGTCTCAGTGAGAGAACATGTGCCTAGCCCTTGAGAGACTTGAGGACCTAGGGAGTCGGGGTGTATGGTGAGGTGGGGGTGAAGGGTGGGGACATCCTCTTGAAAATGGGAGATAAGGGATGGGGACCAGTCAAGGGACAGACCAAGAGGAGGATGAAGTCTGTACTGTAAGAAATGATTAAAGAATAAATAAAGAACCTTAATGGATTTCTAGGTAAACAAAGAGGCATGATCATAAATTATGAACAGCAAATCAATTTTGAGGATAAATTTATCACTATAATCTCCTGAAGACTATTTTTCCAAAAAATAAAATGATAAGATTTTTTAAACATTTATTTTTTTCTATGGAAATAAGTCTGACCAAGGAGACTTAATATTTTGCATAGATGTCTGTGTGTATTTTGTAGAAATGTGTTCTGATTAGTTGCTTTAACTCTGCCTATCAGTAAGCATTGCAGGTCATATGTAAAAGTAGTGACAGTGTTTCATGAGCATTTGAGATCTACAAAGCACATGGATTTAGAATAATTTCTTCTCTAAAGTATTTTAGAATCATCCATTCAATGGATTAACACATACAGGTTCTTTAATGCTGGAGTATATAATATAATGGGTACTAGGTTAATATATAATCTCATTATTGTGAGTTCTATTCATTTGCTTCTATTGAAAGCAAACCTTAAACCACATTGTAATTAGAGTTTGATCATGTTAGATACCCATAAAAGAGTCATAGATACCCATAAAAGAGTCAAAACAGAAAATTTGTAACAGACCCTGGCTCCCATTCTTTCATCATAAATGGACACACGCACGCGTGTGCACGTGCACACACACACACACACACACACACACACACACAGACTTGAGAGATGATTTTGCTTTTAACATGAGAAGGATTTTAACTTAAGAAAATACTTAAGAGAAGACAAGTAGAGAGAAGAGATTGGTGCTTAAAATAAAAATCTTCAGCTTACTTTTTATGGAGAAATTTGGGTATTGTGGTGGTTGAAGTACTTACTCTTCTTTAACTAAATTTTCTTTTAGAAAGTAGAGCGATTTCAAAATTCTTATCCTTTCAATCTTTGAAGATACTCAGCAAACTTTACTAAGTTCTACAGAATTCTGAAATAACGATCATGAAATCAAAGTATTGATAACGAATTTAAAGTTCTTCACATGAATAAGGATGTTTTAAAGAGGTATACTCCTTACAATCATTATTTTGTTCTCTGTGACAAAATACTAATTCAACTAATTTCCTCTGTGTTTAGTAATTTTTTAGTCTTGACTGGTTTATGTCTGTACTTTGTAAAGTACCATTACCTTCCTCTGTTGAATTTCCTGGAAATGTATTCAGCCTCAGTATTTCTTCCTTGTTTTATGTGAATAATCTCTAAGGAGACTACTAGTATTTTCCATAAATGTTTAATTTGTAATATATCTCTAAGGAAGCCTCCTCATCACTCTCTTTAATTTTCTTATGAGCCATTAGTGTATGAGGCACACTCTGTCATTACAAAAGGCTGTATATGCAAATGGGATTAGTACAAACAAGAAAACAGTAAGATATTGATCTCATCTCTCTCAGAAACATTTTGTTCCAACACAATGTATGAAGAAATAGCACAAGAACTTGTATTTCATTACTGTATTTTCAATAGACTACAAATTAATTACATCCAATTCTTAAATCTTGTGGAAAGTGTCAAAGATCCTTCTCTCTTTTTCTACTTGCTAAAAGTTTTATTCACTAAAAGGTAAATATTACTTATTTCCATCTTCTAAAATATATACTAGTCAGATAGAAGCAAAGAAGTAATCCCCTCTTAAGTTCCATGTGCAGTTTACTGAAAATAAATCCAAGCAATCATTTCTTATTTGCTGGAAGAAGTAGTATAACATAGGATGAAGTTTATTCCTTATGGCCATCCCAGCCATGCAAATAATAATTTTATAGCCTATTTAAAAACATGACATTGTATATATAATATATTAATCCTTAAAATAGTATGGATGACAGACCTTAAAGTCTGTCTCAAGTACATTATCTCCAGTGCATTAACAGTAATCACATGCTTAAAAGTGAAAATAATTATTAGTTGGTTCAGAAAAGAAATTATTTCACCATTTCCATCAAACTTACATGTTTGAATTATAGGTTTTGAGTTAGCATTCTCTATGCCTAGTTGTACATTAAATTTTATACATAACATGGAGAACATTAGTAGCTGCACAAATAGATGCTGTAAGTTCGGGAGTCCATAAAAGTCAACTTCCTTCACCACTAGAGATTTTTTTCTTTTTACTAAAAATGCACTCAAAAGTTACTCCAACACAATGTAATACTAACGAGCTATAAGGACATCTTGAGTTTTCCAGGCAAATGGATGCAACTAGAAAATATCATCCTGAGAGAGGTAACTCAGCCCCAAAAGGACATACATGGTATGTATTCACTAATAAGTGTATATTCCCCCCCAAAAAAATAAAAGCTTCAAAAGTACAGAATACCCAAATTATAGTCCACAGAACTCAAAAAGGTCACCAAGCTAAAGAGCCCAAGTGAGGATGCCTCAGTTCCAACTGGGAAGAAGAAAAAAGCAAACACAAGTGAAGAGAGAGGGAAAGGCCTGGGAGGGAATGTAGGTGGAAAGGGGGAAGTAGGGATAGGTCAATGTGGTCTGGTATTGGGAGGGGGAAAAGGACTGAAGCACTGAGGGTCAGCAGAAAGAATGGAAACTGGCAACATTATGAGGTGGGAGTTTGGGGGGACCCTCCAGAATGTACCAGAGACCTCAGGGGTGAGAGATGCTCAGGACTCAAAGGAAGGGACCTTGGATGAAATGACCGACAGTGGAGAAGGAGAGCATACAGAATCTACCTCCAATAGAACGGGGTTGTCAACTCACAGTCATAACTCAGACCCATAATTGTTCCTGTATGAAAAAACTAGAGATGGAAATGGAGAAGATCCTGAGAAAAAGAAGGTCCATTGGCAGGCCTAAAGTAGGATCCAGCTCAAGGGACGAGTCCCCAAGGTCTGACACTATTACTGATTCTATGGAGCGCTCTTAAAAAGGGACCTATCATGACTGCCCTCAAAAGACCCAACAATCAGCTGAAAGAGTCAGATGGAGAGATTTACTCCCAACCAATGGACAGAATCTGCTGACCCCTGTGGTTGAAATAGGAAAAAACTAGGAGAAGCTGAAGAGGAGGGTGACCCTGTAGGAGGACCAGCAGTCTCAACTAACCTGGATCTCTGAGATCTCTCAGACACTGAGCCACCAACCGGACAGCATACACCAGCTGATATGAGTTCCCCAACACATATACAGCAGAGCATTGCTGAACCTGGATTTACTCAGAGAAGATGCACCTAACTATCAAGAGACTGGAGGGCCCAGAGAGTTTAAAGGTCTTGGTGGTGAGGGAACATCCTCTTGGAGACAGGGGGACAAGGAGGAAGTATGGGATGTGGAACAAATGGAGGTCAGACTGGAAGGGGAATAAATTCTTCAATGTAAATAAAAATATAAATAAATAAATAAATAAATAAATAAATAAATAAGAACACAAAAAAATTATTCCATACTTGTAGAACGTTTCCTTGAATAAACTTAAAATTGTGGGGTTTTTTTGTTTTGTTTTTTTTTGTTTTTTTTGTTTTTTTTGTTTTTGTTTTTTTTTGTAGACATAAGACAAAAGAATTAGGAACTAAACCAGAAATGGATTTATTATTATTCTCTTATGATTAAGTAATAAATATTTAATAATTGGTAGATTAAAATTGTTGATTATTTTTAGTTTCCTTTGATATGTATTTCCTTTGTCTATTAATTTTTATTTTATACATGATCTATCTTTGTAGTACCAACTGGCTTGAAACTCATCATGGCAACTAGTATGGACTCTGATTTGTAGTTTGTCCATTGTCATTTGCCTTTCTATTCACCCACATTCCAATTGTAGATATTTGTATATTCTTCACAAAATTTATAATATCCTATGATTATTTAATTACTGTATTAAGCCTTATTATTTCATATGTGAGAGTGATCATGTATGTCCTCCCACAGTTCAAGCTTCATCAACTTTTGCCTTCCTGTTAAATTGTCACACAGTATATTTTAACTGAATCCTTGCCATTCATCCATCCTCCCATTTCTTAACCACACAAATGGATTCAAGAATTCTTTCTCTCTTAAGCAGTCCGAATAAAAATGAAAGCAAACAAATAAAATTGTGTACACACACATACACACACACTCTCTCTCTCTCTCTCTCTCTCTCTCTCTCTCTCTCTCTCTCTCTCTCCCACCATGGAGTTCAATTTGGTTTGTTTCAGTACTTGAAAGCATGAGTCTTGCCTTCGAGTGTGGTTAATATACCCAGGGTCACTCCATGGAGAAAAACTGATTTTTCTTGTCCAATTTTCCACCAATGTATCTACTTTATATTTCTTACTTGCTTTCTATCATTTTTTTAATTTTTGTTTGTTTGTTTGATTTTGTTTTCTTTTGTTTTTGTATTTTGGAAGAAACTTATTTTTATTTTTTTACTTCATTAAATACTACTATTATTATTTTAATAGTGTACCTGCATCCATTATTTTTGTTTTTATATTTATTTCTAAATAATTTATTATTTATTTATTTTTATTATATTTATTTTTATTATATTTATTATTATTTATTATATTTATTTATTTCTAAATACTTTACTTAGTCTTAGACTGTAAAACTGTTTTCCTCATAAGTTCCTTTTTGCCTTATCAGACCTGTTTAAATTTCATCATTAATTTTCTAAACATTTGGCAATTTTTAGATAAGTTTCTATTATTTATTCTACCTTTAATATATGGTATGCAGTGCTCTGTGATTTACATCCTGTTACCTATATTGAGCCATATTTTCCTGTAAATGTTGGTTGTATTTTCATAGAGGAAGGGACAGAAACTGAAGAAGGGGCTGTCCATAAACTGCTACCCCTGGGTATCTTCATCCCATGTGCAGTCACCAAAGGCAGAAGCTGATATGGATGCCAGTAAATGCATGCTGTCAGGAGCCTGATACAGCTGTTTCCTTAGAGGTCTACCAGAGCCTGGCATATACAGAGGGGGATGCTCACAGCTAACCATTGAACTGATCATGGGGTTCCCAATGAAGAAATTAGAAAGAAGACTGAAGGAGCTGAAGGGGTTTGTAGCCCCATGGGGAGAACAACAATACCAATCAACCAGAGATCCCAGGGTCTAAATCACCAGCCTGGTAGCACATAGGGAGGGACCCATGGCTCCAGCTGTATATGTAGGGGAGGATGGCCTTGTTGGGCATAGGTGGGAGAGGAGGTCCTTGGTCCTGTGAATGCTCGATGCCCCGATGTGAGGAAATTTGAGGACAGGGAGGTGGAATTGGGTGGGTGGGTGTTTGGGGGCACAACCTCATAGAAGCAGGAGTAGGGGAGATAGGATAGAGGATTTCTGGGTGGGAGAAATGCGCAAAGGGGACAACATCTGAAATATAAATAAAATATCCAATAAAAAATTAATTTGAAAAAAAAACAGTCTCTGAAATTTATGAGTTAAACTTCACTGATGGTGTTGACTGTACAAACTGAACAGAACAGAATGGAACTGCATGAATTCAATTCAACCACAATCAATGGAACTGCACCAAACTCAACTAAACTAAATTGCACCAAATTTCACTGAACTCAATGCAGCCTCTCTATGTGGCTCTTAAGTATATCTTTTCCTCTCTATTCTCATGAGAATTCTCAGAGACTGTATCTTATCTCTGACTCATTCTGTCAAATATTTCTGTGATTCATCCCTTTTTCTGGAACCCAAATTAGACTTCATTTTAGAAGTAAAGGTGTGTAAAAAAGGTCTGTCTGTATTCTAGCCAGATCACACAGACCTAGATAAATTTCAATTGGGTGAATTTGTTTAATAATGAATCAGATGTTTTAGACTCATAGTGTTGCTTCTATTCTTCTTATTTATTATATGAGAAGGTATGTAGACATAGTGGAATGAAATGTTTCTAAATGTAAGTGGAATTATCTTTTTATTCATGCCATACTTTCATATCATTATAACCTTTTGCTTACATTTTTAAAAATGTGATTCTCTCCTACCTTTTCTTCCTCTAAACTTTCTCACATATTTCTTACCACTCTCCTTCAAGCTCATGGTCTCTGCTTATTATCTGCATATATTATACACACATTTCTATCTCTATCTAATATTTCTGCTTATCTCTTATTTTCTAATTCTGAACTCCATTTAGAACTTAGTTCAACATACATAATAGTCATCATTAATATTTTTATTAGCCTATATTTTAACCAATGTTAACCAATATTTTAACTGTATTGAAATATACTTCAAAGAACATATATTCATATTCTTTCATCTCTGAAATGGAATCCATTGGTCAGGTCATTGCTCTTGAAAAGATTGCTATTTTGAATAATTTCATACAGGCATTCTGGATTTATTCCATTTCAACTCACCCCCTTCTTTCTCCTGCTACTCCTCTATCTTTTACCATATCAGATCATAACTGTTTCTTTTATATTTATTATAAACAATTATAGCTTTTATATTTATATAAACTATTGAGTTGATTTACTGCTATACACATACACATGGGTTTTGCTAGGGCTGACTAGCCACTTGAGATTTAATAGTCTATCAGAGGAAAAGAGATATTTTATTCTTCTGCAGGCATTGAATGACTATATTTCTTCATGTAGGACTGGGGCCTTGCGGAATTTCCTCCATCATGATTTGCATACCACTGGGTATGGCCATAATGCAGGTCTTAATCAGAAAATCATAGTTTGAAAATTCCATGATTAGAAGAATCTATCCTGTGTCAGGAGTCTTAGTCTTCTGGCTCTTAGAATATTCTATGGATTTCTTCAACAATGTTTCCTGAGGATTTGGTATGGGATTTGCATTGCAAGTATATTGAGTCTAGGAACACAAAGTTATTTATTTCTTAGTATTTTGACTAGTCTTTTATTTTTGTAGTGTCCCTGACTGCAGAAAAAATCTTTGTAATAGATGATACCTATTAGTATATAAGGATAAATATTTAGAAAATATTAAGTATCAATAATGATTTAGAAAAATGACAATTACAATGTTTCTTTGTAGGGTATACAACTCCTCCTGCCATGGGTGTTGGCTATGTGTACAGTACTAGGTATCAATTCTCTCTTACTAATACAAAATAGATGGTTGTGGGTTGCCCTCATTATATTAACTGTCACTATTACATTATTATGAATATCTTGCCAGGTTATCACTTGTTGTGGTTCATAGGCTTATCAGCTGGGTTTTACTATTGATTACTTCCCCCTCCCATGGCAGCTTATGAAGCACCTTCTGATACTATGAAACCTAGTGCTTAGGGAGAAAGCTGAGTATGAGCTGGAGGGAATAAGCCCATAACTATATTCTTTTATGATCTCTGCTTCAGTTTCTTTTTTCTGGGTTTTTACATGAGTTTCTGGTCTGACTTCCCTCAGTACTTGATTGTGATATGTTCATGTCACCAGTGTTTGGTTAATAACCAGAAGTTTCTACTTTTACTAGTATGTTTTTAGGGTCTTATCTGATCTTTATTAACTATGATAAAACTGCTTATTTCAATTTTCTTATCCTCAAAATATAGCTAAAGATGTCAATATTTGTTTTTTTTGTGCTTGAAATAATTTACTTAACATCTTGTCATTTCATATAATATGAAATAATTGTCAAATTAAGAGTGGTAAGTTCATTCCTTGGAACTGTGACTTGCTTAGCCATGAGTTGTTAGCCAGATTTTCACTATCAGTCATGTATTAAGTCTAGGAGCGTGGTCTTTAAATTCACATAAAATGTCTGTATATCCCATAAAATACACACAGTATTTTTACCCATGGACATATGTTGCCATATGGACCATTCTTAAAATTCATAGGGTTCATAACTGAGTAGGACTGCTTATTTCATTTTTCTCTGAGCAGCTTGCATAGCATTTTCCAATACTATGATGAGTACTAGCTACAGTAGAAGACACTTTTTGGTCAGTACAAACTTGATGACTTTATGACTTATGATCAATATACATTATATCTTTAATGAAAGGTTTGTAATATGAAGTTCTTGTGGGCAGTGTCAAGGAAGTGTTAGTGAACCCCAAAAGACCAGTCGTGAACAGATCCAATGCAATCATACCAAGGTTCTTATTTGAGCTAGCTCTGGCTTACCTACCCCCAGCAGGATGGTTGCAGTGGAGGATAAGTCCTGAACATTCATTGAGACAAGGATTTATAGAAAGCAGCAAATGATGGCTAAGTGTTTCTAGCCTGGCTAGCATCTTGTTGGTGTGCTATTGTGTCCTTTAGCATAATTGGCTGGTGCTAGGAGTCAAACTGTAAACTTAACTTCTATTTCCCTCTTCATTGGTGGTTATTAGGCAGTGGCGACCATGTAACCTGGGGGTGCAGATTTGTTGGGGGGTAACCTGGATATCCTACTTGTTTGAATAGATCAACCTAGAGACACTCATCTTGTTGAGTTTAGCCTAGAAACTAGAGCTACACTCAGATTTTGTTGGGGGGTAACTTGGAAATGGATGATAGGTATAAGCCTGTTCATTTACCTGACTTCAGACTTAGGTCAGGTTCTCTAAAATGAAGTCTGAATTTAACAGATTTGGTCTCTCAAAGAAAAACAAAAATATCCTGTATCTGGAGTGGAGATGAGTATTCTTGAGGAAAACACTAACCAACAATTTGACAGGAAATATAACACACTTGGCACTGAGACTTTACATGGCAAACTATGGCTTTGTGGATAAAACAAACACATGTGTACTCTAAATTCGATTATAAACACACACACACAAGTATTTTGAATGAGAATGTTCTCTGTAGGCTCATATATGCACTTGGTCTGCATTTGTTTGGTGTTTGGTAAAACTTAGGAGGCATAGCTTTGAAGAAACTAATATGCCCCTAGGAGTTTTCAAAGCCATGTACTATTTTCAAATTCTTCTCTGGGCTTCTTTGTGATTTAAGATGTTAGCTCTTAGTTCTCAGCATCCAAGTTCAGCTACATATGCTAACTGTTTCTATGATGTTCTCCCCATTATGGAAACTAACATTCAATAAATACAAATAAACCCTTCTTTATGTTAATTCCATTATTGATTGTGTTTTATTGAAGCATTAGAAAATCAAATAAATTTTACATATATATGTAAAAAAGATATATGAAGATAGAGAGATAATATGAAGAACATAGATAACATTTCTTTCCTGGATTCAAACATATTTTTACTTGGAAACCTATACTTTGAATTGTGAGGATAATCCCTTTTATGACGTATTCCAATGAAACTCATACACACACACACACATATACATACATATATATATATATATATATATATATATATATACATACACATACATATATATATGTATATATATGCATGTATATATATATGAGTGTATTCTTTTGTAAAGTAAATCAATATATTCTTAATAATATTTATTTATATATATCAAGAAAATATCTACACTATATTTTCCCTGTTTATCTTTTAGAGATATAACGTCATATATAAATTTTATAAAAATCCTCTGTAAAATTTATTCTAAAATGCTCTTGAGAAATAATCATCTGAAAAACTTAAGAATGGACAGATGGCTCAGCATTTATGTCATATACTTGTTTTTCAGAGAACCACAGTGCATTTCCCAATAACCCTGTGGTACACAGCCACCTGGATCTCCAGGTCCTAGATCATCTAACTCGTATGACTAACATGGGCACTGTGGTTAAATGCACATACACACACACACACACACACACACACACACACACATATATATATATATATGTATATATATATATATATATATATATATATATATATATATACAGACCATATATGATGTATTGATACCTAGTAGCCAATTTATTAAAAATGAAAAAAAAATAAATGATATATTTTGCTTACATAATGCTATTATGATAAATTACTTTTTAGCATTAAGAAAAGGGTTTTTTTTGTTATTTTGTTTTACTTTTCAGAGTTTAAAAAACAATATCCCAGGACATACAAGCTGTTAATCTCAGCAGCTTCACAGTAGAGGAGAATGCAAGAAAAAGAAAAAGAAAAAAAAAAGTCTATGACACTTAACTTGTCAAATAGGTTAGTCATATGGTAAATAAACAGTCAAAGAGCAGACAAGGAGGCTTTGGAGAAAGAATAAGGAATCTCAGACTTTTACAGCAGAAATGAAAAGAAAAGGAGAAGATTGATTTTTCTGAGCAGGCCAACTTATGAACCACCACGGCAATGCTCTGTAAGGAACATTATTAAGTGAGACAGGAATCATTCCTAACTAGAATATTAGGTGTGAACCTAGGTAGGGAACAGATTCTATTTTCCAATCAGGACTTTTTTTCTTAATGGACATTTTAATGTTACTTTATTATATTCTCCTCTGAAAAGTCATTTAGGAATCAGATAAGGGATCAACACCTCCCCCCGCAAACCATTCTGGCATCTTTGGCTATTATGACTAATTTTCTATGCTCCTCTGGGTAAGCTCTATAACGGTTCTTCAGTGAGCCACTAATCCAAATGTCACTTACTGTTCCATTATTTTTTCAGATACGAGTAACATATACTAGTAATTTAAATTATACTTTACAAAACAGGCAGCCCTCATGCAGTATTTTAGTGGGTAAAAGCACAACCATTGAGATGAATGTGAGAATAAAGTATTCTATCTGAATTTTAACATAAAATTCCAACCATGTTGCCTTCTTCTAGAGACTTTAAACTTACCAGTTATTGTTTTTAAAAGTTGCTTTGCCACATTAAATTATGGCCTTACTTAATTTATGGCAGAGTATAATTTATAAAAACAACATATATTTTGAAAACTATTATTGTTTATTCCACAATAAACTATTTTGATGAATTGCATATACTTTCTAGGAGTTGTATGTATGTAGTTTTATTCTCTACTATGCCATTAAATAGCATACAAATTTGTACTTGACTCAGTGAATGTAACCTGTATGATTTGGTCTGATTTGATACAAAATATGAATTAATGTCTTTTACAAGGTAAGATACTTTTTGGAAATTAACTAGTATCACATGTAATAACTAATAGAATTTTTTTAAAAGTCAGTTAAGCCTATTTTTATAATAATACATGGTGAAATTTTATCCCCCCATTTTTATTTCTATGTCTAATCCAAACAGCAAAGAAATATATCACATCAATTCATTTCTATGGAAATTCAATCACACTTTCTAAAATGGTACTTAATGCAGGAACACAGCTCTATATTGATTTGATGATGTAGGTACTTCATTCAAATAAATGTGTCTTGCAGTTCAAAAAGCCAATCAATCAAGCAAATTAGATAAATTGTTGCAAGAAATGTGCAGAAATCAATGCATAGAAAGCTCTTATGTTTGAAATATTGACCAATCACAGTGTAGCTCATTCAATTAGATTTTGGGTCTCTTTTCTCAAGTTTACATTGCAATATTGCACTATTATTCATTTGAAATCACATGAAACTGAGATTGATCTTGGCAACATTTTTTTCACATAAATGTGTCTGAAAGAAGAGAGGCATCCTAATGCCATCACGTCAATCCTGTTTTGATTGCCAGATGTGTATTATTTCAGAGAAAGTTGATTATTTATGGACATGAACCATAACAGAAAACATCCTTTCAGTTTTTTTACCCTTTAAATACTATATGTACTTTGTCCTATAAAGCAGCCTGGAGAGACTCAATATCTCGTAAACTGAGTTATCAAGAATTTGAAGAAAAAAAGAAAGAATATGTTGAGTAACCGAATTGGGAATTGGTAGAAGGGTAACCAGGAAGTAGGATATCATTTAAGGTATAAATAAATAGAATGATGAATACAAAAAAAATAGAAATTTTTTTTATTTTATGTTTATCAGTGTATTACCAGTATACAAGTTTGTGCATGTGTATAACTGGTGCCTGTAGAGATCATATGAAAGCATCAAGTCCAAGAAACAAGAGTTACAGACAATTGAGAGCAACCATGTAGACTGATAGACCTGAACATAGGTTCCCTAAAAAAAAAGCAGAATGTATTATTAACCACTCAGTCATTTTTCAGTTCCTTCATAAATATTTTGACACCTAAAATTACAATGTCTTACCTGAAATGTCACTCAAATAATATAATTTCTTATGTGTGTTATGTTTCATATTATTCTAGTCAGTACTCTAGAAATTGTTTCAATACCAGTAATACAATTGCCAATAATAGCAGTGTCATTCACATTAGTTCCCACAAGGTAACTAAGGTTGAATTAGAGAACCAGAATGGATGTCCAATTAAAAAAGAATGAATGAAAATGATTCCCATTATAATTTTATTGTAGATTCAGACAATGGAAGAGCCACTCAAGATTTAACAAAAAATGAGACTTAAGAAATGTTTTGTTGTTATTTATAATGTTTAGATATTTTAATAACTTTTGAATGGTTTGATTATTAGTCATCTTATTAGAATTCAGATTCAAAACAACAATTTCCTTTTGTTAAGAGCATTAAAAGACACTTAGGAAAGTGAGGGCAATAAACTGTGGGTTAATTGCTGATTCTCTAGCATTATGCTATATTAACACAGCTATGCCTTCATTTTTACTGATGAAGTCTCCTGTATAAGACCAATAGTATGCTTTGTTCTGTAAGTAGTTGTGCATTTCAGTATTGAACACATTTGTATCATAAAATAAGACACAATACTATGTTTGTGAGTAAGCAAAAGAAGATGTATCATTTGACATCATATAAAATGTATTATTTGTCTTCACTGAGTAATCCAGTACCATAGAAACAACAGAAACATGCAATGCACCATAAACAATTGCACTCTTTAAAATTCCAAGTTTGTATGTATAAGCAATAAAACACACCTTTAAAACTCTTCTTGTTTATATCCATATTGCATAAAAATAAAATGAACACAATTTAAGGCTTGGGTTTGAAAAAATAAGAAAAAATATGGGTATTTCTCAATTTTATGTGATAAAATTCATATACACTACCATAAAATTATCATAAGTAAAAGAACATTTAAATAAGTCAATGAAAAACTTTTTATTTATAATAAACCTGTCCTACCTTCACTATATATATGTAAATATTGCCAGAAATAGACAAGCATGCACACACACACACACACACACACACACACACACACACATGCATAGTGGCAATATTATTTGACACAAAATATATGTTAAAAGTGTTGATAATTGGTCCCTGGTCAAGTGTATCCATTCATGTATATGTGTGTATGTGTAAGTGTGTGTGTGCTCACAAGTGAGGTTACCCAGCTTGTTGTTGTAGGTGACTTGTCCCTCCTCTCCACCCCTTCCCTAGGTAGTCTTGATGGGCCTTAGGAAATGAGCAATAATTATGACATCTTAGACACTGTTGTGCATAATACTGACAAGTGTGTTCATCATTAGGAACTGGTGTGAAAATGTAGGAATTATATCAAAGGCACTTTCATAATTTTTTGGACACAGTCCATCACTCCAAGAAGAGTAAGCATCATGAGCCCAAATCTGAGACAAAGCAACAGAGTGCAGATTTGTAGGAAAAGACATTGGTGATCTCAAGTAGTGGAAGTATAATGCTCATCTGGAGTAACAGGGAAAAATTAAGAGCTGATAACATTCTTTTTTCATGAAGGAGTCACCTTTCTTACTCTCTCATGAGAGATGCAATTAAAAGAAAATGGCCCTGAGCAGGAGGATGTAAAGTCAAGTGTCTATCTAAAGACCACCTACCCTTCCTCAGACAATAGCCCCTACACCAGCAACAAGGGCAGTACCATCTCTACTTCCAATCACAGTACAGACTCCATCACAGATACAGAGCCTGAAGAGACCCAGAATAGTAAGGAAATCTATATGGATGGCAGCTATATAATGTGGGCTAGTCCAGCAATAAACATTGTCTTCTCAATTGTCTCCTCCTCCTTTCAGTTCACCATTAGAACACTCAAAATACCTTTGAAAAGACTGTTTTCTTTTTCATTCTTTCTTTTCTATTGTTTAGCTTTTATTTTTGTATAGTAGCTCCTGGACAACAGCTTTTCTCTATGTTCTCTATTTTAAAATATATTTTTTTAGACGTTTCCATTCCCACCAGAGTATTTAAAATAAAATACCATCACTCAGCACTTCTTCCTATGGAAGATATACCACTTGACAGAACTCCTAGTAACTGGTATCTTGCCCACTTAGCCAGGTCCTCTTGCCCATAGATAATAGACTTGGAGGATCTTTGCCCTCCTATGCGTCCTTGCAACCCAACCGGTAGCCCAGACACTTTCATAATATTTAATAGAATTTGTGAATCTCTGATGTACACTGGTTTGGTAAAATGACCAAACTGAAATAATCAGAATTACTTCATTTTCGTTGATAAGAATTAAGTTTTATAAAATTCATTGCTTCTGCTGAAGACCAGATTCTTTCATAAGTTTGTTATTTAAAAGGAGAGGGAGATTCCATTAATTAATTTGGTAAGATTTAACTCTTCTCATACTATTATAATAGTTAAAAACAAAACATCATATATATTACTGTAGTTAGTAGAAGAGTTAATTTTCTCTTTTGTCTCTGTACTTTTCTCTTTTTTCTATTTTCTCCCCTGGAAAGAAGCAGGAGTCTGGGATCTTTGACTGAGTTGGTTCCACAAGGTATCTGGTGGGTGCTGGGCTGTGAGAAGCTGGGGCGCCCCAGGAGTGGAGAGGACTCAGTCTGAAGTTCCACAGGGGGGGGGCTCTTGAGTGGACCCAGAGAGAGGGTCACAGCCCGCCAGCTCCAGGGCGCTCTGTAGAGTGCTCACAGAGGTCATTGACCAAGCACACTGAGGCACCTGGGCCAAGAAGCAGCAGAACAGCAGCAGTGGGCCAGTGGACTCTATTTGGGGCTCTCAGACACTGCTGGGGGGCCAAGGATGAGCGGAGACTGTGGGCGTGCCGGAGGAACTGACCCGCACAATGAGAGAAATGAAGGAGAAAGGAAAGGGGCTCAGCAGCCCAGCTAGCCTGCTTGAAGAGGCAGACCTCCAACATGAGTGGAAATGCAGAGAAGCTCTCCACAGGAGATTTGACAATGTCTCAACTCGGAGAGCCCCTCCAAGGTTCTCCATAGCAGGCCCCAATGACACAAGGGAGTCCATGGTTCCATAGGCTTTATTTTTTATGGTAGATGGTAGTTGAATCTGGATGCATCCCCACATAGGTCAAGGGCTGACCTGACTTAAATAGGGAGAGAGAAAGGAGGAGGTTCTGGAAAAGGAATATGTAATTGGCTAAGCCGTCTGGCCTTTAGGTATCTCATTAATATTGGAAATTTCTCTAGGGCCTGAGGCCTGTAGTCATGCCCTCTACCTGTGGAGGGGCTGGTAGGAGCCTTGCCCTATGTGACTGAATGGCACAGATCAAATAGAGGTCTTAGACTGCATGTCTAGACCCTGGGATCTGGAGGCATGGCTGAACACCTGATGTTGTCCTATCATGGTCTAAGTTTCAAGACTTGTTCCTAACCAAGAATCAAGCTATCCTATCATGGTTCCACAATTTTGTATGAATGTACACATAAAACAAGATCATATCATAGTGCTGAAAACTCTATAAAGACTAAAAAATGTTGCTCAGAATAGTAAACTTTTGGCAAACTCTTAAGTTTTCCATTGTGAGAGAAACTCCCTAATGATAAAAAAAAGTCTTTTGTCATCAGAAAATGCAAATCAAATGATCTTGAGATTCCACATTACACCAGTTAGAATGGCTAAGATCCAAACCTCAAGTGACAGCACATGTTGACAAGGATATGGAGAAAGAGGAACACTCTTCCATTGCTTGTGGAAGTACAAACTGTTGCATCCACTCTGGAAATGAATCTGGAGACTCCTCAGTGTGGAGCCTTGGGCTGTGAGAGGCAGCTGGTTACCTGGTCGAGTTCAGGCCTCAATCCCCGGAGACCCTAAAGGGATGGTAGGTCTTCAGTCTAGCTTCTGGGCCCTGGTTACTTTCACTTAGGACAGTCCTCTACAACCCCTCCCAAAGAGAGGCTAGTGTTATGTAGCACAGGTAGAAGGTGTGATACAGGCCACAGAGCCTCAAGAGATCTCTATATTCATGAAATACCTAAAGGTCAAAGGGCATAGCCAATTAAGCATTCTTTCTCAGACCCTTCTCCTACTTGCAAAAGGTATTTAACCTCAGGCCTGCCCTGAGAACACCAGGTACAACTTCATTCACTTTCTACCATGACAATAAACCTTTTTAAATCATGGACTACCTCTCATCTTTGGGGCCCGGCATGGGGAACCATGGAGAATGTCCTCAACTACCGAGTCACTGCCTATTCTCCTGCAGGACCTCTCTATGTTCCAGCCAAGGAGGCTGCACAGCAACTCAAACCATCCAAGGCCCATCCAAGGGATTCTCCATGACCAAGAGTCTCATTTCCATGCAAGCTGCCACCAGAGCTCATCTTTCCCCTCTTCGCCCTTTTTGGCTGCAGGTCACTCTAACCCTTACATCCAGTCTCAACTCTTCTGTGGCCTCTCAGTGGCTCCTGGGAACCCAAGGGTCTAAGAGCACTTCATCCCTTCTTACATGGGGGTCCCCAAACCAAGAGCTCTGGCCAATGAGGAACCACAGTCTGGGATCTCCCCACACTCTGAGTGGAGCTCTGTGGCTTCCCATAGCCTGGCATCTGCCCAGCAACATGTGGAGCTCTGAGCTGTGGTTTCAGCCATCTGGGGCTGCAGACATGCTGGACCCACAACTCAGCCCAGCAGGACAAATGCCCACACACAAGCCATAGTCCCACACCTCAGAAAATTGGAAATAGATCTACCTGTAGACCCAGGCATATACCCAAAAGATGCCCTACCATACCACAGGGGCATGTGTTTCACTATGTCCATAGCAGCCTCATTTGTGATAGCCTGAAGTTAGAAACAATCCAGATGTCCCACAATGGAAGAAGGGATACAGAAAATGTGGTTCATTTACACAAAGGACTACTACTCAGCTATTAAGAATGAGGGCATTGTGAGTTTTGCAGGCAAGTGGATGAAACGAGAAAGTATCATCCTGAGTGAGGAAACACAGACTCAAAAGGACATTTATGGTATGTACTCACTAATAAGTTGATATTAGCCAAAAATGTACAGAATCCCCAAGATAAAATCCACAGAACTAAAGAAGGTTAACAAGCCAAAGGGCCCAAGTGAGGATGCCTCAATCCCACTTGGGAGGGAAAAGAAAGCAATCATGTGGGATGCCAGAGAGAGAAAGGGAACTGTGTGGGAGAGAGGAAAGGAAGGGGTAAGGTGGAAAATGATCAGGTATTGGGAGTGGGAAGGACTGAAGCCGTGAGGGCCTGCAGAAAGAATGGAAGCATCAGAAGTTAGGATGTGGATGTGGCACGACCCTCTAGAATGCACCAGAGACCTGCAGGTGAGAGATTCTCAGGACTCAAAAAGAGGGACCTTACATGAAATGTCCATCAGTGGGGAGAGGGAACTTATAGAGTCCATCTCCAGTAGAAAAATAGTGCATCAAGTGGAGGGGTGGTGTTGCCATCCCACAGTCAAAACTCTTACCCAGAATTGTTCCTGTGTAGAACTGCGGGGACAAAAATGGAGAGGAGATTCAGAGAAAAGAGGTTCATTGACAGGGTCAAATTGGGATCCAGCTTAAGCAGAGGCACCAAGGTCTGACATTATTACTGATGCTATGGTGTGCTTACAGTTAGGAGACTACCATGGCTTCCCTACAAAAGGCCCAACAAGCAGCTGAAAGAGTCAGATGAACATAATTATACCTAATCAATGGACAGAAGCTGGGAACACCTGTGGCTGAATTAGGGAAATGCTGTTGAAGATGAGTAGGAAGGATACCCCATAGGAAGACCACCAGTCTCAACTATCCAGGACCCTCAACATTTCTCAGATACTGAGAAACCAACCAGGTTGCAAACACTAGCTGATATGTGACCCCCAACACATATACAGCAGAGAACTGCCAGGTCTGGCATAAGTAAGAAGATGCACCTAACCCTCAAGACAGTTGAAGCCCCAGTAAGTGAGAAGGTCTGTTGGGATCTGGGAGAGGGTTGAGTAGCCTTGTCTTGGAGACAAGAAAGAAAGAAAGAAAGAAAGAAAGAAAGAAAGAAAGAAAGAAAGAAAGAAAGAAAGATCCAAAGGGCAGAACATGAAGAAGATAAACCTAGAGAGTAAAAAAGGGTTAAAAAATAAAAATTAAAAAGAGAAAGAGGGGGCAGGAGGGAGAGGAACTAATTCAGCATGTGAATGTCTGAATAAAATTTAGTGTGCCAAAGTAAAAGAGAGGAAGTGTTACATTCAGGATGGGTAAATAAAAAATATAACTACAGACCAGAATATATATATATATATATATATATACATATATATATACACACACACATATATATATACACATATACATATATATATATGTGTGTATGCATATACATATAAATGTCTGAATATATATGTACATATATATACATATATATATATATATATATATATATATTTAAAGCTATTTTACAATAGTATCTTCTGATATTCTTTTCCTCTTTTCTCTTCATGGTATATCAACTGGGGCCTAATGTATGACAAAGTAAAACTTAATCTGTTCTAATATCACTTTGAAAATATTACTAATATTTATTGAATATGAGTTTTATATAAAATTAGTTATAATATAATGTAATATAATATATAATGTAATTAATTGGATCACTCTGACTGACTCCTGAAGTCTTGCTAAGGGGAAAGTTTATAGAAATTATTGCCTTCATAAATAAACTAGTAAGATCCCATTTTTAATGACAGGAGCCTAGCATAACTGTCATCTAAGAGAATTCACCCAACAAATGATGGAAACAGATGCAGAGACCCACAGTGGAACATTAGGTGATGCTTAGGGAATCCTGTTGAAGAGTCAAAGAAAGAAAAGATTAAAGGAGTCAGAGAAGTAAAGGAAAAAAACAAGAAAACACACAAACTCAATTAACGTTGGCCCAGAGAGACTCAGAGGCTGACCCATCAACCACTGAGTATACATTGATCTGACATAGGCCCTATGCACACATGTAAAAATTTCGCAACTGGGTCTTCATATAAAAAATCCCAACAGCAAGAGCAAAGACTGTCTCTGTCTCTGTTACCTTTCTTTGGATTCCTTTCTCCTAAATGGGTGACCTTTTTCTAGCCACAATATAAGAGCATGTATAAAGCCCTACTGCAACTTTATATGCCAAGTAGGATTGATATCTATGTGAGGCCTCCCTTTTTCTGAGGAGAAAATGAGGAGTGGGGATTTGGTGGGGAAGAAAAGTGAGAGGGAGGGACTTGGAATAGAGGAGGAACTGGAGCTGTGATTGAGATGTAAAATAGATCAATATATTACAAAATAATTAATGGAATTATACTAATTGCAGAATAATTGAAGTAAAACAACAAAATCAAGGAATGAAATAAATATTTTACTATTTCAATAAGCTATTTAAAAATTTGTCATCTTAGTATTTCAGAAACTGATAAAATATTGTCATTACAAAAACTGTGCAAATAATCAGAAAAAAATGATAAAATATTACACAATGCCAAGTAAATGCAAGAGTAGTTTTATCAGATTGCGCCATCCCTACCCATATGAAAGTACTTATAATTCGCATTAAAAACAAAAATGTCAACAATTAAAACTTAATTCATGAGTAATTTCAAACTAAGCACTGTACTACCATAGAAAATGATTTAAATAACAAAATTGCTATAGATTACTACATAAAGTAAATATATTAAAAACCTTATCATTATTTAGATTATCAGTATTTAAACATATTAAAAGGCACAGCCACAGTATACTTTATTTTAAACTAGCATAATTTTAATGTATAGATAAAAATTACTCTGTGATTCTGAAAAAATAATTCTAAATAGTAAATACATTTATGTTTTATATTTGAAAATATAATGTAGTTGGTACATATACTAATATATTTAACAATTAGAAGTAATGTATTCTTGTAATGCTGAATATACACAATTCTGAAATTCTATTATTTTTGCATTATAAAAATTTTAGATATTAACTTACAACTTACTGATGGGGTCAGCCTAATTATTATAGGAAAAATTGTGACTTTCTAGACAAGAGCATTATTTATTTATATCAGTAGATTCCAAATCTTGCTCAAAGTTTAACAAAAATAAGGAGTCACACTGACATGGAAAACTATTTTCACCAGGTTCTGGTATATAATAATAAGATGCTACCTTTGTGTATTCTAATTCAAAATAAATTATAAATATCTTAATACTAAACAATAAACTATCAATTTTATTTAACTTCTTAATTCAAAATTTCATAAACTTTGAATACACAAATAGTAGTGAGGAAGAGTAAGTGGTTTTAAAATTAATTATAATTATTGAATACTATTAAAAAACTGAAACGTTCTAGTGCCACTGATAAATGGTAAATGATAGCCAAAGAGTGACAGTATACCTTAGTTTTATGGAAAGAGAATAGATAAGAAACTGTAGAAAACTGATTATGCAGGGATTACTTCTTTTCAATTAATTTTTAACTACATGCAATAAAAGAGAGCCAAACACATCAAGCTCGTACTAGAACTTAGACCAAAGTGAAACAGTTTCTTCTGGACATGGCAGGATTTCATAAACTAAACTCTTAGCAGCTGTGCTTGCTGGCACAAAACCTCTAAAAGGTCAGTTTACTTTTTATTAAATGAATATATATTTTCTGGCTATATTTTATAGAAAGAATTATGTAAATCATTAAACATAACTACAAACCAAAAATAATGTAGTTTTATCCTTTTAGAAAGGAAAATAATGAACTAACAAGTCATGAATGTTTACAGTGATTGTCTATGAACACTTCTCCAGTCTGTTTGTTAATCCTTATAAAACAATCTTTTTAAAGTCATAATTAAGACACACCAGTTTATAATAATTTAAATATCATTTTGGTTGTATGATTTACTTAAATATTTAGTGAAATTTGTTTACATCCATTAAGCATATCCAGCTTTAACAAAAAATATAGTTTTTTTAAATTTCAGTTTGGCTGGGCAGTGGTGGTGCAATCCTTTAATCCCAGAACTCGGGAGGCAGAGGCAGGTGGATTTCTAAGTTCGAGGCAAGCCTGGTCTACAGAGTGAGTTCCAAGACAGCCAGGGATACACAGAGAAACCCTGTCTCGAAAAAACAAAATAAATAAATAAATAAATAAATAGATTTCAGTTTGTTTTTCTTCTATTTACTTAAAAAAGATGGATTCAAATACTTAGACAAAAGGATTAGTCCATGAATTTTTAGCCATAGTTCTATTCACAATAGCATCACTATAATATATTGTAATTTGATTCAAGTAGTATTATAAAATCTTCTTCTTTACTACATTCTTGTAACATCTGAATAGTGTTGTCATGGAAAGTTGATGCTAATTGATATATTTCAATAGTGCTGATTGGTTAGGAAAATAATTTCACACCCTATTCTGTGTATCTTGAAATTTTAGAAATATCAACAAAAACATTTATTCAAAGTCAAAGCACAGAGCAAGAGAAGCTGATATACATCTGTTAAGAAAATTTACTTCATTCTTTAGAACAAAAATTTTTACTTGAAAATGTAGACAATAAAGAGAAAGGTTACATTTTATGTGCATGAAATTTATATTATACAAATATGTGTGTATGTGTGTGTATGTGTGTATAACTTATAATAACTTTACTTCATTTATAATACATATGATGAATTCATTGCTCATATTCCAATATAAATGTATGAACAAATGATTCCCTTTAATATATTTTAATAGTTTATTTTCTAATATTTTATTATCATGTATTACTTTATTTATGTTCTTTAAACTTTAAAAGAAACTATTTATTTATTTTAGAAAAAAGAATCTACTACTATTATGAGTTGAATATAATGATAAGCTTGGAAAATCTTTATTTTAATTTCCTGCTTTGAAATTACTGAATGAAATTAAAAGTTTACTGATTTTATAGTTTGCATATTAAAGTTTGCTTGTGGGACCATTGGGTAAAATAGAACTTAAATAGAAACTAGATGTAAAGTTATACCCAATAAATTATTCTTATGTGTTTTTATTCAGAGCAGGAGTTGCCATTCTACTATGCAATGAAATAGACTTTCAACCAAAAGTTATCAAGTGAGATGAGAAAGGGCATTTCATATTTATCAAAGATAAAATCCACCAAGAGAAAAAATTCAATTCTGGACATCTATGTTCCAAATGCTGATGGATTTGATCCTCTTGGACTTGACTTTTGGGCATTTTGAAAAATATGGCTCTATTTGTATTGTTCTACATGTAGTCATCTAGATAGATCAACAGCATTTGTGGAAGATACTTTTTTTTTCTACTTTATGGTATTGGTTTATTTTGTAAAAAATTCAAGTGTTCATAGATGTGTGGGTTTATTCTGGTATTTGATTCTAGTGCCGTGATCAAGTTGACTGTTTCTATACAAATACCATACAATAATATTATTGCTCTGTACAGCTAGAAATCAGGGATGATGATACCCACCAAAGTTCTTTTACTGTCCATGATTGATTTTACATATGAAATTTAGAGTTTTTCTTTCAAGGTTTGTAATGAATTATATTGGAATTTTGATAGGAATTGTGCTGATTCTGTAGATTGCTTTTAGTAAGATTGCCAGTTTCACTATACTAATCCTATCAATCCATGACCATGGGAGATCTTTCCATCTTCAACTATCTTCTTTTCTTTCTTTCCTGAGAGACTTAGTGTGACCCGTGCAATCGTCTCGCAGGCAAGAACGCACGCGGGCACCAGGATCCTTCTGCAGCATGCATTTATTACCATGTGTGGAGGAAGAGAGAGAGAGGGAGCCAAGATGGCGCTGCGTTATATACACCCTAGAGTGGCGTGGACATATTTGATTGGCTGCTTGCTCAAACCCCGTATGACACCCCGGGTTGGGCGTTGATTTGGCGGGCCTTTGCCACTGCACATGCGCAATTTTACTTGTTTACCCACGAGTGTCGGGTGTGAACGCCATGTTCCAATGGCAGATGCTGTCACCACTCACCGCAGCTCTCCACAACTTAGCACTTCTTTCATTCCCCCATCCCCCATAAGTTTAGACATATGTTCACATTCCAGAAAGCCTTTCTTTCTTCCTTTTCTTTCTGCCTTTTTTTTAAATTGTTTTTCTTTGACCCAGTAGCATTGAGTAGAGAGTTGTTCAGTTTCCATGTGTTTGAAAATTTTCTGTTATTTCTGTTACTGCTGAAGTCTAGCTGGTATCTATTTTGATCTGATAAAATCCTAAGGGTTATTTTAATTGTCTTGTATCAGTTGAGACTTGCTTTGTGACTGACAATATCATCAATTTTGGAGGAGGTTCTATGAGGAGGTGAAAAGACATTATATTCTTTTGTGTCTGAGTGAAATGTTGTATAGATAGCTGCAACGTCCATTTGATTCACAAACTCTGTTAGCTTCATTATATCTCTGTTTAGATTTTGTCTCAATGACCTCTTTTTAGATTTTGTCTCAATAACCTGTAAGGTGTTGAAGTCTCACATTATTAATGTGTGGAGTTTGATGTGTTATTTAAGCTTTAGTAATGTTTCTTTTCTGAATATTGGTGCCCTTGTATTTGTAACATAGATGTTTAGACTTGAGACATCCTCAAGGTGAACTTTCCTTTGATGAGTGTAAAGTGTCTTTCCCTATTTTTTTTGATTAATTTTGTTTCAAATTCTATTTTATTAGATATTAGAATGTGTATTTCAGCTTGTTTTTTGATCCACTGCTTAGAAAATCTTTTTCCATCTCTTTACTCTGAAGCAATGTCTATCTTTATTACTGAGATTTCATTATGGATTGCAGCAGAATGATGGGTCCTGTGTATGAATCCACTTTGTTACCTTATATCATTTTATTGGGGAATAGAGTCCATGGATGTTGAGAGACAGTAACGATAAATAATATTTATTCTTGTTATTTTTGATGATGATGATGGTGGTGGTGGTGGTGGTGGTGTGTGTGTATGATTTTACTGGTGAAAAATTATTTATTTCTTTTGTTTTCTTAAGAATAATTAGCCTCATTGGGTTGGAGTTTTTCTTTTCATGTCCTCTTTAGATTTGAATTCATGGAAAGAAATTGTTTAAATTTGACTTTGTTATAGAATATCTTATTTCAAAGAAGATGCACCTAACCCTCAAGAGACTGAAGGCTCCAGGGAGTTTAGAGGTCTGGTGTGTGTTGGGGGGGTGGGGGTTAGGGGCATCCTCATGAAGACACAGGAGCCAAGGAGAAAGTATGGGATAGAACAGGGAGAGGGTGAACTGGGAGGGGAATAAAATCTAGAGTGTAAAGAAAAGAATAGTTAAAAAGAAGAAATATAGACAACATATAAAATGAATATCTTAATTTTTTATCTATGTTAATTGAAGGTTTTGCTTGGTATAGTAGTCTGGGCTGATATCTGTGTTCTCCTAGGGTCTGCAAGGCATCTGGCCAGACCCTTTTGGCTTTCAAATTGTTGACATGTCAGGTGTTATTCTGATAGTTCTGCTTTTACATGTTACTTGGCCTTTTTCCCTTGCAGATTTTAATATTATTTCTTTGTTCTGTATACTTATTGTTTTGATTATTATGTGTTAGGAGTATTTTCGTTTCAGATCCAATCTATTTAGTATTCTGAAAACTTCTTGCACATTTATAGGCAACTCATTCTTTAGGTTTATGCAATTTTCTGCTATGGTTTTATTGAAGATATGTCATAGTTTGTTAATCTGGAAATCTTCTACATCTTCTATTCCTATTACTGGATATTTGGTCTTTTTATTAGTGTCCTATATTTCATCTAAGTTTTGTTTCATAAACATTTTTAAAGATTTTACATTTTCTTATACCAATGTATCAATTTCTCTATGTGATCTTCTACACCTGAGATTCTTTTTTATGTCTTGTATTCTGGTTGTGATACTTCATCTGTAGTTTCTGCTCACTTTCCCAGGTTTTCCAGCTCCAGGATGACCCCAGTTAGTGCTTTTTTTATAGCTCCTATTTCAAATTTGAGGTTTTGGACTGTTTTATTCACTTCTATTACCTGTTCAAATGTATTTTCCTCTATTTCTATGGCATTTATTCATTATGGCATTATTTCATGTTTGAAGGCCTCTGTCATGTTTATAAAACTGGATTTAAAGTCAACTTCTGTGCTTTGCCCCTTTTAGGATATCCAGGGCTTGCTGTAGCAGTTTAGCTGGGCTCTGGTGGTGCCATATTGTTCTGGCTGTTATTGACTGTGTTATTATGCTATTTTTAGCCATCTAGTTGTCCCTGATGTTTTCTGGATCATCATGATGCCATCAGAACTCCTTGGGAAAGCAGGGAGAGACATGGACTAAACGTTGAGGTCAGAGGGCATCAGACAGCTCAACTATGCTGGCTATGTACCAGGTGGATGTGATTGGCAAGGAATTAGGGTTCAATCTTGTTGTTCATGGGGACCCTGCAGACCTCCAAGGGAAGCAGGATGCACTTGGTATCTAGCAATGCTCCTTCAGATGGTTGGATATAGCCCAAATTTCTGTATTTAAATTTTAAACCTACTAGACATGAGCATCATAGCAAAATTGACCCTCTGATTGGCCTCATAATTTTTGAAAAATGTAGATAGAATAGAAAAATATTCATAATGTGCCTGAAAGTTGTTAGATTTAGATGAAACTTGGAGAGATTGTAGAAAATAGGCCGACCTTTCTTCTAACATCAATATTCATCTTTTGTGTCTGTTTTATCAATGTTTACATTCTTTTCACTGAACACATATAAAAAAGTTAATTCCCTTACTTGACCACTAATTCTGATAGCTTGATTTTATACACAAGTATTCCATGTATATCTTGAACCCAATAAACTTTTTCATTTCATCAACAAAAGCATCCTTTAATTTCTTGGAATAATAGTAGTTTGGTTTTTCTGCATGCATTTAATGGGCAGGTCAATTTGCCTTTTCTGTCAAATTCTGCCAGAAGTTGTCCCAAAGAAACAAGGAGAAAAAAAATCTATGTTCATGCTTTCTTCAGTGATATTACCTGAAAGGTTCACTTGCCCTTTATCATCTTCATTGAAGCTTAGATCCACATTTGGTGCCACAAAGTTCTTAATCCTACTGTTCTCAATGATCACATCACCATCTTACCTATCACATGGTTGAAGGGCATGGGTATATTCCATTCTTCCAACACTGTGTGTTTTTCATTTTCAGAATCTTCACTTCCACTTTCACTCACTGCTTCATCAAGGTAATTGTCACTTGAATCAGGAAGAGAAAGGCAATTCTTGCAAAATTCCTTCTCATCAGACTCAGAATGCTGTAAAACAGCCACCATATGTTGAACTTAGTGAGTTAACTTCTCCCGTTTACATGGTCAAGTGCTCAGTTCATTACTTGCTCACTTTATGGTGAATTTCCTCCCCAAAATCACTTCAAAATACAAATGGAAGAGACATTTGCAATAGGCAATCATTTGTAATCAACTGACATACTAGTTCAAGACTTAGCTGAGATTGTGTGTTATTTTTAGCTCTTGATAACTAGACATCTGCTCTTCTCATTATACTTGGAACTCAGTTAAATGAACATTAACATCACTCCCACTGTATCTGGAACTTGGTCTAGTAGGGTTAACACATTAAAATATTTTTAAATATGAGTACATGCACACACACAGAGAGAGAGAGAGAGAGAGAGAGAGAGAGAGAGAGAGAGAGAGAGA
>JANHMN010000005.1:54261950-54351103 GCA_030674055.1 Rhabdomys pumilio
AGAGAGAGAGAGAGAGAGAGAGAGAGAGAGAGAGAGAGAGAGAGAGAGTTGCATTCTCATATTGTAGTTGTTAGAGTAGTTGAATTTGAATTTACACAATGGCAGTTAGGGGCACCAAACGCCAAAGCAACATTGTGAAAAACAAGTGTTTTCTTATATAAATTCAATAGTTTAAAGAATAATAATTTCAGTCAGACTAAATAAGAAATAATAGTCTACCTATTGCTAGTGTTTGTATGAAGATGTTCACCAAAGAAATAATTAAATAACACAATTATTTGGAAAATATCAAGTTGTTACAGTTTTTCATGCTTTTCAGTTTGATTCAGAATGTCAAAATTTATCTATGACAAAATATTCTGATTTTGACTCATATCTTGGGTGCACATTTAAATATGGTTTCAACTACACTACAGATTTCTAGTATTAAAAACTGCATGGTGTTGGCACACAACAAACCATGTAGATCACTGAAACAAAATAGTGGATCAGCTGTAAATCCTTCAGTTGAGTAACACACACACACACACACATATATATATGCATATATATATGTATATATGCATATATATACGTATATATATGTATGTATACATATACATATACACATACACATACACATACACATACACATACACATACACATACACATACATATACATAGTTATTTTTTATTTTTTTCTGCATTTGGCATCCATTATTCCCAGTAAATTTTGCTGACTCCTCTTATATTGATTGTTTACTCTCTGTATATTATCTAATAGTTTCATCGTACTCGATCTTATGTTGAAATTAATTATGTATTTTGAATTGTTTTGTGCAGAATGAGACTATATACATCATACATACATACACACACAAATACACACAAACATGTATATATATGAAGAATCTCTTGAGGGTTAGGTGCATCTTCCCTCACTAAACCCAGACCCAGAAGTCTTCTACTGTATATGTGTTGAGGGCCTCATATCAGTTGGTATATGCTGCCTGGTTGGTGACTCAGTGTCTGAGAGATCTCAGAGATCCAGGTTAGTTGAGACTGCTGGTCCTCCTACAGGTTTACATTCCTCCTCATTTCTTTCTAGCTTTTCCCTATTTCAATCACAGGGGTCAAGAGCTTCTGTCCATTGGTTGGGAGTAAAGCAACTGACTCTTTTAGCTGCTTGTTGTGTATTTTGGAGGGCAGATATGATAGGCTGCTTTTTGTGAGCACACCATAGCCTCAGTAATAGTGTCAGGCCTTGGGGCCTCCTCTTGAGCTGGATCCCATTTTGGGCCTGTCTCTGGATCTAATTTTCCTCAGTCTCATCTCCATTTTTGTACCTGTAGTTCTTTTAGACAGGAAAAAATTATGGGTCAGAGTTTTTTACTGTAGGATGAACATACCTCACTTGATGTCCTATCTTTCTGATGGAAGTGGGTTCTACAAGTTCCCTTTCTCTACTGTAGAGCTTTCATAATACAAATTTAAAAATAATGAAAGCATCAAGAAAACAAGTGACTCAATATAAATGGGCTATGGAAATAAACTAAAAATTCTCAAAGCAAGAAAGATAAATGATGAGTAAGCAGACACACAAAATCTTTCAACAAATTTATCTATAATCCAATAACAAATTAAAATTAATTTAAGAGTCTAATGGACATGGTGGCACACACCTTTAATCCCAGCATTCAGAAAGCAGAGTCAGGAAAATCTCTGTGAGTTCAAGTCGCTCTGGTTTGTGTAATGTGAGTACATAGGCTGCATTATGTATGGTTGATGGGAGTGTAAACTAGCGTAGACCCTACATAAATCAATGAGTTTCTCAAACTAATAGAAATGGAACTACTACTACAACTTCTAGTCATATGTCCAAAAAGCTGAATTTATATTCTATTATGGAGATAGTAAATCATTTGTGTTCATTAAACCCAAATATAAAATTTCTGTGAGATACAATCAAGCATGATATTCATAAGCTCATAAATGGATAAGGAATATATAGATCACATACACAATGAAATTTCATGTGTAAACCAAAAATAAAATAAAATAATTGTGAAACTTGAATGTAAATGAATGAGATTGGAAAATATCTACTGAGGTCTTTGAGTCACAAAAAGAGAAATGTTCATATTCTCTCACATGAAATATGAGTTTCACATATATTTTATATGTGTAACTTTTGGAGTATGTGGAAGTAAGACACCTAGGGACAATTCACAGGGACTTATTTCCCTCAGGCAGGTATTATGATAAACTGAAGATGAAATGAAAGTAAAGAAGGAGAATACTGGGTGTAAAAAATTTTAAGCATTAAAGTTGGTAGGGAACAGGAAAATAAAATTCTGACAGAAAAGAATTAAGCAAAATAAAATCATTATACATGTAACCTGTGTGCATGTGAAAATAAGGATTCTAGGGTTGATTCTCAGGGACTTGATTATCTAAGGCAAGTATCACAGAAAATAAAATAAAGGGTGCGTGTAAAATCCATATGGAAATTTATGATGTTCGCCCTAAAAAATAGGTTATAGAAGAATAGAGATGACATGAAATTAAAGAATTTAATTGGACCACCACAGTAGTATGAGTAGACACCCAGCTGCTCTACTCTGCCTGTGGAAAAACACTCCCTGAGATGCCCAAGCCAGGCCACTGCTCTCAGAACTGCAGGTAAGATAAGTAGACTATCGCCCTACGCCCTAAAGGCACAACTGGCAGCAGGAATCCCCCAGGGCACACCTTACACACAAGTCATGCCCCTGCAGAAACCCACGCCCCTTCCACCCATCGCCCTGACCACCTTAGCGGGAGCAGACACCCAGCTGCTCTGCTCCACCTGTGAAAAAAATGCTTCCCTAGACATCCAAGCCAGGCCACTGCTCTCAGAACTATAGAGTTGCAGCCTAGAGGAGCTACTGATCTCAGAGCAGCAGGCACCATATCCTGAGACATCCTAAAAGAGAGACTACACTCAGAGCAGCAAACACCTAGCTGGCCTACTACCATGGAGTCACCATATTCTGAGATATCCTAGAGGAGCCACTCTACCCAAAACAGTTGGAGTTCAGGATCACTGACACATCTGGACCCTGAGGAGTTCTGACACAACCAACATAACTGAAAGGCAGACTTCAGTCAGAACCAGTGAGTGGAGGTAGCACTAGAGCCTACCAAATAGCGAAAGGAAAGCTTAAGAATGTAAACAACAGAAACCAAAGTTGCTTAGCATCACCAGAACCCAGTTTTCCCACCATAGCAAGTCCTGAACACCATATCAAACCAGAAAAGCAGGATTCAGAATTAAAATCACTTCTCATGATGATGATAGATCAATAAAATTCTCATAAACCAAATACAAGAACGCATCAAAAACAATCATACATCATGATCAAGTAGGCTTTATCCCAGGAATGCAGGGATTGTTCAATATTCATAAATCCATCAATGTAATCCACTACATAAATAAACACAAAGAAAAAAACATGATCATCTCACTAGATGCTGAGAAAGCATTTGACAAAATTCAACATCCTTTCAAGTTAAAAGTCTTGGAAAGATCAAGAATTCAAGACCCATACCTAAACATAAAAAAAAAGCAATATAGAGATAGCCAGTAGCCAACATCAAACTAAATGGAATGAAACTTGAAGCAATCCCACTAAGATCAGGGACTAGACAAGGCTGTCCAATCTCCAGCTACCTATTCAATATAGTACTGGAAGTCCTAGCCAGAGCAATTAGACAACAAAAGTAAGTCAAAGGGATACAAAGAGGAAAGGAAGAAGTCAAAATTACACTATATGCAGGTGATATGATAGTATACTTAAGTGACCCTAAAACTTCCACCAGAGAACTCCTAAACCTGATAAATAACTTCAGCAATGTGGCTGGATATAAAATCAACTCAAACAAATCAGTAGCCTTCCTCTACTCAAAAGATAAACAAGCTGAAAAAGAAATTAGGGAAATGACACCCTTCTCAATAGTCATAAATAATATAAAATATCTTGGAGTGAATCTAAGCAAGCAAGTGAAACATCTGTATGACAAGAACTTCAAATCTCTGAAGAAAGAAATCAAAGATCTCAGAAAATATAAAGATCTTCCATGTTCCTGGATCAGCAGGATTAACTTAGTAAAAATGGCCATCTTGCCAAAAGCAATCTACAGGTTCAATGCAATCCCCATCAAAATTTCAAATCAATTCTTCATAGAAATAGAAAGAGCAATTTCCAAATTCATTTGGAATAATGAAAAACCCAGGATAGTGAGAACTATACTCAACAATAAAAGAACTTCTTGGGGGATCACCATCCCTGAACTCAAAGTGTACTACAGAGCAGTAGTGATAAAAAAAACTTCATGGTATTGGGACAGAGACAGGCAGGAAGATGAATGGAATAGAATTGAAGATCCAGAAATGAACCCACACACCTATGGTTACTTGATCTTTGACAAAGGAGCTAAAAACATCCAGTGGAAAAAGGACAGCATTTTCAACAAATAGTGCTGGACCAACTGGAGATCAGCATGTAGAAGAATGCAAATCAATCCATTCTTATCCTCTTATACAAAGCTCAATTCCAAGTGGATAAAAGAAATTCAAATAAAACCAGATACACTGAAACTAATAGAAGAGTTATTCGAGGTAGACCCTCGAATACTTAGGCACAGGGGAAAAGTTCCTGAACAGAACACCAGTGTCATATGCTTTAAGATCAAGAATTGACAAATGGGACCTCCTAAAATTGTAAATCTTCTGTAAGGCAAAAGACACTGTCAATAAGACAAAACAGCAACCAACAGATTGGGAAAAGATCATTACCAATCATAGACCTGATAGAGGGCTAATATTCAGGATATACAAAGAACTCAAGAAATTCGACTCCAGACAACCAATTAACCCTATTAAAAATGGGGTACAGGGCTAAACAAAGAATTCTCAACTGAGCAAACTCCAGTGGCCGAGAAACACCTTAAGAAATGCTCAGCATCCATAGTGATCAGGAAAATGCAAATCAAAACAACCCTGAGATACCACCTCACACCAGTCAGAATGGCTAAGATCAAAAATTCAAGTGATGTTAGATGCTGGTGAGGATATGGAGAAAGAGGAACACTCCTCCATTATTGGTGGGGTTGCAAGCTGGTAAAACCACTCTGGAAATCAGTCTGGCGGTTCCTCAGAAAATTGGACACAGCACTACCTGAGGACCCCGCTATACCACCCCTCGGCATATACCAAGAAGATGCTCCAACATATAACAAAAACATATGCTCCAGTGTCTTCATAGCTGGCTTATTTATAATAGCCAGAAGATGAAAAGAACACAGATGTCTTTCAACAGAGGAATGAATACATAAAATGTGGTACATTTACACAATGGAGTACTACTCAGCTATTAAAAATAATGAATTCGAGAAATTCTTAGGTAAATGGATGGAACTAGAAAATATCATCATGGGTAAAGTAACACAATCACACAAGAACACACATGGTATTTACTCACTGATAAGCGGATGCTAGCCCAAAAGGATGAAATAGCCAAGATTCAACTAACAGACCACATAAAGCTCATGAAGAAGGAAGACCAAGTGTGGATGCTTTGGTCCTACTCAGAAGGAGTGACGGAATGCTCAAAGGAGCAAATATGGTGACAAAGTGTGGGACATAAAGTCAAGGAGGGGGCCTTCTGGAGACCACTCTAACTTGGTACTCATCCCATGTGCAGTCACCAAAGATAGACGCCGATATGGATGTCAGGAAGGGCATGAGGACAGGAGCCAGATGTAGCTGCCTCCTCAGAGGTCTGCCAGAGTCTGACATATCCAGAGATGGTTGCTTGCGGCTACCCATTGATCTGATCAAGGATTCCCAATGGAGAAGCTAGAGGACTGAAGTAGCTGAAATGGTTGGTGGCCCCAAGAGGAAAGCAACAGTGCCAAGCAAACAGAGCTCCTCAGGGTCTAAGCCACCAGCCTGAGAGCACAAAGGGAGGCAACCATTTCTTCAGATGTATACTTAGGGGAGGATGACTTTGTCAGGCATGGGTGGGAGAGGAGATCTTTAATCCCATGAAGGCTGAACACCAAGCGGGGAGGAATTCCAGGGTGGGGAGGGGAGAGGGGAGTGGAAGGTATGTGGGGGCACACCCTTGTGGAGGCAGGAGGGGGAAGGAGATAAAGGGTTCCTGGGTAGTAGGGGGAATGGGGTAAAGGGATAAAATCCGAAATGAAAACATAATATCCAATAAAAATAAAAAATAAATTGACAAACTCTTAAAAAGAGAAGAGAAGAGAAGAGAAGAGAAGAGAAGAGAAGAGAAGAGAAGAGAAGAGAAGAGAAGAAAAGAAAAGAAAAGAAAAGAAAAGAAAAGAGAAAAAATTAAGAGGCAGTTTAGGTTAACAGAAACAGCTCCATAGAAACAGGAAAATCACACCTTCATAGAAGCACAAGGACAGGCGATGAGATAAGGGGCTCCTGGGTGGTGGAGGGAATGGGGTAAGGGGATAAAATTTGAAATGTAAATATTATATCCAATAAAAAAAGGGGAAAAAAAAAGAAAAGTTGTTAGAACCAACATCTTTAATAAAATGTCAGCCCTCTAAAAACAATTATCTTGATACTAAAACTTGTTTTGAGAATTGTATATTGCAGAATACACAGCCTTGGTGTATCTACTCATCAAGCAAGCTGAATAGACCTGCTCAAACCTCTGATGTCCTGGAATTCTATCTGGATCCAGCAAAGACACAGCATCAGAGGCCTATCAATTTACCCTACCCCCACCCGTTTTTTAATATCTCAGTGCCCGTAATTGGCTTGAAGAAGTTAATGAAGAGTCAACGCCCTTATTCCCTGGGCTTGGGGACTAAGGTGGTTAATATTGGTCTGTCTTTCTAGGGAAAAGTAGTGGTTTTGTTGGAACAGGGAGGATTAGATAGTATTTATTGCATAGCCAAAACCTATTGGTATAAAACTGTATAATTATTATCAAGAGGAAGTTATAATTTCTTAAATGGTACAAAATTTACTTAGATTTCAAATTTAAGTTTTTCATTGGTACCAGCTTCCTATTGATATGTCAGATGGATATTGATACTCTCATGGGCATTGTGCCTATATAACACATTTAGGAATACAAGGCTTAGACTCAGTCCTTCTTCAACATTTTTAAACTGATTTAAGATGGTTAGTCTGTGAGTTAAGGGACCATAGCTAATTCATGGTTTTGAGTTTATTTTTAGAGTGTTTTCTATATTTTATTTAGAAATAGCTCAGAGTAGTTAACAGGCAACAGTCCAAATTACCTTACATGGATAGTTGGTTTTCAAAAATGTCAGAAATCCACAGAATTGATGTTACAAACATTTCTGTACTAATCTTCATTTTCATTAGAGACCTGTCTGCTCCTGACAGCTTCCTGTCTTGGATTCTAAGAAGAAATTGAGCATTTTTATGGTTATTCCAGTTGTGGTGAGACAGACACCAGGCAAGAATTGCCTCTTTTCATTTACAGACAAATTACTGTCCAGAAAAGGACACACTTGCAGAATAGTTGACTGATTATATCTGCTAAGACATAGTAATCAGTTCTTAAAAATTCTGCATCACCAAGGTCTGTCAGATGATCCTTGGCCAGAAGGCTGAAGATTTGATACTCCAATGTTCTGAAGTATAGCGACTGTCCAGGTATTCAGCGGTCTCTATAATTTGGCTAAGATTTAGAAGCTATGCTTTGTGCTTTCCATAATTTCCGTTAACTCAGTCATTCTGGATTTCTGACGGGGTTGTAAACTTAAAGTCTCATAGCCAATCCTGGCTATTTACTTTGAGAGAAAAGATCTGAGTGGATGGTTTTCAGCTGACATTCATTGTAAAGCCAAGAAAAAAATCCAGGTTCAGAACTAAGTGTTTTAGTTAAGAGAGATGACAGAGGTTGTGGTTAGCCAACAAAATGATGGACTGGGGATTAGGAGTATCTTGTACCTCACTGGTACAAATTGGCATAATTATGCTCTAATTGTATTTTGAGAAAAAAGTTTTATTTTAACAGGAAGGGTGATAAGTAGGAGGAGCTAAGGTGGGAGGTATACAGAGAGGAAGAAATGGAGTAAAGAGAGGAGAAGAAAAAGGAGAGGAGAAGCTCGGAGATGAGAAAGATAGAGAGAGAAAGAGAGAAGGGGGACATGGAGGCAGATGTTCACATGTCTCCACCAGTCAAAGATAGTTGATATATCTAGGTTGGGTATTGGGTTACACTTCTGATTGCGCATTACCAAACTTATAAAGCCTTGGATTAACATTTAAAAAAAAGTATAAAAGCAAAAAAGGGGACATGGGATAGGGGTTTTCTAGGGAGGGGAAATGGGGAAAGGGGGTGGCATTTGAAATGTAAATAAAATATCCAATAAAAGTTAAAAAATAAATACATCAAAAAAAGAAAAAAGAATTTAATTAACTAAATTAACAAGAATTCAATTAATATTAGTTGTTAAGTGTCTAAATGGAGATAAGTATTAGGGAGAGCAGAAGATATAAATTTAGCCAAAACTAAGTTACACAAAGCTTTCTAAAAATACATCTATTAGTAATTAATTAAAATATATAAACATCTATATTCTATTAAATATATATTGTACAATGGAAACTGAGCACAAGTATGAGTGGACAGCACTGCTCCAAGGTGGCCTTCGTTATCGAAGAACAACCCCAGGCCGAGTCTGATGGCACATCTTTCTGTGTTACTCAAGGCCCTCAGAGACAACAAAAACACTACTGACTATTACCAATGCTCATTGTTGCCCACAATAAGTAGGTGAAAAACTGCTACTAAACATATCATTTATTTGGATGCTTGGATATAGAGAACTCAACCTCTAACTTACCAGGATACTATTTTGATGTTGGCTCCCTTTTACAGTACCAGAAGTTTTTCTGTTGGCTGATGTGTAAGAAACATCAATGATCCTACCTAACACTGGATTATACATGCTGCAGAATAAACCTGACTGCCCACTGCTTTGTAGGAGTAATGTTATACTGTGTATTGTAGTCCTAATCCAATGTCCATGACAGTGAAGATTAGAAACACCAGGGGAAACGCACTGCTATTGTTTTGCACAGTAGTTCTGATGTCAAATGTATCCTAAATATTTTTCCTAAACTGGTAGCTTAATGTTGGTCTCAACTTAGTTCAGAGAAGCTTCTATTATTACAGTGGGCAGTACCTAATGCACAGACTCACAGTTGGTCAAAAGATATAAATAACTCTAAATGCTTAGATATGCAACCATATATCAACTTTCTACCATTCTATTCTCAGGAAACTTCTCAGGAATTGGACATAAAGGATTTAAGAGCCAATACTCTTCTTTAAACTGTTAATAACATTTGCTGTTTTTCATGCTTTGACGTTTTTCTATATATTCAAATCAAATTATATTATATATACATAAACATATACAATACATATGTGTATACATATATACTTTTATGTATATATACATATGTATAATATGAGAGAGAGAAAAAAGGGTGAACTAAATGATACAGTAATATTTTTCTCACTTTTTAGCATGTTGCTTACATTTTATTGAGCTTTACTTTGTTGTTCTTAGCTTTTAATGACTACTTTATATCTGACTAAATTTGTAAATATTATATACTTAGGAAATCATACATCTGTTAATTTAGAATCATACTTTATATTGGTTTTTGCTTTATACACAAATATGTTGGAGCATAAATATGTCATTAAATTTTATCATCTCTTTTTTAAGTATTTCTTGCTTTGCATACTTGAACTAATACTATATTGTCTTATTTCCTTCATTGTATATTATATTAAAATATCTTATAAGCTTATGATATTTCTAAATTATGGTATTTACATTATCATGCCTTTAAAAAGAATATTTATAGTCTTTTAAAATACTTATCAACTAGAAAAATATATTGTTACAAATGATCTTTGAAAATTAATTCATATCAACTTCCTATTAACTATGTTCTCCCTTACCATTGGGCTGTCCAAATTCTATTAAAAAGCTCTGATGCACTATCATCTCATTACATTACTGTACTTCAGAGTGTTAGACTTAATTTATATGTAAACATTATGCATTACTTATATCATAATTAATATGATTTAATAATAGTTATTGATCTTCTTATATCATAGCTTTCCTGCTGCTCTTAAGATTATGGCAGCATGTGATGTTCTTAATTTTAGGTTCACAGAATCATCTGTTAATGTATCTAGATTTTCATCTGATTCTTGGATTTTGCTAACAATATACAAATATCAGAATTCTCTTAGAAAACCTTCTAAGAATTATTACAACTATCAAGCCTAAAATGTATCTTGCCTTCATTCTCCAGAATCTATGTAAGTGATTAAGCATCAACTCATAGTAGTGTAAGACTCTTGTTATTTTTGGTGGCCATGTGTCTAAGGAATGCACAGGCATCAAATTTTCATCTTCATCTGAGAAAACTGTCTCTTTTTGAAGCTAAGTTTCAAGGACTGAATGCTCTGATTGTGAGTGACAAGAATTTTTTAATTGACACACATTTTATCTCATATAATTCTTATTTCTATCTGGTCACAGGTAAGAACTGATTTAGAGATTATTCCTTTTTCTAAATAAAACTTGTAGAAGTTAGTCCCTGGTTCTCCCTCCCAGCCCCATGATTACAGAAAAAAGACTCAAGATTTAAAATATATTTACAGATTCCTTGGTCATTTAGCTAGGTTCTTCTCTAAGTCTAATTTAAAGTATCCCATTTGTTTTAACCTACATTTTGCCACATGGCTGGTTACCTGTACTCTGGTGCCATGTGTCTACCTACTTACATCTTCAATGGTGGTTCTTAATCTCTCTCTCAGCCTCTCTACTTCCTTTGTTTGGCAGAATTCCTGACCTATTCTCTATTCTTCCCAGCCATTGGGTAATTAGCAGTTATTGACAAGGAAGAAAATAAATTGTAAGATTTGTTTATACAAACATGAAAAAGGAGATTCTTGGTATAATCATTAAAATGCCTTGTCCTGATTAAACAAGTTATGAGGGCATAGAAATTAGCATTTTAATAACACATGAGAAAATTTTACATAGTGTACAAAAACATATCTACAGTAACTGCTAATCTCTATTATATAATTCATTTGATACTTTCTAAGCTTAGTTTCTGAAGAAAAAGTCATTTCCATATTTCAATGCTTTGAATAGATAGTTCATGTTTACTTCCTATAATTTTGGAGATTTTATATAAGATTACAATTTATTTTAGCATAAACAATAATTTTTGAATGTCAATTGAATACAAGAAGAGGTGAATTGGTGCTTAGTCAACATAATTAAATATTTATACTTTTAGAAAATAGATTAATTTTTATGTAGCAGTTTTCTCTTTAGGGACAATAGCTAATTAAAAACTGTTATTTCAATAATTATTAATGAAGATTCTAATAATAGTTAAGAAACTGAATAAACTGATTTTCAGTAACATTTATAAATGAGTAGTGGTCTTTTATAGTTTCATACTTATGAAAGATACCATTTATAGGTATATATAGAATTCTGATCCATATATATTATTTATTATGTGAAATTATAGATACTCCCATGAGTTATTTCAATAAACATCAGTGTATGTAAATTTTTTAAATGCAAAAGAATTCTAGTTTTCCAATCTATGTTCATACACTAACTTTCTTATTTCTTTTTCTTTCCTAATTTTAGATATAAAGCTACCTTTCAGTTAGTTGATTAATGGTTCAGCCCTTACTCAGACACTATTTGTGAGTGAGTGTATTATAAAGGAATCTACATATTTTATGCAATGTGTGTGTGTGTGTGTGTGTGTGTGTGTGTGTGTGTGTGTGTGTGTGTGTTTGTATATGTGTGTGTTATACTCAAATAATTTCATGGTCTAAATTCCTATGAAATTTATACAACCTCGGTATGCAAGGTCTCCTAGAGAAGGCTAACAATTCCAGAACTTCATATGTAATAAAGGGAAGGTTAAGAATTGAAAGCTAACTTCAACTTCATAGAAGTTTAAGACCACACTGAATAACAAGAGACTCTGTTTCATAACAAAACTAAACAAAATACAAATAAGGATATATCAATTCCTCAGCTTGGTCTTTAACTCTGGTAATAAGAAAATATGCTTATAGAGATAACTCAGAATCCTTAAAATATCAATTATTTTAAGGGAAGTTATACTTCATTGTACTATATCAGGAAGAATATACAGTACATAATCTCATATGTTTCTTCTTAAAAATGCCATGGATAACATAGTTCTGAAGAAGAAATACTTATTTTATAAAGAAACCAAAATTTAAATGTTGAAAAATTGCATCAAAACATTAACCAAGATTTCTAGCACACACAAAAAATTGTTTAATGACTTATTTCTAGTATTTCCTGTCTATATAGATCCCCCAAAGTTACTGTTTATATTACTGCTTATAATTACTAATATAAGATAAATTAATAATATATTATATATACTGTTATTGAAGGTAACAAACAATTTTCAAAGATGGCATGATTGTAACTATAATTTTACCATTATTCTGCTCACTTCATCAATAGTTAGGTATAAGTCTACATATTTATTCTTTTAAATATTGTAATAATGAGAACATTTTAAGATAAAGCATTTTTTGTAATTCTCTTTGAAAATCAAGTAAATATTTAGACATTTTAAAAAATAGTTCAAGAGTTTTCTCATTTCTTCGTGAATTAAAACATCTATATTAATTTTAAATCTTAAGTTAATATTGTTCAGTTTCACGCCTACCATTAGAGTGTGATATGACTTTGTGATTTGATCCATTTGAAAATAAGAAAAAGAAATGTTAATTCTAACTATATATTTTTCATAAATATAAGATATTTATTTAACTTACTAATCTAGGTATCCATCCCATGTACAGTCACCAAAGGTAGACACTGATGTGGATGGCAGGAAGTGCATGCTGACAAGAGCCTGATATAGCTGTCTCCTTAGAGGTCTGCCAGAGTTTGACACATTCAGAGGCAGATGCTCACAGCTAACCACTGATCTGATCAAGGGTTTCCCAATGGAGAAGTAGAGAGAAGACTGAAGGAGCAGAAAGGTTTTGTGGCTCCATGAGGAGAGCACCAATACCAACCAACCAGAGCTCCCCAGGGTCTAAATCACCAGCCTGAGTGCACACAGGGAGGGACCCATGACTCCATCTGTACATGTAGGGGAGGATGGCCCCTTTGGGCATAGGTGGAAGAGGAGATCCTTGGTCCCATGAATGCTGAACATCGAGTGGGGGGAAATTTGAGGGTGGGGAGGTGGGAGTAGGGGTGTAGGTGGGGTCAAATCCTTATAGAAGCATGAGGAGGGGGGATGGAATAGGAGGTTCCTGGGTGGTAGGGGGAATAAGGGTAAGGGGATAAAATCTGAAATGTAAATATGATATCCAATAAAAATAAATTTAAAAAATAATTTTTTGAAATTAATAATATTTTTTAGGAAAACAATTAGTGTCTACAGTACTTTTATAGACTTTAAGCATATTTTTCTTAATTAAAAATATATCAAAATACATATTCATTAAAAAAAAAATTTGGTGAGTTAAAAATCTTTTGGAGAACTATAATTACAAAGTCATTATTGTCCAGAGAAAGAAATGACTATCTCTAACTAAAGAATGTACAGTATTTAAAGTTATTCTAAAGGTTTATCTTACATATATATTTATTATTATAAAAGACACGTGTTAGAAATATCACAAATAGCCAAGTCATTTTCTTCAGTATATGTGGTTCTTACAGCTGCATGCTTTGAACACTTGAGGAAAGCCAATAACAAATTAAGTGGTTTGATTTGAGTGTATAGTATATGTCTTCTTCCACACAGTTGTTATAAAGTTTAAATAAAAGTATTGTCTTATGCTAACTCTCCATAAACAAAATCTAAGACTTAAAGGTTAATTTTTCTGTTACTTTAAAGAATACATAATCCTGAAATCAGTGTTTAAAAAAATCAGATGAGGATAGAATATTACTAAAAGAACGTAATGTATTATAGAAGTAAAATATACACATTAATCAATTTACAACATTATCTTCTAAATGGCTGGTTGAACTATTAGATATTAGGACAATTCATCTATCTTTCGGTCTCCCAGTTATTAGTGAATTATTCTATATATTTTTTCCTCCTCTGCATCTCTATGCCCACTCAAGCTTCAATAAACTTGCAGATTTGTTTTAACTAAGGAATGCATGGGTGGAAAAACTGACAAAATTGAGAAATTAGAAAAGGAAGAGAAAAAATAGATCATGAGTGATATTGTTAATATGAATATATAAAAAGTTCATAGACAAGAATACATTATAAACAAAAGAAAAATATGTTTGGAATTATTTTATTGAACATTATGTAGTCTCAGTTTAAATGTATGCTAAGAAAATGAAGTAAAACAATGAGAGATTAAAGTTGAAATCTAACTGAGAAAATGATATGTTTAAAGTTTACTCAGTGGTAGATATGGGGCCAATGTAAACTCTTAAGAAAGTAACATGATTAAACTATGCATTTACTATGGGAAGTAGCTAAAGTACATGAATAGATAATAGGATGATTGTGGTATAAGAATGTAAGAATAAAGCAGGAACGACAATTATTTCATAAATATTGTCATGTAATTCATAAATGTTAGCCTCAAGGGAACACCTTGATAAGTCCAGACAATCTAACTATACTCAATATACTAAATTTCCATGATTCTTAGATTACTAGTTTATGTGCTTATGTCTCTTGAACATTTTAATATTTCCTATACATTCATTATCTACTAAAAATTATATTTACAGATATATATATATATATGATATATATTTACTTATTATATATAATATATATTATAATATATTACATATATATTATATACATGTATATTTACTGATATATATTTATTATATGCATATATATATAATATAAGGATGCTTTAATTTTTACTACTTGTATCACTTCACACAGTATACCTTATCTCCTACTTATATACAAAAATTTTGTTGATTTGGATGTAATTTGTTTTTATGTAGCTGAAATATTATTATGAATACACATACATACTCATAGATAAGAATATTAAATATTTACATATATATGAATATATGTGTATATGTGTATATACATATATCCATGCAATATATATATATATTTGAGGTGACAAATTTCAATATTATTGGAATTTTGGGTTTAAAAACCAAATATATTATAACATATATATGGCTGTAGTGACAATTTTGAAATTTTGAGTTTATAAAAAACAGAAATATCATAATTTATGCTTTTGTTATAATTTCAGGTATGGGATATGGAAATGCTTCAGATTGTCTGCAGCAGCAGAATCATTATTTTGACAGCTGCATAGTTTCCAAGATTGTGTGACATTTAAAATTCTGGGAATTTTCAGAGAGTATATAAACTCTAGCTCCCTAAGAGGTGGAGGATGCTTTTGTTTGGATGTTGGTGGGTTGTTGAGGGGTTATTGGAGGGCTCATTAGTTGCTGATTGTTGCTGTTTGCTGTTGGTCAGGTTTTGTTAATTAGTCATGCACAAAATGTAACAAAAAGAAAAAGAAACTAGATATCTTGACAGCAAAGGTAAAACTTTTCCCAAGAAACTAATCAACAGGAAATAGTCTAGTAATAATATCACCCCCCTTTCTGACCCATAGGTTGACTCAATGATCTCTTTTCCTTCTTCTTTATCATTTTTTTTCTTATTTAGTATTACAGTCCTAACAATGTGGAAAAAAGAGGTTGTAGAAGGGTGGAAGAAAGAAGATGCAATAAAGTAGATGTAGAGACAACAACATGTGACATACATATCTTTGGCAAATTGAATAAGTTGTTAAGTATACAATTGTCTCTCAGAATAAAATAAAAATATACACATATGTATGCCATAAAGACACTTATCTAGTCTCTAAGATGACAACTTTAATGATAAACATTGCTAGTTTTAGTAGTAGCATATGGTATATATCTCTAATGTATATTTTCTATTACTGTATATAATTCCTGACTTTTTACAAGAATTTTGAAATGGTCATTAACATGATTTTACTGCAACTGTTCTATAGACATTCTACAATCGTGAGAGATACTCTTCCCCATTTTTATGATTTATCTGAATCTTCCACTGCCTCTGCATCTCCTTTTAGTTGGTAAGAACTATAAAACTTAGGTTTCTGTGCATGGTTATACATAGACAAGTTGTTTCTTATTGGCATTTAAATAAATGCCCATTTGTAAGTTACTGAATATAAGATTTAATTGTTTACTCTTTTTGAAGTAGCATTTTCCTTTGAATGCATGATAGGAAAAATAGTTATTATAGAAAAATCATTTCCTACTCAACAATAAAAATCTAAAGTCTAATTAGAAGTAACTCATGATAAATCTATATGTAACACTAGTAACAATGTTATTGTATAAAGCAGTTATAATATTAACTTTTTCTACTGTGTATCTAGCTCCAGAATCTATAGTTAACAATATGAATCCTGACATTTCCTATTAAAAGGTAACATTTCTTCTTTCAAAAGACATGATTTTCTTTTTGTTTCTCCTTCAAAATTCAAGAATTTAAATTAGTTTTCTTTTATATATTTGAAATTTCTACCTTTTTTCAGATATATCTATACCTCACTAACACTAATTAAGGTACTATTTTGCTCTTTGCTCACCAGTTCTTATTATTCAAGTACTATACTTGAAAACAATTTATCCTCTCAAAACCTACTGTTTTTTACACAATTTGTAGCTAACTTTCAGCTCAGTAATTGAGACCTGAAAATGTCAAGTGAGTTATCAAATGTTGAAACATTGTTTTGGAAAATCACAGCAGTGTTGTGTATAAATTTAAATTGTTTGAAATAAAATAAGTTTTCCTTTTATTTATGTTTTCATGTTTTAGCTACTCTCATATATATATATATATATGTTAATGCCTACAGAAAAGGAGATGTGGTTCTTTCTGTTTTGCTTCTTAAAGAATCACTAGTATTTATAAATTGATACTTTATTTATTATTCATAAGATCATTGTTTCTGTGACCATGTTAATTCTACATTTTTTTAAAGATACACACAAAAAAGTATTTTAATTGTCTCATGTCTCCTTAATTCTTTAAAAGTTATCAGTTTGCTTCATAGAGCACCACAGTCTGGTGCATTCATACCACCTTTGCAGACTATTTCTATGCAAGAATCAGCACATCGCTATACTGCATTCACCTCTGGGAGGAAACAGCAGCCAACTGACTCCTGGCACAGAAGTAGGAACAGAAGAAATTTTGGCCAGCAAATATGTTGCATATATATACGGCTGTTAATCATGTTCAGTATGAAGTTGTTTTACAAAGTTCTTACAGCACTAAAACTTGTTTTTTTTTCCTTAATAGAGCCAACAGCTAACCCACTAAAAAGCAACATAGGTAGAAAGAACATATTTATATCCTACGTCTAATTTCCATCTTTTTAAAATCTTCTTCACTAGAATTCATGTGTAATTTTTTAGGAAATAATTCAGTCAATGTGTTCTTTATAATTACTACCAATAAATTCAGGGAGCAGTGGTGTTAACCATTCATTTAGCTCAACAGAACCTGAAATTTGTCCCCAAATTCTCTTTGAAAAGTAATTCTCCAAGACATAATTTTTATTTGTTATTATTTTAGAGCATGGAGTTCATTTCTGCATGAAAATATGACAAACACATACATTCATAAAAAACAAACACATTGTACACTGAATTTTAGCCATATTCAATTTCCAATAACCCCAATAGACCTTCCTTCTTCTCAATAACCTCCCTAATATTTAGATTTCTTATTTAATAGTGTTACTATTTCTGTCTTGAAATATCTTAAGCAAAGTAACTTGTGGAATAAAGAGTTTATTTGGCTTATAATTCTAGGTTGCTGCTCATCATTGAAGAAAGTTTGGACAGGAACTCAAGCAAGGAAGAAATCTGGAGGCAGGAGATGGGTAATGGATACTGGTTTGTTCATCATGACATTCTTTGCTTTCTTAGAAAGCCCAGGACCAGCAAATCAGAAGTGGTACCACTCATAATCCCTAATTAAAAAAATATTTTCCAGCTAGATTTTATGGTGTCATTTTCTCAACTGTAGTTCTTTATTTCAGGTAACTCTAGCTTGTGTCAAGTTGAAGTAAAAGTAGCCAGCACAATCGACTCCTTGCCAACTTAACATGCAAACGTGTTCCTACTAAGTCATAAGCTTTCCTTTCTTGTTCTCCCTCAACATGATACATTAGCATCAATTTTAAAAGTCTCAGTCTTTAAAAATTCAAGCAGTTGGAAATTCAGTCTCTTTAAAATAGCCGGTCCCTTTTAAAATCCAAAGTCCTTTAAAATTCAAAGATTCTCAATGTGGGCTCATGTAAAATCAATAATAAATTAAATACCTTCTCACTTCAAAAAGGAAAGACCAGGCTTTAGTCACTGTTTAAACAATTCAAAACCAAATTTCAACAGTATAAATAACTCACCATCTAAGGTTTGTGATTTACTCAATATCTTCTGGGCTCTTCCAAAGCCTTTTGCCATTTATCTGTCTCTACCTTCTGCAGAAGGTACATAGAGCTTGGGCTCCACTGCAACACTACTGCTGTTCTTGGAGGATATCATATAGTATTGGCATCTCTAAAATTCTGGAGTATTCTATTAAAACTGGGCTGCACTTTCACTAGTAGCCCTTCCCAGGAACTCGTCATGGTGACAAGATTTAAATTCTTTGCATGACCCCTTCAATTCTGTGTCTTCAACTACTGCTGAGTGTGTACCTTCACCAATGTCCTCTCCTGGTCTGTCCTAGTGCCAAGTCTCAGCTACTTAGTATCCTTCAGGCCTTCAAGAATAGAACCACCATGGTGACTTATTTTTCTTCATTTTTGTTATTTTATTTATTTCTTTACATTTAAACTGATATCCCACTTCCCAAGTTCCCCTCCACAAACCCCCTATCTATTTCCATTTCCCCATGCCTCTAAGAGTGTGCTCCCCACCTACCCACCCATTCCTGCCCCAGCAGGAATTCCCATACCCTGGTACATTCAGCCTCCATAGGACCAAGGGGCTCTTCTCCCAGTGATACCCAAAAAGGATACATATTCAACTGGAGCCATGGGTCTCCTCGTGTGTACTCTTTGGTTGGAGCTTTAGTCCCTCTGAGGTTTGGGGAGTCGGCTTGATTTATATTGTTGTTCTTCCTATGGGGTTACAAACCCCATTAGCTCTTTCAGTCTTGCCCTAACTTCTCCATTGGGGTCCCCGAGCTCAGTTCTATGTTTGGCTGTGTGCATCTGTATCGGTATTGGTCAGGCTCTGGCAGAGCTTTCCTGGGGACAGCTATACCAAGCTCCTGTCAGCAAGCAAATACTTATTGGCATCAACAATAGTGCCTGGGTTTGGTGTCTGCAGATAGGATGTATCCCTACCTAGGAGCAGTCTCTGGATGACCTTTTCTTCAGTCTCTTTGTCCCTGAATTTCCTTCTGACAGGAGGAATTTTGGGTTGAAATTTTTTAGATGGGTGGCTGACCCATGCCTCCACTGTGGGCCCTGTCTATCCACTAGTATGGTCTCTATAGGTTCTATCTCCTCATTGTTGGGTATTTTAGCTAATGTCCTCCCTGTTTGGTCCTGGGAACCTCTTGGGTTCCTGGCATCTGTGACTTTCTAGTGGCTGACCCACTTCACACTCCTTCAATTCTACACACCTCCTTTCAAAATCCTCCCTCATTTATTCACGAATCTGAACTCCTTTCTTTTTCTTCCCTCTCCTGTCTCCCTCCCAGATTCCTATTTCCTTCTACTTCTTGTGATTATTTTCTTCCCCCTCACCAGTGTGACTTTTATAAATTGGACTTATTTTATATTATAAATTTATAAAAGTCTGGCTGACAGCATGAGGCGCAATATTGGCTGACTCTAGAACACAGAATCTATATGCTGATTCACAGAAAAGACTTCCTAAAAGATTTCACTGCAATGAATGTTGATCTCTTAATCACAACTAATTTCTCCACTCCAACTACCCAGTATGAATTGTTCTAGTAACTAAAGATTTTATCTCAGTGCTTCTAGTCTCTTTAATCTCACAATTCTTCAGGTGACCAAAAACAACATATTCATCATAATAAAGGCCCAATAGAGTCTTTCCTTTTCTTTAACCAGGCCCCCATTGTCTTCACTGCTCTCAACATTCTCATCATCTAAGTACCCATAGAACTCACTGAACTCCTAACAATCAATGGCTTTCTTAGCTCAAAATTCTAAAGTTCTTTCACAGTCCTCCATAAAATGACAAAGAATACTCTACTACTCCTGAATCTTGGTACCAACTTGTTTTATTGAGGATTTATACAGCTATGACAAAACATCATGACAGAAGATACAGGGGCAAGAGTTGTTTGATTTACAACCAAGTTGCTATTCATTATTATAAGAGTGCTGGATAGGATATCCAAAGGGCAGAAACATGAAGGCCAGAACTGATACAGAGGCCACAGAAGCTTAAGGACTTCTTGCACTTGGGATTCTCAGACTACTTTCTTATAGAAACCAGGACCGAAAGCCCATGAATTGTATGACTTACTATGGGATGGACTTTCTTCCATCAAGCAATAATTAAGAAATTGCCCTCCAGCTGGATCTTATGGAGGCATTTTCTTTGTGTTATGCATGTTGGGAATCAAACTGTAGTTCCATGTTCACTACTTCCTCCATCTCAGTGTATACAGATGCAGCTGCACTTCAAGCTGAAAAATGAAGCACAGTCCATAATTGGTAGCATTCTACAGAATCCTGGTTTAGTTAGGAGTGAGTGTTCTGGGGCAGGGTAGGGGGAATGAGAGGCCTTCTACAAAGATCTTTGTGTTACAGCTCCTTTAGAGGAAGACCTTCAACAGTATTCAATGAAACAGCTCTAGTAGAAGATCTTAGCTTGGGCTTTTGATTGGCATGGGCTTGTATGATGACATACTTTAGGGGTGAATCAGGAGTATATATGGACCTTGGAGATTAGGAAGGAGTAAAAGAAAATCATAAGTGAAAATCCCTCATTTATATAAAGAAGTATTCCAGAAGTACCAGATATTTTCTGGGCAGGTTCTTAAGGGGAGCATGGAGTTTCTAGTTCTGCTTAGGTAGAGGATGTTGGAAATCTGAATCCCCAGACTAATCTAGAGAAGGGAAAGCTCTGCTGGTAAACAGAGCCCTCCACTTTGTGCAGAGTTCAAAAAAGCTATCAGATAATGGTAGATTGTGACATTAATTAGCAGATTTCCCCACATTTTTCAGTAGATATTTTCTCCTTTCAGATAACTCTAGCTTGTGTCAAGTTAATATAAAATCAGCCAGCACACCTTTACTATCTACTGAGTTTAGTGAAGGCTATGTAAATTCAAGTAAGTGTGAGTTATTTAGTGGTACAATTTATCAATTGTTTAATATTTCAGAAAATATCAGTCTATCCCCTAGTATGCTTAATTGTCCATAGACCCTCAAGGAGGGGTAATACCTCATATTCCTACTCAATGAATGATGAACTTGTGTCCTTATCAATTACGTTCAGGTCTTGCGATAATAACAAGAGCTACACTGAGTTTATAAGTGTGAATGCATGCTATGTACAAAAGACAATTTCATAGCTCTGATCTTTACTCTGGGTCTTAACGACTTTATTTTTCTTTTCACTGATGTCTACTGAGTTGTACTGGAAAGTGATAATACAGATATCTGTCTTATCAAATTATTTTCTGTACAATGACATTTTGTGAGTCTCTGCATTAGCCACAACCCATTGTAAAATGAAGACTCTCTGGTAAAGACTGAAAGCAGAACATACTTATCAATATAGAAGTATATATTTAGAAGACAATTTGGCACAATGTCCATTTATCAAAATAACAGTTGTAAGATCTCCCTAGGTCTTATGGACACCCCATCCATGGGTTCTTGATTGTGATTACACTAATATGTTTGAGATCTTTTCTATAGAAAAGGCTTAAAATACAAAGATAAGTAGGTCAATTAGTAAGATACAACGATACCATTATTGCAATGCTAGGCATTTCTTGCCAGACAGGTTATTATTTTTGCTCATAGAATGTACACACTGGTAAAACAATATTTTATGCCTCCCAAAAGTTTTTCTAGCTCCTTCCTGAACTATAAAAGCTATCTGGCAAAAAATGAAATATAATCTAAGATCCATAAGGATTACTTAATATCTTGTAATGTATGTGGTAACTTCAGCAATACTATCTTTATAAAAATGTTTTCAGTAAGTGGATTAATTGATTGTACTTTTAAAGAAAAAATGAAGATCCTCAAGTTTATATCATTCTTTGGTATATAAGGATTCACAAAGCTTTAAAAATTCTATTTCACTAATTTCTACAAGATAAAAGTACTTAATTGTTATTACTCTGTTATCACAAATACCCAGGCAAAATATGTTTAGAATACTTTTTCTTCATTCTACACATATACAGGTGCTGCAGGTATATTCCATAGTGTATTCACCATCTGTGTTGTTGATGACACTTTTTAGATGAGTGACGATAGAAAAAACTGAAAAGAACCTTAAAATTAAAACATTATAATACAAATATATATACATACATGTGTGTGTGTTTGTGTGCATGTGTGTGTATGATGTATGTAATATCTATATATATATTGAATTTTGAAATCTCACAGGAAAATAACTAGTCAAGATTTGGCAGGGAATATTTGGAATACATATTTATTCACCGAGTTCAAGATTTTTTTTTTGAAACATAATGGAAAAACAATGAAGTTATTACAATATTATTAAATTTGGCATGATTAGATTTTCACTTTAAGAAAAATATTCTCATTTCAGTACAGTGAAATGCTTAACATAGAATAAAGAAAACTGAAAACCAATAGGAAGCTACTGCAGAATAAGGATATTCTTAAATAAAAAGTATAGAAAGTCAAGACTAAGTATTTCAATGTGGATGTATTCAAGGAACCACCAATGTAATAATTTGTGATTGAGTAAATCAAAAAAAAATGTCAAGAGTGAGTGTAAGTACTTTAGCTGTATCCTGGATAATTTTATGTCAACTTACACAAGTTTTATTGATTTGGAAAGCAGTATTCCTAATTCTAAAAGTGCTTCCATAGTATTCATCTGTAGGCAAATCAGTACTTTTTATTTATTTGTTTGTTTATTTATTTATTTATTTATTTATATCCAAAATGTTTTCCACCTACCCAGTGGTCCCCCCACACACAGAATTTGTCACAGCATTCCCCTCCTATTCAACCCTGAAAGGGTGCACCAACTCTTCCAATGCCCCAGACTTCCTCTTTGAATATCAAGTCTCTATAAGTTTATCTGCATCTTCTCCTACTGACAGCAAGCAAGGCACTCCTCTGCTACATATGTGCTGGGTCATCCTACCAATCCTTCTAATCTTTTTGGTTGGTGGCTTAGACTCTGGGAGCTCCCAGGGTTTCAAGTTAGTTGACACTTTTGATCTTCCCATAGAGTTGTCATCCTTTTCAACACCTTCAATCCTTCCCCTAACTCTTCCATAGGGGTCCCAGACTCCAGACCAATGGTTCACTGTTAAGTATTTGTATATGCATCTGTCTCAGTCAGCTGCTGGTACTGCCTCTCAGAGGACAACCATGCTAGGCTCTGGTCTAGCACAACATAATATCAGTAATAGTGTCAGGGTTTGGTGCCCTCCAAAGTGATGGATCACAAGTTGGGCTGGTCACTCAAGGGCCTTATCTTCTATCTCTGCTTCATTTTTATCTCATCATTTTCAAAATTAATGATTAATGTGGGAAGTCCTAGCCCATTATGGGTAGTGTCATCCCTGGGCATGTGAGCATGGAGTGTTATGAGAAATCATGCTGACCAAGTTAGGGGGGAAAATGCATGTAAGTTGCCTTCCTACTAGGACTCTGTATCAGCACCTGTCTCAAGATTCCTGCCCTGATTGAATTCCTTTCTTAAGTTACTTCAACAATGGACTATGATGAAGAAGTTTACCCAAAGTATTTTTTTCTTTCTAAAGTTCCTTTTTGGTCATGGCATTTTATCCAAGCAATAGAAACACTAGGACAAGCTAAAACAAGTGTTCAGATGGTGTAGTAATTATCCAAAAAGAGGAGGCAGGAATATTTTCTAAAATGTGATAAGCATTATCTTGAATTAATGATTTTTCATTCTAAAATTTAATTTTTTTATATACAACTGGTTGTTTCCTAATAAAATTTTAAAATAATGGCATCAAACTTAAATTGAAAAGATTTGGGTTCATAATATTTAAAAAATTCATCCAATGCTCACATGATACTTGCCTTTAGGTCTGTAATCAAGTACTTCTTCATGTTGGGAGTATATGACAGAGGAAACTTTTCAACAGATATCACCCAGGAAGAAAGAAACAGAAACAGTAAGGACAGGATCCCAATATCATATTGAGAACCATACCATAAATGGATAATTCCCTGCTATTTAGTTCTATCATGAAATATAAGGTGTGACACTATTCCTCAGGAAGCATGAACTATCATCTATTTAACCCACACAGACAAGCAACATAAAAATCCCAGCAAAGTCCAATTGGTAAATCAGCAATTTTGCCACCAGTAGAAATGTAAATATTAATGAAAGGTAAGTTACAGTATCAGACATCACTAAAGATAGCTACATCACCAACTGCCTCCCACCCACTTGGCATAGATGACAACTTCATGAAAGCTAGAGTCCTGGATATCACTATACAAGCTATAGACAGTTTGACAGTTTGGAGAATTTGTTTTCCAGATTGTTCAGCTGTACTGATTCTTTCCTAGGCATCCCAGCTTGTCTCTGCCTCTTGCAGGCAGCTAGAAATAGTCTTAGTTAATCTGGTCAGTTTCAGGTACCCCTTAAAACTACTGGCTTGTTTAATTCCAGAGTTTATTGAACTTCTCTAAAAGATGGACTATATTCTCCCCCTCAAGAACATTCTGTTTATTAAATATGTTCCCTCCAAATATGTTATCTAAGAGTAAATTGCTACAGGGTATGCACAAATTCACTTAGTTCTAAAACATTAACAAATTAATATGGAAAAAAAATAAATTTCCAGAATTGAAGTAAAATTAAACACATTAGAAAAAACTCTTTTCTTTTTATTTTCTTATTTTTAGAATAAACACTTTCAGGAATATATCAAGGTAAACAAAATTAGAAAAATAAAAAACATTATTATTATTATCACTATTACTTTCATTCATTTACATTTCAAATGATATCCCACTTTCTGGTTACCCCCTCCACCAAACCTCCATTCCATGATATCCTACTTCCCAGTTACCCCTCTGCCACCCCTGTATCCCACATCTGCCCTTTCCCCTTCCATTTTGCCTGTATATAAAATAACTCACTAAATGCTAAAAAATGAATTTTCATTCATTCCAAATGAAATTACTATATATAAAAATACTCTATAAAATAAAATTTGGCATTAAATTACAAAAATATGAACAATACTAAGAAGTATTAAGACTGAGAATTGATATATTTTCAGTATGCTATATATTTCAACAATGGGTCCATTTGCTTCATTCACATTTCTTGCTACTCAGGCTATATTAGTCTACCATATTTAAGGATGCTCAATGAACATCACAATCCAAGCATATAGGTGAGAACTTCACAAAACACACAGAAATCATTCCTTAAGTTAGAGAAAATATCCTTTTAACTAAAATGCATTGTTATCTGAAATATATTTTTAAATATTTCTTTATAGATTTCCTAATATTATTAATTTGTGCATATGAATATTTTGATAGCATGTATACTTGTCCACTATTATGGATCCCTGATGGAAGGATATTATTACCTGATTCAAGGATGGATGGATACTTGGTTAGAAGAAAATATTTGAATCTTTGGGCCTGTTATAGATGCTCTTGAACTGCCATGTGAATGCAAGAACAGAAAGTGCTCAACCTTTGAGCCAAATTTCCAGCTCCAGAAATAACATTTTTAAGAGGGCATAATTTCCCTCTCCTGGATCATGCTGGCCAGAACAGACACCCAGCTGGTCTACTCCACCTGTGGAAAAAACACTTCCCGAGATATCCTAGACAGGTGACTGCCCTCAGAACTGCAGGTAAGATCAGTAGACCACTGCCCTATGCCCTAGAGGCACAACTGGCAGCAGGAAGCCCGTAGGGCACACCTGGCAAAAAAGCCCTGCCCCTGAGGAAAGCCACTCCTCTGCCCCTCTCCTGTATCACTGTGACCTGAGTAAACACCCAGCTGGTCTGCTGCCCTGTGGAAAACACATCCAGAGACATCTTAGACAGACCACTGCCCTCAGAGTTTCAGCCTAGAGGAGCCACTGGACTCAGAGCTGCAGACACCATATCCTGAGACATCCTAAAAGAGCAACTACACTCAGAGCAGCAAACACTTAGCTGGCCTACTATCATGGAGTCACCATATCCTGAGATATCCTAGAGGAGCCACTGTACAAAAAACCGCTGGAGTTCAGGATCACAGACACATCTGGACCACGAGGAGTTCTGACACAACTAAGATAGCTGGAAAGGCAGACTCCAGTCAGAACCAGTGAGTGCAAGTAACACTAGAGCTTACCAAATGGGGAAAGGAAAGCATAAGAATGTAAACAACAGAAACCAATGTTACGTGGCAGCACCAGTACCCAGTTCTCCCAACATAGTAAGTCCTGAACACCACATCACACAAGAAAAGCAGGATTCAGAATTACAATCACTTCTCATAATGATGATAGAGGACTTTAAAAAGGACATAAACAATACTCTAAAGAATTTGAAGAGAACACATGTAAACAGGTAGAAGCCCTTAAAGAAATGCAAGAAAACATAAGCAAACAGGTGAAAGATTTACACAAAACCATTCAGGATCTAAAAATGGAAGTAGAAACAATAAAGAAATCTCAAAGGGAGACTACCCTGAAGGTAGAAAACCTAGGAAAAAGATCAGGAGTCATAGACACAAGCATCACCAACAGAATACAAGAGATAGAAGAGAGAATCTCATGCACAGAAGATACCATGGAAAACATTAACACAACAGTCAAAGAAAATGTGAAATGCAAAAAGCTCCCAACACAAAACATCCAGGAAATCCAGGACACAATGAGAAGACCAAACCTAAGGATAATAGGTATAGATGAGGGTTAAGACTCCCAACTTAAAGGGCCAGCAAATATCTTCAACAAAATTATAAAGGAAAACTTCCCTGACCTAAAGAAAGAGATGTCCTTAAATACACAAGAAGCCTACAAAACCTCAAATAGACTAAACCAAAAAAAAAATACCTCCCGGCACATAATAATTAAAACATCAAATGTACAAAACAAAGAAAAAATACTAAAAGCAGTAATGGAAAAAGGTAAAGTAACATATAAAGGACGACCTATAAGAATTACATCAGACTTCTCACCAGAGACTATAAAAGCCAGAAGATCCTGGAGTTATATTATACAGACTCTAAGAGATCACAAATGCCAGCCCAGACTACTATACCCAGCAAAACTCTCAATCACTATCGATGGAGAAACAAAGATATTCCATGACAAAATCAAATTTACACAATATCTGTTCACAAATCCAGCACATCAAAGGATAATGGACTGGAAACTACAACACACGGAGGGAAACTACAACCTAGAAAAAGCAAGAAAATAGACTTCCAACAACCCCAAAAGAAGACACTTACACAAACATAATTCCACCTCTAATAACAAAAATAACAGAAAGAAAAAATCATTTTTCCTTAACATCTCTTAATATCAATGGACTCAATTCTCCAATAAAAAGACATAGACTATCAGACTGGATATATAAACAGGACCCAGAATTTTGCTGCATACAGGAAACACATCTCTGTGACAAAGACAGACACTACCTAAGAGTAAAAGGATGGAAAACAATCTTCCAAGAAAATAGTCCCAAGAAACAAGCAGAAGTAGCAAGTCTAATATCAAACAAAATTGAGCTTCAACCAGAAGTAATCAAAAAAGATAAGGAAGGACATTACATACTCATCAAGGAAAAAATGTATCAAGAAGAACTCTCAATTCTGAACAACTATGCCCAAAATGCAAGGGTACCCACATACACAAAAGAAACTTTACTAAAGCTCAAAGTATACATTGCATCTCACACAATAATAGTGGGGGACTTTAACACCCCACTTTAAGCAATGGACAGATCATGGAAACAAAAACTAAAAGGAGACACAATGAAACTAATAGAAGTTATGAAACAAATGGATTTAGATATCTATAGAACATTTCATCCCAAAACAAAAGAATATCTTTTTCTTAACACCTCATGGTACATTCTCCAAAATAGACCTTATAATTGGTCACAAAACAGGCCTCAACAGCTACAAAAAGATTGAAATAATCCCTTGTACCCTATCAGACCACCATGGACTAAAGTTGGTCTTTAATAATGACAAAAACAACTGAAAGCCCATATAAACGTGGAAACTGAACTCAGTGATGACTTGGTGAAGGAAGAAGTAAAGAAAGAAATTAAAGATTTTTAGAATTTAATAAAAAGGAGGACTCATCATACTAAAAGTTGTGGGACTCCATGAAAGCAGTACTAAGAGGAAAACTCATAGCTCTAAGTGCTTACAAAAAAAATGGAGAAAGCATATACTATCAACTTGACAGCACACCCGAAAGCCTTAGAACAAAAAGAAGCAAATATACTGAAGAGGAGTAGACGGCAGGAAATAATCAAACTCAGCACTAAAATCAACCAAGTAGAAACAGAAAGAACTATACAAAATATCAACAAAACCAGAAAATCAACAAAATAGATAAACCCATAGCCAGACTAATCAAAGGGCACAGAGACAGTATGCAAATTAATAAAATCAGAACTGAAAAGGGAGACATAACAACAGAAACTGAAGAAATTAAAAAAAAAACCCATCTGATCCTACTACAAAGGACTATACTCAACAAAATTGGATAATCTGGATGAAATCGACAATTTTCTAGACAGATACCAGGTACCAAAATTAAACGAGGAGCAGATAAACCATCTAATCAGTTCTATAACCCCTTAAGAAATTGAAGCAGTAATTAAAAGTCTTCCCACCAATAAAAGTCCAGGACTAGGTAGTTTTGGTGAAAAATTCTATCAGACCCTCATGGAAGACTTAATACCAATTCACATCAAACTATTCCACAGAATAGAAACAGAAGGAACACTACCCAATTCATTCTATGAAGCTACAGTTACGCTCATACCTAAACCTCACAAAGCAGCAACAAAGAAAGAGAACTACAGACCAATCTCACTTATGAATATTGATGCAAAAATACTCAATAAAATTCTCGCAAACTGAATCCAAGAACACATCAAAACAATCATCCATCATGATTAAGTAGGTTTTATTCCTGGAATGCAGGGATGGTTCAATATTTGGAAATCCATCAATGAAATCCACTACATAAATAAACTTAAAAAAAAAAAAACTCACATAATCATCTCTCTGGATGCCGAGAAAGCATTTGACAAAATTAAATATTCTTTCATGTTAAATGTGATGGAAAGATCAGGAATTCAAGGCACATACCCAAACATAGTAAAAGCAATATACAGCAATATATAGCAAGCCAGTAGTCAACATCAAAGGGTACAGAGAGAAACTTGAAGTAATCCCACTAAGATCAGGGAGTAGACAAGGCTGCCCACTCTCACCCTACCTATTCAATATAGTATTGGAAGTTCTATCCAGAGCAATTAGACAACAAAAGGAAGTTAAATGGATACAAAGAGAAAAGGAAGAAGTCAAAATTTCACTATTTGCAGATGATATGATAGTATAACTAAGTGACCCTAAAACTTCCACCAGAGAACTCCTAAACCTGATAAACAACTTCAGCAAAGTGGCTGGATATAAAAATCAACTCAAACAAATCAGTAGCATCCCTCTACTCAAAAGATAAACACACTGAAAAAGAAATTAGAGAAATGAGACCATTCACAATAGTCACAAATAATATGAAATATCTTGGAGTGAATCTAACCAAGCAACTGAAAGATCTGTATGACAAGAAGTTCAAGTCTCTGAAGAAAGGAATCGAAGAAGATCTCAGAAAATGGAAATATCTTCCATGCTCCTGGAATGGCAGGATTAACTTAGTAAAAATGGCCATATTGCCTAAAGCAATCTACAGGTTCAATGCAATCCCCATCAAAATTTCAAATCAATTCTTCACAGAAATAGAAAGAGCAATTTTCAAATTCATTTGGAATAACAAGAAACCCAGGATAACGAGAACTATTCTCAACAATAAAAGAACTTCTGAGGGAATCACCATCCCTGACCTCAAACTGTAGTGCAGAGCAGTAGTGATAAAAACTGCATGGTATTGGTACAGAGACAGGCAGGAAGATCAATGGATTAGAATTGATGATCCAGAAATGAACCCAGACACCTATGGTTACTTGATCTTTGACAAAGGAGCAAAAAGCATCCAGTGGAAAAAGGACAGCATTTTCAACAAATGGTGCTGGATCAACTGGAGATCAGCATGTAGAAGAATGCAAATCAATCCATTCTTATCCTCTTATACAAAACTCAATTCCAAGTGGATAAAAGAAATTCAAATAAAACCAGATACACTGAAACTAATAGAAGAGGTTGGGAAGACACTCGAATACTTAGGCACAGGGGAAAAGTTCCTGAACAGAACACCAGTGGCATATGCTTTAAGATCAAGAATTGACAAATGGGACCTCATAAAATTGAAAAGCTTCTGTAAGGCAAAGGACACTGACAATAGGACAAAACAGAAACCAACATATTGGGAAGTGATCATTACCAATCCTAGATCTGATAGAGGGCTATTATTCAATATATACAAAGAACTCAAGAAATTAGATTCCAGAAAACCAATTAACCCTATTAAAAATGGGGTACAGAGCTAAACAAAGAGTTATCATCTGAGGAAACTTGAATGGCCGAGAAGCACTTAAAGAAATGTTCAACATCCTTAGTCATCAGGGAAATGAAAATCAAAACAACCCTGAGATACCACCTCATACCAGTCAGAGTGGGTAAGATTAAAAACTCAGGGTATAGTAGATGTGCAAAAGTATCATGCCTACAGATTTCCAAAGCAGGTTTCCTGTAGTAATCTGAACCAGGTTTTCTGCATGTATATTTTGGCCTAGTTTGGTGTTTATGGAGGACTCCTAACTGTTGGATTGTTTGTGTCTATTACTTTGTTTGCACTTGAGACACTTTCCAAATGTTGGTTTGTTTTTCCTTGTCTAGATGTGAGTGTTTTGCCTTGACTTACTGTATTTTTATTGTTGTCTCTTGGAGACTTCTCCTTTCTTAAGGGAGACAGAGGGTTGTAGATCTTGGAGAGAGGAGAGGAGTCGGGTGAGGAACGAGCTAAAAAGATTGAAGAGAGAAAATTATTGTACAAGAGATGAATCTATTTTCAAATTTAAAATGATTAATATCATAAAAATGTTGAAAAGTATTAGGCATCTTCACTTAAAATATTCTATATATTAGAACAGGATATTTTAGAGATATTTTTTCATATAGACACAATATTATTACCAGTATTACTATTAATTTATAAGAAAACTGAATGTTATCATAATGCACTGACTAAGGTAATATAGAAGTAGACAGCCCAATTTTTTTTTCAATTGTTTCCTCATAACACTCCTCTGAAATAATAATAGTAAAGTGTTTATTGTAGATCATTTAAGGCCTCTTTTTATCTCTACATAAAGGAATAAATAAGTAGCATGATACATATTTATCTGTCTGATTTTTGAGTTTGTTTTGTGAATATAATCATGTTTACATTTTCAAACATATTTTTAAGTAACTGTTTTTTGTGACTTGCTATTATTCATTAGCTGATTATATTAACTTTTCTTCACTAAAAAGGCACTGATATTAAACTTGCTTCTGTTCTCATACTATGGTTATAAATGATATTTTATTAATATATTTTGTATATGCATCCAGTTTGGTGACCACTAATATATCTAAGATGAAGAAGACTGACTTCATGATGACTCATATTTTACATTTTAATATATAGTCATATTTTTACCAGTTTAAACATAATGATTCAGAATTTAGCAAAGACTACATGAAATCACTTATTTCTATACCATTAGTAATAGTTTATAATTTTTGTGTCAGTATTTTATGCATGCTACTTCATTTGTTGAAAATAGTGACTGCAAACACATATCACATTTTAATATTATAACATTTCTCTTTTTCCTTTCCTTCATGCAAACACCCTCCTGCATACATGTCACAGTCTTTGCCAAGACTATGAAATCTCTTTTCATTAAATGTTATAGAATATATATATTAGAATATATATATCGAATAATATATAATATACAATAATATATATATTATATATATATATATATATATATATATATATATTATATATATATTCTTGTAAGTCTATACAATGATACTTGTTTGTATTATGGTTATTTTAGGAGACTCTACAATCAGTTATTAACTAAACCAATACTCTCCCTAACAAAAATCTGTAGACAATTGTTTTTATGGGCACAGATATCATGACTGGAATTAGAATTGGAACAATTCTATAGTTGGATAGATAATTATACTGTTTATAATTTTGGATATATTCTTCTATGTACATGGATTTTGCATGTTTCATTTGATGGCTAATTTTAAGCACAACTTAATGTTTTTACTGTGCCATTACCATTTTCCATTTAAACAATTGTAAGTTTAATAGCTTTAACAAACTTTATCACATAGATGTACAATGTTGTTTTTAAGTTTTTTATGTGTGTAATTTTTTCTTTATATAATCACACAAAAATATAAATGTGTGTTAAACTGTAAGAATGGATAGATGGTGAACAATGGATATCTAAGACAGTGAACTCAATTTACAAGAGTAAAGGTACATTTTATTTTGCTTATGTGTTTGATTATTTAATTGGTTTTATATTTTGCAAATTTTGTGTTTGTATACTAGTACTGTGATTCTTTTCCTCCCTCATTATTCTATCCCCCTTTTCCTCTCAACCTGTCTTCCATTATCACACTTTAATATACAGTTCTTTGGCAGAATACTTCATTGAAAATTCTTATATCTAAATATTTTACATTTTCAATCTTACTTTTAAGATTTCTGGAGATTACAGTACTTACTTTAATGTATTTTTTGTCCTTCTACACCTACTTCTCCTGATTTTTAGTTTGCTATAGTGCTGAATTACTCAGCATAATTATGACAATCAGAAGAGAAATGTCTCCATAGGCTCAAGCATTTAAAAACTTGATTGCAAGTTGATGCTCTCTGTGAGATGTTATGAGATGTTTCAACATAGCTTAAGGAAGTATATCACTTTTGAAGAGTTTTTTAGGAGTTTATTGCTGTGCCCAACTTCCAATTTGTCCATCTTATTTTCTCTTTATAGTTGTGGATTTGATATGTTGGGTTCTTGCTACTATTCTTAGGCTTCTACTTGTTGATGTGTTTCCCTGGCACAGTAAACAACAATTCCTCAGAACATCTAATAAAGTGTTAATACTATCTTACTTAATGTGTTTTTGGCCATGGTGTTTTATAAATGCAACCCAAAAATTAATGATAAGAAATATTCTAGTCTATGTTGTTTGGCAATGACCACTACCAGGTGATATTTACAAACAATGTGTAAAACATTTTTAGTCACTCTTATTTAATAAGTAGTCAAATCATTACTGTTGAACTCACTCTTAGTAGTACTAACTTTGTGTAGTTAGAATCTTTATTCTGTTTATAAATTATTCTTGCAGTATAATAATTCTAAAAGCATTTACTCACAGGGGACTATATTGAATGTTGTACTCTAATTCTTGTCACTTTACTTACATTAATATTTGTGAAGGTACAATTCAATGTCTTAATGTTTTTAATTCATCTCATGTGTCTTAATTAGTTATGCACACATTTTTATTTACTTTAAATACTATTTTATCTGATAATTTTGTCTGATAAATATTTAATCATTATGCCAAAATTTAGTTTCAGATAATGCAATTTTCTGTGATTTATTTGGGAACTAAGTATACATTATTATTCAGACAAATCAATAATCTTTATTTTAACATCTATCCTATGTATTATAAGCCACAGAAAAGAATTTAGTAAATGAGAGGAATACTTGTACTAACTGAAATGTACTTTATGCAATACAAATATAGTAATGTTTAAACATTATGTAGTACTGATATTATAATAACTTAGATACAAATAATTTTCTAACTTTCACAAACTTTACTTTACCCAGTTTATACATGAGATTTTGAATCACAGATAAGAAAATTATCCAACATCATAGAAAAATTATAATGTAAAATCAACTACCATTTGTTAAATATTACATTGCATTCACAAGATACTAGATTATAGATAATGAGCTCATCAGCTCTGATTACTGAACATTGAAAATAGGCATAGCTAAACTCATTTCCAGTTGAAGAAAACCAGATGAAGGAATGTTGTGTGCTATTATAGTACAGTTATCACTATTATAGAAATGTATTAAGTTTTGCAGACATTGACTCAAAGTGTATAAAACATACACACATTAAACTTTTACTCACAATCAAAAATTGAATTAGATGATTTTTAAGAAAATAGTTAGAACTGATTATTTTTCTTTTCATTGAAGGAGACATTTCCACAAAAACAATTGTCACATATTTTCTATTTTATTTGTGGAACATAAAAAACTAGACTATGGAGCTTAAAATGAAAGACATTACTAGGGACATGGCAAAGAATGGAGAAATGGGTGGCCTGATAAAAAATATTAATAAAGGAGTGGTTATGATAGAATATAATATATGTATTGAGTACTATAAGTGTACTTCTTATTCTTCAAATTAATATGCATGATTGAAAATATAATCCTTATTTTAGAGTGATATCATTGTGTTATTACATGTAGTACTTAATTATGTGATATTATACATTTTACTTTTCTGATAATTTATCCTTTCATATTGAAACACACAGCTTTGGTAGGAATGGCTTTTCTACGTGAAATTACTAGCTTATTTCTGAGAGTTAAAAAACATCGGGCAGCGGTGGCGCACACGTTTAATTCCAGCACTTGGGAGGCAGAGGCAGGCAGATTTCTGAGTTCGAGACCAGCCTAGTCTACAGAGTGAGTTCCAGGACAGCCAGGGCTACACAGAGAAATCCTGTCTCAAAAAAACAAAAAGAACAAAAATCAAAAAAATGAAAAACTCAAATCTTTGATATTGGAGAAAATATTTCAAATTGCACCTTTATTACTTACTATGTTTGGTTTGAACCATGGCCTTGTGCTTTAATAACAAATAATTTTTTTAAACTGAAAAATAGTTAATGTCTGCAGCCACAGTATATAACATAATATAGTATAATATTTCTTACTCTAGAATCTTAAATTATAGCATAGCCATTAACAGACAAAAGTAGACAAAGTCCATCATCATGAAAGGTTAAGAAAATGAATTTCAAGGTATTTGAGACAGTGATGATAAATGGTATTATTCTAGTCTATAAAACTCTAAATATGACCAAACCTGAACCTGTAAGTACTGAAAACTCATAAATCTATCAATAGCAAAATTATTAAACAATGTTCAATTTTATTTTACATAAGATCTACATTATCCTTTTTCTCATTACAATTGAATAATTTTAAGGGGAATCCGTTTCATACCATTATATTCACAAATATAAAAATTTATTATTTTATACTTACATAATTTCTTCAATAGTAATACATAATAAATATGCAAATTTTCAATTTGATTTTGTAGTTTACTTTTGTTTTTATTTGTGACTAAATGAATTCCACATATTGAATTGTTATTCTTATTCATTATTTTTTAAATATTATGTTTCATATCTTTGAAATATTTTCCTATTTAAATTATTGGTACAAAAAGCTGGAAACTTTTTAACTGTTCTGTAATCATAGGTTTCATGATTGCATCTCTGTGGTACTTTAGAACATGTTTCCTCATCCTTCTGATTACTTTTAAATTGGTCATTATATTCAAACTGTGTAGTATAATAGAGGATACACTGTCCCAATGTGGCAGTTTAAATTTAAATGAATTAAATTTGGATACAATTAAAATTTATTTTCTCATGTTGTCTACTTACATTTCAAGTGCTAAATAGGTCAATATGGCAAGTGGTTAAGCATATGAGATAATGTGGATTATAAATACAACAATTGCTATTACACAGTACTGAAAAAAGGTGGATAAAAGTAACAATTGTTTGAGTAACAGTTTATTCTACACAGGGATGTATACTTAATTGCATGGCACATACTTTACTTTGTTTATTCATTAATAAAAATTTGGGTGATTATAACCTAGATATTTAATTCACTTAGTTTTATAAAAGGTTGGCATTTACAATCATATATTTTTGCTATAAATTATCCGGAATATTTTTCTATATATAATGGTAAGAAATTTAAAGATGAGAACAAAATTCTTAAAATTGTCCTGTGATTTCAGGAAGTACTTCATGCCCATGTACTCTCATATCCTCTCTCTTTCTCTCTTTGTCTTCCTCTCTCTTCTTCTCTCTCTTCCTCTTTCTCTTCTTCTCTTTCTTCCCCTTTCTCTCCTTCTCTCTCTCTTCCTCTCTTTCTTTTTTTCTCTCTTCCTCTCTTTTCTTCTCTCTCTTCTCTCTCTTCCTCTCTCTTCTCTCTCTCTCTCACACCCACACACTCTAACACAAACACACACAGTTACCACAATAAATAAAATAAAATAAAAATTAAGTCCTTTGATTGACAAATATAAATAAATGTTACAAAACACTAGATACTAAAAGTGAATTTCATAAAATATATAAGCACATACACGATAATAGCAATCTCATATGGTAGTACCTACAATTTGTTCTGTTTTCAGAACTAAGTATATACTAGACAGAAGGAATTCTTACTGTTATTATAGAGTGTGTTAGCTCTCATGAGAGCAAGTGCTTATAAAACCATATGACTTCTGCCCAAATCACTATTTCTGATTTTATATTTTCCTATGTGCTCACTCTCACCTGAGATTCTATCAATATATTGCCATCTGTCATGATAATCTCATGTTATTTTTCAATTAATAGAATTATTAGTTTATCAAACTTCATTTGACTTTGTAAAATAAACCTAGTTTTTCTTTATGATACTACTCTAAAAGAGAAGCATTTAACAGATGGAAGATGAAACATAAAATTATTTCATATACACTTCTGAAATGCAATATTTCCATGCTGATAATAATATGTGTTATGTTTGCATTCATTCATGGTGTTGTTCTTTGTCAGAAATATTTTACATGTATCTTACTTTTTTTTAGAATTGATAATATAGCATTCTGATATGCTCACAGATTTTTTGACCTACAAGCAGGACTTTTCCCTCTCTCTCAATACCTGGCTATGTTTATTTTAAAGCTGACATCCAACCTAAGAGATTCACGGAGACAGAAATAGAATAGAAGAATAAGTAACACATCATTTGAAGTCACTGGTAGTCATCAAAAACAACTGCCCCCCCACACACACAAACACACATACACACACACACACACACACACACACACACACACACACACACACAGTGGGTAGCAGTTGAAAAGTCTTTACTATTTTTCTTCACCCATTTTCTCCTTCTTGAGAGTATTTTTCTTCTACATTACTATACAAAAACTGAAAGAATTCAATAGGTATGAGAAAAAGAAAATTCTCTTAACTGTGTTAGATTTTGACCCACAAATGTTCTTCAAAATGATCTGAGTTATACCATACAATGCAGGTAGAATGTTAAAAATTTCATCAAACACTCATATGAATATTGATGTACAATAAAATGGCTTTTGAGAAAAGATTATTAATTTTTTATTATATAATTTAAAGAAATATTATTAAAAATTATTAGGCAATTTTATTCCTTTTCTAATCAATGAAATTACAAATATAATCAGCCCTTATAACTAAATTGCCTTTGTTTGATATATATTTTTCTTCTCCTACTTATTCTTCAAATAATTACATTATTAGTCATTATATTTCAAATGTCACTTCTCATATCCTTACAATAAAAATTTATGTTCAGAGCAGAAATAATATCTTAGGTCTTATCCTACCAATTTATTCTGTCTAGTCACTCACAGCTATTTATATACACAATGATGATTTTCTGCATAGTTTAGTGTTACATAATGTTTATAAAAAGTACACTTAAATTTTTAATATTTTTCAGCATTATAATAATATTAGAGAACATATTATCTTCATGCTATGGTTTAAATATGGAATATTCTTAAAAGGCCCCAGAGTCAGTGCTATGGTCCTCAACTTGGCCCTAGTAAAATGTGAAAATTTAGAGATGTGATCTGTAATAGGGAACATATCTCAGGAAAAGGCTTGTCTACCATTTCTGACATCTTGATTGGATCCTCAGTCTCACACAGAGTCAAACAAACTAAAAGACTTCATGAGGCCTGGAAGGAAATAATTGTCCTTGAAGTGGATTTTTATTCCAAGATCCTTATGTGATCTTGGTCTTCCATTTAAAAGATGTGATATATGCCAGGCAGTGGTGGCGCACGCCTTTAATCCCAGCACTTGGGAGGCAGAGGCAGGCGGATTTCTGAGTTCGAGGCCAGCCTGGTCTACAGAGTGAGTTCCAGGACAGCCAGGGCTACACAGAGAAACCCTGTCTTGAAAAACCAAACCCCACCCCCCCCAAAAAAAAAAAAAACCAGATGCTCTTTAAACACTATTTCTGCACTACTGTGATATTCTGCCACTTCATTAAATGTCTAAAAGCAACCATTCTAAGTAATTGTGGATTGATAACTCCAAAACTGTGAGCTAATTAAAATGTTTCCCCCCTCAGTAACAGAAAGCTGACAATGAAATTTTACATTTGGACTGCAGAAAATATTCACATGTTTTTTGTTAGTATACTAAATCTGGAGGACAAACACATTTAAACACTCATAAAACAGAATATTCTAATTATTCTTTTCAATAATCCCCAGCAATTACTTAAATTGTCTTATATTAGGTCTGAATGTTTGCGTACTTGTCATGTTTAATAAAATTAACAAGTATTCGCTCTAATGTTGAATGAAAACAAGAGTACTTATTTTGTTTTAGTTTGCATGATTTGTTGAGGAGTAGGCTAATAGAGCAAATAGAGGTAAGAGTTAACAAAATTTTAACCTAATAGTAATAGTCAACATGAAGCATTTTCCTGAAAGTGAAAAAAAATGCAAATATACACAATGAGGTTCTTCATACATTCTATAGCTCTACATTATTCTATGAGCCATTGTTACATCTGTACTATTATACTTTGAGATTTTTGAAATCAATATTTTGGAGTCTCTGTATCTGTAAAATCTATTCATGGATCACTTCACATTCTACAACAATCTTTTATTTTACTCACACAGATATTATCAAATATTTAATTATTTTTTTGCTTACACAACACTCTACTACATGCATATAAGAACCACATTTTTGTTAGCTTTTAATCATTTAAAAATATTTAGATTATTTCCATTTCCTGGATACTATAAATTACACTATAAACAATATTAATATAAATATGTTTATTTAACATTCTAATTTTATTTCTTTGAATAAGTACAAAGTAGTCAGATCAACAAACTATAATGTAGTTTTAATTTTATTTATGACAAAAACTATACAGGTTTCCATAGTTGCTTAGAATGCAGATTTTCTTTTAAAGAAAACAGACACTATATTGGAAAAGCATCTTATAAAATTGCCTATCAATTTGAACAAGTATATTGTTTTCATGTTTTTCTTTACTTTAGAGTAATAACAGGGATGTCTTTGGGAAAGGTTAAATCAGAATTTTGTCTGTTGATAAACACTTATAAAGATAATAATGATGATTATAAAATATTTTAAATAGAGTTATATGGTTGGTGTTTTTTATTATTATTTTAAGACCATCCTTGTTTTATTGGAGTTGTTCTCTCTAAAGACTAGCTTTCAGAATTTTTCTTTTTCTCTTTGCAATAATAAAAAATACAAGTGATAGACAACACAGGAAAGTTTCACAGTGCTTCCCCACCATCACCATAAGCTCTATTAATTTCTCTCCCAAGGTGGCCTGCAGAGCTCCAGAAATACGCTGGTTGGGCCCTGCCCTACCTATGCCCTGCCTGTCTGGTTCACTAGAGGCACAACCAGTAGAGGTGAGCTGCATGCTCTTTCCCCAAGCTCCTTTAACTTTTCTCCTGAGGATTCCTGCTGGACCATAGGAACATTCAGGATAGCACCTTCATGCTAAACCCCTGATATGTCCAACTAGGGCACAGCCACAGCAGTGACCTGTGCTCTGTCTGCTAAGCTCCATTTTCAAGATTATGACTTGCCACCCTTGATGAAGAGGCCTGCTGAACCCAGGAACAATCAGTTTCACCTGGGGCATAGCCATTAGAGTTGAGTAGCATGCAGATCACTGAACTCTACTGTCAGACCCAAGACACAGCCTGGATCACCTAGAAGTCCTGCTGGCATCGGGAATATTCAGTCATGCCAGGCACAATCAGATGGCTAAAGGCTAGCTTAAGAATACAACCAACATGAGCCAGGGCTAGAGTGCCACTATCCTACCACAGCAAACCCTGCATAACTTAACATAGCCAAAACAGAAGATGATGACCTTAAATGCAATGGTATAAAAATAATAGAAGCCTGTAAAGAGGAAATTAATAAATCGTTTTTAAATAAGCATAGGAAAATACCATCAGACCAGTGAAGGAAATCAATAAAAGTGTTCAAGACCTAAAAATGTAAATAGAAGCAACAAAGAAAACAAACTGTTGGGAATCCTGGAGATGGAAATCTTAGGGAAGAAAACAGAAACTACAGATGGAAGCATCAAAAATAAATCACAAGGGATGGAAGAGAACCTCAGACATAGAAGATACGATTGAAGAAATTGATAAATCAGTTAAATAAAACTTTATATCTTAAAAGATGCTGATGTAAAATATCCAAGAAATCTAGGACATTCTGAATAGTCCAAATCTAAGTAAGAACAATGGAAAGAAGACTCCCAGCTTCGATGACCAGAAAAGTATTTGCTAAAAAAAAAAAAAAAGAAAAAAAAAAGCTGTTGCTTTTCAAAGCCTACTTTTAATGATGGTTCTTAAAGGCTGACCTCTCCCTTCTAGCCCTCCACCCACCAGAGGTAGTGGAAAAAAAGAATATGAAAGAAGTAGACCTGTTTGGAGCAAAATCTATCAGTGTTGTCAGGAAATCAGTAGTTCTGTTCACACATCAGCAGTGGTACCTCAATCCACTCTCAAAAAATTCTTGAATATACCAGCAGCATAGTTCAGCATTTAGCTGTGCAAATAAGCTAATTCCAGCCTTTGTCACTGTCCTTAGAGTCCTATTTATCATTGACTCAAATAACACATATTAACTTCTATATTCCTACACCACCCAAAGACTCACCAATAAGAGAATTTTGGACCAGTTTCCCCTCAAAAAAGTATTTTTAAACTCAATCTAAAAACACTTCAGAAATGTCATACGACATGGTTAAGTAGTCTTTATCCCAGGGATGCAACTATGGTTCAAAATAGTAAAATCCATCAGTATAATCTACCAAATAAACAAATTAAAAGAAAAAAATCACATGATCATCTCATTAGCTGCTTCTCAAGACTTTGAGAAAATTGATTACCGTTTTTTGTTAAGTTTCAGAGAAATTATGGATACAAGGCAAATACATAAACACAATAAGGCAATATATAGCAAGCCAATAGCTACCATTAAATTACATAGAGAAAAAAATTAAAGCAATTCCACTAAACTTGGGGACAAGACAAGGGTATCCACTATCTCCACATTTATTTAATTAGTACTTGAAGTTCTAGCCACTACAATAAAAAAACTAAAGGAGATCAGGAAGATACAAATTGGAAAGGAAGAAGTCGAAGAATGGCTATTCACAGATGATATGAAAGTATACAAAAGTTAACTAAAAAATTCTACCAGAGAGCTCCTACAACTGATGAACACCATTTGCAAAGTGACTGGATAAAAATATTAACTAAAAAAGTCAGTAGTCAACCTTTATACAAATGATAAAATGGCTGACAAAGAAGTAAATGAAACAACATACTTTGAAACACCCACATAATAATATAAAATATCTTGATGTAACTTTATCCAAGCAAGTAAAAGATCTATATGACATATATATATATATATATATATATATATATATATATATATATATGTATGTGTGTGTGTATATATATATATATATATATATATATATATATATATATGTATGTCTGCATGGAGACAGGCTCACAGAGACTGACCCATCAAACAAAGAGCAAACATAGACTGGATCTAGTTCCACTACCTATATGTATCAGTTTTGCAGCTTTGTCTTCATTTGGGTTCCCTAATATTTGGAGCTGGGGCTGTTTCTGACTCTGAATCTATTAACTGTCTTTGGATTTCTTTTCCATAGTTGTTCTCCCTTGTAAGAGAGGATTTACTTAGGCATGATAAGACTTGGTGTTCCAGGGCTAGTTGGGACAGAGGGAGGACACTCCCCTTCTCTGAAACAAAAAGGAGAGAGGGGAATGAGAAAAGGTAGGAGTGTTGAATTTGGAGGAGAAGAGGGAGTGATAGGGACATAAAGTGAATAAATAAATAAATAAATAAATAAATAAATAAACATATAATAAGCCAATATAGGCAAGTAATAAGCTCAGCAGGTAGAAGTGATTGCTAGCAACTTGGCTACCTTCATTAGACCCCATGAGCCCTCATTGTAGGATGAAATAGATGATTCCTGAAATTTGTCCTCTGACTTCCATTTCTACATTGTAGCATATAGGCATGTATACATGTGAGTTCACACACACAGAGATAATCACAAGCATAAAATACATACAAATTGACTTAATTTTAAAAACAACAATTTTTGCTTGAAGTCTACAGTGTATAAGTACTAGAATAGACAGTATGGCCTAGGGATATTTACATTTCCTGTCAGGTACATTAATGTCATTAGCAAAATGTTCCTAGCACCTTGCCATCTCCATGTTTTTCTTCCCTGATGGGTAAGTTTTAAAAGAACATATTGACATGTCTCATCTCCTCTAGGGAGCAAGTTATCAGGTGGGTGCACTTCTTAAGGGGAGGCTAGGACCTGAGGCAAGAAAAAAGGCTGTTCCTTGTTTTTAGTGCTCTAAGGAAAAAATATTTGACACAGATAAGACTTTATTCTTGGTTTTTCAGTCATAAAAGTAGTATGTCCAATTTTATTTACTTGTGGCTTGGTGTTGGTTCTCTACAGATGCTATCATTGATCCCAGTTTATAAATAATAAATATTTTTAAATTACTTCTGAGACATAGAGGTATTGGAATAAGAATGTAAGTCCAGAGATGACTAGATTCATTTTGATGTTTGGTTCTTATCCCATCCTCAAAGAGAAGAACACTTTGTTAATTCACAATGTTAGAAACCAAACATATCAATCATATATTTATAGGTAAATGGGTGCCATTGATTTTAGAGCCAACACACATTTTTAGAAATACCAGGCTTTATAAGACTCCATAATCTTTAACATCATTAATACAAAGCACTGTTTCAGCTTTTAATGCAGAAGAAGAAAATATACAAGCTCTGAGGGCAGATTGACTAAGGGAATGTTGTGATTCTATTAGAAGTTTGTAGTTTTAAGATTCTCATAGGTTTTAGTGACATCAATGCACAAAGGGACCTGAGCCATTTTGATCTCCAATAAGGAGAAACATGGCTGATATTCAGACCTGAAAGTATTTAAAAGTTTTGATTCTTGAAACAAAGCTGGAATAAAATGAGGGTGAAAAAAATGTCATGATGGTAGGGACCAAATAATGGGTTAAATTTCTTTCATCTCAAGCAGAAATGGCTAAGGGTTTTTAATTACTTTTCCTTAGCAAACACATCAAAATGTATTTACAGAAAGAAACAGAAAATATGTTATGAACATATATAATCCAGAGGGTTAGTCAATACTGTTTAAAATTTTGAAAACTTTTAGGGATATGGTATTTTCTTTTGTTTTTTTTTCTCCCCCCTCAAAAGAATTGTTTTTCTCTTAGATGAAAACCACATCATAGATAGTCAGACATACATCTTTTATTGTGTCTTCAAGAACAAAGTTGTGCTGTTCAACAAAGCCACCATTGATAAAATACAATGAGCCTCCCAGAATCACAGAAATGAACTCTGTTTAGGAAATAAAACAGGAAATGCCTCTGCTTCAGAAATGTGTGCTTGAACTTCTGAGGAGATGGGTGCATAATGAGTGAAATTAAATGTTATTCAAAGAGTTCCAAAAAAGAATTATTGGAAAGGTCAGAACCCACATCCATCACTTTTGTCAGTTGTCATGAGCATTAAAAAAAATGACTTATTTTCCAAATGTTTTGCTGTCACTCTATGGACCATAGAATGTTCTGTGGAAATGGAATGCACCACCAAGAACATATTTAAGAACATAGTACCAGGAGTCAATCTGTCTGTGTATTATTAGCTCCTTGACATTAACATTGTAAATTCATTTTATAATAGGAGTATTATGACTTTAGGAGTCAATTGTTCAGGTATGTGAATATCATCACAGTGATAGTGGTTCAAAATTAATTTAAAAATATAAATATCATATATAAAAAGAAATACAAACAACAAAACTGAGCAAAATAAATATTGCCATATGATATTCTAACACATCATGGTATCTACATTGAAGTGGTATCTACAAAGAAGTATGTGCAAAAATTATTTGTTGTGAAATAACAACAATATATTATCTTATATTAAATGAAATACAGAAATTTGAAACTATATGTTAATTATATTTTATTTAGATTTAGAATCTAAAATTTTAATTTCATTGAACATGAAAGTATAACAGTAGATAATATAACAAACTTTCAGTAATTTTGTATATGTAAAATATAAAGTTGTTATATTTTCAAAGTTTTGTGTTCTTAAATTTTTTTCAATAACTATATACTATATATTCTATTAATATGTGGCTGCTGCTGTGCTTTATTCTAATAGTATCCTCAGAGGAGGTTAGAAATCACACCAGACTTCTACATATGTAAGCTTTACATTGTAGTTTGAAACTAAGTAGTATGGGGTATTTTCCTTCTTTGAAAGTTTTTGAAAGAAGATACAGAATGAGTCATGAAAAAAAATCACTGGCAGAGTAGAATAATAAAATATGGATCTCCTGAGTTTATTGCTCCACATGATATATATATATATATGCTTTTCACAGCTTTCTTGTTTTTATTTTATTTTATATTTTTATGTTTAAAGAGATATTTTACAAAGTGAAAATAGTCATTCATTAAAAAAAGAATAAAAACTCTTATTGAACTAATCCCTTTGACATTTAATACTTAGACTTCTATCAATGAATAAATACTCTTGGTAGATGTGGTAAATGCTACTGGTTGTATGCTTCACCTGTCTTTTCTTCACCCTCCTATTTTATTCACATCTTTGTTGGGAAACTTAGGCTTTGCTTTTAGATCCTTCCTACTATATAAACAGGCAAGGTATCTTCTACCTTATTGTCTGATATGAAGTTGTTTAAATTTGTGAGAAAGACAAACCATGTTAGAAAAAAATCTTAACATGAAAAGTCATGTTAAGAAAATTATAGCATTTAAATTTTCTTTATCAATTTACTGAGTAATTGAGAATATTGAGTAATTTCCTCACAGAAAAATAGAAGATCCAGCTGGCGAGGGTATGGAGAGACAAACAAAAGTCATGAAATATTTGAAACTGAATAGATGAACTCTTCAAATTAAAAAGAAAAGTATTCTAATACAAATTGAAATTCTTGAAATAATTTCAGATAAATATTTTATTTCTTGAAATCAATAATATTTGAACTGGTAAAAAGTACTAAGTTTATATAGCTAGTTGTTTATTGATTGTAATATATTCTAATCCCTTTTAGTCAAGATCTATATCAGCACATTTGTACAGGTTTAAAGAAATGACTAAACTTTCTCTATAAGATTCCAAACCATCCCAAGCAGTACAGATTCCAGTTTTAAATAAAAATGTTAATTTTTTATCTTAAAATTCCTCTGACCACCTTATATTTGTAAAAGAGAAAATACACTACAATGTTTCCATATTTTAAAATAATCTATCTCTCTATTAGTTTAATATGTTTAATTTAATGTTCTTTTGTTTGGCTAATTAGTCTATCTAGTCAGAAACATTTCAGAATCATATTATTTCATGTTAATATTATTTGTTATTATTATTAATGTTGTTGTTGTTGTTGTTGTTGTTGTTGTTATTTTATAATCTTTTCTCACAGTCTAGTCACCATCTCCTTCCAGGTATGCCCTCTTACCACTCCGCATTCTACATTCATTCCTATGCCTCCAAGAGGATGTTCCCACCCCCAACCCCCCACCACCAGACCTCCCCACTCCCTGAGACCTCAAGTCTTTCAGTTTTAGAGTGAATCCAGAAACATTTACAAAAATTATCAAAAAGAACATAACTTATAATTGCCTATGTATGTATTCATATTGTATTCATTTTAAAAATGTTAAAATTCAATTATTTATTTACATCCTGAATGCTGCCTCCTTCCATTCTTTCACACCAATGTCCCTCTCTCCATGACCCTTCGACTTCTCCTCTGATAGTGTGAGCCCCCGAGTATCCCCTGACATAGGTGCATCAAGTCTCTGACAGATGAGGCACACTCTTTCACATTGAGGCCAATAAGTCAGCCCTGTTGGGGAACAGATACCACAGTCAGGCTACAGCTTTAAAGAGAGCCTCTGATCAAGGTGTTAGGGAACCAAGATTGAGATTGAGCTGCATGTCTACTACATATGTTCAAGGGGCCTCTTTCCAGCTCATGTATGTTCTTTGGTTGGTGGCTCAGTCTCTGAGAGCTCCCAAGTGTCCAAGTTAGTTGATTCTGTTGGTCTTCCTGTGGGGCTGCCATCTATTCCATGGCATTCTTTCTTTCTTTAACTATTCCATAAGAGTCTATGATCTCTGTCCAATGTTAAGGGTATTTGCATCTTTTTCAGTGAGCTGATGGGTAGAGCATCTCAGAGAACAGTTATGTTAGGCTCCAGTCTGCAAAAATATTAGAGTGTCATTAATATTGACAGGAATTGGTGCTTGACCATTAGATATGTTTCAAGTTGGGCTGGTTATTGGCTGGCCATTTCTTCAGTCTCTACTCCATCCTTGTCCCTGCATTTCTTTTAGACTAGACAAATTTTGAGATGAATTTTTTTGAGTGGGTGTCCTTTTTCCTCCACAGGGTTTCTGCCTAGCTACAGAAGGTAGCTTCCTTAGATTCTATGTCCCCACTGTTAGACATCTCCACAAAGGTCACCTGCATTGACTCCTGGGAGCCTCCTTTACTACAGGTCTCTGGGTCTTCCTAGATATTCACCCCACCTTCCTTACCCCCAGTAGTTACAGATTTTTATTCATTCTTCTGGCCATTTGAGCCTCTTTCCTGTCTCTCCCATTTCCTGATCCTGTACCCCCATTCCCTTATACCTCTCTTCTCCCAACCAGATCACTATCTCCCTCTGACTCCTGTAAAAATTTTATTTCCCCTTCTAAGAGTGATTCAAGCATCCTTGCTTGAACCTTCTTTCTTGTATAACTTCTTTGGGTCTGTGGGGTATATAATGGATAATCTGTACTTTTTGAATCACATGCACTTATAAGTGAGTACATACCATGCATGTCATTTTGTTTCTTGGTTATCGCACTCAGTATGGTTATTATCAAGCTCCATCTATTTGCCTGTAAAATTAATGATTTTAATAGGTGAGTAGTATTTCATTGTGTAAATAAGCCACATTCTCTGCACTCATTCTTCAGTTGAGGGGCATCTGTGTTGTTTCCAGTTTATGTTTCTTATGAAAAATCCTGCTATCAACATAGTGAAGGCCCTGTATTCACATTAATAATTTTAATAGAATGGAAGAATTTTATGTATCCTATACTTCTTTTTAGACTTTTAATAACTTCTGTTCTTTATGTGTTTGTGTGTATATGTGTGTGTGTGTGTGTGTGTGTGTGTGTGTGTGTGTGTGTGTATTTCTCTGTGAGTTCATGTGCATGTACGTGTGTGTGTGCATGAATATGTGCACATTGTAGGTACCTTGATTTCAGAAGAAGTCATCAGATCCCCTGGGCTAGAAGTGTCAAATCATTGCTAGTAAGTAAATACTCAGTGCAGATGCTGGTAATTGAATGTCTTTTTTTATGAAAGAACAGTAAGAGCTCTCAACCACTGAGCCATCTATTAAGCATCCTGTAATTTATTTTCATAAAGACATTTCAGTTTTGGTAATCTCATTCAGAATAAACATAAATGTGTCAGTTTTTCTTTTACATAGTTGTGTAGAAATATTCTGTCTGACAATCCCATGATATTATTACCATCATTTTGGTGACAGATTTTGATGTTTGCGTTAAGTTGTTCTAAACATTCACCATTGTAATTAATAAGGCAATTACTATTTTGATCATTTATGTACAGAAAAAAGTACTGAGTTCATTGATATGAAAAGGTGCTACTTATAAGTATAGTGTATTCATCTTTTAAAATATTGAATTTTCCCTACTTTAATCCCATCCTTGGGGTCTTTTTTCAATATTTTTGTAATACCATGAGTAAAAATATTCAATTACAGTTCACATATTCTTTTCTATGTATTCTAATTTTTAGTAACTTAATTTATGATGTTCTAGGTACCATTTATAGCCTGAAGTAGATATATGCCATAGGAAGTGTGATTGTTCTAGACCTGAACAAAACAATACAGTAAATATAAAAAGTGTAATAAAGGGTATCATTGACTAACATGGTTCTGTATTTGGTTTCATAAAAGTAACATGAAGCTATTCTTCAGAATACCCAGAAATACCAAACAATTTTGTCAGTATTAATGAGAATATATATTTGAATATATGTGTAATTATTCTTCATTAAGACATATTTTTAGCCGGGCGGTGGTGGTGCACTCCTTTAATCCCAGCACTTGGGAAGCAGAGGCAGGCGGATTTCTGAGTTCCAGGCCAGCTTGGTATACAGAGTGAGTTCCAGGAAAGCCAGGGCTACACAGAGAAACCCTGTCTCGAAAAAACAAAAAACAAAAAACATATTTTTATTTGCATATTTTAATTTTTCACACTTTGATATACACACACTATGTATTTTTGTTTTTCTACAATCATTATTTCCCATTTTCTTTCCTCCACTAGAAAAGCCACAATATTATCATCCTGAGTGAGCTAACCCAATCACAAAAGAACACACATGGTATTTACTCACTGATAAGCAGATGTTACCCAAAAGTTTGGAACAGCGAAGACTCAACTCACAGACCACATGAAGCTCATGAAGAAGTAAGACCAAGAGGGGATGCCTCAGTTCTACTTAGAACGAGTAACAAAAATACTCAAGGGAGCAAATATGGAAACAAAACGTGGGACAGAAACTGAAAGAGGGGCCATATGGATACCATTCCACCTGGGTATCCATCCCATGTACAGTCACCTAAGCTAGACACTGATGTGGATGGCTCAAAGTGTATGCTGTCAAGAACATGATATAGCTGGTTCCTTAGAGGTCTCCAGAAACTGACACATTCAGAGGATGATTCTCACAGCTAACCAAAGATATGATCAAGGGTTTCCCAATGGAGAAGTTAGAGAGAAGACTGAAGGAGCAGAAAGGGTTTGTGACCTCATGAGGAAAGCAACAATACCAACCAACCAGAGCTCTCCAGGGTCTAAACCACCAGCCTGGGAGCACATAGGGAGGGACCCATGACTCCAGCTGTACATGTAGGGGAGGATGTCCTTGTTGGGCATAGGTGGGAGAGGAGATTCTTGATCCCATGGAAAATGAACACAGAGTGTGTGGGGGGGATTGTGAGGTTGGGGAGGGGGTAGTGGCTTCAGGGGGAGGTGGGGACAGAGCCTCATAGAAACATGAGGAGGAGGGATGGGATAGGGTGTTTCTGGGTGTTGGGAGGAAGTGGGGTCAGGGGATAAAATCTGAAATGTAAATATAATGCCCAATAAAAAATTTTTAAAAAAGAAATAAACTAATAGATTTATATTTTAAAAAACAAAACAAAACAAACAACCAAACCAAACCAAACAAACAAACAAAAAAAGAAATAGAACTATGTTAAACAAGGATTATACCACAAAAATTCAGAGTAATGAATTATGTGGAACATCCACCTAAATTTCTTCAGCAGAGTGAGGTACCAATATGTTAAAACTATTATAATCTTCAAAATTGCTTGAAGAGTACAAAATTTGTAACATAAAAAGTATATTTTTATCTGAAAAGAAACAAATGCTTATTACTCTACCTTGATTATTTTATATTGTATACATGCATCTAATATCCATTAAAGATCCAACTATAGATGAACAAATATTACATCCCAGTAAAGAAAACATTTCATTCCCAAGAACATGAATTTCTAAGATTGTAAATAGCATGAAATAGAAGACTGAAATGAATATTTCTCTCCAAAATATACCAACCTGGTATTATATAAAAATAAATTATGAGACATTAGAAAATAGATAGATAGATAGATAGATAGATACAGAAATACAAAAATACAGAAATAAAGAAATACAGAAATACAGTAATAAATTTAAATTAAAACAAAGAAAGAAAAAAGTCTGTCAGAATTCTGAGTTAAAACATCGGGCACCTGAATTATTTCAGCTGGGAGATTTTAATGACACCTTCTATTTTCTTGGGGGTAATAGGGCTATTTAAACAGTTCAGTTGATCTTGACTTAACTTTGGTAAGTGGTATCTGTCTAGAAAATCATCCCTTTTGTTAAGATTTTCCAATTTTGTGGAGTATAGATTTTGAAGTTAGATACAATGATTATTTGGATTTTCTTGTTTGTTACTATGTCTTCCTTTTCATTTTGATGTTGTTTATTTGAATACAGTCTCTCAGCCTTTTAGTTAACTTAGTTAAGCATTTACCTCTTCCTGATTTTATAAAAGAATCAGCTCTTGGTTTCCTTGAAATTTTTGTATTTTTTTCTTTGTTTTATTTTCTACTATCTACTTCTTTATTAGTAGAACTTTCAGATGTACTTTTAAATTGATTGTATGAGAACTTTCTACATATTTGTGGAGGCTTTTAGTGCTCTGACATTTCTTCTTACTATTCCTTTCATTGTGTGTCTCATAAATTTGGATATGTTGTGCCTTCCTTTTCATTGAACTCTAGTAATTCTTTAATCATTTCCTTTACTTCTTCCCTGACCTGAAGATCATTGAGGAGATAATATTTCAGTGCCCATGAGTGAGTATGCTTTCTGGTGTTTCTCTTGTTGTTGAAGTCCAGCTTTATAACTTGATGGTATGATATGTTACAAGTTGATATTTCAGTTTACTTGTATCTTTTGAGGCTTGCTCAATTTTGTTAGAAAGTTTCATGAGATGATGAGAAGGTATATTGTTTTATATTTGCATAAAATATTCTATAGATCTCTGTTAGGTCCATTTGATAAATCTGGTATGTTATTAATCTGTCTTTAGGCTATTTGGCTTTTTTTCCCTTACAACTCTCTCTATTTTTTTGTTTTGCAAATTTGTTATTTTGATTATTATGTGGAGAAATTATTATTTTTTTTTTTTGTCTATTGGTTGTTCTGTAAGCTTTTTTGTGTTTTTAGGCAATTCTTCCTTTAGGTTAAGAAAATTTTGTTTTATGAATTTGTTGAAGATATTTTCTGTGCCTTTAAGTTGGGAGTCTATCATTCTACTATTCTTAATATTCTTAGGATTACTTTTTTCATAATATCACGAATTTTCTGGATGTTCTGTGTTAGAAACTTTTTAGCTTTAGCATTTTCTGTGACAAATGTGTCAATTTCTTCTGCCATATCTTCTACTCCTGAGATTCTTTCTACATTTTCTTGTATTTGGTGATACTTGTTTTTGTAGTTCCTGTTTTCTTTCCTTTGTTTTCTGTCTCCAGGATTGGCTCCAGTTGTGTTTCCTTATTACTTCTATATCCATTTTTAGGTCTTGAATAGATTTATTAGTGTCTTTTACATATTTTATTGTATTTTTCTGTATTTTCTAAGGGATTTGTTTATTTTGATTTTAAATGCCTCTATCATCTTTATAATATTAGATTTAAGTTCAGTTTCAGGTGAGTATGATTTGTTAGGATATTCAGGCCTTGCTGTAATATAATAGGTAGGTGCTGGTGGTGCCATATTTCCAAGGCTATTGTTTTTTTGTGTATTTATGCTGGCCTTTAGCCATCTGATTATCCCTAATGCTGGCAGGCCTGGTATTTTCTGATATTGGATGGCTTCAAGGGATGAAATCAGAGGAGCCTGGACTGCTGGTTTTTCTGGGTTGGGGAAGGCCTCCAGAGGTGCAGGTATATCTATCTCCTTGTCACTCATTGTTGCAGTCCTATGATCATTCTCAACAGCAACAGGCTTCCAGGGATTCAAGTGAAGTTGTGACCTGGGAAATGGAGTACTGAGAGGCCTGATTGGTACTTGCTTTTGCTGATTATTTCCCAGGAGATTTAGCAGGCAAGGAATTGAGGTAGTGATCTCATCTGTAGTCAGTGATGGCTGTACTTATCTTTGATTTTGGTTAGAGGTATGGATCAGAAAATGGAGCAAAAAGGAGACAGGGGAGACCTCAGTACTAATGGACTTGCTGGGTATCAAGAAAGCAGTGGTTTGAAGCTTGGCTTTTCCACCTAATTGTCCTAGCTTTTGTTCCTGATCCTTAATTTTTGCCAGGAATTTACTTGCTCTAGACATATAAAATTGTTTATACTTAGGAAAATATGTAGGTTAAATTCCAACAATTATTTTTATGTATGATGTGATTTCCAAATTGAGCAAAACAGCCAAATATTTAGGCATTGAATACAGTAATTAAATGACAGTTTTTAATTTGTTTTTATGAAAAAGTGGGAAGATAAATATTTGTCTACAATCTCATTAATCCCACCACATGTTCACATATAGGCCAGAATAAAAGAACATTTTGGGGGCATGACAATACCCCATAAAAGAATACTTTATATTTTCTATATGATGTAATTTCTTGAGACAAGAAAGCCATAACTACGGTATGAGGAAAAACTAGCTTGCTTTCCATATACTTAGCAGAAAATATATAAATATTAAGTTCCTAATCATCCCACTTACAGAATCCTTTAATTCATTCCCAAGATTTCAATATTGTCTTTCATTCTTCATATTTGATCCTAGAGACTCTGTGAAATTTTGAGATGGTTAGCCTGTGAATTAAGGGACTATAGCAAATTCATGGCTTGGAGTTTATTGTTAGGATGTTCTCTGTATTTTATTTAGAAATAGCTGAGAGGTGTTAACAGACAACAGTTCAGGTTACCTTACATGGATAGTTGGATTTTAAAACATCAGAAATCCATATTATTGATGTCACAAACATTATAATATTAATGTTCATTTTGATTAGAGACCTGTCTTTTCCTGGCAGGTTTCTGTCTTGGATTCTAAGAAGAAATTGAGCATCCTTGGAGTTACTCCAGTTGTGCAGAGACAGCCACAAGGCAAGAATTGCCTCTTTCCATCTACAGACAAACTACTGTCCAGAAAAGGACATACTTGCAGAATAGTCGACTGATTATATCTGCCTAGACAGAGTAATAAGCCCTTAATAACTCTGCATCACTAAGGTCTGTCAGATGATTCTGGGCCAGAAGGCTGAAGATTTGATGCTCCAATGCTCTGTAGTAAGGGGCTGTCCAGGTGTTCAGTGGTCTCTATAAATTGGCTAAGTTTTAGAAGCTATACTTTGTGCTTCCCATAATTTCAGTTAACTCAGTCATTCTAGATTTCTGATGGGGTTGAAGACCTATAGTCTCTTAGCCAATCCTGGCTATTTATTTTGAGAGAAAAGATCTGAGTGGACGGTTTTCAGCTGACATTTATTCTAAGCCAAGAAAAAAAGCCAGGTTCAAAACTAAGTGTTTTAATTAGGAGAGACGACAAAGGTTCTGGTCAGTGGACAAAATGATGAACTGGGTATTAGAATTATATTGTACCTCACTGGTATGAATAGGAATAATTATGCTCTAATTGTATTTTGAGAGAAAAGTGTTAATTTAACAGGAAGGGTGATATATAGGAGGAGCTAAGGGGGAAGGAGTACCGAGAGGAAGAGATAGAGTAAGGAGAGGAGAAGATGAAGGAGAAGAGAAGCAAGGTGATGAGAGAGAGAAAGAGAGAGGAAGGGGGGCATGGAGGAAGATGTTCACATGTCTCCACCAGTCAAAGACAGTTTATATATCTAGGTTGGGTATTGGGTTACACTTCTGATTGTGCATTACCAAACTTATAAAGCCTTTGACAAACATTTTTAAAAATTGTATAAAAGTGAAAAGAAAAAGGGGGCATGGGATAGGGGTTTTCTAAGGAGGGGAAATGGGGAAAGGGGATAGCATCTGAAATGTAAATATAATATAAAATAAAAAATAAATAAATAAAAAAATCAAAAAAAAAGAAAAAAGAAATTTTTAGATATGTCTGTTGGTTTAATTTTTTTCTTTCTTGTTGACACTATAGAGGCTATATTTCTGACTGGTTTTGTTTTGGGGAAGAAAAATATTTAGATATAAGAGTATTTACTCCAGCTGTGTATTTAGTGAAGAATGACCTTAACAGGCACTGGTGGGAGAGGATGTTCTTAGTCCAGTGAAGGCAGGATGCCACAGTGTAGGGAATTTGAGGGTGGGGGTGGAGGAGTGGGTAGATGGGTGGGGGCACACACTCACAGAAGCAGCAGGAGGGGCGCAGAATAGGGAGTTTCTAGGGGGATGGGAAAATGAGATAACATCTGAAATGTAAATAAGAAGAATTTCCAATAAAAAAAATGCATACGTTGGAAAAAAAGAATTTTGGTAAGAATATAAAGATTTGATCTGATCCTTGAAATGGAACAATTTCATTTTGCATTCTTTCTTTTGTTTATTTGATCTTATGTCTAGATGTTATTTGTGTATTGGGAGACACTGCTTCCAGTTTTAGAATTACAGGAAACCGTATTTGCTTTCTTTTTGAAATTTCACAATCTGTGTCTTTTTTCTTCAATGAGTACAGCACTTGTTAATTGTTCTCAAAACCTTTTTTTTTCATTTTTTGACCAGAGAATTTTTGAGATTAAGAGTGATTTGGTCAAGATCATTCAGAACTGGTCTAATGTTTTGGTTCCCATAACTCTGAGACCAAGTTGTCTCTCAGGAGCCTCACTGAAAGGGGCCTCCAGACAAACTTACCTCCAGTGTGTTTACTGAGGTTGCCATAGCAGCCATGCAACGTGCGTCCCCATTCTCCTTCCTAACCTTAGTGACTTCATAAAGCCATGGGCAATGAGAAAGCTCCTGCTGCCCCAGCAACCCCGCAGAAGCTAAACAGCAGCTTTGAGGACAACCCAGTTTTCACTGATTCGTTTCTTACACACTGAGAAAGTATGCACGTAATGAGAAGTTTCTCTGAACCTCTTGGAAGTGACTTGCTCAGTATCTCTTGATGGTAGAGAAAGAACCCACAATCTAAGAGAACATGATTGTGGTGATGAATTCTTCATGAATATGTCAACACTTTTCAGACAATTGATCAGATCGGATGATGGTAAATATGCAAAGTGGTATACAGGAGTTACAAAGAAACTTTGACCAACTTTCAATGGATTCATATCGACATTCATTTTGTTCTTCCTCTGTTATGACCTATTCCAAAATAGAAGATGAACCACCAAAGGTTTTCTAGGCCTCAACTAAAACCCATAGGGCTCCAGGAGGAGTAAAATCAGAAAAGCCATGACAGATTCTAACAGCTGATTAGAAAGAATGACTGTTGGTCATCATATCCATGACCAAGATCATGTCATTAGAACGTCAAAGAACAAGACTGGAGATGAAGAGGTCAACCAAGAGTTCATCAATATAAATGAAAGTGATGCTCATGCTTTTGGTGAACATGGGAAAAATGAAGTTCTCAAGTACAAGCCTATTGAACAATCAGGAAGCACTAGAATGTGAAGCATGGGTCATGAGCATACAGGGTCATGTGAACTCAAAAGGAGAGAGATAATACATTGAAATTCAGCCATTGCGAGTAGAAGATCAAACATTTTTGTGGACAAATTTAATGTCAAAGAATTTCTTGTGAAAATCACTAAAAAAAAAGAATAAGTAGCCATGTATTTCATTTGTTTAGTTGGTTATTTTAACAAAGAAAGCCATGGCATAGTGCTCATTAATACACAAAAAAACAATCTCTTGTTGTCAAATCAATGCTGTACTTTGCAACTTTCTTCTAAATCTGAATCTGAATGTTCTTGTATGTTTTAGCTTTATGTTATTCATACTTTAGGAATAAAATTTTGACGTTCAAAAGAAAGTGTTTACTGAATCAGAAATGTTTTAGTACTCTCTAAAAACATGATGACTAAATAGTGAAGGTTTGGGAATTCTAGGATTTACTTTTTCCTCCCAAATGTATATTAAATTACTGTTTAAGGATCTTCTGTTTATAAATTGTCTAAAATATCCGTCAACTTTCCACATAGTCCAGAACTAAAAGTTGCACACCTAATCATTAAATATCCATGTCATAATTTACATATTAGTCTGCTATTCCAAATTTTGAACTTTTCTATTCACTTACCATTGTTTAAAATGTTTAAAATAAAACTACCTAATTTGTATGTGTCACACTTTTCTTGAATGGAAACTCCACAATGATTATGAAAATCAAATGGATAAAGTATTTTCAAAGATATCGTAAAATAATTATGTAACAAAGAAAATCAACCTTCTAAAATAATAAGAATCATTGATTTTTGGTAATAACACAGTTGGATAACTGGGAAGACAGAGAGTAAATATGCCAGGAAAAGACTTTTTCAAAATGTCACTTTTTAAAAGGAAAGAAGATGGGAATTTTTCTATTCAGTAATTTTACATTTTTTCAGTATACAGTATGATCATCATCTGGGAATTAGGGAAAATAATTGATGAATAGAAGGGAAAGAAATTAGTTTTAATTATAAAAGAGAAATTATTTTATAAGTAATTTGTTAAATGACAGAATCCTTTGTAAGTGTGGAAGTATCTGTTTTGAAAGCATAGCACACAGAGAAAAAGCACACAAATTTACTGTAAGTGGGGAAGATCAAAGATGTAGCAAGTCTTCTTATACTAGACTTAGTTGTTTTACCATTTCCATCAGCAAAACTAATTTTCCTACTTAAATATTGTATTCTTTAGATGAGAAACATCAAAATGTGAGATATAAATATAGATACTTTCATAATCAATGTGAATTATACTCTGAAATGAAGTTTGTTGCCTTACAAATGTAACTGAGGCTGCAACATAAAGATGAAGTTATGAGCATGAGTGCTCTTATCCTGAGAGTAAGTCAAGATGAAGAGAAAGATTAATCAATCATTCTACTACTGTTAAAAACACGTCAAAAAGTTCTTTTGAATAGTAATGATGGGACAGAAATATTTGAAGTGATAGCCATGAAAAGAAAGAGATTTAAAGTTAAGTATTAATGATTACATATTTCCTTGTAAATCTGTGAATGTTGTGGTTCTTTCATTGCTGGAAGAGTTTTCAAGAGCAATGAATAAAATTGAGAGTACTTACACACAGAAGAATGTACTGTTCTTTATGACATGGTAGAAAGTGATAGGATAGCACACATCATTTATTCCAAGACACAGTTTTCATATTTATTTATTTACTTATTTAATGAGTTTGGAATGTATGTATATTCAGTAAGATACAAAGTTTACTTTGAAATACATTTCCCCCCTTAGGAGTACATAATGATGCACATTGTATCAATGGTGTCTCAAAGATAATGATATCAGATAATTTACACTGTGTGACATGAGCTAAAACTATCTATCTATAAAACTGACAGTGTATGTTTTATTTTGTTTTGTGGTTTCAGTCAATCCAATCTCTATCTTCTTGAAGTCATAGAAAGAGAATTGCTCCTTACATTTTTCTCTGCAGAAGAATGGTAATAACTGCATTCTAACCTCCATGGGAAGAGACATTCTGTAATTCCCCAGTCCTGGGAAAAAGGTTTTCTTTCTTGTGATTCTGTCTTGAGCATCTGTCAATTTCAGCCCCATCTACTTTTTCCTCAAAAGTCCCAAATACAACATCCCAGGTTCTTGGTCTCTGGCCTCTTTTCTAACTTCCAAACCACAGGCATTTTTCTAGAGAAGAACCTCATGTGTTGTTGCTACATCAAATCTAAAACCAGGAGCATGAAGAGCTTGAGACTCAAGCTACAATTAAAAAGCTTTCCATTTATCTATTAAATGATGGTGTGTACAACCTGGCAAGTCCTCAATGTTGTAACAAAAACAGGAAGCTCAAAGTAAAGGAAATGGTCAAAATGAGAAATGATATGGATGTCTGAGTCAGGGCTCCATATTTGCAGTTAGAGGGAAGAATATCAATGGTAAGGCAGAACTGGTTCCAATGATGTATGAAAGAATGGCAGATTTCCATATGATCCTCGGTGTTGTTGATTTTGATCATTGTCTCTACTGTAAACTTATCCATTACATTCCTCAAAGGAATCTATTCTAAGCACATTTTTTCCCACATGATGCAAAACAATCTTTTAAGTTCTTTTGTGGGTATTTTAAAATAAGCTGTACTATTACATGTAGTTTTATTGTTACTGCCTTTTGCTCAAGGATTGGCCTCACTAACAGCTTCCACCAGGCTTTCCTTTTGCTCTACCTTCCTTTAGCTCTGGGAGGTGACCATGCTACCAGTCCTCTCCCAGCTTCCCTGAATCTGTGGATAAAAGACACACATACAGTTTGTTCCTTTTTAACTTGCCTTTGTGACATAATTGCTGGGCAGTACAGTCTCCCACCTGGAAAAGTGTGCCCTTACCAATTTATTATGTTGACCTTCCCTAAACTTAGTGGCTAGTCTGCCTAGTTCCTTTCAAACACCTTTGGTCACCCAGCTGTAGTAGTGGAAACAGGCCACAGCCAGGACCTCACATGGTTGCTGTGTTCTTCCTCTGAAGCATGGCAGAAACTCCTCTCTCCTTCCTTGCATCTCCCTTTCCTCCTGGGACACAGGAGTCCTGTCTGTAACTTGTGCCCATTAATTGCCTCCCAGCTTTCTTTATTGACATATGAACCAATTGGATAACATGACCTTAGCAACAGAACCACTCCTTTCAAGCTGGACAATCTAGTGTGTTTCAACTTGTTAGGAAAGAAGAATCAGAGCTAGATTGCAATAGGGTTTTCTAGGTATAAAAACTGAATCTGTTTTTCCGGTTTCTGTACTGACTCTTTTAACATAGGTGTTGCATATCTAAAATCACCAGAGTAGACAATTATTCCAAAGTATCCTTACAATAGAAACATTACAGAGCCAAAATACTGATTGGTATCTATTAGGGTTACAATCTGGACAAGTTTTATTCTATATACAATATATGTCTCTAAGCAACCTTCAGGGCACCAATCTTTTGCTCATATACCTATAGGTAATATATAATAGTTGGGCAGTTATTGGTGAAAAGGAGAATGATGGGACCAAAATGGTAAGCAGGCATATTGTGTGATGAGATTACATGTGGGGAAAGAAGAAGAGTCAGTTAGAAAAAATCTCCAAAACCAATATCAATGATGTCTTATTTAGGGTTTTATTATTTTGAACAGACACCATGACTAAGGCAAGTCTTATAAGGACAACATTTAATTGGGGCTGGGTTACAGGTTCAGAGGTTCAGTCCATTATCACCAAAGCAAGAACCTGGCAGTGTCTCGGCAGGAATGCAGCAAGAGCTAAGAGTTCTACCTCTTCATCTGAAGGCTACTAGCAGAATACTGACTTCTAGGCAGATAGGATGAGGGTATTATAGCCCAAAACTGCAGTAACACACCTACTCCAACAAGGCCACACCTCCAAATAGTGCAACTTCCTGGGACAAGCATATTCAAACCATGACAAATGGTTGTGAGGAATTTATGACCCAGTTTATAGAAGTAGGGTTGAAGAGATATTGTTGGTTGTAAAGAGGGATACTGTACTCCTTTCTCCAGCATACTGAAGGAAGACATCCCCAGTAGGAACAAGGTAAGAAGCCTTAAGTTAAAACCAACCTAGACAGGGAGTAAATAACTGGAATGTACAAAAGATAGATGGACATGCTCAGGACAGACAGACTGTAAGCATCAATCACAGGAAAAGTCCAAAGGTATTACTACTACCCACACTGTGGCACTAAAACTCAGCCTATACTTTGATAACAATAATTAAAAAATCTTTAAGTAGATATTAGAAAGAAGACATTCCAGGCAAAGAAAACAAGAACAGCAATATCAAAACAAAAGCACCTAACAGAGTTGTGATATAAAGAAAATTTAAAAATCTGTGTCACAGGAATAAGAAACTTATATTTTAAGGAGACAAAAAATAATGGTTTTTTTTTTTTTTTTTTTTTTTTACGGGCTTTTCAAGTTATAAAAGTTAGGTAATTGCTGAGTCTGGCTTGGCCATGAAATGGATGGTACGACATGGTTCCCACCTGTGAAACAGAGCCAACAGAGTGTGTCTCTACAGGTATCAATAGGTGCTGGGTGTGAGTCTTGTTTGTATCCAAATATTTATTTTTTTAAGTTCATGCTCCTCATATTCCCCCTACCAAGATTATCAGGAAATATTATTTCTGCCAAGGTAATAGGGGTATGTTCTACCTGCCAAAGTTAGTGACTTCATGATAGAGACAGCAAAAGTGAGGGAGGCAAGGGTATGTCTATGTCCTTAATAAGAATGATAAACATAACACTATCAGGACAGCCCTTAGGGCTCTTAGAAAGAACTTTGAAAGCATAAGTTCAAAACTACATAGTTTCTCAACTATGCAAAATATAAGAATTCAATATGAATTGTGAAGGGCTTCAGAGACCTAAAAGAACAGAGCCAGCTACATGATGAGCCAGCTTGTCACAATAATAAAAGGCAGGCAGATATAAATTCAAGTATATTCCTGAGTTCAAGTTCAGCCCAGGACTGAGCAGCAAATTTATGTCCAGGAATGGTCATAATGGTTATCTCAGGACAGGATCCTAACCAGTTAAGTTTATTGTCTGTGTTTACTAAGGCAGTCAGATTTCTGCATTCATTTACAATGTTAAAAACTGTGGTTGCTGTCTTTGTCTAGGAATCAGGGCCCCAGAGTCATTAAATGCTGATTCATAGGATAATTAAAAAAGAACTTGGTATAAAAAATTGAATTGATATGTAAATAAAAGACTAGGCTTTTGGTCTCCATGAAATGAACTAGTAGAGAACCCTAGCAGTTCTTTTTTTTAGATTATTTTTTTCTAGCAAGAGCTGGGCTGTCTATAGATCATCTAGGTTATACCACATAATATGAGATTTAGTCCATACACATTAATATATATGTTAATGTGATTCTATCTCCAGTTCAAGGGCTTCTACTTGTTTTGGTCTGTGTCACTTGACGTGTTTCTTTCCCTACTGCTTAGCCTGTGAATTCAAATTCAAGCATTAGCCATCAAATCAAGCTTGTCTCCACAATTAAACAGCAATCCAAACAATTCCTTTTACGCATGTGTGTACTATTTGTTTAGCTGCTCTTTATATGTAAATGTAGAGATATCTGGGATATGAATTTTATTACTTTTATATTTATGTTAAAACTAGGCTTAAGATTTTAATTACGTTTTTACACAAATCTTATGAATTTAAATGTGAGCATATAGTTCTCCTCTTTTCAATGCAAGACAAACAATTTGATAAGAGATTATAAACTCAATATTGTATAGATCTTAGAGGAAAATGAATATTATTATATGTATTTTTCTGAGGTAAGAATATATTTCTCTCAAATATTTGTAAAAAGAAAAGTGTGGTTTCAAAATAGTAGTGATTTACAGTACTACTGTTTAGTTTCTTATATCCTTTTTTGCTGTATCATCTTCTTTACTTATATAGTCCTATCATTGAGATGAAAGATTCAATTAAACATACAGATTAAAATATAAATGCTATAATCTGCTTAAAACTTAGTTTGAGTTATATTCATGAAGATAAAATGAATTCCTACTTAGAACGCATATAAATATCTACATTTTAATTACTATAAATATATGACTTCCAGATCTGAACACTAAATCTGATTTCATATGTGAATAAAAGTAATTTCCTAATTGGTGTATTTATATTTTAAAGAAACTTGAAATTTAATATTTCATAGAATCATTATAATTTTTTATCAAGCTCTTCTGAATATAATAGACTGAAAATTAATTAATGTTATTGTTTTCACTGAAAGTTTGACCTGTGTAAACACAAAAATGAAAAAGAAAATCAACACTTTCATATTCACAACATCTCTAGAAATGACAGGACCAGAATTGCTTTGCATTTTTAGTCATGATCCAAGTAAAAGGTCAACAATGTACAAGTTATTAATAAACATAAGTTTTCCAGGTTTTATGATATGTAACAATGATATGTTTTTAGCCAAACTTCTGTTTCCAAGTATCATAGTAAAATCTTCCAGTCCTTGTTAAAAACTGATTCTGGCTTTAGGTCATTCTTAGAACAAGTATAATGCAGATGCTTCTTTATATTTCTCAAGCATAAATGAAGAAAATGACAGCCATTTTGAAATTGATGGGAAAAGTCAGAGAAGTCAGATACCAATGTAATTATGTGCCATAACTTTGTTCTCAAGAAAATGGCACAGTGAACAATGCCATGTGAATAAGCTCACAGCTATAAATTGTATATAAAAATGATAATTAGGGGAATATAATACTAAATCTGTAGATTGTATTTCAACTTTGTCTACAGCCTTTTTACATCATAGTGAAATTCATAAAATCAACTCAGGAGGATTAAGTAATCAGTAATCGCTTCTATTATCCCAGGAAATGATGGCAAGACAGAGGAAACAGGACATTTTTACGTGGCCATAATTATTATTAGAATTTATGTAATGTATAGAACCTCAGGAAGTTGCAGAAACCAATTTTAGTATAAAACAAAATTCTAGAAGGAATTATCAAATATTTGAATGCAAAATAATGAATCTGATTCAAAACGGCCTTTACAATTGCAGTAATTTGATACCTTGGTACTTTTAAAATATCTCATCGTTCCCCTAACATGTTTTCCAATTGTAGTAAAAATTGTTCCCAAATTATGTTACATGTATTATTTAAAGATTTTTTTCATTGAAAATAAAACTAAAATTGTAAGTCATGCCACTGTTACATAAGTCAAAGATGAAGTGATTTTAACATAATAAACCATGATAAAATCAATTATGCTTTATGACTACAAATTCCTTGAACAAAAAATCATTCCAAAGGGATGTAAATTATAAGTCATAATAAAATATTGAATAGAAGAACTGACTTTGATAAGTTTTATATCATTATCCTCTATCAACAGACATATATATAATTCTCCACTGGTTTATTTTCTATACTGCAAAGGCATTTTATATTTCCATTAATATGTGTCTAAGGAGGAAGTTGGAGACAGGCGTCCCAACCAATCATTTTCAAAGAATTTCTTTGAAAAAAATAATGCCTTGCCTTACAAACCACAAAATAAAAGTTTGGAAAGAAGGGATGTACTGTGTATGGGAAGAGGAGCAAAATAGATTACAGAAAGAAAGATAGATTTGATCAAAATGCATTGTATTTATGTATAAAAATTTTCAAATAGTAAATATACTATTAAATCTGATTGTGTTATTTGAGTATTTAATTTTTACTTGTTAATGTCTTATACAGAATATAAATTAACACAACAAATGACGAATACACACATTTTGAACAGAAGTTTATACAAATGTCAATAAATAGAAAACAGAATGAGACACTGGTGCTACCAATGTTCAGAATGCAGAGAAATGTAGATCTTTGTAAGTTTGAAGCCAGACTGGTTTACACAAGGAGTTTTACAACAGCACGAAATCCAAAGCTCTGTTATACAAGGAAATGCTCTCTCAAAAACACACACATACACACACACACACACACACACACACACACACAAACAGAGATAGAGAGAGGGAGCAGAGGGGAGAGGGAACAAGGGAGAGAGAGAGAGAGAGAGAGAGAGAGAGAGAGAGAGAGAGAGAGAGTTGTTTCCCAAGTGATCAAGTGAGACTCCCTTGGAAAAAAACAAATTTTCATTTGCAAGTTTTATCAGTTCAAGATCTATTCTGAGTTGGAGATGGGACATTTACTTCTCTCATCATTGCAATTCCATCAAATACAGACACATGGAAGTCTTGTGCATGCTGCATTAGTTTCTGTGAGTTCATATGTACATGTGTTTTTTTTTTCTAATTTTATCACTTCTTATTACACTCCTGATTTTATGCCACTCCAGGACCACCCTCTGATTGTTCCACATCCTCTTTCCCGCACCCATGTCTCCACAAGGATGTCCCAACAGCCCCCACCCTACCAGACCTCCCACTCCCTGGGGCCTGCAGTCTTTTGAGGGTTTCATGCATCTTCTTTGACTGAACACAGACTTGGCTGTCCTCTGCTCTATATGTGTCAGGAGCCTCATAGCAGCTGGGGTATGCTGCCTAGTTGGTGGTGCAGTATCTGAGAGATCTCGGGGGTCCAAGTTAATTGAGATTGCTGATCTTCTACAGGGTCGGCCTACTCCTCAGCTTCTTTCAGCTTTTCCTTAATTCAACCAAAGGGGCCAGCAGCTTCTGTACATTGCTTGGGTGTAAATATCTCTATTTGACTCTTTTAGCTGCTTGTTGGGTCTTTCAGAGGGCAGTAATTATAGGCCCCATTATGTGAGTACTTCATAGCTTCAGTAATAGTGTCAGGCCTTCAGACCCCCCTTTGAGCTGTATTCCACTTTGGGCCTGTCTCTAATACCTCCTTTTTCTCAGGTTCTTCTCCATTTTTTCCCTACAGTTCTTTTAGACAGAAACAACTATGGATCAGAGTTTTGACTGTGGAATGACCACTTCATTATTTACTTGATGTCCTGTCTTTCTGCTCTAGGTGGGCTCTACAAGTTCCCTCTCCCCACTGTAGGGCCTTTCATCTAAGGTCCCTTCCTTTGAGTCCTGAAATGCTTTCACCTTCCAGGTCTCTGGAACATTCTAGAGGGTTTACCCCACCTCCTACCTCCCAAGGTTGCCTGTTTTTATTCTTTCTGTTGGCCTTCAGTCCTTTTCCCCCACCTAATACCCTATCATGTTCTCTTCTTCCCCTCCCTGTTCCCTTTCCCACACAGGACCCTTCCTCCTTCCCACCTCTTGCAATTGCTTTCTTGTCGCTCCCAAGTAGGATTGAGGCATCATCACTTGGGCCCTTCAGCTTCATAATATTTTTGAATTCTGTGGACTATATCTTGGGTATTCTGTAAAATACTTTGGCTAATGTACAATTATTAGTGAGTACATACCAAGCATGTCCTTTGGTGTCAGAGTTGACTCACTCAGGGTGATATTTTCTAGTTCCAACCATTTGCCTACAAAACTCAAAATGTCTTCATTCTTAGAAGCTGAGTAGTATTCCATTGTATAAATGAACCACATTTTCTGTATCCATTCTTCTGTTGTGGGACATCTGTATTGTTTCCAGATTCTGGTTATCACAAAAAGGCCACTATGAACATAATAGAACAGGTGTCCCTGTGGCATGTTGGAGCATGTTTTGGGTATACTCCCAAAAGTGGTATAGCTGAGTCTTCAGGTATATCTATTTCTAGTTTTCTGAGGAATCTCCAGATGAATTTGCAGAATGGTTGTACCATTTTGCAATCTCACCATCAATGGAGGAGTGTTTCTCTTTCTCTACATCCTTGCCTACATGTACTGTCACCTGAGGTTTCAATATTAACCATTTTGATTGATGTAAGGTTGAATTTCAGTGTTATTTTGTTACTTACTTACATCTTAGTAAATAACAGCAAGACTGGGAAAATCGGATTGTATTTAAGTATTTTCATAACAAAGGAAATAGTCACCATAGTGAAGAGACCACCTAAACCAATGGTTCCAAAACCTCCTAATGATGTAATTTCATTTTATGGAGATTCCTCAACCATAAAATATTTTGTTGTTACTTAGAAATTATAATTTTACTACTGTTATTAATCATAATATAAATATCTAATATGTGACCTTCAAAGGGGTCACAACCAACAAGATGAGTTTCAATAACCTAGAAAGTAGGGACATATCTTTGTCAGTTTTCCAACTAACAAAGGACATTTATCCAAAATATGTAAAAAAACCAAAGACATTAAATTCAAATTGGAATTATAATGTGATCAACCAATTAAATTGAGTAAGCAATGAGAGTTCAGGATAAAGGAGGTGCAACTAACATAAAAGAACTGAAAAAAAATTGGAGGCAGAAGTTTTCTCAAATGCAAACACACAAGAGGAGTTTTAATAGATTACTTTGTAATAGGAAAACAATTCCCTTATTCAACAGCATAGTATATGAACTGACATTCAATACCAAGAATAGGTTACTTCTTTTTTTATTTGTTGGCGGATAGAGTTTTATAGACTTACCTCTAAACATTACAAACTATTCCTGGTGCTCTTAGTTAGGCTAAAATATGATAAGACATTACTGAAGACAATATATACTTGAGTCAGAGAACATGGAGAAATAAACATGTACTGACCTAGATGCTTCATTCTCATTACCTAGTTTTTCTAGTGTCAGAAGGTAATTGCACAATATTTTAGAAGAAAAGTAATTTAAAAAAAATCTTAACAATCTTTGAGCAAGGTGAACTTTTATAAGTACCAGTGTGATAAGTTATGCTTACTAGAAATAAAATATCAGGCTACATACTTAATGTGTATATACAACAATTAATACAAATATTTCCTTGAAGTATATTATTCTAAGATTGAAAAACAGAAATAAACAGTTATTTTAAGCTATGAACATTAACTAAATAACACAACTCATTACCTTTTAGTGATTGATAGTAATCACTTTTATTAATCAAATCATTCATAAACTTATTGTTTATAACCTTTATTTGTTCATCTATTTTTGAGACAAATATCTTGTAATAACATTGAATTTGACTTTGATGTTTTAATTCTTCTGTGTCAATCTCCTGAGAACTAGAATTACAGGAAGTGCAGTGCTCCATATTTTTCATTCAATGAAGTGGGATATTTTTAAGCAGTAAAAATTCCATTTATTATGTTTTGGTGTAGTAATTAATACTTTTTCAAATCATTGAGCCTTAAAAATAAGAAAAAATATTGCATCCAATTTTTATTTTATCCAATATAAGAATATAAAATCTACTTTCATTAATAGAAACATAGTTTCAATTTCTTTCTTGATGTTTTTATTTTTAAACACATTTAAAGTCATAATAATGTTCAAACATAAACTCATGTATGATAATTAATTTACCATCAGAGTTATATTCTTATAACAAACTACACTCTGAGGCTCATATACAGGTAGGTTTCAGTGAATTTGTATTTGTATTTGAATTTGTATCAAGATTATTAAGGTGATACCAGGTTTTGTACTCTAAGCAATATGCTTTACAAGTAAATAGAAAGATTCGAAGTGTAGCTTTTCAGGTTTCATAAAAACCTTAAAATACTTTCAACTTTATCTGTTATGTAAAGAAAATATATTCTGACATTTGTTCAGTAATTTTAAAATCTGTACTTTCTTCATTAGACCAAAATATTAAGCAATAAAATATTCTGATTGTGTACTGGAAGAGATGAACAGATTGATTTTAGAGTCTCAAAAATGCATAAGAACAGTAACACATAAGGAAGAAGTCATTCACTCAATTAATATTTATTGAAAAATGTTTGGCATTATGAATTTTTTATGAAGTTGATGTATTAATAACATGACACATGTCTAGTCAACCATGAATGTTCTTCAATAATAATAATAATACTCTGTAAGGTATAGTTTTTACATTGAACTGTCTTTTAGATACCTATTAAAGCTTCTTCCTCATCATCTCTTACACAGAGACCACTAATGTTCACACATCAAGATACCAATACCTAGAAATTTAGGATGTAGTTCTTACAAAAACTGCTTTCTTTAGAAACAGACATATATCTTTTTCCAGAAATTTTTAGTACCACTGAAATAATTTAATATTACTATCATAATCATTGTTCTTTCAAATAACAATTACTGCAAGGAAACATCTTATGCTAGGCGTAACATATTCTACTCTTCATCCAATCACATTGTCCCCACATTATTTATATTGATTGGTAATCACAGATAATGAGATGATGGCTTGGACTAATAATCTACTGGATCACAATCTTCAACAACATATTTTTTTGACAAGGGCAAAATTCAAAGCCATAAAGTTTATATTTGTAAAAGATTCTGCAAGAGTGTCAGAAAAAAAATGAAAGAATTAATGTAAGTATTACTTTCAAAACTTTATTATAATTTAAGTATAATAGATTAGTGTGGTTGTATTTATCAATATCAATTCCTACACTAATGGTGATGTAAAAACTTCCCAAATTATAAGTTAATTTGTGTAAATATAAACATTTGACTAAACAAGTGAGATACAATTGATATTTTTCAATTATGTGTAAATTGACAGCCTTCCTATAGAAAATAGGCTTTTATTTTCTGTGCAGAATTGGGTATAAATTTAGGATAGTTGCTTTGTAATTAATTCTTGCCATGTGTGGATGCACATGTATGTTTATCAGAGAATATGTTATTTTGTTATTTTGTGTTTAACATGTATGTAGCACATTCTTTTGCATCCTTTAGGTTTAATTTTACACATATGTAAGATCTATTGCTAAAATTATATGATGAAAACATTTCTATTATATGTTGAATATTTTACTTGTTTGATACAGAAAAGTACCATACAGCAACTTTGTGTATGCTTTTTAACACTGTTGAACAATTCCAATTGTTTAAATTATTCCTGATTTTTTTCAATTATTTTGGAGAATATTTTCAATATATTCACTAAATGAATAAAAGTGAAATTTCTTAGCACTATTTTTTTCTGGCCAGTTAAAGAATATTTGGCATATTATCAAAATGAAAGTGAAATACAAAGACAGTCAGTCACAGTGAATAAAGAGAGAGAAAGAGGGAGAGAGAGAGAGCCTATGAATCTATGTGTTTGTTATTGTCTTTATGTATGTACTAGTTTCTATACATTTAAAAAATATCATTCTATTTTAAACAACTATTATTACTTGCTTAACCATATAATGATTTACTTTGTATTATAGAAATATTATATTGATTAGACAGTCTAAGTCTACAACTGAGACCCAGACAAAGCAAGAATATCAGAAAAATAAATAAAAAGGTGAAATAACTTAGGAATCTGTTATTCATATTCATGCTGTGTCAAAATTTTCTTTTTCATTGACAAGCCTTTGATAATTATATGTACAATGTCTTTGAGTATGACAAAATCTCCTTTGAGAATTATTAGAGTTCAGTGTTTCAGTGACTAAAGTCAATATTATAATAATTACATTTTAAATGTTTCAAAGACAAAAATACTAAATAATTAACATTTGAATATTTAACATTTATGATAGAAAATTTATATTTAAATATTTTCTAATCCCTCTTAATGTACTCATAGTTGACAAGCCACTCCAAAATTAATTAATAATCAGGACCACTCCTCCATAAAAATGTTCATAATTCAAAGTGATTTTGCCAATCTCTCATATGTGACATGCTTTTTAGATGACTCTAGAGTCTAGAGTATAGTGACTAAATGGTGTCAAGTTAACAATGAAAACTAATTAGGGCAGTAGTACCATAATGCTGTTATATTGTTATGGACTGTAGGAGGAATGGCAGACATCACTGGCAAGGTGGTGGTTACTTCTGTGTAAACTTCAGGAAAGCATTAAGGAATGGGCCTGCAGAGCCTCAGAGGCAATTCCACATGAGGGCAAAACTGAAGCCTGCCTGAGAGCCTAGAGATTGATGATGCAGAAAACAATAGCCACTCAGGAACTGCCACTTGGAGGACATGCTTGCTTGGAACCAATGGGACCTATGGGACTCAGTGGAGGATATAAATGACACTCCCGAAGAATTAATAAACAAGTTTACTGCAGCATTCTCACCTGCTCCCTGCATCTGACCTATTGATTCTGTGCCTTCTCACCTACTTCCCCAAGGGAGACACTGGGCAGGACAGACTCTCAGGCAAAAATGGACCTTTAAATGACAATAATGGTGATTACAAGAAAAACATGGCAAGATAACAGAAACATAATTTGGGAAAATAAGTCTTTCAAAATGGTCTTAAGTAATATGCCTTGGGCTTAAAAGATGGCTAAGACATTAAAATCACTTGCGACTCATGCACATGACCTTAGTTTGGTTTTGAACTCCCACATAGTAGCATACATTTACTAGTAAGTCTAGTTACAAATGATCTGATTTCCTCTTCAGGCTCTGCAAACACACTCACACACACACACACACACCACACATACACACACATACACACAAACACACACACATATACACACATACACACACACACACACCACACCACACATACACACACATACACACAAACATACACACATATACACACATACACACACACACCACACCACACATACACACACACAAACATACACACGTATACACACGCACACCACACCACACATACACACACACAAACATACACATATACACACATACACACACATACACACACATATACACACATACACACACACACCACACCACACATACACACACACACACACACACATACACACACACATCTGCATGTACAGACAGAGATCTATATAAAGAAAAAAAACTGAATTTTAAACTCTGCCCTATCACCTTGTCAGTAAACAAGTTTTCTTTTTATAATTATACTGTTGTCTCATAAATGTTATTTTGGTTTAAATATATATGTTACAATGTACTCCAATCACAGCTCCAACCAGTTATTAGTAATAAAAATTGACAGAGTATATAACCAGTAATTTTATCAAATATTTTATTTGTAACATTGTAATGATAATAGTCCTTACTATTTTCTTGTTGTTCTTATACTAGTGGCTGAAGGTGGAGCATTATGAATGTAAAGAATAGGTTTCACCACTGACCTGAATCTACAGTGCTTTTAACTATCTCTTTGAAATAGAAGCCTAAGAAATTGTCTTGACTGGCCTTGAACTTGTTCCCTTTTTCCTCAACCACTGGAATAGTGGTAAGTTTAGGTCTGAGTCAAAAGGCCAGAGTCATTTGTGTTTTGGATTTTAAAGGATACATGCAAAGTCTTAATGAAATACAAAAGTAAATTTTTATATTACTATTTTCTACTTTTATTACTACTAGGGAATGGATGGTTTTAATTATTTTGCTACTGTACATCAATGAATTTTCTCTATATTTCTTCAACAATTATTTCCAAACAGTTATTTATCTTGCAAGCCTTTGGTCTTAAATTTTGCCAAATGTTAGTCATCTTTTGGGATTCATTCTTGGACCACCTTCTCTGAGTATGTTCATAAACATTTTCACAGTGCATCCCACTAGATCTGGAAGCTTTTATGGCAGTTTCAGTATCATTTTTATAGAGCTGTCAATGACTTTCCAGGAAATTTAGCATGCTCTCAGTAACACGTTCTATTCTCTGGACCAAAAAATAATCTTCTACACAGTATTAAAGGGGAGTTTAGAATACTGTATACATTGCCTGATAATATCAGCTCTTCATTTGCCTCTCCACAACATAATAGAATCATGCCTGGTAACAAAATGTTTACTGGAAGAATCTCTGTCCTATTTTATCCCTAAGATATATAGTATTATAAATATTTTTGGTCTTGGTTTCTACCAGGTCAATCTCAACATATCATTCTTAAATACTCCAAGAAGCTCCTGTCTCTCTCATATCTGTTCTACACCAAATATTGTCTCATTTGTCTGAATTGATTAATTATTTCTCTGTTTTTTTTCAATCTCAGAGCATACGTCTTATGTTCTATGGCTGACAAGGTTCTTTATGATAAAACATTATTACTTCAAATTCTGTTATTAATTTTTATAACACATTTCTTTATCCTGAAATCTATATGCTTGTTGTTTTTACTGCAAAATGTATAAGTAATTTTATTGTTGGTATTCTGTGGAATTTTTATTACCCAATATCCTAAAAGAGTTAGACATGGAATTGCATCTTTTGTTGACCTAAAGACTAACTTGTCATCAAGATTTTTGTTTCCAATGTTAATGCTTTAAATTCCACCTGTTTTTCATGCTGGGCAGATGGCTTAGTATAAAATGTTAGCAGTGCAAGCCTAAAGACCTCAGTTTGTATGACTAGTACCCACATAAGGTCTGGGAAAAGGTGACAATAACATTTAACTTCACTATTTCTTTGAGGGAGCAAAAAAGAGAAAACATGGGTCTTAATGGCCAAGCAGTCTAGACAAAATGGCCAGCTACAAGTTGAGTGAGAGAGCATATTTTACCCAGTAAGGTATGAATCAATAGAGAAAGATTTCCAACATTGAAATCTCCAGATGTTTAATTGTACAGAAAGGTAGACTGGAAGGTGGAGGAAGAGCAGGAGGGGAGGGGAGGGGAGGGGAGGGGAGAGGAGGGGAGGGGAGGGGAGGGGAGGGGTGGGGAGGGGAGGGGAGGGAAAGTGAGAAGGAGAAGGAGAGATGGAGACATGGAGAAAAGGAGACATGGAGACGGAGGCACAGAGAGGGACAGAGAGGCACAGAAAGACACACACACACACACACACACACACACACTCAGAGACAGGATAGAGAGAGACAACGACAGAAATAGTGACACACAGAGAGATCGAGATAGATGAGAAAGAAAGAAAGAAAGAAAGAAAGAAAGAAAGAAAGAAAGAAAGAAAGGAAGGGAAAAAGGAATCCCAATCACAAAACTACTCAAATGTTCATAGTTTATACATTACATTAGTTTCTTAGAAATGTCTTATTGAACATTGGAAATCTTTTTTTTTTCCCTTTTTGTATTTGGTTATAATATTTCAATTTCAAGTTTTATCCTCTTTTCCAATTTCCCCCACCACCCAGGAACCCCTTATCACATCCCCCTCCTTGTGCTTCTATGAGGCTGTGCCTACACCTACCCCCCACTCCCACTATCCCCTCCCCACCCTCACATTCCCCCCAATCTGTGTTCATTTTTTATGGGACCAAGAATCTCATCTCCCACCTATGCCCAACAAGGCTGTCCTCCCCTCCATATACCGGTGGAGTCATAGGTCCCTCCCTATGTGCTCCCAGGCTGGTGGTTTAGACCCTGGGGAGCTCTGGTTAGTTGGTATTGTTGCTTTCCTCCTGGGGTCACAAACCCTTTCTTCATCTTCAGTCTTCTCTCTAAGTTTTCCATTGGGAAACCCTTGATCATATCAGTGGTTAATTGTGAGCAAAGTCCTCTGAATGTGTTAGTCTTTGTCAGACCTCTAAGGAACCAGCTATATCATGTTCTTGACAGCATGCACTTCCAGTCATCCACATTAGTGTCTAGCTTAGGTGACTGTACCAGGGACGGAGGTCCAGGTGGAATGGTCATCTGATGGCCCTTCCTTCAGTTTCTGTCCCATGTTTTGTTTCCATTGTTTTTGTTTGAAAAATTGAAACATTTGTTTCAATTGTTCCCTTGAGTATTTTTGTTACTGGTTCTAAGTAGAACTGAGGCATCCCCTTTTGGTCTTCCTTCTTCATGAGCTTCATGTGGTCTGTGGGTTGAGTCTTTGCTATTCTAAGCTTTTGGGCTAACATCCACTTAACAGTGAGTAAATACCATGTTTGTTCTTTTGTGATTGGATTAACTCACTCAGGATGATAATTTCTAGATCCATCCATTTACCTAAAAATTTCTCAAATTCATTATTTTTAATGAATAATTAATTAAATTAATTAAATAATTAATTTAATGAATGTCAGACCTCCTCGGGGTCCTGATGACTCTATGATCCTGAGCTCCAGCTGTTCTGGGTACAGTGGCTCCTCTAGGATATCTCAGGATATGGTGTCTCCATGGTAGTAGACCAGCTAGGTGTTTGCTGCTCTGAATGTAGTTGCTCCTCTAGGATGCTTCAAGGTATGATGTCCCCTGCTCTGCAGTTCTATGGTCCATGACCCCACTGCAGCTCTGCGGTTCTTGACCTGGATAGGATGCCACCACCGGAGGGAGCTTCCTCAGGGGAGCAGATCAGCTGTGTGGTTGCTCTGTTCACTGGGGTCCAGGCAAGGGGCGGAAGGGGCGTGGTTTTCTGCAGGAGCTGGTGCTGGGTGCTAGTGCACTTTGAGATCTCCCTACTGCCAGTTGTGCTTCTGGGGCCTAGGGCAGTGAGTGGGTGCTCCTACATGCAGCTCTGTGGTTCGTGACCTGGCTAGGATGCTGCCTGATGCAGTTTCCTCAGGGGAGCAGATCAGCTGTGTGGCTGCTCCGCTCACCAGGGTCCAGGCAAGGGGCAGAAGGGTGATTATTGGAAATCTTAATATTAAAATATTATAAAATGTTTATCTTTACTTGCCAAATTTCTTTTCTATGTCGTTTAATATTCCAGTAAAAACCCCAAACTCAGATTTGTCTTTAATTGGTCTGTGTTTGGTGCATCATGTATCAACTATATTCATATTTAGTTGTTTAAACAAGATGTTTATTCAGGCCAGGCTACTTACATTCAATTCTATCCCAGCCTTAGAATTTCAAGAAATTTTATGTCTGTATCACCATGCCTGGATACTCTTTATATCTTGTATCAAGAAAATTGATCTGGTTTCAATTTTAAAATATATTTAGAGTCTGACTATATTTTATTACCTTCTACTTTTTCTGACCCAAAATATGATAATATCTCACCTGAATTAATACATTACCCATGTAAATGATTTTTTTATTTTACTGTAGTTTCTCTAGTCCATGGAACAAAGGGATCAATACACCAGTTAGTATAATATTTTCAAAATGGAAAGGAAATTATATCATTCTTTACTGTGCTACTAAGAGTGAAAAACAAAGTCCTAGCTATGGTTTGTCTTTATATTATCTTACATTTCCCCACTACTTTCATTTTGTGTTCCCACTATAGCCCCTTCACACTGCTCATTACATCACAATACTTGCTATGTTTCCACCAGGACAAGAAAGCTTGTGCCCTGTCTCAGAGAATCTATATTGCTGCTATTCTGCTTTCTTGGAATGTTTTTATCTTATTAGAGAGCCATAAAATTTAAGAACAAAATAGGTGAAACTCACATATTTGCCATTAAGATAAAAATTGAAAACACTGAACATTCAATCATTTCATTTGATGTCATATATTGATAACATCACAATGTAGAAAATATTTTAAAAATGGGAAAATGAGTAGATTAATAAGTAAGATACTTATCTGTTGATGTTTTCAACAAATTAAAACAATTGAAATTAGCAGAAATAAAGTTCCTTCTTTGTTATGAATCAGTATTTGAAGCCCTAGATTTTGATGATTAAATGATATGCTTTGTAATGCAGAATACTTAGATATTATTTGACATGTGGATATATTATCTTAATCTTATAATCATATCACAATGGTATATAATTGTTGGAGACTTCATTTTTGAAATATTAAGGTAGAATAATAAGTGCTATATTTTGTGCCATCTTTTATATTTGCTTGCAGATCTTTGACAATAATAAACACAAACTCTTAAAAGACAAAAATGTGTTTTTAGAAGGACAGTCTTACTAGTAACTATTATCATCACAACTTTAAGCTTGACTTATGTATTGTTACTCCCCAGTCAGATACTCTCATATACACTTCAACAATAACGAGATATGAGAAATAAATAAAAGCATACAAAAAAACCCACATTATATTATACCATATGGAGGAGTTCTTTTCTTCAGTGACTATAGACTTTTTGATTTCCTAAAGATATATGTCACTTACTTACTGGTGTTAATAAGGAAAACAGAATAGTTTACTGAAATATTGCATGGCAAGCAATACTGAAGAAAAAAACAACAGGATTCTGTTATTCTGTGGCAGAATATAATTTCAGAGAAAAACTGATAAAGAATATAGAATGTCTATAATGTTTTTTAAAATCTGTTTTCATACATGAATCTGCGAAAATTTAAATACATAGAAAGGCTAATGCCTAGTGGATAAGAGGATATTTTCAGAGTTTAGATTAGCATGGATACCTTTAATACAAATGAAAGTATCAAAGCTAAGGTAATCTAGAAAGAAAATACCAGTGTAAAGAACAAATGAAGCAATGTTACTGATAACCACATCTTAAGCAGGCAACTGTGAGCTTCTGTGCAGCTTGTACTCAGGTATTTTGTATACTTTATTCAACTCTTTGTTTTGTTTGTTTTTTGTTTTTTGGGTTTTTTCTGTTTTGTTTTGTTTTGTTTTGTTTGTTTTTTTGAAACAGGGTTTCTCTGTATAGCCTTGGCTGTTCTGGAACTCACTCTGTAGACCAGTCTGGCCTCAAACTCAGAAATCCACCTGCCTCTGCCTCCCAAGTGCTGGGATTAAGGGATGTGCCACCACTCCCTGGCTCTATTCAACTCTTTATTCAGCAAAATTGATATCATAAAAATGACTTTCTAATATACTTAAAACAGATGAATTGGGGCCAGTCACATTTTATAATTTTGTTTGGACGAAATAGTTGCACAGTTGCCTTTATACTACTTGTAAACATATTATAAACAATGATTTTATGGATAAATTTATTAATGACATTGTTATACCCTTTATGCGATTCATATTTAGTACCTAAATTTTGAATGTTTTCAAATGGGGTGATTCAATCAGACTTTTCTAGGCATATCATTTTAAATTTCTTGGTAAATTTAATTATAAATCTTCTAAGTATATATTTATAACTATAATGGAACATATATTCTTGTGTCATAAGTGTGCAAATTAGTGGGAGATTTGAAGAGTATACAGGAATATAAAAATGTGACATTGTTACCAGTAGCAATGTTCTATTTTTTTTAAAACTATGAATAACCTGATAAACTCATGGTAAGTTGAAAATATTATAATTTTTAATTACACGGGACAAAGCTTACTACCTAAAACTATAGCTCAGAAACAGTGCATTGTAGTGACTTTACCCTTTACCTTTCTTGTCCTGTGCTGACTTGGAAATGTAGATCACTAATGTTGTCTAGCATAATAAGAGTTTATTATAGCACATGTTATTCTCCTGGGGAAAGATGCATATTAAAAATTCAAAACTTATCCAACTGTTTCCACTGAGTCCAAATTGCTGTTGTTCAGATATAAAGTTACTTGTGTGTGTGTGTATGTGTGTGTATGATCATTAAAAATCAGTTGTCATCTGCTTAATAAATTCATAATAGTACATTGATTACAAGTTCTAGGAGATACGATAAAACCTGAATTTTCCAAGTATTGTGGCAGATTATAAGCTATATTTGTGTGACTGTGTGAAAAAAAAAACATGTTAGGATTTTAATCAATAGATAGTTTTATAGGAGAAAGACCTTAAAGAAAGAAAACAGAAACAGAAATTTGGTTCTGGGTAATTTTAGTGTGTGCATACTTTTTATTTACAAGCTTTGTATAACAACATTTATTTTGAAAGAAAACCAAATATAAGCTTTCATACTAGTTTTCTTGACTGAACCAGCATACTAGCAACTGGCCACACCATGCTGTTTACATCAGTTTGAGGTCAGCTTCCAGGGAAGCACTCTCATGGGCACTGTGAGAATTTTATAGACAGTCCTGGATTTTTAAGAAATCCACCAGAGAATTGATAAAAAGCATAGACAGCACAGCTAGCACAATGAACACCAGAAAGAGACAAACAGAAATGTGGCACTGGACCCTAGGAAGTGTTTGACAGATGAAGTACCACTGTATCCCTGTCATTGCCTGGAGGAACTATAAGAATTCATAGGATGTGAACTGAGTGTAGTATGTTGAAATAGTGACACCACAGAAATGACATCCCAATGACTAAGGGTCAAATAAAGGACAAGCTACCTACCAATACCCCCTCATAGATCCCTGAATGTGTACAGAAATATCCCTAACACTTTGAAGATAATGGAGTAGTAGTCCTGAGACCACAAACTATCAGCAGAAACTGGATGTAAGTCACCACTGTTTGGAAGAGCACTCTGACTTAACTTATTTGAAATCCTGACATTAGCCAGGCAAGGTGGCACATGCCTTTAATCCCAGTACTTGGGAAGCAGAGGCAAGCAGATTTCTGAGTTAGAGGCCAGCCTGGTCTACAGAGTGAGTTCCAGGACTGCCAGGGCTACACAGAAACCCTGTTTTGAAAAACAAAAAACAAAACAAAAAAAAATAAAAGCAAAAGAAGAATTATTGAAATCTTGAAATTGGTAGCTATCCTCATTAAGTTTGAAGAGTATTACAAAACACAAGCCATGAGGAAAGAGTCACCTTATCACCTTAGAGAAGAAGGAATGCTAGCTAGGGCAATTCTATTTTCTATTTTGTTGTAATGCTTATTTTATTTGGTTCGTTGTATTATTTCTTCTAAAGTACTTTAATTGTTGACATGTTGCATTTTAACTTGTATTTCATAAAAATTTGTTTTTTTGTTACACATACTATATTTTTGATGGTACTACTCACCATGACCCTTTTCAACTTTCCCCATCTCCCTCAACTTTATTAATGAGACATTGATGCCGAACCAACAAGTAAGATCTAGTTCTACTTTTTGTGAGACATGAGAAACATACACATTTTAGTTTGTTTGTTTTTTGATTCTTTTATTTGTTTCATTGTTTGGTTGGTGTACAACAATTTATCAATGGAGTTATGGTCAAATAATTATATTATAAATTTAACTACTATATAGTTAGATTTCCAAATAAAGAGTATCAAGAATATGGATGAAAACAGGTTTAGGAAGACTCATATAATATCAAACAAATCAACAAAAACAGTAGGACTTAGGGAAATGTTTTTTTAATTAGAGAATATATCCATAACAACAGATTCATAATTATCATAAATGAGATAGCAAAACATTATTATACACACACACACATACACACACACACTCTCTCATATATATATATATATATGTATATATATATATATACATATATATATATATATAGGTGTATCTGTATTAGTATATGAACTTATTTATTACTAAATACTTAAATACAAGCTGAAAAAAATTCTGTGGATTGTTTTACATACACACACACCACATACACACATATATGTACAATCACACACATACACAGATAGATAGATAGATAGATAGATAGATAGATAGATAGATAGATAGATAGATAGATAGAGATGCACATACACACATGTGTATATTTATAAATTTTCAGTTATTTTATGAAAAGAATAAATAGAAAATATAGATCCCCAAAGAAATCCATCATGTTTAACATAGTAAGCCATCAAACCCTTCATATTCACAGGAGCAAAAAAAAAAAAAAAACTTGAAATATTCCAATCAATCAGAAAAACAGCTAACAAAAGAACAAAAAAAAATGTTCAGTAATAATAGTAAAGGGATGTAACCTAACCTCATCTATTAAAGACAAAGATTAACTGAATGGATTAAAAATAGATTTGGGTCTAGCACAATGGCTCATTAGGCAAGTATGTTTGTCAAACAGTTTGAAAAGCTGAGTATAATTCCCATGACACACATTAGAGAATCAATTCCTGAAAGCCATCCATTGACTCATTAAACTACCTGGAGAGACCTTGGTTTCTATTGGCTCAACTAAAATTCGGTGTTTGCAACATGGCCTTCATTGTACTGACTCCTAATAAGAATGGTGTGGAATCTTAAATGCTACCTTCAGGGATCACTGTCTACTACCACTCTCACCCTAGTTCCTTCCACCAAAAGACCACTGTATGACCCTTCAGTTTCTTCATGTAGCTGATGTTTGACTCTTATAAACAATGATAGTTTCAACTTTGGGTACTTTTGCAATTTATTTTCATATATCAAATTTAGTAGTACTCCTGAACAATTATAAATACTCAGAAATATTTGTGGTAAGTGAAAAGACATTGGGGATAAATATGATAACTATAGAAGCAGTAGTTAATGTTTTGGAGCAATAATATTCCAAAACAAAATTTCTCTAGCTTTCTCTTTGAATAGTATGTCTTGATATAATGAATCATACAAGCCATCTAGCTAGAGGACACTATCTGTCAACAATTTGAAGTAGATTCACCATATCTTCAGGTCAAATAGGCATGAATATAATTCACTGAGTGATGGAATATAATAATGTAGGTCTGGAAGGCATGAGTAAATTACATGATTGATGGATCAGAATTTTACATCACCTGTTTCTGTGGCACCAACTCTTCTTTCAGTTCAGAGTAATAAATGATGTTATTATATGATATTCACTGCACATTACTAATGGAAGGAGAAAAGAAACAAGGCTGTTTCCAGATGGGTCAACATGGCATGACAAATTTAGTTAAAGTTAGTAATAACCTTAGAATAAAATCTATTAAAAAGGATATTTCTAAGAGATATGAGACAACCCTCACTGTGGTAAATTCTCTATACAAATATTTTTATGGTGAATGAATTATTTTTCTTTCTAAGAAAACTGAGTGTTTACTTACATTGTTGCTGCTTTATCACGAAATTATTGTCACACTTCTTTCTTCTAAATGTATAGAGAGATGAATTAGCATGGTTGTTAGGGAAGTTTACTATTGCAGATTTGATTTTCTAAAAATGAGTACTGATTTATAAGACAAACTTGTTATACCATTACATGAAATGTTGACACAAGTTGGAAAGTTAACTTAATCTTATTATTTTAAATTTTATGTAGAATATATGGAAACTCCAAAGTCTTCAAACTTCTGAAGCATCTCAATTTTTAGGGGCACTGCTGGAGGTGTCACTTATATTAGATCCTAAATAAAAGTACAGATCATTTTTGCTTACTTTGGGAAATTGTTCATTAAGTAATTATTGGTAGCTAGTATTTGTAAATCTACCATTACTAAGATTAATTAAGAAACTATTATTTTGTTATTATTTTTTTACAGTCCATTCATTGTCCCCCTCCCAGTCTGCCCTCCCACAGTTCTTCATCCCAGTTCTTTTCCTTCCTGTCTTTAAGAGGATGACCCAGCCTCCCAACAGGCTTTCTATTCCCTGGGGCCTCAACTCTCTCCAGGATTAGACATATCTCCTCCCAGTGAGGTCAGAACAGGCAGTCTTTTGCTATATATTAATCTGAGGCCTTAGACTAGCTAGTATTTGCTATCTGATTGTTGGCTCAGTGTCTGAGAGATCTCAAGGGGTCTGGGTTAGTTGAAACTGCTGGTCTGCCTATGAGATCACCCTCTTACTTAGCTTCTTCCAGTTTTTCTATAATTCAACCAAGAGGTCCTCAGTTTCAGTCAAATGGTTGAATGGTTGAGAATAAGCCTCTGTCTCAGTCAGATGCTTATTGGGCCTCTTGAAGTACAGCCATGGTAGGGGTCTGTCTATGAGCACACCATAGCATCAGCAATACTTTCAGGCCTAGGAGCTTCCCTTTTAAAATGGATCTCATGTTGGGTTAGTCACTGCCTTTCCCTCTGTCTCATTTCCACTTTTGTCCCTGCATTTCTTTTAGATAGGAACAATTCTGGGTCAGACATTTTACTTTTTCTTTCTCTCCATTATCTGTTTTTATATTCTTTTTATTTAGTGTTCCAAACACTGAAAATTAATTCTGATTTTAATGGTCAGTCTAGATAGAAATTCCATTATGAATCACAGCCTCATCTCCTTTAACAATGAATGCACTTTGCAATTCTAGAAGAAAAATGAGAGAGAAAATATAAAATGTGTTTACTTAAGTAGTATACAAGTTTTAATACAAGTATACAAAGTTTAATGATTCTAGATTGAGAACTACAAAATAGAGTAAGATCCAGGTTTGGTGTCACATACATGTAATGTTAACAACTGTGGTACAGAAGAAGGAAGATTTCCAAGAGTTTGGGGCCTGCCTAGGCTATGTAGTGAGTTACTTGTCCTTTGTAATGTGATGGGAATTGGACCACACCTTATTCTAAACTACTTTGTTTGTACCTTATCAAACTTTTAGAAGTACCTTGAATAATTATCCCATTTTACAGGAGATAAAACAAAGAAATAGATTTAATATATAACTTAATTTAATGGGAAAGAAAGATGCATACTAAATCATTATGGGATATTTAACTATTAAAACTAAATTTAATATAACTTTTAAATCTACTTTTAATGCTTGAAAACTAACTTTCTCTTATATTCTTATAAAAACCATATGGATGATGAAATTAACAAGGCCATGTACAGAATGACTTACTCAAATTTATATTAATATAGGTAAGAGAGATAACCTAAGACTTGAATTCTCCTAATTTCAAATCTAGTTTCCTTTATACTACATAATTCATCTCTAATATAGAATCATAAAATTAAGTGAAGAAAAGGAAACTTGTACTGTAACTCTGGACAAGATCTGTAAAAATAACTTTCATTCATCAGATGTAATTGTTGTCTCAGAGGCTTACTGCTAAGTATGCTCACACTTTTTAGTTCTTTCTAAACACTGACTGGCTGATTCAGTTCAGCTGTTTTGACTCAAAGCTCCCCTCCACTGTGACTAACTCAATCTGTCCTTTCTCACCTTTTACCAAATTGATCTGTTTGGAAAAACTTCTCTGAACTCCAGGAAATACATATTGCACTGATTGCACTGACTACACAAACTGAATGGAACTGAATGGAATGAAACTCACCTCCAATCAACTGAATTGACTCCACTGACTCCAAACTAACTGAACTCTCTCTCCCCCTGAGCTGCTCTTCAATAGTTTCTCTTTCCTCTACAGTTCTTGTGGGAGTTTGGAGTATCCTATCTCTGACTCATTCTGACAATTTTTTTTTTCTGATTTGTCTCTTTGTCTGTTCCTCATTTGGGTATAACTTTTAAACATGACTGCTTCCTTCTACAGACTAATTTTCCTCAAAGGTGTATCATTGCAGCCACATCATACAGATTTAGAAGGTCTTTGGATTGGATGCTTTGTCATAGCATCCATATTGCTGGATTAAAATTCCTCTAAAAAGATTGAATACAGAAATAGGCTCCACAAATTTTATTTTTATGTTGTATTTCAAGCTGAAGTATACAAGTGGTAACAATAAACAAATGGAAACTATGACTACAAATAAAGAGGAGTAACTTCTAAAGACTATGCACATATAATAATAATTACTTATGAGTATTTGGATAAGTATACAGTTGATTTAAAAGCCATTATTTGATGGAAAACAAAGATAATGAAGACATTTTCAATCCTCAAATTTGCTACAATATTAATCATAGTAATAAACCAAGTAATCATAATAATAAACCAAGATTTGAAATAAACTCAATTGGCTATTGCCTAAGCATGCAAAAACTAGAATAATGTTTAATGATAAAGTGATGAAATTATATCATTTGAGGCAAGGAAAATGTGTTGTGCAATATGAAATAAATCATATACACAATACAAACAAAAGTTGATCTTACAGTACTAGGCAGAAATAAAACTGTCTAGATCATGCAAATGATCAAAGAATGTTAGGTAAAGACAGGACAGATTATTGTTAAATGTAATAGATATAAGAATAAATTATATTGTTATATAGCACAAGAGAGCAAGCATAATTACCACTTTTTGTAGAGTTTAAATTATAGAAGTAGAGTTTGAATTTGGAAATGATGATTTGGATAAGAATGGCCTTTATAGACTCATATTTGAATGTTTAGTGACCAGAAAATGACACTGTTTAAAAAATTTGAAGGATTAGTGTGTGTAATTGTTCCAGGAATTGTATCATTGGGAGGTGATTTTGCAGTTTCAAATTTCCATGTCAGTCTCACAATCTCTCTCTCTCTCTCTCTCTCTCTCTCTCTCTCTCTCTCTCTCTCTTTCTCTCTCTCCTGCCCTCTCCCTCTCCTCCCCCTCTCTTTTTCTCTCCCTCCCTTTCCCTCCCTCTCCTCCTCTTTCCTTCACCCTCCCCTCTCTCCCTCCTCTCATCCTCTCCCTCTCCCTATTCCTATTTCTGTACCTGTCCATCTCTATCTTTCTGCCTATAGATCAAGACATATCCTTTGAGCTTGTACTGCTCAAGAGCCAACTTCCTGCAATCAAGATAAGTGTCTGAACCTTTGAAACTGTATGCAACCCCACATTTAATGCTTCTTTTCATAATAGTTGCCTTGGAACGATGTTGCTTCATAGCAACAGAACAATGACTAAAACAGGAATTGGTACCTGAGACCAAACAAGGTATATCTGTGATAGGTCTGTTTATGCTTTTGTATGGAGGAATAGGGACTGTGAAACTTTGGATTACAAAAAAAGTTGAATATTTTAAGTTGGGCTTAACGGGCCATATTAATAGAATAATAGAAAACAGTGGTTATGAGGAGGATATAAATTATAATGCCCTAGCTCAAGAGGTTTTAGAATTAATAGATATTAGTAAATGGTCTATTATAAACCACTCTTGTGATATTTCAACAAAATTGTTCTTTTACCTTTTTTCTAAAGATCTACTTGAAGATAAATTAAAGAGTTTTGTATTAGTGACAATGCCAGAGGAGATGTCCCAAAAGCCTAATATTGACACTGTCACAAAGTTATTAGTGATTATTCTAATTGGGCTCCATAAGGAAAAAAATGAAGCGGGATAAACACAAAGCCATAGTCTCAAGAATATAAAACATTTAGAGTAAATCTTGATGCTAAGTGGAATAAAAAGAATTTTGACTTCAAGACAAGATCCAAACCCAGATAAACTTTTAATTTGTGAAAAGGAATTGAGGAAAAGAATAAACAATGAAGGAAACTTTCAAAAACAGAATGGTCATGCCAATTAATTTGTAATGTGATAGCTTTAGATGTGGTTCTAGCTATAGAGTCAAGGACATACAAAAAAGGGTTAAGGAATATCCCTCTGTGATTAAGGACATCCTCTGAGGCCAGGTACATGTTGAGGTGCCTCTATATGAAGGCCTATAAAGGGCTTTGTGTAAAGCTGTTAAGGTGAAGATTGAACTGTGAGAGAAATCTCAAGATGTTGTAGATGCCAGTCAACATGAGATACCTCACAAGGAAATTTTGATATTAGTAGTAGAACAAGCCCAAGAGATAGAAGTATGTTACAATCAACAAAGCTTAAAGGAGTTGGATATCTAAAGGCACTTTGACACCAAACATGGTGATGCAAAGTTTGGAGATTTTTTTCAGCTGTTTTTTGGTCTTGTTTGGTCCAGCATTCAATTTCCTCACTATGCTTCCTTTCCTCCCATTTGAAATGTTAGGCACTGTTTATTTTGTGTTTGTGATTGCTAGAAATATGTTATCTTTCAGTTATTTTGCTTTCAAATGAGTTACAATTTAGAGTTTGTCTTAGGTCTTAGAAAACACTGAACTTTGGAGTTTTATACAATTTTGAGAATATGATAGACTGTGGAGACTTTTAACATTGAACTGAATGCATTTTTTTATCATGATATAGTTACAAGCCTATAGGGGGCATGAAATGGAATGTAGAAGTTTAAAAATACATGGGCTCCATAGCATCATATATTTCAATGTGTAGTCATCAGGAAGTGACTCTATTTAAAAGGATCAATAAGGGTGACTTTTTGAAGAAAGCATGTCAGTGGAGATGGAATTTGAGGTTTCAAAAGCCCATGTGAAGCTTAGAGTCTATTTGCCTTTGGATCAGAATATAGCTCTAAGCTACCACTGTAGTGTCATACATGTTACCATGCTGACTACGGTAATAATAATGGAATAAATCTCTGAAACTGTAAACATACATACAATTAAATGCTTTTTTTTTAAAAAAAATATCTTCTTTGTTAATTGTATATCTCTGTAGCAACAGACAATAACTATGCTGGTTTAATTAATTGTTTGCATACACTCATACAGCATGCTTAATTAGTGGCATTAGAAAATGTAGCCTTTTCAGAGGATGTATGTCACTGTAAGTGTGCTTTGTAGTTTCACATATCCAATCCAGGCCCAATATCTCTATGCCGATCCAAACATAAAATCATTGGCTCCTTCTGCAGCACCATGTCTGCCTGTGTGCATCTGTGCTTTTTGCTGTAATGAAAATGGAAATGATCTCTGAACTTGTAAGCCAGTCCCATTTCTTCATAAGACTTGCTCTGGCCATGGTATCTCTTCACAACAATAGAACTTTGACTAAGTCGATTACAAAAACAGATGATAACATGAAGAAGTTATTAATAATTTGAGAAAGAAATCATGATCAAGAGAAAAAGAATGAAGAATAACAATTTCTAATATATGCATTATTTATATGTCAATTATAATGGGCTACGAAAATATTTTTTAAAACTCATTCCCTTGTGTAATTTAAAAATATTTTTCTCAAATATACTTAATATTTGTTTAATTTATAATCTATTTGAATAGTCAGGATATAGTGTAAATTCTGGTACTAGTATAATGTAAATGTTAACTATAATTTTTAAAGCATTGGTGCTTACTTTAGGACATATAAATATTTTTAAAGAAAATCACAAAGACTGGTCTAGGGATGCACCCCTGCAGCCTGAAAAATTTACTGAATGTCTATGATTAGAGGATCATGTTTAACGTCATCCCAGGCAACAGAATGATACTGCATCTGAAACACAATGAATCATGACAGTTGGTCTGTAGTATTATCCTCTCCAGACTGTATATATAAACATATTAGACTCTAACAACAAGGATACCCTCATTGGAGAAGAATATATTAAACATTTTAAAAAAAGAAAATTAAAGATATTTGTCTCTAATATCTTTTTTGGATGAAAAATCATAGAAGTAACTGTTAACACTGCTAAATGTTCAGTTGTTTCAACGATATAGCTATTCATATTTATGACAATATTTTCTTATCAAACAGCTTTATCATCACACTGTGTGTTTTTGCAAGTGGTGAGTATATGCATGTGTTTGAATGTAATGAGATCAAAGTTTTCTCTAATAACTTTACAGTTAGCATAATTTACTGCCCATAATACCTGAATACCAAATCTCAGATAATTAATAAACAAATGTTCTTTGAAACTAAGAAACAAGAGACAATCAGACATGCTCAAGATGGCATAGCAAAAGACAATGAGAAAAAAATAGTTGTTATTATTTCTCTGTGATTACTAGACTATCACATACATGCTGTGCTCCAAGTCCCAAAGCAGAAAGAAAGAAAATATCAAGCTAGAAACTGTTGAGTGATATGATGATGCATTTATTCAACTACCTAATTAAGAGCTTTGATGAAACTTTAAACCAAATAATTCAAATCATTAATTAAACAGCCATTAAGATCCATAACTACATTTTTTACATTTGTTAAAGTAGAATATTTTTGATCTTAAGAGCATTTTAACCTGCTCTTATACAGATTTCCTCATTTACTTTTGGAGAACAATTTAGTGAAACTTTATTCAACTAAGTCCTCAGATACAAATGCACAGTACTATTCTCTGTAATGAGATTTGTTCATGTTTTATCTTAGATGAATTTTCTCTGTATGCTATTATAACTAAATGAAACTTTATGCTATGCAAACGGTCCTGATTGAGGTTTCACATTAATATTTGCCCTGCTTTTAGATCCACAAGATTAAAAAAAATGCAGTCATTCAGAACTCGTGTTTTGCAAAACCTAATTGGAACTTGAAACTCAGGCTGAAAATCTTATTCTATCAAATTAACATTTCCTGGGTTTTATTGTGTTTTGAAGCTTGAAAAATTACACCACATGTTTCTGATTCTTTTAGACAACTTTTCAAATGAATGTTGTATAAGATTATTTTACTCAATTTACTGCCATGCTTTAAAAGATAAATAAAAGATTTTTTAAGAGATTGTATTTCTAAATAAATACAACTCACAAGAATTGAATCTTATATTTGAAATAAAAGTCAGAGCCGTTGAGGTTCACATGGCTTTTAAATTGAGGAAAACAGAGTTTCTCATGTACCTATAAGAAAAGCAAAGGTAAATAAACATGAAAGGATGCCAGGGTTTCCCATTTAAAACATATATGCTCATTTAGAACCTGATAATTACAGATAATTATTCCCATTTCTTTCTCTGAGAACTTAAATTAAAAGACAGTAAGTAGGCTACTTATTTTCAACATTACTATCTTTTAATATATGTATACCATAGATTAGGAATTCTTCTTGTCTTTTAGAAACAAGGCAAACTTAGTATAGTCAGTACAATATTGATAAAATCATCAATATGTGTGAAAGCCAATTTAAAGCTACAAAGTAATCTCTCTAGAATGAAACCATTTTAAATCATGAGCTCTACATTTTAAACACAAAAATAGTCTTTGTCTATAACTAGGTAGAACCCATAAAACAAACTTTGTTGCCTGAAATATCAAACATCAATTTCCTTTGTATCAATATATCCTAAGAACCATAATACTACTACAATTGTCTTAACCCTCTCAAAAGTTTTAAAGCATGTCTGTATGAAGACCATCAAATGGAAAGCATGTAAAAAAGTACATTTCAGTTCTTATTTTAAATTTTTACTTATTATTGTATGTGTGCTTGCGTGTGTGTGTGTGTGTGTGTGTGTGTGTGTGTGTGTGTGTGTGTGTG
>JANHMN010000005.1:54351113-54361542 GCA_030674055.1 Rhabdomys pumilio
GTGTGTGTGTGTGTGTGTGTGTGTGTGTGTGTGTGTGTGTGTGTGTGTATGTATGTAAGGTGGCTTTCATGTGGATATTAGAGAACATTCTGGAGTTAGTTCTGTCCTTTCACCTATACATAGACAGGCTCTGTGGAATCAAATTCAAATTATCAAACTTGTCTGTCAAGCATGTATCTGTGTCCATGATAACCTATCTCACTGGTTGTAAAATTCAATGTTTAAAATTTATTTTCCTAAGAATGTCTTCCAATTTAAATTTTTTATTGCTATCAGTACTCATGTTATACTGAGAAGTTATATAAAACTACAAATTTTTGTAGATCTTGTTATTTATTCTGACCTAGATGTATAATTTCAGCTACTAGGAAATATATATTTGTATGCATACTCTTTCATGTCTGCCAAAAATTAGAAAATGTAATACCTGTTTTGCAATAATTGTGAATTATTCTAAATGACTGTAGTATTAAACCAAGAGTCAATTTCCTATAAGCAGAATGCTTACCAACTAAAGTGTATCTAAAATCACTTATTAAAACAAATGTCTTGGTATACTGGTGAAGTGTTATTGTCTGTAGTGGTGAATAAGCTACCAGCTTTGTGCTTCTGACAGGTTGCAGGCACGAACACACACCCAAGAGCTATCTGGATTTTTCAATGAAAAGCACACATATACGCCAGTTAATTTTAAATGCCTTGAGAAGCTCAAATGCTGGGCAAATCTAGCCTTTCCCACTGCTAGCAAACACTCCTCTCCAGTATGCCTGAGTTAACATCTTTTAAAGTCTGTATTTCCAGAATAGTCATACCAGTTTCCAATTCCACCATCAATGAAGGAGTGTTCCCTTCTCCACATCCTCACAAACATGTGTTGTCACCTGAGTTTTTGATCTTAGCCATTCTGATTGGTATAAGGTGGAATCTCAGGGTCGTTTGATTTGCATTTCTCTGATCACTAAAGACATTGAACATTTCTTTAGGTGCTTCTCAGACATTCAAGTTTCCTCTGTTGTGAATTCTTGGTTTAGTTATATATTCCACTTTTTGACTGAGTTGTTTGTTTTTTTTTTTGATGGTTAGCTTCTTGAGTTCTTTATATAATTTGGATATTAGCCCTCTATCAGATGTGGGGTTAGTGAAGTTTTCTCCCAACCTGTAGGTTGCTGATTTGTCTTATTAACTATGTCCTTTCCCTTACAGAAGCTTTCCAGTTTCGTGAGGTCCCATTGATCAATTGTTGATCTTAGAGCATGAGCCATTGGAGTCCTGTTTAGAGTCCTCTATTAGATTCAGTGAATCTGGTTTTATGTTGAGGTTCTTAATCCACTTGGACTTGAGCTTTTAGCATGGTGACAAATAATGGGTCTATTTTTATTTTTCTACATACAGACAGCCAGTTTGACCAGCACCATTTATTGATCAATCTGGAGGTTCCTCAGAAAATTTGGAATAGATCTACCTGAAGACCCAGCAATACTACTCTTGGGAATATACCCAAAAATGCCCCACTATGCCACAGAGGCACATGTTCCACTACATTCACAGAGGCCTTATTTGTGATAGCCAGAAGGTGCAAACAGCCCAGATATCCCACAACAGAAGAATGGATACTGAAAATGTGGTTCATTTACACAATAGAATACTACTCAGCTATTAAGAACAAGGACATCCTGAGTTTTGCAGGCAAATGTATGGAACTAGAAAGTAGCATCCTAAGTGAGGTAACTCAGACCCAAAAGGACATGTATGATATATACTCACTAATAAGTGAATATTAGCAAAAAATGTACAGTATACACAAATTATAGTCCACAAAACTCAAAAAGGTCAAGAATCTGAAAGGGCCAAATGAAGACACCTCAGTACCACTGGGGAAAGAGAAGAAAGCAATCAAAAGTGGGAGAAAGGGAGATACTTGGGAGGGAAATTAGATGGAGGTCATGGGGAGAGGGGAACATGATCTGGTATTGGGTGGAAGAAAAGGACTGAAGTCCTGAGGGCCACTAGAAAGAATGGAAACAGGCAAACTAGGAAAGAAGGAGGTTGGGAGGATCATCCAAAATGTACCAGAGACCTGAGAGGTGGGAGACTCTCAGAACTCAAAAGGCAGGAACCTTAGATGAAATGTCAGGCAGTAGGAGGAGGAAAGTTACAGAGCCCACCTCCAGTAGCAAGACAGGGCATCAAATGAGGGAGGGAGTTGCCATCCCACAGTCAAAACTCTGATCCATAAGTGTTCCTGTTTAAAAGAACTACAGGGATGGAAATGGAGAGGAGCCTGAGGGAAAGAAGGACTAGTGACAGGCCCAAAGTAGAATCCAGCTCAAGTGGAAGTCACAAGGCCTGAAACTATTTACTGAAGCTATGGAGCGCCCAGAGAAAAAAACGGGGTGGGGAACCTATCATGACTGCCCTCTGGAAGACCCAACAAACAGCTAAAAGAGCCAGATGCAGATATTTGCACCCAACCAATGAACAGAAGCTGAGGACCCCTGTAGGGAAAGGCTGAAGAAGCTGAGTAGGAGGGCAACCCAGTAGGAAGACCAGGATTCTAAATTAATCTGTACCCCCAAGATCTCTCAAACACTGGACCTCCAAATTGCCAGCATACACCAGCTGGTATGAGGGCCCCAACACATATACAGCAGAGAACTGCCAGGTCTATGTTCAATCATAGATGATGCTCGTACTGCTCAAGAGAGTGGAGGCCCCAGGGAGTTTAGACTTCAGGTGGAGTCGTGGTTGATTTGAGGGAACACCCTTGTGGAGACAAGGGGTAGGTTGGAGGTATGGGATGTGGAATAGTCGGATGATGGGTGGAGAGGGGAATAAAATCTGGAGAGTAAAAAGAGAAAAAAAAGAAAAAGCAAATAAAAGAAAAAAAGGAAGAGAGAAAGTAAGAGAGAGAAGAGAAAAGAAAAAAAGAAAACTAAAACAAAACTAAACAAAAATCTGTATTTCATCTCTACTATCACAGACACAATTGGGGAAGTGGCCCCTGTGGCCATTTTCCCTGATTCTCACACTTAGGCAGGCCTTTAGGTCTTGTCTTACTTCTCTCCCCATCATGGAAATCTCTGCCTTCCTATTCTCCAATCTAAAATGACTCATCTCAGTTGACCTGCCCAGCATTGACCATTGGCTCTTTATTGATTGATCATGAACCAATTCGGTAAAAGGACCTTCAGCATTTAGACACACAGATTCCTGATTTTGGGCTCCAGATTAATTCAAATCATTCGAACCAATCTTCTGTCCCAGTCAGTTCAGGTCAGTCAACAGGGTCCAGCAAGAGAGAGAGTGGGGATGGAGACAAGATAGAGAGTCTGTTCAAGTCTCTCTTATTGAAAGGAAATCCTAGGTTTATATACACTTTACCACGTGCCTTGTAGCCATGGCCAAGCAGGAGAACACAAGTGAAGACACTTTACCATGTGTGCCTTGCAGCTGCTGGCACTAAAAAATAAAATAAGATAATTGAGAAAAACAAGATGTTTATCAGAGTGTGCTGAGCTGTTGCGGTTTGCTTGCAAAACAAGTCTTTTGCCAGGGTATATGGCTTGAGATGGCTGCAAAGAAGATTCTGCTAGAAGTTGGCTCCCAACAATCCCCAATTTCTCACCTTTCTGTCTAATTTTTTTTTTAAATTGCTCTTCTCTCAGATGTAAATTGAGCATAAACATAACAATTATGTAAATTATAATGTATGATATACAATTAACATTCATCTCATCATATTTTTCAATTAGATAAAGTACTCTACCTTCTAGCCTAACTAAAAAGCTTATAATTGTATATCTAAATTATTATGTTCCAATTTTAGCCTGTATCACCATCTGATAAACCATCTTTTTAACTCTATATCAGCACTCTCAATGCTAAACAGCTTGAAATTTGATTATGAGACTATAACTAGTCTTCAACCCTGTCAGAAATCCAAGAATGAATTAAATATTACCTGAAAATTTAGGTAGCACAAAACATAACTTCTAAAACTTAAACAAACTGTAGAGACAGCTAACTACCTGGACAAAACCATATTTCTCAAAACATTGGAGCATCAGTCTTCAGCCTTCTGGCCCAGAGCTATCTGGCTGACCATGGAATGACCCAGGTATATGAAGGACTAGCAGTTGACAATCCACATCTGTTTGTCTTTTTTGGACAATATTTTGACTTCAGTGGCTACCTTGCCATTACTGAAGCAACTCTATATGGACATTTTAATGCTCAATTTCTTCTTTAGACTAGAATGGAGAAGCTGTCAGGAGCAGACATATCTCCTCAAATGATCCTTAATAATGTAATAACATTAAATGTCACGTTCTGTGGATTTATGATGTTTACGAAGACTATATATCTATGTAAAGTATTTCTAATCAGTTAAACCTTAACTACTCTTAGCCATTTCTATTTTAGTAAATTGAAAACACTTTATTAAAATCATATCAGAATCTATCATAACCATGAGTTTACTATTTGGCCCTTAACATATGTTACTTAATCATCCTAAACAGTTTGTAATAGCAGCTATTAGAAAGTCTGGGTCAAAGTCTTGCATTCTTATATGAGTTAATTGGTACAATATTAATTTCAAATTTTGTATCAATATACATATTTATGCTAATGAAAACCTTAATTCTATATCAATATATAAATTCTATACCAATGTAAGAAATTATAACTTCAATTTTACATCAATTATAAAGATTTCTATCAATGTAAGATTATGGCTACATAATGGTTTGTCCATGAATAAATTTAGTAATTTATCTTATCTATTTCCGCCCTTTCAAAATTTTGACAATTTCCAAATAATTCCTTAAAATGCCAACCTATATATAATTTGTAAAATAACCATAACCAGACACCCAAATCCAAGGAATTGGGTCTATTCATCTAGTCTTTCAGATTGATCCAGTCAAAATTTGAGTTAAGCTCTGAAGCTTCTAAGCATACAGAGACTGGATAACAGATGCTAAAGCTAAATTTGTTAAGTATAAACAATTTTTCTAATTTTTCTACCCCTCCCCAACCTTTTAAAGAGTTTCTTGTTGCCCCTTTTCAGCAGGAAGAAGCTTGTTACTTATTTGTCAGATATATAGGGGTTTTATTGCTCTTTTAAGCCTGTCATTACAAAGCTTCTCAATTACTGTCTGTCAAACTACTGATTTGGATACACATAGAGAGAGTTAAAGGGACTTGAAAATGACTAGGATACATCCTCTTCCTTGCTTTCTTCCAGTCTCTTTTTTACTCTGACATTAGATTCCTTAAGGGAGAGTGAAAAACTATAAGACAGATCAAGATAGTTACAAATGCAGGCTTGGTAGATGGTGAAAAAACTGAGAGATTGACTAACCAATAACTTCCCAACTTGAGACCCATCCCATTAACAAGCAACAAGCCCAGACACTATTAATGACACTCGGTTATTCTTTCAGATAGGAGTCTAACATAGCTGTCTTCTGAGAGGCTCCACCCAGATGTTGACTGAGACGGTGGCAGACCCCCATAGCTAAACAGTGGAGGGACATTGAAGACTCTTATGGAAGAATAGGAGGAATGATTAGAGGCTTGAAGGGGATAGGAAATCCACAGGAAGACCAACAGAGTCAACTAATCTGTACCACTCGGTTTCTCAGAATCTGAACCACTAACCAAAGAACCTACATGGGCTGTACAAGGCCTCCCTGCACATATGTAGCAGATGTGCACCTTGGTCTTCATGTAGATCTCCAACAACTGAAGCCAGAGCTATCCCAAAAGCTGTTGCCTGTCTGTGTGTCATGTTTTTCTAGCTGGGCTGTCTTGTCTGGCCTCAGTGGGAGATGAGACTTGATGTGCCAGGGTAGAAGAATACCAGGAAGGGACACCTACTCAGAGGAAGAGAGGAAGATTGGGGAGAAGGATTGAGGGAAGGGGTGACTGAGAGGGGAGCAGTGAGTGGGATGTAAAGTGAATAATTTTTAAAAAAGAATGACAAGAAGAAAAGAAAAGAAAAGGAAAGAAAAGAAATGCTTGTAATAAGTGTGCTATCCCACTGGTAGCAATTAAGGGAATAAAGTTGTCAAGTCATGCATAACTGGCATAATTTATTTAAAAATATAGTTCAAACAATATGCCTTTCCATAAATATAAAACATATCCTGGTGTTCCTGATATTCTATATAATATGTTTAAATAAACAATAAAATGTTAAATAATATTAATATATGTACATTCTATGTTGAAATATTTTTTTTCTTTTCCAAATATATAGTCATCTAATGACCTGGTTCATAAAAGATTAATACTTGGGGTAACTACAATTAGAATCTCAGCTTAATAAAAGGTGATACAGGAATATGTTCTGGAGAATTTGTTACTGGGTGTACAGAGAAAGAGCTCATTAATAGAAAGAGAGTATGACAGTGTGTACTGCAATTTGTAAAAATGATTTTCTTAAACTGGCAGAAGAATAAAATGTACTTTGAGAGTGAACAGGTAAGAACAAAGTTCAAAGTAATTATATTAATTGCCTTCTCCTATGATTTCCAACATATTCAAGCCAAGTAAGGCACGAAAAAAAAATAAAAAACTTTATCAAGAGAAAGAAAAAAAGCAAAGGAAGGCAAAAAAAAAACAAGAAAAGAAACAAAAACAAAACAAAAAAGTAATAAGAAATATTTAGAGATAGAACTTGAAAAATATAATTAGAAATTGTAAATAAATTGAAAGTATTCCTTTTTATTTTTATTTTCTTCATTCATCCTCTTATATCTTTACTTATTAATTATGCTTTAGACAGAGGTTATGTGTGTGGTCTAGCCTGGCTGCTAACTCCTGACCCTTACCCTATACTTATAGGATTATAATTTTGAGGCTCAGTTCAATGCCTGGCTAAATTGAAATTATTAACTTATAATACCTTTCAGTAGTGAATGTGGTGAAATTAAGTTAATGCTACAAACACTTAAGCTACTACATGAACTAAATGCTAAGTAATATGAACCTACTTGTAACTATGCATTTAGTTAGTTATACAAGAAGAATAACGGTAAACATATAAAATGACCAATGTGACTCAAACTTTTTAAGTATATATCAATTTCTACTAGTTAATATATAATGGGGGAAATCAATTATTACTGTAAATAAAATACAAATTATTTACCACTGAGAATTTTCAGTTAAATTTAAACTTCTCTTTAGTTATAAAAATTTTAATAATCATTTATTTTTATTTTATGTGAATAACTGTTATGCTGATGTGTTTATGCACCTTACACACGAAATGGTAACATTAGAGCTTCCAAGAGAGAATAAACAACAAGTAGTCCTTCCTACCTATGATAGGTATGAACCAACACCAGCATAGCACAGTATCCACAAGAATGCAGTAGTGGAAAGTGTACCATGGCAATAACAAACAACTCCTTAAATGGACTTATAGACAGCCAACAAGAGAAAAACCTAATACTAGAAACTAGCCCAATTATTTGTGTCAAATGAAATAATAGGTTTAGGAAACAAACCTACAACCTTTTACTAAAATTGTTTAATCCCCAACAACATTCTAAACATTTGTACTTACCATGAAAGATACATTTATTTCTCATTTCTCATCAAATAAACTATAACCCATCAAAATGAAGAGAACCAATGATAATTTAGTACCTTGACTCAACTTATTTATCTGCAACATTCCTGTATCTAACATTGAATGATCATAGTAGAAGAGAGTGTGGAAATCTTTTAAAAGACGAAGAAACGTAAAGTTTTCTGAGAGATTGCTAATTTTAGAAATGTCAGAGAGGCTATTCCCATGAATTCACATAATGGCTAAACAAAATCTAAATAAGGGTGACAACAATGTACATGCTAAAAGAAAATGCTAAAATCTCATGGAACCACAATATAGACAAACAAACAAACAAACAAACAAACATCCTACAAGAAATTAAGGAAGGCTAACACAAGTCTTTGAAGAAAGAAATTGAAGAAGATATCCCCCATAGTCATGGATTCAATAGATTATCATAGTAAAAATGGATGTTTTAACAAATGTTATGTACAGATTCAACACATTCAATTCAAAAATCCAATACAGTACTTTAAATATCTTGAAAGTACAATACTCTATATCATGTGAAAACAACAACAACAGAAACTCAGAATAACTAAATAATACTGTAAAATAAAAGAACTTCTGGGAGTATTGCCATCCCTGCTTTGAAGCTGTACTACAGAGAAATAGTAGTAAAGCTTGAATGTTATTAGCATAAAACCAGACAAGTTTACCAATAGAGTCAAATTGAAGACTGAGAAATAAATCCACAAAGCTATGGAAGCTTGATTTTTTGACAAAGAAGTCAACACAATACAATGAAAAATAATTGCACATTTTTTTCATAAAGAAGTCAACACAATACAATAAAAAATTATGCATTCAACAAATGTTAGTGGTCTAACTGGATGTCAAAGAATGAAAATAGATCCATATTTATCATGCTGTAGAAAAAAACATATCCAAGTTGATCAAATACTTCAATATAAAATAGAATATGCTAAATATAACTGAAGAGAGTGAATTATACCTAGAATGTATTGTCAAAAGAAACAAATTTCTGAACAGAACAGCAATAGCTCAGGCACTAAGATCAAAATTTAAAATATGGAACTTTATGAAACTGAAAAGTTTCTGTAAGGCAAAGAACACTGTCAAAAGGATAAATTGACACACTACAGAATGGTCAAAGATCTTCATCACCCATGTATCTGAGAGAGGACGCATATCCAAAATATATAAAGAACTCAAGAAATTAAAAAAAAACCTGACAACCCAAATAACCCAATTAAAGAATGGGATAGAGAGCTTAGCAGAGAATTCTCAACAGAAGAATCGCTAATTGGCCAAGAAGCACTTTAAAAAAATTCAGTCTTTAGTCATCTTGGAAATGAAAATAAAAATGATCCTGCAGTTACATTTTACACTAGTCAGAATGGCTAAGATCAAAAACTCAAGTGACAGCACATGATGACAAGGATGTGGAACAAGGTAAACACTTTTGCATTGCTGGTGGAATTGCAAACTGTTTGCAACCATGTTTAAATAAATTGGATGCTTTCTCAGAAAGTTTGGAATAGTTCTAGCTCAAGACCCTTTTCTCCCACTCCTAAACATATATCTAAATGATGTATCACCATGCCATGGATACATGCTAAAACATGTTCATAGCAGTTCTATTGATAATAGCCAGAAACTAGAAACAACTAAGATTTCCCTCAACTTCAGTATAGATACAGAATAAGTGGTACATTTTCACAGTGGAATACTACTCAGCTATTAATTACAAAGATATCATGTAGTTTTCAGGCAACTGGATGGTACTAGAAAATACAATCATGAGTGAGGTAACCTATGTCCAGGAAGACACACACAGAATGTGCTCACTTATAAGTGGATATTAGCTATAAAAGTACAGGATTCTAATGCTGTAATCTATAGAGGCTAAGCAAGAAGGAAGACACAAATGAGGATGCTTGAATATCAATCAGAATGGGAAATAAAATAGACATTAGAGGTTAACAGTGAGATGGAACTGGATGGGAGAAGGGGTGGGGAGGGGAAAAAAGAAATCAAATATGGGGATGGCTGAAGAAGAAAGAACAGGGAAAGAGAACTGAAATGTTGGGGTAGGGGTCATGGGACAGATATTCTGCTATATTTGTAGACAGAAGCCTAGCATAACTGTCCTCAGAGAGCAGTTGATGGGGATAGATGCAGAAATCTACAGCCAAATATCTGGTGAAGCTCTCAGAATTCTTGTGAAAGAATTAGAGAAAGAATTAGTCAATGACACCACAGGAAATTCAATAGAATCAAGTAATCTGGGCCCATAAGAACTCAGAGTCTGATCTACCTACCAATGAACATTGCTGGGACCAGCCTAAGACCCTTAATTATAGAGAACAGATATACATCCTGATCTTTATGTGGGTCTCCTAGCAGGTGGAAGAGGGACTGTCTCTGACTCTGTTATCTGACTTTGAATCCCATTCCCTTAACTGTGCTGCACTGTCCCACCTTAATAGTAGAAGTTGCCACTAGTCCTACTATAATTTGTTATGGCAATATGGATTGATATTCATGGGAGGACTCTCCTTCTTTTAGGAGAAAGGGACAAGGGAATCGGGAGGGGTAAGATGAGTGGGAGAGACTGTGAGAAGAGGAGGAGGAAAGCAGCATTGTGTAATAAATTAAATTATTTAATAAAAGAAGTAAACTTCAAATGGCTACTCTGAGAGTTAGTCTGTCTGGATTGCCATGATTATACTCATATCTAATATTTACTATGCAATATATATCAAATAATTTAAGCATACATAGTTTATTTACACACACACACACACACACACACACACACACACACACACACACACA
>JANHMN010000005.1:54361552-54487898 GCA_030674055.1 Rhabdomys pumilio
ACACACACACACACACACACACACACACACACACACACACACACACACATACACCAAGGGGAGAAAGTGTGAGCAGGGAGGGGAGATTGCCTGCCTCTGCTGCTGCCTCTGCTCCCTTCCCTGCTGTTGCCACCCAGTCACTCCCAGGTGCCTTAACTGTCTCTCCGCACTGAGCAGGCCAGTGCGGGTTGGTAAAAAGCCAGCTAGCTGGCAAGGAGGCAGCTTGGTGTCCCAGGCAGGTTCCAGAAGAACGGATCTCTTCCCAAGTATTACAGTTATTGGACAGAAACTCTTAGACTCCGGGATGATTCTTGCACACCTTTACTTCTCCTAAATAGAGCTCTTATATACAGTTTTTTTAGGGGGGGGGCTTGGCTCTGGCAGCAGATAACACCTATTGGCTTGGTATGAGAGATTGGAGATACCTCATCTACATGTGGGAGAGCCTGAGGCACTGTTCCACGTGACTGATGGCCATAGATTTCTCTGTAGGAGGAGCTGTGGAAGGATGAAGCTAAAAGAAAAGAACTGATGTCCTCCGAACTAGATTCTGAGGTACAGAGTGAAGATGCAGGAATGTCCAAGAGAAGAATGTTGTCAATCACTGCAGATTTTAAGAATATTGGGTCATGTTTTACAATATCAGTTGATGCAATGTAGTTGTAATGAGGATAACAGTAAGGATCTAGTGTCTAATATAGGTTTGGCAAGTTTAATTCTATAAGTAAATATCTGTCATGATAATCAGGAATCCAAGACAATAGTGTCATCTATTGCTAAAACTAGTACCTAATGCACACACATCTAAAACCTGAAATATAATACCTGTTCTGAGGACATCAGTTTCCTAGAAGACTGAAAGAGAAGCATGGGAGAGACTCTTCGTAGGTTATTCAGCAAACCTCCTGAAGAACAGTGAGGAATAGTGGAGAGATGGCTAGTAAACTTGCATAGTTAGCTATAGAAATAGCTTTGACACTGGTTTCCCTTTAGAAATAATTCTGAGCTGATGCATTAGGAATAGCTATCAATCATGTAATCTCCACCAAAGATATCATGCACAGAATACAATGAATATGACAGTCACAACATCTACTGCTTCTACTTTTGTAACAACAGTATAAATTAGGACGTAGGCATGTTTGTTTGGTTGGGTGTCCCTTTATCAAGGCATGACAGGAGAAGACTTTCAATTCACACAATTCAGGGTCTGTGAGCAGAGCCAAACACCTGCTGTCTCATAAGGGTCCACGGTTCAGTTAAAAACAACAGAAAGAAAGCAGTGAGATAAAAGATGTAGAGCATATATGGGTATGGCTACTACCTAATCAGACTGTGCTAAGTATCTGAGAGAAAACCAATTTTAGTTGTTTATTGGAAGAATTAGCCTTCAAATATACATTTTATTTCTTCAAAAAGGGTTTATGCATTTCATTAGCACTTCAAAATTTCAATCTTTTGGAATAAAAGGTTTTGTAATTAAAATAATTTTAATATATGCCAAAATTATTTATAAAATTCAATATGTATTCCAGATTTTTTAATGAATAAATGTTGAGAAAGTCATTATAACATAAATTTGACAAAATAAACAGCTCAAGACATTTTAATGGGTGAATAAATTAATGAACATACCATTAATAGCAAAACTAAATAAAAATGTCATTTTATTTTTATGTGTTATTTTCAATGTAACAAGTCAGAATTAATTAACTGAATAGCCATTGGGTGAAATGTGAGTCTGCCTGATGCATTGGATATAAAAAAGTTTTTTCACTAAAGGATAAAATTTAAAACGTTTCTATTGGGTAAAAACAAGTATTGAATATGGTAGAAAAACTCACTGAACAGATAGACACATTGACACACATACTATAAAACACAATCTAATTTTAAAAACAGTCTGTGAAATCACTCAGCTAGTAACAGAAATTCAATCCCAAGTTCCCATTATCAGAAGGAGGAAACTGACCTTCAAAAGTTGTCCTCTGATCTACCCACAGCCACCATGGTATGTAATTGTCTATACACACATAAACACATACATAAACACACACACTAATAAATAATACTTAAGTGTTTACAAAAACACTGCAGAAAACCAAACATTCTTCATCATAAATTTTCAATAATTTTATTTAAAGAAAACTTGCTTTTTCTTTGACTATTTGTGTTTATTGTCTTGCTTGTTCCTTGAATATTTGCATCTATTGTATTGCTAGACACTCAACCTAGAACAGACTTTAATACATGCATGTAATTAAAATGGTATAAAAGCAAAAAAGGAGAAGGGGGGATGGAATAGGGTGTTCAAAGGTGGGGAAATGGGGACAGAGGATGACATCTGTACTGTAAATAAATAAAATAACCAATAGAAAGAAGAAACCACATCTATATTGTAAGGTTTAAAGTTAATTTGGAAATTGAAGAGAAAATATAAATTTCAAGATAAAATCTAGATGATGATTCTTCCCGGACTTACATGTACACAGTAATTACAATGATTCCCTACAAGCCACATGAACCTTACCAAATTGCTAGAAACAGGGGAAGGCAGTAAAAAATTGTTTTTGGTAGAGGGAATGACCATGCACCAATTAATTAATTAATGCAAGATTCTTTTGTAAAATCAAATAGATATCAAGAAAAATGAAAATTTAATCAAAGTAAGAGAAAGTAACACCAAATAAAATGAACTAAAAGTACTTTAATAGAAGATGTTTTAATAAAGTAAATGTCAGACAATATGAACAATTCATACCTCTGAGTGTTTGAGGAGTAGGCAAAGGTCTCCTAAGACAATAAGATTACATGTTAGTTCAATATGAAGTTTCTAAAATTATTAAATTACTGGTATGCAGAGGAACTGAGAGGACAATTATGAAAGGCTAATAGGACTAAATCCTCACCATCATTTATATTACTTAAGCAATACCTATCTGGTAATGAATGAATCCTAACAAATAATTATTCACTAAGAAAGAAAAAGAAAGAAAGAAAGAAAGAAAGAAAGAAAGAAAGAAAGAAAGAAAGAAAGAAAAAAGGAAGAAAGGAAGGAAGGAAGGAAGGAAGGAAGGAAGGAAGGAAGGAAGAAAGGAAGAAAGGAAGAGAATTTGACTGTACAATAAATGGTCTTCCTTAGGGAAGGACCTCCCCAATTGGTTATCTAATACTGAGTAGTCCTTATACATACAGGCAACATTATATGAGTAGAGATTTTCATATGCATTTGAATATTATGTAATTATGTATGTATGTATAAATAGTTACAAAAAAGAGATTTGAGGAAAACCATGAAAAGATATACATAAAGGAATGTAGCTAGAAAAGGGAAGAGGCAAATGATATAATAATATAATAATCTCACAACAATATTTAAAAATAATACCTCACCCTGAATTGCTTACTATTCAAGGATGTACCATAGGTACACAAAATAACATGCACTATTCCCATTGAACTTGTTTACCTGTATTTCTATACATCAATACCCTGTTGTGAAAGACATTTGATGTTTTAGATCCAGAACATACTGAAATTAACCTCAAACTGTTCAGAAAACTTTCTTCATGCTGGTTCGCTTACTAAGTACCAGAGAGTACAATGCAGGCTGCTATACAGAAAGGATATTAATGATCTTTCTAAGTTTTTAAACCTTCATGATGCCATATTAACCTCCTTGGAAGATGTGCCCACTGGTGAACAAGTGGCATGTAAGTTGTGATAGTAACCAATTGCTTCATAATCTTATATGAAACCTGATCCATGAGAAATATTTTATACCTGATATTGTAAGTTTGATATTGTAAAATTTCCCCTGACTGGATAAATCATAGACCCCATGAAGAACTTACATTTTTAATTTGTCAATTGATCATTTTGTCAAATAGCATTTTAAAATATTTTGTTATACATATATTAGTAGTTCTTTCAACACTGGTCAGGGAAGTTACTTTATGTTGTGTTTTATACTTAATATAGACCCCTTATTGCTCATGGTGATGAGTATAATAATGAGTGCTCAAATCTCCATGAGTCATCAGTATTCATCTTCTATTATCCAAGACTCAGGTAAATTTTTTGGAATTTTTGCTAGAAAGAGTGTAATAGCTGGAGAAGTAAGAGAAGAGAGATGTGAAATACTAATTTATGTTTTGTTTGTTTGTTTGTTAGGTGCCAATTATGTAATTTATTTTTTTTATTAGATATTTTCTTTATTTACATTTTCAAATGTTATTTCTGTTCCAGGATTCCTCTCCAGAAATGTTCTATTCCATCATCCCTCCCCCATTTCTATGAGGGTGCTACCCACCTACCCACTCACTCCTGCCTTCCAGCCCTGGCATTCCCTTACACTGGGGCATCAAACCTCCACAGGACCAAGGGCCTCTCTTCCCATTGATGCCCAACAAGGCCACCCTCTGCTACATATCTCGCTAAAGCCATGGGTCCCTCCATGAGTACTCTGGTTAGTGGTCTAATCCCTTGTAACTCTGGGGGGGTTCTTGCCTGTTGAAACTGTTGTTTCCTTCCCCCCCTCAAGGGGCTGCAAACCCCTCAGTTTCTTCAGTCCCTTCTCCAACTTCTCCATTGGGGACATCATGCTCAGTCCAATGGATGGCTGCAAGCATCCACCTCTATTTGTCAGCCTCTGACAGAGCCTCCAGGAGACAGATATATCAGGCCCCTGTCAGCAAGCACTTCTTGGCATCTGCAGTAGTGTCTAAGTTTAGTGTCTGTATATGGGATGATGGATCCCCAGGTGAGGCAGTCTCTGGATGGCATTCCCTTCAGTCTCTGCTTCACACTTTGTCCCCATATTCCCTCCTGTGAATATTTTGTTCTTCTTTCTAAGAAACATTGAAAAATCCTCACTTTGGTCTTCCTTCTTGAGCTTCATATGATCTGTGAATTGCATCCTGGGTACTCCAAGCTTTTAGGCAAATGTCCACTTATCAGTGAGTGCATACCATATGTGTTCTTTTGTGACTAGGTTCCCTCAGTAAGGAGGATATTTTTAAGTTCCATCCATTTGCCTAAAAATTTCAAATAGTCATTTATTCCAACAGCTGAGTAGTATTCCACTGTGTAAATGTACCCAGTTTTCTGTATCTATTCCTCTGTTGAAGAACATCTGGGTTTTTTCCTGCTTCTGGATATTATAAATATGGCTGCTATGAACATAGTGGAAAATGTGACTTTATTACATGTTGGATCATCTTCTGGGTATGTGCCCAGTAGTGGTATAGTTGGGTCCTCAGGTAGTAATATGTCTAATTTTCTGAGGAACTGCCAGACTGATTTCCAGAATGGTTGTATAAGCTTGCAATCTTACCAAAAATGGAGAGTGTTTCTCTTTCTCTTCATCCTTGCCAGCATCTGCTGTCACCTGAATTTTTGAACTTAGCCATTCTGACTAGTTTGAAGTGGAATCTCAGGTAGTTTTGATTTGTATTTACCTGAGGACTAACAATGTTGAACATTTCTTTAGGTGCTTCTTGGCCATTGAGTTTCCGCAGTTGATAATTCTCTGTTTAGCTGTGTTCCTCATATTTTAATAGTGTGATTTGATTCTCTGTGGTCTAACTTCTTGAGTTCTTTGTATATACTTGATATTATCCCTCTATTGGATGTAGGATTGTTAATGATCTTTTTCCCAATCTGTTGGTTGTCCTTTTGTCCTATTGTCAGTGTCCCTTGTCTTACAGAAGCTTTGCAATTTTATGAAGTCCCATTCTGGATCTTAAAGCATAAACCATTGGTGTTCTGTTCAGGAAAATTTCCCCTGTGTCCATGTATTTGAGGCTTTTTCCTACTTTCTCATCTGTTATATTCAGTATATCTTTTTTTATGTGGAGGACCTTGATCCACATGAACTTGAGCTTTTTACGAGGAGAGAAGAATGGATTAATTTGTATTCTTCTACATGTTGAATGCCAGTTGAACCAGCACCTTTTTTTGAAAATGCTGTTTTTTTTTCCCCCACTGGAGGATGCAGTTTTAACAACTATTGCAGGGGTCAATTCACAGAAGCAATGTTTACCTCCACAAGCTCAAGTCAATCAAAATTTTGACATGCATAGAGTATGGGAATCCTAGTAAAAATCTTGATGGAAGATCTGTGGACAGATGACTGCTGCTGTGATAGAGAAATAGTCACTCCTAATTGGGGATATGGCAACTAGTAAATTACTCATATTTTGGTGATGTTCACTCATCCATGTAAATATAAGCAGTATGAATAGGACTCAAAGTTATACATAACAAAAAAAAATAATGCCATGTAGCTAGCAAATAGTAGGAGTCATTGGAGAGAATGGTAGTGTTCTAGTAGTGAATGGCTATAAGCATTATACATTATATAAAATTATGAGATGTTCAGAAAATAAACATATTATTTTAAAAAGTTAAATTAATTTATTTTCACAACAATTTCACACTTGCATAACATGAATAAAGCAATGTGTTGAGAAATTTTAATCCAACAACATGGCTCCTCTCACATGGGATCATGTAAAAACATGCGCTCTGGATAAAATGTAGACATGCTGTTAGTACTCACCTTAAATCTCTAACAAAGAAGGTAACAAAGAAGGTAAGGTTAGTCTGAATCATCCATGTTTTAAAGTGTTGTTTAACTGAGGGGCAGAGAAAGTGACATGTCAGAGAAAGATTTACAGAATTAGTCAGAGATAGGATATGTCCAACTCTCACTAGAACTGCACAGAAAGGAGAGTCTACTTTTGAGCAGAGCAGGGAAAGGTGTGTATGGCAGGTTTTTTTTTTTTTTCTGATAAGATGTGTTTATATTTACATGGTAAATAAACAAAGCAATGGTTACATTGGTCATACATACTAGAAACCATAAAAAGGTAAAAACTAAAATGTACATCGTGTGTGTGTGTGTGTGTGTGTGTGTGTGTGTGTGTGTGTGTGTGTGTATTAAAGAGGTAAAGAGGTTTATTACTAAAATAAATCAATGCAACACGGTTTTTAGTATACAGGTAAACAAGTTATGCTTCAGGCATGTTAATTTGTTAATGTGAGGGAATAGCTTGGGATGAGAGTCAGGGAAACTCCTGAATAGGAAACCTTTTGTTTAGGTTTTGTTACCACAGTTTTAAAAATACAATCTGAAAAATTTCTCTCAAATTATTGATGTCAGTATGGCAAAGCTGTGAAAATACTACACACCGTTCAGCTGCAGTGTGGCAATTAAACATATTTACATAAATGTCGCCATGGCTTTCTTTGTGCCCTTAACTGCTGCATTTCACAAACCAAAATGAAGATGATGCTCAGAGTAAGATTCACTAGCATAACTCTTAAGAGGGTAAGAACCAGTAAGGGAGGAAGGAAGCATAAACAAGGACAGAGGGAACGCTACAAATTGACTGGGACAAGCATTCTCACTGAAATTAATAGGGTCACTTGAACTGAGTTCTGAGGAAACAGAGATTAGTGTTGTGTTTGGTAGATAGGTTAAAGGGCTTGAGGAGAGTCCCTCAGGCTGGGGACATTCTCTCCACAGGTGTGTGACAGTTTTAACAGGACAATTTAACAAAAACATGTTGAAGGAGGAACAGCCTAGATACAAATGAAGATATATTGAGCCAAAGAATGAGAAGGAGCTAAAAGATTAGTACATATTGCCAAAGATAGCTTGAAGCCAAGCAGAGCAACTCAGTCTGAATATGAGAGAAACCAGATTTAATCAGTTTGGAAGATAACAGTTGATGGCGACTAGAAGCTTTGAGGCCTATGCCTAGGGATAATTAGAACAGTAAAAGAAATGTTCTGGGTTCAGCTCAAGCCATGTATGTCCATACCTTCAAATATTTGGTTATGACTCTTATCTAATCCTTCCAACTGATGAAATAGAAATGAAACTTACAATCATGAACCAAAGTATCAAAATACCACAAATAAATCCACTTATTTTTAAATATCTCAACAATGTAAATAATATGTAAACTATATAACTGGTCATTCTTATTATAATTCTACAACTTTCATATGGAATATTTTATAGGACTTCATAAGTTTATTATGTAGCTTAACACAACAATATAGTGGTCTGATAAGTTACCACCCAGAAATAGCCATAGAAAATGATGAATAGATGCTCTGTGGTTAATATTGCTTACTGCTTTTTCAAAGAACCAAGGTATCTTTTCTAGTACCCAAATGACAGTTCTCTCACAACTGTTTGTAATTTCAACTCCAAAGGATTCAAGTCTCTCTTCTGATCTCTGTGTGCTCATTAACACATATGCTTCACACACACACACACACACACACACACACACACATTCAGGAGTATGCACTCAAGCTCATAAATAAAATAAATGTATTTTAAAAAACAAATGCCCATTTTGTTGTCCATGGTCTATGTCACTAACAGAAGCCAAGTTGATGTCTATGGTCTCTGCTACTGTCAAGGGTCATGCAGTCCTACTATAGGTAGCCACGGTCTGTGTTGACTTTTGTGGCTTGTTTCGACTCAAGGTCATATAGATATCTGTGTTCTGTGCTGCTACATCAAGCTATGTTGATGTCTGTGGGTCATGCTGACACGGCGGTCCATGTCAATGTCTTTGGACTATGCTGCTGCTAAGGACTATTTTGGTGTCTGTGGCCGCTCCTCTAGCAGAGGACCACGTTGATGTCAACAGTCTATACTACAAACAGAAACTATACTGAACTTTGTGACATGTACTGACATTAGAAACCATATAGATTTCTTAGTTCCATGTTGCCCCCAGAAACCATATGGAAGTCCATGATCACTGCTTCCACCAACTATAAAGGTCAAGGAAACTACAATTATAGTGGTATGGATGACTGGAGACTCATAGTTGAGAAAGAGCTTCATAGAAGACTTCTGTGACAACTCCTATCCCAACCTACCCCCAGCCCTACAACAAGTAACAGCCTAGACAAAAAGCCATGGAAGACAATGCTTAAAAATTGGGGAAAATGATGGGCAGAAGTGTAGCTTTCCAAAATTGATGCATTATTGCAAGGGTGATGGTAGGAAAGTACTCAGTTTTCCTTAAGCGGCTGGCACCTGGTAGATTGAACTTATTCTAAAGGGCAACAGCAATTGGATTCCTTTCTTCTTTAGGGGGCGTGGGGAAGGCACAAGTCTGAGAAGGCAGACCTGAGAGGCATTCAAAGTGTGTAGGATCAGAGTTTATGATGTAGGAAATTCCAACATATTCAAAAATATCATGAATAAAAACTAAAAAAAGAACTAGTTAAAAAAACCAAACTCTAAGCATGGGAAAGAAAACTACTATTCTATTAAGTTATAGAAAATATTGTAATTTATAACAAATAAATATTGCATATTTTCTTCAGAGGTTTCTCCCTGTAAATTGTACTTTGATTACAGGAGTAAGAAACATTACATAATGAAGATTTTGTTTCATGTAATAATTATCTTATTTCCATTGTTTATGTGGCTTGTAACTAGCTTAAATTTGACTAGAAATTAAGAGAAACTTGAAATTTGAAACTGCCATAGCAAGAATCATTCCATATATACAGATTCCTAAACAGTGTAGGAAACTTAGCAAATGGTGGCACATTTGGAAAATGTCATGTTTGCAAAATTCAAAAGTAAACCAGCTGCCATCATTAAAATATATGTTTTCCTAAACCTATATTTAGAGACTGTGCTATAAATTGTTTCCAAACACTCTGAGATAAATGAAAATCACAACAAATTTTCCAACGACTGAACTCTGCTGTTCTTTCTGAACATTTTCCATGAATTTTGTTTTCATTCTGAGCCACACTAATATGATATAGTAATCTGATTTAACAAGTTTCTAAGAAATTTCATGGTACCTAACCAATCTGTTCTCTAAGGAATAAATTTGCAGTATGAAAAAAGAAAGAGTGATTCACATTAATATAATACTATGTGTGAATAGAACATTTAAACTATTAAATGTCTGGAATTAGAAATACCAATGAATTTCAAAAAAACTAATTATGGTAAAGATATAAGAATTAATACTTATCTGTATTTTTATTCTTTCAGTTCTGTGTAATTCAACATCTATTTCACTTAATTATATTTCTATAAAGCATCATTCATATATATACAGATAGATAAAAAGCACTGAGTAATTATTTCTAGAATAGTTATGAATTTTTTGTACATAGCTCTAAAATTATTGCCACAAAATTATGACTTCTCCAGATTGGTTAAATGACATTGTATAGTAGTAAAATATTAATAATATAAGAATTTCATAGAAACTATCAAAATAATAATTTATAATTAATTTTAATTCATGTTCAAATATTTTTAAATTAGCTAAAGAGCTCATGCAATGCTATTCACAATTTCAAGTATGTTCATGTACCTATATCATGAAATTGAAAAGATAACCGTGAAAAAACTATATGTATGTATATATATATATATATATATATATATATATATATATGTACATAAATACATAAATAGTGAGGGAAAGAGAGGAGAGTATTCATTATCTTGAAGATCCATGGAAGTGGAATTTATAACCTTTTAGATTCAGTTAGAAATTTTAATAATATAAGTACATATATCACATCTACATAAAAAGGTAATATTTCATTTAATTAAATAACATATTCTTCATCAAAATGTTGTCATATATGTATATATGTAGTATATTCATTCTACAAAAATTTAATGTTGCATTAATTAGCAACTATAAACCATGTACACATTAATATATAACATATATTAAAGTAATATTTTCTTAAAATAGTTTAAAACAATTATATTTAAGGTGATTCATATATTAAATATATTTGTACAAAAACTATATAATCACATGAGCTGAAGGATATTTTCATTTATATATTTATGAATCTATAAGAAATTGACAAAGGATTGGCACAAATAGTTGATCTTGGAACATTTCATATATATTTATATTAAAATTTTTGCTACGTTTGTTTTCTTGTATTGATTTCTTTATTAAGTGTGTCCTTTTTAATACATGAAAATCATGTGGAGTTAATTAATAGAAACACAGTAGGATTGCTACAGTTTCTCCAAACTACATCATGTTTTGTATACAGTTAGTAGTGTGCCTGCCAAAAGAGGAAACAGAAAAGGAGAAATCCTGAATAAATTTAGTTTTGTTCAAAAATGAATGAACTAAAAAACATCTTGGAAAGCAAAATATCCAATTAGAAGGTTATTTTCTTTTTCCTTTTTTCATATTGATTGCTTTCATAAGGGAAATTAGAAGCCAAGAGCTTTCACACTACTGAATATAGATGTTGTGAGCCCCTTTTATTTTACACTTGTTTAAATGCAGTGGATAGATTAATGACCTTTCAAGATCCCCTCTAGGCCTATCTTTCAATAAACATCTCCCAGAGTAAAACAAGAGAAGATGACAGTTTGACCTTAACTTATACATAAATTGTGCTTCTTAAAATGTATGCGTGATAGTGTGTGATGTGAATAATTATATACAAAGTCCTATTTTCTCAGTTGGAATTTCACATCTGTGTTTCCCCATTGGAGCATTCAGCCATAATGTATCATGAGTGTTGAATTTATGAATTCTAACATGTTCTTTAAGTAACTGTGTAGCTGTAGCTGTTTATAGCTTGTATGCTTTAAATTAAGCTGTAATATTTAATTTAAAATAAGGAAAACTCATTAATTCATGACATGTATAATATATGTAGAAATGTATTATTGCATTAATATTATGTCATCAAGTGCTCTTGTTTACTGTAGATATAGATGTTTAAATGTGTTCACCTCTGCAATGATGATTCTAATAGAAGTTTTGGAAAACTTGTAAAAATTTGATTTTAAGTATAAAATCAGTTTATGATATCTAATATTATAGACTCGTCAAACTTGCAATGTGTGAGGCATACAACTGATAAAAATAAATTTTGTATTTTATTGCATTATTGAATTTTAGACATAAAACCTGACAACTCATTTAATTTTCCAAAAATATTTGAAATTCTATAAATTAACTAAGTCATTTCCTAGTATATTTCAAATTTTCTTATGATTTTAATAGAAATACTTGATAAGTGACACAATATGATAAGATAAACTGAGCTAGTAGCTTCACTACTGAAAAAAATTACTATCAGTGTTTTTAACAGCAACATTACATTACAAAATATAGATTATTCTATTGTAAAACAAAATTACCAAATTAGAAAATTATGTCCTGACTATTCAGTTATATAATGGTAATTGATTTTAAATGACTTTTTAAAGTTTTACATGTAACCTGAGTGCTTTAATTCAAGGAAACTTCACTTGTGAAAATTTGAAGTAATTATATAATAATGGAGATTATGTTGGACAGCAAAACTAGTGAGTCTGCACTTAAAGCTTCTTAATCCACTGTGAGATGTTAAGGAATAAAACTTATCCATCTGAACTTTTAAAGTTAAATCCTGGGAATACTTAGACCACAGCTCTACTTCCCAGGTAGTTTTTTTAAATTGATATTTTATTTATTTACATTTCAAATGTTATCCCCTTTCCAGGTTTCCCCTCTGGAAATCTCTTATCTCATCCTCCCTCCCCCTACTTCTGTGAGGGTGCTCACCATCCACCCACCCACTCCTGCCTAACTGCCCTGGCATTCCCCTACACTGGGGCATTGATCCTTCCCAGGCACAAGGGCCTCTCCTTCCATTGATGCCCAACAAGGCCATCCTCTGTTACATATACAGCTGGAGCCATGGGTCCAGCCATGTGTACTCTTTGGTTGGTGGTTTAGTCCCTGAGAGCTCTGAGGGGTATGGTTGGTTGATATTGTTGTTCTTCCTGTGGGGCTTCAGGCCTTTCTCTAACTCCTCCATTGGGGTCCCCATGCTCAGTTCAATATTTGGCTGCAAGCATCTACCTCTGTATTTGCCAGGCTCTGATAGAACCTCCCAGGAGACAGTCATATCAGGCTTTTATCAGAAAGCACTTATTGGCATCTGCAATAGTGTCTGGGTTTGGTGTCTGTATACAGGATTGATCCCCAGGTGCTACATTTTCTGGATGGCCTTTCCTTCAGTCTCTGCTGCACAATTTGCCTCTGTATTTTCTCCTGTAATTATTTTGCTCGCCCTTCTATGAAGGACTTAAGCATCCACACTTTGGCTTCCTTTTTCTTGAGCTTCACTTGCTCTGTGAATTGTATCTTGGATATTCTGATCTTTTAGGCTAATATCCACTTATCAGTGAGTACATACCATGTGTGTTCTTTTGTGTCTGGGTTACCTCACTAAGGATGATATTTACTAGTTCCATCCATTTGCCTAAGAATTTCATGAAGTCATTGTTTTTAATAGCTGAATAGTACTCCATTGTTTACATGTATCACATTTTCTGTACTCTCATAAATTCGAACAGTAACTAAAGCACCCTTGAACACATGTCTGTGAAAATCTACATACTGCCTTTACCACTGTGTGATAAGAAAAACTTAAGAAGCTAATAAGATCCAGGGAAAGACACAAGAAAAAATATCATGTTTCTGACAAACCAAATTGATTTTTTATCTATTTTCTAAATATGACAAGAAATATTGTTTTCAATACAAAATGAACTTAATATATATTAACATTTCTGATACAGTTGAACAAATATATAATTATAATTATTAAACAACAACAGAATCTCTGAGAAGCCTAAGTCAATATATCTATAGATAAATAGAATAAATATCATATATATATATAATAGAATATATATGTGTATTATACATATGTACATATATGAATATGTATATATATACATATATATATATGTACATATAAGTGTTACATATATAAGTTAAGGTTCTGTGGAATAACATAAGTAATAGAATTAATATATATATATATATATATATATATATATATATATACAAATATATTATGAGATTTATTACACTATCTGTACATATATGTACATATGTGGACTTCCTTATTAGGTATGTTTCTCTACAGAACTTTTGACCCTAACTTGTATATGTATGTGTATATAGATAATAGATATAGATCAACATGTCATGTATATGAGATAAAAAAAGTATATATATATATATATATATATGTGTGTGTGTGTGTCATATATGTCTTATTTATATCATATATATGATATATATATCATGACATACACTAATGTCATTATATATGTATACATATACATATACACATACACATACACATACACATACACATACACATACACATACACATACACATACACATACACATACACATACACATATACATATACAAATTTGTTTTCTGTTTCCGAGCTTATAAATTCTGCTGGGCTGGAAGTTTTGATTCTAAAGAGGAGAGTGACCCAAGAAGAGAACCACAATAATTCCATTGAAAAGGAAGATCACACCAACCAATTGTCTACATTTGGCTCCCAATACATTTAAACCAACCAAATATAAAACTAATAACAACTGATAGGAATGAAATTTTTTATTGTTTTATTTATTTATTTACATTTCAAATATTATCCCTTTTCCCAGTTTCCCCTCCATAAGCTGTCTATCCCCTCCTACCTCCCTCTACCTCTATGAGGGTTCTCCCCCACATAGCCACCGACCCCTGCCTCAGGAGCCTACCATTCCCCTAAGAAGGATCATCAATCCTTCACTGAACAAAGGGACTCCCCTTCCAGTGAGGCTAGATAAGGCAATTCTCTGCTACATATCAAGATAGAGCCATGGGTACCAACTGTGTACTCTTTGGTCGGTGGTTGAGTCCCTGGAGAGCTTTGGGGGGTCTGGTTAGTTGATATTTTTGTTCTTCTTATGAGGTTGCAAAACCCTCCAGCTCCTACTGTCCTAGTCCTAACTTCCCCACTGGGGTCCCCACTCACAGTTTAATGTTTGGCTGTGTACATCTGTATCCATATTGGTCACAATCTGGCAGAGCCTCTCAGGAGACAGGAGACAGTTATATCAGGCTCCTGTCAGCAAACACTTCTTGGCATCCTCAATAATGTCCCATTTGGTTTCTGCATATGGGATAGATTCCCAGGTGGGGCAGTCACTGGGTGGCCTTTTCTTCAGTCTCTGCTCTACTTTTTTTGTATTTCCTTTAAAAAAAGAGTAATTCTGGCTTAAAATTTTGGAGATAGGTAGGTGGCCCCATTCCTCAACTGGGGGACCACGCCTAATGTTTTGATATAGTCTCAACAGGTTCTTCCAGTCCTTTATGAGGTGTTTCAGCTAATGTCATCCCCATGGGGTCCTGGGAGGCTCTTGCTTTCCTGGCATGTGGAGGACATAAAGAAGGGGTAGTAGAATAAGGTAGTTATAATTACAAGCTAAGGACACATGAATATTTGTGAAAATAAGGAATATAAATGAAATGCATGTTTCTGTCATAATTTGTTGAAAGTGCACTTGTTACTAAAAACAATGTCCTTCTAAGGACATTGTTACCTATTATAAAAATTTATAACATTTGTGCTTATATAAGGGATAGTCATACCATATTTGGCTCAGTTACGCTCTTGTTAAATATATAACTGTGTTTGCAGTTTTATATGCATAGTTATATCATGCTGGGTATAATTATGATCTGATTTTAGTATTCATCTGTAAATTAATCATGACTTAAGGAGATATGATTGAATGCCAAGTTGAATTGTTTATCAACTTGAATATATCTGGAATTAACTAAAATCTAAGTGACTAGGTAAACTTGTGATGGATTTTTTCATGACTAAATCATTTGAGGTGTGATGATACACTTTTAATTTATATCCTTTATGGTGGGAAAATACTCGTTTCACGTGGGCTCACTTGCTATCAACCTATAAAGGACATGAGAGAAGGAAGCTTGTTTTCTTTGTCTGCATGATCTCAGTTCCACCTGCAATTCGATTCCTTCATTGGTGTTTGAGCCTATTTCTTCCACATTCTGCATTACAATAAAGATCTTATGAGATTCATACTGGTCAGCAGAGCAAGAACTGGATAGTGGGACTTCTCTTGATAGATAGACATTGGAATATATGGGCCAGAGTGTACAAGTCATATTAATAAATTAATACACACACACACACACACACACACACACACACACACATTCGTTCTATTAAGAACTCTGGACATATAATAATAATAATAATAATAATAATAATAATAATAATAATAATGTTTTATTATATATGTACATAATTAGTGGATCAGTAAGGGTGACAATGATTGAACCAACTCCCCTTTCTATACCACCCTCTATTATTAGACCCATGAATTCTGTGTATAGAAGAAACAATATCATGTTGGACACTGATTCAAAACATATACTGCTTTCTGTAGAATCCTGTGTCAGTCTTCTAGGATGCTGACAACCAATTGATGCTGGAACTGTATCTTCAATAGATCAATCCATATTTTTATTAAGCCAGCTGCTTCAGAATTGTGAGGAACATGATAAGAAGTGTGGATTCCATGATCATGGATACAAAGTTGTACTTCTCTTGCTGTGAAATGAGTTTCATGCTCAGAAGGAATATTATATGGAATCCCCTAATGGTAGATAAAATATTCTATAAATTCAAAGATAATGGTTTTGGCAGAAGAATTACATGAAGGAAAGAGAAATCCATGAACAAAAATAAGTAAAGGTAATTTTTTTCCCCACAGAAGTGGTCCAATGTAGTAAACCTGCAACCAGGTCAGTGGCTTGTCATACTGAGGAATGTTGCTATATCTGGGACTGATCCTTGGTCTCTAGTATTGTCAGATTTGGTACTTAGAATCATCTATAGCTGGACAGTATCAGTCAGTGCAAGTTCTTATTGTTTATTCCATAAATAGTCTTCATCTCTACTACCCTGGCAGTTTTGTTCATCATCCCATTGGGCAATAAAATTAATATCTTGGAAAAAAAGACTGTCTACTTAATTTTTAAATTCATTCTCTGCTGAAGTCATCTTTTGATGAATAATTAACATGGGACAAAATATACATTCATATAATTTTCCCCTTTGGAGAGGTCTATCCACATATTTCTTCCCAGGGTATCTTTCTCACCAATGTTCTTATCATGGTCTTTCCAGGTCCCTGACTATCCAGTCCCTGACTGTATTGGTTATAGGCCATCAGTCGGTGAACTACTACACATCTGACCATTTCTCTTTTGAAATACAATGTATAACCATGTATATTGACTGAAGTTCTCCCCACTGTAAAGATTTTCATTTGCAAGCATATTTCATGGATGTCCCAGAAACAGACTGCAATACTGAAGCTGTCGACTTCTGTGTGGTCCCTGCATAACATTCAGAAGCATCAAGAAACCAGGTACTAATCTCTTCTTCTGTTAACTGATCATAGAACACACCTCATGAGGCTACAGGTAAATATGCTTGGTAACAAACAACATAGTAGTGATATTTATACCATAGACATTTAGACAACTTATTCGTGTAACTTGCTTATGCCTTCAGGATCTGCTTGGGCTTAATCATATGTATCACTTCCACTTAAAAATGCTTCTGTGTTGTTCAGAACTAAGTGTTTTAGTTAGGAGAGATGACAGAGGTTCTGGTTAGTCAACAAAATGATGGCTTGGATATTAGGACTACCTTGTACCTCACTGGTACAAATTGGTATAATTATGCTCTAATTGTTTTTTGAGAGAAAAGTTTTATTTTAAGAGGAAAGGTGATATGTAGGGGGAGCCAAGGTGAGAGGAAGACAAGGAGTAAGGAGAGGAGAAGAAGAAAGAGAGGAGAAGCTAAGTGATGAAAGAGAGAAAGAGAGAAGGAGAGAGGGGGACATGGAGGCAGATGTTCACATGTCTCCACCAATCAAAGATAGTTGATATATCTAGGTTGGGTATTGGGTTACACTTCTCATTGCGAATTACCAAACTTATAAAGCCTTTGATTAACATTTTAAAAAATGTATAAAAGCAAAAAGGAAAAGGGAGCATGGGATAGGGGTTTTCTAGGGAGGGGAAATGGGGAAAGGGAATGGCATCTGAAATGTAAATAAAATATCCAATAAAAAAAAAGAAAAAAATAAATATGCACTCTAAAGAGAATAGATGATTGATAGATAAATACATTGAGTGCTTATTGAATTAGCACTGCTTATAAATTAAATTATCATATGTATTTAGTCTTAAGAGATTGGAAATGTAATATAAAAATAAATGTGGATATTTTGGTAAGAACAAAAAAAAATAATGCTTCTGTGCATATAGTACTTCATGACTTGATGGATCAAATAACACCCAGCTTGTGATGTGATAGGCAGCTCATGTTACTTGTTAATTTGCTGACCCATTGATTTTCCACTATGGTCCAATAGCAAGCCAAAAGCTGTCTGGTCTGTCAAATGGAGACAATGGAAAATAGTTGTCTGTAGATGATTTTAGAAGTCTGCTCCAAATTTCCAAAGGTATTTTTTTAATTAACTTGTAGTGGCCTGTCTAAGGCTCCAAACAACATTCTTATCTGCCACTGCCATTTCAGGTACAATCAAGCCTGCTGGGTCCTATGGTTCAAGTGGTAGAACAGCCTATACAGCACCTGGACCTGTTGAAGAGCCTTACACTGCCATTGGCTCCACAGGTGGCTAGCCATCCATAGTTACGTGGTATGTTTTAAACCCCAGTTAGACATGTGCTCCATAATCCAAATAGGGCAATTAAACTTTCTACATTTTTCATGGTGGTGGCAATGGGCCACATAAAATAACTTATCCTACACCTTAGATTAATTCTATAAGTGCCATACCAATGAACTCCTAAGAATTTCACTAGGGTAGAAAGTCCTTAGATTTTGTTTGGATTTTTTTCATTCTCTGATGTGTTACCAACAAGTCTCGTATGCATGCTATTTCCGATAATAGTTGATCTAAACAGCATAATACTGTCAATATACTCAACCAATATAATATTTTTGTGGAAGAGACAGATGATCAATATCCATTGTAATTAAGATATGACACAGGGACGAACAGTCAATACATTTTTAGATGAAAATGTAAAGGTATACTGTTGGCCTTGCCAACTGAAAAGCAAGTTGCTCCTGGTGGTACTTACGGGCAGTTACAGAGAAAAGGGCATTTACTAGATCAATAGCTGCATACAGTGTACCAGAAGGTGTGTAAATCTGCTCCTGTAAGAACACCATATGAGCAACAGCTGCAACTACCGGATTGAGTTTTCTGTAGTCAAATGTTATTCTCCATGATCCATCAGTCTTTTTCACTGGCTAAAGAGAAGCATTAAAGAGAGATATGGTAGGAACTATACTCCCTCCATCATTCAAGTTTTTGATGATGGTGCTAATTTTTACAAATCCTCCAGGGATGCAATTTTTTTCACTTACTCTTTTTCCTGGCAGAAGCAACTCTAAAGGCTTGAGTGTATCTTTTCCAATCTTTACTACAGAGGTAAAGAAAACAATGTGAAAATTCTGCCAATATTTAAGTCTATCTATCCCAATTACAGTTTTTGTAACTGAGGGGTAAAAAGAAAACAGAATGAGTTAGACTTCAGGCAAACTCAATCACCTGACCTCCTGAGGCCTCTATTTTATAGGGAGTGCTACAATGTTTCTTGGTGTTTCCCAGAAAAAAGTATCCATCAGAAAAAGAGTTCTTATTGCTTCCTTTCTCCAGTGTATCTTACCCTTGTAAAAGGTTGTAATTCCCTTTGGAGAAGGACTAGGGAAAGGATAACCATAAAACTTGTAGGTATTTTATTAAGACCCTGACTTAGGGGAAACTAGATATCATTTAATTCAAGGGGGATGGAATCTGATCTGTAAACTGGCTCAAGTTTTGAAATTGGTTAATGGGTCAAATCCCCTTTTGCCATAAAGAGTAACCTTTCTCTCATGTGTTGAAAAAAATTTTAGTATATACATATCAAACAAACAAATGAAAGACTTCCTATCTATTTCATGCCTGGAAACACTATGATTGATTAGCCAATGCCATAACAAAGATTCATAAATGTAATGTTTCCATTAAAATCATTTTTCATATGTTGACCATTATGTGCTAGTCCATTTTGGACATTATTTTTATGCTCCCCATTACAATGACTACAATCACCTTTGACAATTCAGTGCTTCCACCTATCCCCAGCTACTTCAAGGCCCAATTAAACTCGGTGCATTTAATTCATTGAACTGAGGAGCAGCATTACTAACCCTAATTTCTGGCTCAAGGAACAAGGCTACAACAAACCTCTTCATATGTACTAGTAGTACCTCTCTCATCACTCAGTATTATACAGAATTAGTGATGGCCATGTCTTCAAGGCCTTCCCATTTTTGTGGTTGGGGTTTTACACAGTGCATCTACTAGTATTCCTATTTTCTAAGCCTTAAAATCCCTTCATCATTACTAATCCAAGGGATATCACACATTCCCAGCTCCTTTTCAGCAGTCCCTCTTTAAACAAGTGCTTCAGCCAACCATTCAAACAAACTTTAACATTTTTTAACTGTGCAAGCTTCCATATTAAACCTTGAATTTCCACTTGTTGTACCCATATCAATAAACTCAGCCTGACACATTATACATTCCTTCAACCATTATCACACAATTTAAAATTTATTCTCATATATATTTCTTAGATTTCTGCTTGAATGAATTACTAAACTTATTAAGCTTTTTAGTGGTGTTGTGTTTCTCCCAATGGAGTACACGTTCTATCTCCTTCCAGAAATTTAGTTAGCCCTAAGCATGATTATAGGTCTTTTCGGTCCTAGAAGATAGCAGATTGTCTTACCTGGCATCAAATTCATGGGAAATCACTGCTGATTTAGTGGACAATAAAGTATTAATATCCTCAGGTAAAGAGAGTAAAGGCAATATTTCAAGAGATACAAGTGGAAGTATATTTCCTGTTGAGTGTTGAGAGCCTATTTTCTCAGATGGGAATCTGAATACTCAAGTTTTCAGTTTCAGTAGTATCCTTTTACAATTTCCATTCCAAGTCCAATAATTCTATTCTTTACTAATCAATATCATTAACTCTGGACAAGCTCCAAGACTGGGACTCGAATTTTCACAGTAAATCAGCCAACATTATGATGAGGTTTTTTTTTTTTTTTTTTTTTTTTATTTTCAGATTGTTCATAATAGCTATCTATAATTTGTTTCTTGCTCTGCCAGGGGTATGAGTCTGCTAGCTGAAGAGACTTTATGTTTGGAATTTTGGGCAATCTTGAGAACTTATAAAAAGGCCAAAGCCCTGAGAAAGACAATGGCTGCTGGTACTTGCTGCTACTCATTCTTGCTCTCATGTTTGCTCTTTTGCTGCTTTTACTGAATTGCTGGTTTGTTGTTTGCTGTATTGCTGACTTACAAGTTGGAGATATCCTGATTGTGAAGATATGACTTGCCCCTAGGAACTTGATGCCCCTATCAGAAGGAAGTAGTCTATAAAGGAATCCATGCCCCATTTCCCATTTAAAATTCTTTCTTTCCTACCTAGTATTGAGGGGTTGGAAGGTTTTGGAGTGAAGACAGGTGGTAGATATAAGTAGATAAAAGGTATGATTGCAATTCTTTCTTCCATCTTCTCTCTATATAGGCTGCCAGCAGAATGATTGGCCCAGATTAAAGGTAGATCTGTCTATCTCATAAGACCTGCTTAAAGGGTTACTTTGAAAATTTAATTAAGAAAAAATTCCTAACAATTACTCAGTTGCTTGGGTTTTATTTTTTTTTCAGTTGTAATCAAATATATTTTTATGAAAATTGTACATACTTAATGTTTATATTTATCTAATTATCTATTTATCATGACAAGTAAATAATTGTTAGAGAATGGTAAGCATGTTGCTATTGAATATGGCCTTTGGTAATGCAAAACTTCAAACTTATCAGAGAGCCATGCTGTTGGTGACATATAAACTTCACTGCTATCATTTATTTTGAGGAAAAAAAAATGATTTGCCTGGTTATCCAATTTTGTATTGAATGTTAGCTTAAAAATTTATCATCATTTACCTGGCTGCAAAGAAAACACATATATAATTATGATAAAATACTTAGAAGAGATCCAACTTATAGCAACTTGGCCAAAGTTCCTTTATGAGGTGAAGATGACATTGTTCATGATGGCCTAGTCACAGTTATATCTTTTACAGTTTCTTGTGACTGTAGTGAAGAACTCATACTTCATGTACATGTACATACTTCATGTACATTATTTCATTTCATGCTAATTATGTGTTATACCCTGCATATTTTCTTTCTTCTTTGATCTTCTGATTAAACCTTAAACTATTAAATGACAGAAGTTTGTGTTGAAAAAGCTACAAATTAAATTCATTAGCTACTAAACAATACAGTGCTTCTTAGTTGTAACTAGTTTCTCAGAATGTACCAAAATTTTTTAATAATTGATATTGCTATTTAAGACACAAATGTATTAATAATTAATTATAAGTGTTAAATAATTTTATAAGAATGCCTTATTTTAACTCAGTATAAGTCATATAGATACTAGAATCCAGGTTGGATTTTTTTTTTTAAAGTTCACTCTTTTACTGTATTTGTAATTTGGGGTTCTTTAGGCACTAAGATGCAATGACATTCAAGCAGAAAATCTTTAAAGGCAAACAAACTTCCTTAGCTCATTGACCTTTCTCTCATTTGATGAACATTTGGACATTTTCGATGCTAAAGGTCAAAAATAAATCTACCTATTTATAGTTAGTCATACTATATGAACAAGGCCAATAATCTGTTGGAAATGTCCTCAGGGACTTTAATTCTCTACAAACACTTTATACACATTTCTTTCTTTTATTGAAGACCTATACAATGATTTCATTAAAATAAACATCCTTTATTAGTAACTTGTAACATTAGCATTATAAGCCAAATATAAATATATGTATATAAATTGGCTGTATATCCTAAGTGAAATATGTGAAACTATTGCCAATACAATCTTTGAATTCTGTGAATTATTTGTTTTATAGATTTCTTGCATTGCATTTATCCATATTCATACATTAATTCATAGACTTCAGGCTATCTCTATTTCTATCTTGTCATCAACTTCCAACTATCATCTATTTATTTATCATTTATTTATTTATCATATGTTAAATTTATGCATTTATTTTATAAATTTAATAGACATATATATTATAAGAATCTTGAATATATAAAGATTAACACATTGAATTTTACAAATGAACTATTATTTTAATCTATAAGTTCTTGATGGTCTTGTCCATAATGTGTCAGTATCATAGCACAACTCAAATAGTTTACCATGTTTTTATTAAAAATACTGATTATTCTAAGTTTATTAGAAATCATGAACAAGCATAAATTCAAAACATACTCATTATTTAGTTCAGTATACGTTTATAAGTAATTTTCTGCTAGATTTGTTTGATGTATTTTATCCTCCATTTATTCTGTAATACTAGATCACTCACATATCTTCAAAATATACCCTAAATTCCATTGATCCTTATTGTTTCATATATTGATTCTGATTGTGATTTTAAGTCACAATTTCTAGTTGAACATTTTTTGCCAAAGTATTGTCCCTTATTTTTTCTTTTATTAGATATTTTTGTTATTTACATTTCAAATGCTTTCCCCTTTCCCGGTTTCCCCTCCATAAATCCCCTATCCCATCTTCCTACTCCTGCTTCAATGAAGGTATGCCCCCACTCACCCACCAACTCCTGCCTCCCCAATTCCCAGCCTGGCATTCCCCTACACTGGGGCATCAAGCCTTCACAGGACAAATGGCCTCTCCTCCCTTTGATGCCCAACACTGAAGGAAAGTACTGTCCCTTCTTAACTTCCATTTTTCAATTCCCCGTTCATCATAACATTATAATTATTAGTCCTGTTATTTTTGAAATTTCTCTTTTTATATGTGATCATATGGATTTTCCCAATTCCTCTAACACATAACAAATTGTTTATATGTAGGCATATATTGCATTTAAAGTGTTTCTCGTGTATTATATTGTTTAGTTTATAATTCAATTTCAATGACCAAATGTATTCCATTATATGACTAATATTCAGTGGTTCTTCTCACATAATAATTACCTTTACATCTATGAACTATTTACATACAGGTGACAGATTAAATTACACCATAAGAGGTATAGTTTTGTAAAACATATTTTATTAGAGTTCTTGATTTAAATATGACTTATGAGCTAGAAAGATAGTTCATAAGGTAAAATCACATGCAACTAAGAGTCATGATTTGACTTTGATATCCAAGATTCCCATGTGAAAAGAAAGAATAAAGTCTCCCAAATTGTTTTGTAATGTCCACATATGTACAATATCACATTGCTCCCTCACTTAGATAGAAAGATAGATGTTTGGTAGATAGATAATAGATGTATATATTACAAATTTATGCTTTATTATATAACTATATATAAATTTATATTGAGATTTATGATATGTACAAGGAGGGAGGAGTAATGGAAGATTATCATATAATCTTTATGACAATGATAAACAGAAAATATAGAAAAATAATATTAAAGTTTATATAATTGAATTTGGTATAGGCTATTATAGTTTTCAACTCCATTGATTTTCTGATATAAAATATTACAATTATGAGATCTGTTATTTTAGTAGGTAATATAATCTGAAAGTCTTTTGAGAAAATATAGTAAAACTATACAATAAATCATTTGTTTTTACCAACTCCTCAATGTAGAAATGGTGAAAAACCAAAGACACTATATTTTAATATGTTCTTTTGAGCACTGATATTCACAGACATCAACATTTTCATTAAAATGAAAAGTTAAATAAGCAATGTATCTTAGAGACATTGCAATCTTCCTGATGTAAATGATGATCTGCTAACAAGATAGTGTCCCTTTCATTGGCCACTAGTCTTTTGAAATGATGGACCCCAATAAACTAAAATTTACCTAGGCATATTATAATAGAGAAGAGAAAACAATGAATGAACTTATCTCCCTGAGAATATTGTTCAAAATTTGATATGAACTTTAAAGGAAACTAAGACCAAGACAACAGTCATGTTGGGCCCATATATTAACCTGAGTTTTAAGTTGTACATACCTCCTGCCTTTTATTTACACCCAAGTTTCATGTTATGAATCCTGTAGATAAAATGGAAAGTGGGATATCTGAATGAGAATTGTTCCTCATAGGCTCATTCTTGGTTCCCAGTGGGAACAGTTTGGCAAACACTAGGAGGTATAGCCTTGTTGGAGATGTGTCATCATGGCAAGCTTTGGGGTTTCAAAAGACTCCACAATTCTCAGTGTCTCTGTCTTTATGCTTCCAACTTATAGATGAATATAAAAGTCACCTTACATTTGCTTTGTCATTATAGACTCTAAAACTCTGAAACCATAAGTTTCATATTTAAAATATTCTTTTATAAGTTCCTTTGGTCATGGTGTATTATTGCATTAATTGAAAATGAACATAGACAGAGTTCACTGGATCTCTTTGTTCCTCTTTCCAATGTAAACCACACTGAATTATGATTGTCTGCTTTCCATTAATGTTTGTTTAGTTAACTTACTGAGGTCAGGTGGCCAGTCCTGGCTTGGTATGTATACTACAACATTCGTCTGACACTTGTAATGTGATTAACAACATTTAATAATAAAGTACTTTGCATATTTGCATAGTAATTTATGAAAAACTGTAATGAATTTCTCCAGTCCTAGTATGCATATATTTCCCTATGTGATATTGACATTTTTATTATTGGACAGTAGGTGATACATTATTGCTCCAATGTTGTGATATTGGTATTCTTTGTATTAGAACAGGAATCTAGTTATTCAACCTCTTAAAATTAGATTAGACCTGTGGATTAACTTAGCTCAAAATTTTATGAAATGATCTCAGTCATATTTTAATTTATGGTATAGAAGAATTGCAAAAATTTTTTTTTTTTTTTAGCCTGGGACATGTGAGATTGGATCATTGCAAACATTAAAGTATTTCACTTATGTGGAAGGAGAAAGTAAGTTCTTCTATTTACATTTTGCTGTCTCATGAAAGACTCCACACATGTAGTTGAGATCATCTTCAACCACCTTATTTTAGATAATGTATGTACTAACTGTACTGATATAGATAGGCAGTTTTAAGAGAACTATTCATTTCTTCATTTTTTCAATCTCTGCAAATGATAAATGGCAGATGTATCAAAATCTAAGTTTACAAATGGTTTGTTACAAAGGAATAAATGACTGAGACTACCATCTAAAATGTTAGGCATACCTTATTTAGTAAAGCAAACTTTGCCTTTAACAAAGTCTGTGAGAATTAACAAAAGTATTTGATGATATAAATATGAAATATATTTCTCTGAATATTGAATGGGGAATGGATGTAAAAAGAGGCAAAATACTTGCAACCATATTTACTGTACATGAGGTATTTGGTCTAAGTAATCATTTACATTAATTACTGTATACTGAACCTGAGTATTTAAAGATAAACTTTCTAGGCCACATTGCTGCCAAAGCTATAGAGTCATAAGCAGAACATATATGTTGCCAGTGAACTTAGTAGTAGAAAATATACTTTCAGAAATTTTTGTGCTTTTTGCTATTGTTGTTAACATTCTAAGTTTTGAAGGTGTGAGTGTGTGTACACATACACTTTAGCATGTATGTCTCTCTCTCTCTCTCTCTCTCTCTCTCTCTCTCTCTCTCTCTCTCTCGTGTGTTTGTGTGTGTGTGTGTGTGTGTGTGTGTGTGTGTGTGTGTGTGTGTGTTTTCTGCAGCTTGGGTCCATATATAGGAAGTAATTGTTGGTAAAACAACTGTGTGCTTTCTCAATTAGTGCTAAATTTACATTAACCTTAAGCTAATGTTTCAAACTATAATTCTTGACTTACTATTATCTTGATAGCATTTGAATTAATAGCTCTCTCTGATAGATACTTTCTTTTGGGCGTTATGTTTGTGAACTATAGGATTTAAGACTGTGAAATTTTTGAAAATATTATGTTCTCAGTATTTAGAACTTTACTTTTATAAAATAACCAAATCAATTCTTGTTTACAAATCTGAAATTTAACTAATATAAAATGCATCAGTAAAACATATGATACAGATATGTATAATAGTTTATCTCCATGGATGTAAAAGATAAAATTTATATTAACAAATATAAATATTATGTGGTCATATATAAATATGTATTCATCACTTTGTTCTAAATATAAACATGCAGAAAATTCTTTAGGAATACTTGATATTTTTACTAGAATTTATAACTTAACAGAGAGGACATAACCCAAGATTAAAATATCATTTGATTGCTGTTAACCAATAATAAATATTCTTTAAGCCTAATTATAAATTATTAAGTTCAGTAAACCTATGTGATCATTGTAAAAACATGTGGAGTTGTACTTTATGATTTTATACTTACCTTTACTGATAAGACTTTTTTAGGAAAGGTCTGTATTTTTAAACAAACTTGATTCATTTTGAGGTCAACATTAAATTGACTATATAAGTTGACAAGATTTTTAATGTTAAATGGAAACACTAGAGTACATGCATACTAAAAGTTGTTTCTCTACAGGATGGATTTATATGCTCCAAGATGTTAATTTTAAACATTGAGAAAAAAATGCTTATTTAAAGAAACTGACTTTTATGGAGTTAATTATCTAAAGGAATGTAAGTAAAGAACTATTGAGTCTATAATTAAAAACTAGCATTGTATGACCTGTATTTTTGCACTAACAGACTGCCATTGTATTATTTAGAAAATTTGCCAAAAATATACAGAGGCAGATGCTTTATAGTTGGTTGTATTGATATACTCATTGGGGAAAAAAAAAAACCACAATCATGATTGAACTCCAGTTTCACCAGTTAACTAAATGATAACTGGCAAGCTACTCTACTTTTTCTGATCCTAAACTTATTTGTGGGTTTCATAGAAGTTATACTGATGTATAGAACTATCTGAGAATCTATATATAGGAGAACCTAGAGCAATATGGTTTTATTTCATACTGGCTCATTTTTCAGTTATTTAAATATTGTGATAAAATGCATGAAAGCCATATTTCAATAAAAACAGAGACTCAAAAACAATTTAATATAAATACTTTTGAAAAGTATTGCCTTTCCTCTATATATAGTAATTAATATATGAACTTTTCTGATAGGGTTATCCTATCTAAATACAGTTATATTCTATGTATTATTGTTTGGGCTTACTTTAGAATGAAGTCTTAAAAGTTCATCCAGGTTGTGTTGGAGTTCATTCTTTTTAAGGATAAGTATTTCATCCTATTCTTTGGATTATCTAATGTGGACTTCAGATTTGTGACTCTTTCCAAATTCATAGTGAACCTTATGCAGTAACATTAAAAGGTGAGTCCTTTAGACATTGATAGTCATGTGGGCTTTGTAATTTAAATGTAATAAATAGTCATTTAAAAGTAGCATAAAGGAGAATTTTCTTCCCATATACCATGCTAAAATGAACACTATTCTTTAGTAACTACGATTCTAGTCTTCTATGAGTTTGATGTTTACAGATCTGAAAAGTAACTAAGATTATTTACTTAAAATGCATATCTTATTTCAATTACTATGGTTTTCTAGGTTCATTAAATTTGTGGCATATGATAAAATACATTAAGTCACCGGATACATTCAGATGTATATAAGTCTGAGTACCATATTTTCTTTATTCATTCATTTATTGATGAATACTTTTGTTGATTTCATGTCATAGAATTAACAATCATACTACAATAAACTTAGAGTACAGCAGCTTCTTCAACATATTTATTTCAATTTATTTGAACATATGCCATGTAATGACTGAGTTGTACTCTACGAAGTTAGTAATTACTCAGATTTGTCTTTGCAGGAACATCAAGTAACAACTAAGAAATTTCAACATCAGTATCATCAGGTGATATAATTTTAGCTCACCATTGTCTATAAAGTCTATTGTTAACAAAAATGTCATTATGATGGATGAAATTATGCATATCATGTGATTTTTAGATTTTATGATAGTTTCTGTTTGGTATTCTGTTGAATTTTCATAATCTTATAATGAATTGATAAACAATTTTTGATCATACAACCAGAATATATTTTTTTTAATTGTGTGCTGGTAGCAATTCTTACCTTCCATTATTTTGAGATTCTTTGTTACAAGCTTACCAGAAATTGAAGGTGTGGGCAGTGTGGACTGTAGAGTGTACAATCATCAATGATCCTACTCTTTTTCTAGGAAAAGAGACTACTCTCATGTGGTTTACCATGTAAGATGATTCTCAGAGTGCTGAGATGAGAACCATCAGATTGCTATATTCCTTCATTCTTCCTCTTGTAAAGAACTTACTCTTCTAATTTTCTCTTCCAATCTCTGAGGTATTTATACAGATACTGGAACTTGGAGAGTTTTCATGTCTCTGGACAGAGTAAAGCCTGCAGAGTGATAACAAAGAATAGATTCTGCAGGCTCAAAACTTTCTCATGCCTTCTGCCTAAAAGACAGCAAGCCATAAGAATGAGGATGGTGATAAGGTCACGAGGCCTAAGTATCTTTTTTGTTTGTTTGTTTGTTTGTTTGTTTGTTTACAGGGTTTCTCTGTGTAGCTCTGGCTGTCCTGGAACTCACTCAGACCAGGCTGGCCTTGAACTCAGAAATCTGACTGCCTCTGCCTCCCAAGTGCTGGGATTAAAGGCATGTAACACCATCGCCCAGCCTAACAATTTTTTAGTGGAATGAATTAGTGTTCTCAGAAAAAAAGTACTGAAGGAACTTGTTTATGCAGAAATGTTGTGTATGTTAAGCAGATATCAAACACTCAATAAAAACAAGTGTGTTAATGTGTTAATCTTTACATTTTTAGCCTCAAAAACTGTAAACAATACATTCTTACAATTTATGTATTTCCCAGTCTAGTACAAATTATATCAGTCTATATAGTTTAAAACCACTGTATTTTATTTACTTATTCATCTGCCATGGATTATTTGTACAATTTGATTATTTTAAATAGTGGTGCTGTTAACAGAGATTCACAAATACTTCATTTTGAGTCTGTTCTCAATTACTATAGGTATTCTCCCTGCTGAAGGTCATGTAGGAGGAACAACAAATCAATTTAGAACTCATGGAATGAGGCCCATGGTTTACCACAGCCAAATGGGTGTGTCAAGGTGTGGCATTTCCCCAAGGACTATGTGTTCTGAGAAATTTAAGCTGTTCAGCTTACTGCCCTCACATCCCTCTTAATCTAAGAATTATATGAAAATCTAAGGGCGCTTCTACTCCTGCAATGGGCAGTGTTTCTGTCAATCATAATAATAATGTCTAATCTCAGTCAGGCATTGCTGATGGTACAGATGCACGATTCAATCACCACCCTAGGAAAAAACAATCTACTATGCAGATTGTCAGTAATGACCACTATATTTAGAAAATATTTAGAAAAATAAAATCACTAGTGGAGCAAGGTTGAGATGTTCGTATGACTACCTCTGATGTAGAAAATCTGAGGGAACAGTTTGAAGTTCAGAAAGGCACAGATGTAGTAGTTGTACTAGGGACTTTTCAAGATCAGAGAACAAGAGCAATAGCAGTAATGGCTGATGCCACTTTCATTGAGGCTGGACTGGTAATAATTGAGATTTTTATTGGTTATTTTATTTATTCCCATTTAAAAGGTTATCACCCTACCTGATTTCACCTCCACAAACCCCTTATCCCATCCTCCCTCCACTCTACTTTTTAGATGGTGCCCCCCCCCATCCACTCCTGCCTCACTGACCTAGTATTCCCCTACACTGGGCATCAAGCCTTCACAGGACCAAGGGCCTCACTTCCCATTGATGCAAGATAAGGCCATCCTCTGTTGCATATGCAACTGGAGCCATGGGTCCCTCCATGTATATTCTTTGGTTGGTGGTTTAGTCCCTGGGAGCTCTGGGGTGTCTGCTTGGTTGATATTGTTTTTCTTCCTATGGGGTTGCATACCCCTTCTTCTCCTTCTGTCCTTTCCCTAACTCATCCACCGGGGTCCTCATACTCAGTCTGATGGTTGACTATGAGCATCGTCATCTGTATTGGATAGGCCTCTAGCAGAACCTCTCAGGGGACAGCTATATCAGGGTCCTGTCAGCAAGCACTTCTTGGCATCATCAATAGTGTCTGAGATTGATGCCTGCTGATGGTATGGATCCCTAGGTGGGGAAATCTGTTGATACCCTTTTCTTCAGTCTCTGCTCCACTCTGTATTAAACAATTCTGTGTTAAAATATTTGACATGGAAGGGTGTCCCCATCTGTCAACCTGGGGCTGTGCTTAAACACTGGTATGGTCTCTGCATGTTCCATCTCCTCCTGGTTGGGTATTTCTGCTAATGTCATCCCCATTGGTTCCTGGGAATCTTTTGCTTTTCTGGCATCTGTACTTTCTAGTTGCTATCTCCAGATCCTCATCCCCCACTGCTGTACATCTCTATTCAATTTCCTGACCCTCTGTATTTTTCCCCTTTCTCTTACCATACCTGATCCTGCTCCCCCTTTTTCTTCCTCTTTTCTGTCCCTCCAAGTTCACTCCTTCTGTCTACCTCCAATTATTATTTTGTTCCTTCTTCTAAGTAGGACTGGAGCATCTAGACTTTGTTCTTCCTTCTTCTTAAACTTTATATGATTGGTGAATTGTATCTTGGGTATTACAAGCTTTTGGGCTAATATCAACTTATCAGTAAGTACATACCATGTATGTTCTTTTGTGTCCATTTGCCTAAGAATTTCATGAAGTCATTGTTTTTAACAGCTGAGTAGTATTCCATTGTATAAATGTACCACATTTTCTGTATCCATTCCCTGTTGAGGAACATCTGGGTTCTTTCCAGTTTCTGGCTATTATAAATAAGGCTGTAATGAATATAGAGGAGCATTTGCCTTGTTATATGTTGGAGCATCTTCTGGGTCTATGCCCAGGAGTGGTAAAGCTAGGTCATCAGGTAGTACTATGTCCAATTTTCTGAGGAACTGCCAGACTGATTTCCAAAGTGGTTGTAATGGCTTGCAGTACCACCAACAATGGGGGAGTGCTCTTTTTTCTCCATATCCTCACTAGCACCTGCTGTCACCTGAATTTTTGGACTTATCCATTCTGACTAGTGTGAGGTGGAATCTCAGGGTCATTTTGATTTGTATTTCTCTGATGATCAAGAATGTTGAACATTTCTTTAGAATCCTCAAGCTGTACTACAGGGCAATAGTGATTAAAAAAAAGACATAGTATTGGTACATGGACAGACAGGTGGGGGCAAAGCCTCATAGTTTTAGGGGGATAAGATAGGGAGTTTTTGGAGAGAAAACTGGGATGGGAGATAATATTTTAAATTGAATAAATAAAATAACCAATAGAAAATTGAAGGCCCAGAATGAAACCCACACACCAATGGTCACCTGATTATTAACAGAGACTCCAAAACCATCCAGTGGAAAAAAGGCAGCATGTTCAACAAATGGTGCTGGTTCAAGAGGAGGCTGGAATATAGAGGAGTATAAATTGATCCATTCATATCTTCTTTTACAAAGCTCATGTCCAAGTGGATCAAGGACTGCCACATAAAACCAGATATGCTGAATCTAGTAGAAGAGAAAGTGGAAAAGAGCCTTAAATACACTGGTACAAGGTAATATTTTCTGAACAGAACACTAATGGCTCAGGCTCTGAGATCAACTATAGAAAAATGGATCTCATAAAATTGCAAAGCTTCTTTAAGGCAAAGGACACAGTCAACCACACAAATCTGCAACCTAGTTCTTGACTTTGCCCTAACCATTCGGTATGTGACTGTGTATATGTTCATCTGTAGGTCTGGATGCGTGCATGTATGTGTGTATGTATGTATGCATATATTTTTGTGTGTATGAAGTTATTGAACTCTTTCTTTTGTTTCATATATTCTCTCTCTCTCTGTCTCTCTCTGTCTCTGTCTCTCTCTGTCTCTGTCTCTCTCTGTCTCTTTCTCTCTCTCTTTGTGTGTGTGTGTGTGTGAATTTTCTTTCTTTCTTTTTCTTTCTTGCCAGCACCAAGGAATTAAAAGAGATTAAAAAGAGTTCATAGTTTTTCAGCTGAGGACAGGGTGTGCCAGCCCTAGTAATTTAAGATTTGTTCCCTAAGAAAAAGAATCTGCTGAGTAACTTCCCTAATTTCTGGCTTCCTTTGGCAGTAGCCCTTGTAGGTATCTGGATCCACCCCGTCAGAGGCTCTAAGTGCTAACCCCCAAAATGCTGGGCGCCTCAGTTTGCCTTCTGGTCCCAAAGCTCATCTTTAGCATCTTCCAATGAAGAAATATCTGTGTCATATGAAACTCCATATTTTTTTTTACTTTGCTGAGATTGCCTTAACTTGTAATTAGGGATAATAAGTATATCTTAAGAAAAAGAAATTGTACTGATAATTTCAATTTAAATATTGGAGTATTGAGTTCAAGAAATTCTCTACACAGTTGTATATTAATGTTACAATTCATGTTATTACTCAATTATTTTATAATAATCTATGTATTGCCTAGTAACAATTTGATTGTATTTTCCCTGGTTTTCTGGGGTTCCTGAACACTTCCTTGGTACTACAGCCTTTGAGGGCATCAGGTACTCAAGTGGTAGAAAAACACACATGCATGAAAAGCACCCATACACATGAGACAAAAGTACAAAAACATTTGAAAAATATCTGGAATCATAAAGGGTTTACCTGTAGATTTTCCTGTAAGGATCTATAGTTTTAGCTGTTATAGTTTATAACTAAAACCATTATGAGTTAATTTTTGTAAATGGTATAATATAGTCTCAATTTTCTTTGTATGTTGCTATCGTGTTGTTATAATAAGTTTTCATGAGCTAAAGTACTTTTTTTCACACTGACTATACTCAACATGCTTAGGAAAATTATTTGAATAATATATGCTAAGTTTTATATAGGGGAAAGTAATTCATTGTTAAGTATATGTGTGTGTATATTTTGGGGGGTATATATATGTGTGTATATATTATATATTTATATGTATACATGCACACATATATATGTATATATATTGTAATATGCAGTATAATATATTGTTTTCTTCTTTATTTTTGAAACAGGGTCTCTGAGGAATCTCTATGTAAGCCAAGTTAGCCTCAATTTTACCTTCTTCTGCCTCCTGACTACTGTGATTAAATACACTAATATGAGGAATTAGATATCACCATGCCTGAAATTGTATGTTGTTTTTATTAATCAATATATAACAAACAAGTAAGTACATGATACATGTCTTAGTTTAAGTACTGTTGCTATGATGAAACACCTTGACCAAAAGAAAGTTGAGAAGGAAAAGTTTTATTTGGCTTACATTTCCACATCATAGTCTACCACTGAAGAAAGTCAAGATAGGAACCCAGTGGGGGCTAGAACATTGAGACAGGGGCTGACACTTAAGTAGTGGAAGAATCCTGCTAATTAGCTTGCTCACCATAGTTTACTCAGCCAAACTTTTGAGAAAATCTCTGACAGTCATTCTTAGATAGCATTACTCACAATGGGCTGGACCTTCCCTCATGGATCAGTAATTAAGAAAATGCCCTACAGCTGGAATTTATGTACACATTTTCTAAATTGAAGTTCTTCCTTTCAGAGAACTCTAACTTGTGTCAAGCTGACATAAGACGAGACAGAATAATACATATTATTTATAAGGATTTGATTTTTTTATTTTTTATATTATAATATAATTATATCATTTATGCGTTCTCTTTCTTCCTGCCTAACATTCCATATGCCTCCTTGTTCTCTTTAAAAATCATGTCCACTTTTTAAAATTGTTGTTACACACACACATACACACACACACACACACACACACACACACACACACACACACACAAGTTTCTCTTCATAGTGGAGACAGGTACTATTTCTAAAGGCCAGATAGGACAAATGGAAAACCTCAATCAAGCAACTATGTAGTCAAGCAACTATGTAGGCACTGGTGACAATACCAAAACAAGGGAAAGAGGCCAAGTGGAAATGGTGTTCAACTGGCAAGCAACCTAGAGGCTTAGATGACAAATTAAATTTGCAAATGTAAATATTTCTCACCTTCATTTCTACAGTAGCACATATGTTTTAGAATGCTGCAATGTATCTTCACTTGTCTCAAGTTATTTCCTAATTTCTCTTGTGATTTCATTATTAACTGATTTGTTTAGAAGGGAATGTTGTATGTTTTGACATAAATTTGAGTATTCCAATATTTTGTTTTCTTTTGATTTTAAATCTGATCACATTGTAAATAGAAAATAAGTTTGTATGATTTCAATGTGTTAAATATACTATAATTTGTGGTGTGGCATAATATATAATGTGTGGTAAATTCAATGAATACTTGAGAGAATGTTGTTTTTAGACTTACTGTTGATCTGTCCATTCTTTGCCTCAGTTTTTCCGTACTATATTTTTAAGCTCTAATTCTTAAAGACACATAAGTTATATTATTTCTGTAAATGGGAACTTATTATAGGTGTGATATTATAGAAGTGAAGGTAAAAAGTTGGACTTTATTATCCATGTAGAATAAATGAAGACTACATCTTTATTGCAGAAATTCATATAGACACTTGATACCTGGACAAATACATAAAGGATATTTGAAAATAATAAGTATCAGCAACACTATATTGAAATGAAGTATAGTTTCATGTTTTCAGTCAGCTCATTTTTCAAATAACATAGTGAGAAATGAGAAAGGATTTTATTTTAATAACAGTTTATCCTGGGAGATACAGTACCTATCTAAGTTTTATGGAAATATGAAGAGGGAGGAGAGGAGTAAACTCTCTCATAAAACCCACTTAAATTAGATAGATAAAATGTTAATTATTTTTGTCCAGTGTGATTATTAGATTTTTGTTTTAAAATTAAATTGAAAAAATCTTGTCTTTATACTCCTTCTTTTCTCAATGGTAAGATTCTAGTTCAATCAAGAGAGCCATGAAGTTACTCAGGAGTAAATAAAAGGATTAGTCATAAATCCAAGCCAGTTTCAAGAAGACAAATATCACATATTTTAACTTACTTCTGAACATTTGAATTGAAAGTTGAAGTGAAAGTAATCAAAGTAATAATGGGAACTTACAGAAGCAGGAAGAGGGAGAAAGACGTAATAGGGAAGGAACTGACTCAAAGTGCACATTCCAAGCAAATATCTATAGGAAACACATTACCATTAAAATTTAAAATAAAGAGTGAAAACTTCTACACACAATTTACAATTGTTTTAACACAAAGCTTATCATATTCATTCTAATACTGTTAGATGTATTGAAATATAGAAGTCTTTTATTAGCAGATATACAGCATGCAAAATAAATATAATAATGTACAACATACAGAATAAAAGCATAAAAGGTAATATGTTTTGGATTAATCTTAAAAGTGTAGGTTCTAGAACATACTTCTTGTCTATCATAATATTATAAACCTTGATATGTGATATGCAAAATAAAATATGTTTTAAAATTTAAAGAAGAAAATAAAATACAAATATGTTTAAGATTATACCATGTGTTCTGGATCCAGTTACTTTTTCTGAAGTCAAAAGGAGATGATTCCTACCAACATCTTTTTATTTCTAATAGATTTCCTTATAATTTAGTCTCTCACAACAATCAGTCTTCTTGTTATGTTTGTACTGGATTTCTGAAAATTCTATGTGAATAATGTCTATTTCTCTCTTTTAATTAAAATGTTTAAAATTACATTTAAAATTTGTAGAATTACTTTGTTTGATATAGTTCACAAAATATAAGAATTACCAGGTAATATTTTCATACATGTATGTGTGTACATATATGTGTATGAATATATGCATATATACATATGTATATATACATACACATATATGTATTATAAAATCACTTTCTAAAATGAGTATTTTTCAGGTATTATAAAACATCTTTCTTTCCATATAGCTTTAATTATAGCAGAAGATAATGTTCAAGCTGCTAAAGGAGATAAGCACCAAATTATTCTATTTAGCTCTGATGTATATGTACCACAACAATGACCAACATAGCAAGATATTTCTGAAAGGGTAATAGAGTTACTCCTATGTGACGGTAGTCAACCTATGTGATGGGTGTATAATTGCACTTAAGGATTCCTCAACAGAAAGCAAATCTTACTTGATACTGGAAACCAAGCCAGTAAATCTATGTTTAGCATTTTTGTCTGTTTGTTTTGTTTTATTGAGACAAGTGCTTTCTTTATGTAGACTTTGCTGGCCTGGCACTCACTATATAGACTAGGTTTGCCTCAGATTCACAGAGATACCACTGCCTCTACCACCCAAGTACTGGGATTAAAGTTGCATACCACCATACCTAGAGATTTTCATCTTTAGGAGGAAGAACAAGTTTTCATAGCTCTACTATATTCCATGCTTGGTGTACAGTTTGCACTCCCAGAAGAAATGAGTGTTTCTCTTTTCCCACATTCTCCTGAGCATGTGCTGGCATTTGTTTTGCTTAGATTGAACATACTTACTGGGGTAAATAAAATCTCAAAGCAGTTTTAACATGAATTTACCCAAGGATAACGTTTTTATGTGTTTACCGGTCATTTGTTTTTTACCTATTACAAACTCAGTATAGTTGATCCCCATTTTATGAATTTATTATTTTCTTGTTTTTAGTTCTTATTTTTCTCTTTGAATACTTTATATACTAACCTAATATCAGTTGTATATTTCACAAATATTTTTCCCATTCTGTAGGCTGTTACATTTTTGAATGATATACTTTGTTATAGAGAAGTGTTTTTGCTTCCTGTGATACCATGTATTGTTATTCTTAATGCCTGTGATATTGTTGTTCTATTCAAAATACTTTTTTGTGTTGATGATTTCAAGCCCATTTTCTCCTTTGTATTCTATGAGATTTAGGGTATCTGGTCTTTTGTATTGGTCCTTGACCCATTTGATTTTGCATTTTGAAGAGTAAGATTGATGTGTGTCTATTTTCGTTCTTCAACATGCAGCTCTTCAGTTTGGCAAGCCAGATTTGTTTAATATGTATATTTTGGGGCAGTTTTAATATATTAAGAAATTAAAAACATGTATTATGATAATATCATACCCACCTACAAATCCTGTTAGATCCTCTTTCACCTCCCTACCCATCCAAATCTCCCCCTCCTCCCTCTCCCTCTCCCTCTTTTTCTTTCCCTCTCTAAGAATTCTCAACTGAAAAAAATCAAATGGCTGAAAAGTACCTAAAGAAATATTCAAGCCTAAAATTTAGAATCCTGTCTGAGATTACTTTTAGTTCTAGCCTAAGATTTAAATTCCTACCTAAAATTACTTCTTTGTTCTACACTAATGTCCTGATTCCTGCCTGAAGCCTACTTCCTTGTCCTTGGCCAATGCCATATTCCTGTGAAGCAGCCCATTTTCTTATCCTTGGCCCATGTCTGATTCTTGCCAACAGCTTCAAAGGCTCTCTGCCTCTCTGCCTCTCTGCCTTTTTTATTTCATTAACAAGACTGAGCCTGTCTTAGGCTAGAATGAGGAAGTAGGATTCAGACATGAAAATGACCTTGTGCTATGAGAGGGAAGTAGGCTCAGATACTTTGGTCATCCTGATAAGCCCTTAGAAAGAGTGATCACAGAAGTGTTCATGTAATTTGGCTTAATGCCTTGCTTTTTTTTTGAATATTTGTGTTTATTGTCTTGCTTGTTCCTTGACTAGTTGCATCTATTGTATTGCTAGACCCTCAACCTAGAACTGACCTTAATGCATGCATGTAATTAAAATGGTATAAAAGCATAAAGGAGGAGGGAGTGGAATAGCGAGTTCTAGGGAGGGGAAATAGGGAAAGAGATGACATCTGTATTGTAAATAAACAAAATATTCAATAATTTTTTTTTTAAAAAAAAGGAAAAATTCAACATCCTTAGTCAACAGGGAACTGCAAATCAAAACCACCCTGAGATTCCAACTCACACCAGTCAGAATGGACAAGATCAAAAACTCAGGATGTGGACAAAAAGGAACACTCCTCCATTGCTAGTGGGATTGCAAGTTAGTGCAACTACTCTGGAAATCAGTCTGGCAGTTCCTCAGAAAATTGGACATAGTACTACCTGATGACCTAGCTTTACAACTCCTGGGCATAGACCCAGAAGATGCTCCAACATATAACAAGGCAAATGCTCCTCTATATTCATTACAGCCTTATTTATAATAGCCAGAAACTGGAAAGAACCCAGATGTTCCTCAACAGGGAATGGATACAGAAAATGTGGTACATTTATACAATGGAGTACTACTCAGCTGTTAAAAACAATGACTTCAGGAAATTCTTAGGCAGATAGATGGACCTAGAAAATATCATCCTGAGTGAGGTACCTCAAATACAAAAGAACACAAATGGTATGTTCTCACTGATAAGTGGATATTAGCCCCAAATCTTGGAATACTCAAGATATCTTCACAGACCATATGAAGCTCAAGAAGAAGTAAGACCAAAGCGTGCATGCTTCAGTCCTTCTTAGAAGAGGGAACCAAATACTTATGAGAGGTAGATGGTGGGAAGAACTTGAGAGGAATAGATGAAGGGGGGTGGAAAGGGGTCAGGATCAGGTATGAGGGAAGAGGGGGATCATATACAAAGAGTCAGGAAATAGAACAGAGGTTAATATCAGTGGGGGATGGGGAATTTGGAGTAGCCACCAGAAAGTTCCATATGCCAGGAAAGCAATAGGATCCCATGACCCAACAGGGATGACATTAGCTGAAAGACCCAACAAAAGAGAGGGAGAACCTGTAGAGACTATATCCAGAGGTTAGGCAAGGCCCCATGGTTGGGTGATGAGGCCCACCCACTCATCTCCAAATTTTAACTCAAAATTACTCTTGTCTAAAGAAAATATGGAGACAAAGTGTGGAACAGAGACTAAGGAAAAGGTTGTCCCACCTCAGGATCCATCCTATATACAGACACCAAACCCAGACAGAGTCTGATCTATACAGAGGAGGATGCTCACAGCCAACCATTGGACTGAGCAAGGGGACTTCAATGGAGGAGTTAAGGTAAGGACTGAACAAGCTGATGGGTTTTGCAACTCATAGGAAGAGCAATAATATTAACAAACCAGATTCCCCCCACCAGATCTCCCAGGGACTAAACCACCAACCGAAGAGTACACATGTAGATACTTATGGATATATAGCAGAGGATGGACTTGTCTGGCATCAACAGGAGGAGAGGCCCTTGGTCCTTAGAAGGCTTCATTTTCCAGTGTAGCAGAAAGCCAGGTTGGTGATATGGGTGTGGGTGGGTAGTGGAGCACACTCATAGAATTAGGAGAGGGGGGGATGGAATAAGGTATTTCTGGAGAAAAACAGGAAAGGGAATAACATTTGAAATAAAAATAAATAAAATACCTAATAAAAAATCTGGAGTCAAATCTCTGCTGACCAACTAGTCCTGGAAAGAGGGCATTTCCTAGACTGTCAGGGGCATCCTGGCTTACACAGTGAAGGCCTAAAATCTACAATAGGCCTAACATATATGCCTGCTAACACAAAGTCTCTGTGGAAAAACACTGAACGGATGGCTATAGAATCTTGTAAACAAGTAGTCTTGGTGAAAATTTACCAGCCTAGATAGCAGTCATAGGATTGTGAATAGGTGGCCTTGGTAGAGGGTACCAGCTTAGATAGAAACAAGTGATTCACAGAGAGAGTCATAGTGACCTGTTCCCTAAACCTTCACCCAGCTGATACCCTGTTCTGGAAGATATCCGTACTCCCCTGGAAGACACCTATGCTCCTGCTTCATCTCCTTCCCCACATCCTGCATTTATGTACATATAACCCCTGTGTAAAAAAGTAAAAATTAATGGTTTGATCAAACTATAAACAAGCTGCTTATTCTTCATGTCCCCTGTCCTCCAATTCTCTCTTCCAGGTCTTCTGGTCCCAGTTCAATGCCCCATGAGACTGAGACACTAGACTACTGTGGTTCCCAATAAAGATCACATGATTTTAAAACTGACTTTTTCAATAGTAATGAAATACTAATACATTCTTAGCTAGCAGTGGGATTTTGTGTCTACTTCCCTTCCTCTATCCTTTGCTTTTGTCTATCTAGTTCATGAAACAGTATTGCGCTTGGTCTCATAGTTTCTGTTAGTTTATACATTCATATGTCCTGCTATATGTGGAAAATACTGTTTCCCCAAATACTGTACCACTTCTGGTTCTGACAATCTTTCTAATTACTCTTGTGTATAGATCCTGACAATTCTACTAATGCATAGATCCCTGAACCATTAGGGGAAGAATGTGATGTAAACATATTATTTAAGACTGAGATCTTATTCCAGTCACATTGACCAATTCTAGGTCTCTGTGTTGTTGCTTGCCTTCTACTGCATGATGAACCCTCTCTGATGACAGTTGAATATTCTAGTATGAGTATAGCAACATGAGTAGTTTTATTGATATATACATTCAGCAGATTAATAGTAGATTTTCCTGGGACCCATGATATATTTAGCATAAGAATCTTGGCCTTATTGACAGTGTCCAGCTCATGGAATAAACTTTAATTCCAATTAAAAACTGTTTGAATGCTCCCATAACATTTGTGCTACCATTGTATACATGGAATTGTCATGGTAAGCATGTTGTTTAGACAACAAGGACTGAAATTATACAATCTGCCAAATTTAGCAAATTTTGGGAATCCGATAATTATCTGTAGTTTATGTTGCTATTGTTTAAAATATTTCTTCTTCTTCTTCTTCTTCTTCTTCTTCTTCTTCTTCTTCTTCTTCTTCTTCTTCTTCTTCTTCTTCTTCTTCTTCTTCCTCCTCCTCCTCCTCCTCCTCCATCACCACCTCCTCCTCCTCCTCCTCCTCCTCCTCCTCCTCCTCCTCCTCCTCCTCCTCCTCCTCCTCCTCCTCCTCCTCCTCTTCTTCTTCTTCTTCTTCTTCTTCTTCTTCTTCTTCTTCTTCTTCTTCTTCTTCTTCTTCTTCTTTCTTTTTCTTCTTCCTTTTTCTTCTTTTTCTTCTTATTCTTTCTTTCTTTCTTTTTTCTTCTTTGTGAACTTCCTTGATAAATGACTATTTTATATTTTTTTAGACCCATTTTTCTGTGACTAGATCAGAATTGCCCAAGCCTATTATTTGGATGGAAAATATACTTTAAGATTTATGGATATATGCTTTAATTCATTTTCTAAAAACAACTGACTAATCCTGATAACCACATTATTTTGAAAACATTACACTGCAAAAAATTAAATTAACTTTCACTAGTATTAAAGTAATTGAAATTATTAATTCTTCAAAAAATTTAAAATACATGCTAAAGTCATAAGGGTATTAAATTTTAAATTACTCTTAGTCCTTTGATATAGATTGATGTGAATTCCTGTTTCAAAATGATTCTTAACATTCCAGCTACATAATTAATTACTACTTTTAGAAGTCAATTTTCAAAGTAGGAAGCCTATTCTTTCCATCTCTCAACAATTACTGGCCATCAGTAGTTCTTCATTTAGGGGTAAAATCATGTAGATTTTTCCCATTACATTATCAGGTCATTTTGTATTGTTCCTATGTTGGACTTGTTCAGGCAATTGCATCTTTGAGATTTCTTAGACTCAATATGCAAGCTCTGTGAAGGCAACACCATCTTAAAACAGGTATCTTAGGCATTTGACCATGACAATCTTGTTGTCTCAACTTCTGCAATGTTCTATGAGCCTTAAGCGAACAGATTGCACAATAAATGTATCAATTGTAGATGGGCACTCCATGTTTAGGGATTCTCTGCATTTTGGGAATTTGAGGATTTTTGTGACAGGCTCTATCTGCTGTGAAAAGACAAATAAAGAAAAAGATGCCATGTTCTTTAAATTAAAAAATGGCAGGAAGGTTGACTAGAATGGTTGGATAAAGGAAGAGAAAAGAGGAAAAATGATGTCATTATATTCTAATCTCAAAAACTAAAAATTAAAAATTAAAAATGAAGCTTCTTTTGATGATACATAAGAGTTACTCTTATCTTTGATTATCATGATAGGTATTTAGAATGTAGTTTGCAATTAAAGTGGTTTAGCAAATGGCAATAGCAAGTTCTCATCTAGGATCTGCGACCACACCAAACACAAGTAGATGGTTAGATATTCCAAGGAAAACATTTTACCAAACTTACTTATTGTGATTCCAGGTTCATGGTATCAGACATCCTTTTCTAACCTCCAAAGTACCCAAGAGTATGTGAAAGACATGCCCATTCATACAGGAGCCCACACACACAAACACACACACACACACACACACACACACACACACACACACACAGAGAGAGAGAGAGAGAGAGAGAGAGAATAAATTTTTTTGCAAAATGATTTCAATTTCATTATTTAAACTATATCTTTGTAAGATTATTTATTTTATTTTTATTGTTGTTTGGGATAGCATCTTATTAAGAAAGTCAGTTTCTTATATTTTAATAATACAGTTTTCTGTAAATTAATTAAGTACTGTTTTGTCTTAAAATTAATGTTATCTCTGTTTTTCTTTCAAGGACATTTATTTAGAATGACATCAAAACTAAAGTCTATTATATTTTTAATCATTTCTTGATTTCACTACTCCCCTTGCCCCTTAAATGTAGCTTAAAACTTAAATGTAAAACTCTATTGAAACTGGTAACATTTTATCAGGAACCTCACTTATTGTAGAGTTTTTTTTCTTTAGTCCACAGATGTTGAAGCAGCACAAGACATTAACTGTCAAAGTAATGCTTCCTAACCACCTGCTATTTGCCTCCCTGTTGAGACTACAAAGTAAACACATTTTTGAGGCGAAAGAAAAAAAAAAAAAACACTGGTATAAGCAGTGGCAGAGGGTTTTTTAATTTACTCCTCAAAAATTGCTAAATTTATCTTTAGGTGGCAAAAATGGCAAGAAATTTCAAAAGATGTGTTAGAACAATTAGTTGAAAAACAGTTTTACAGAACAAAGTGCTAAACAACAAGTTAATGCTTATTACAAAAAAGACATTTGAAACAGCAAGAAAGTTATTGGTTGTACATACAACTTTTCAGAGAGTAGAGTTTATGGAATGAGTATTAAATATATTTCTTTAGCATCATTCATTGACTTAAATATTGTTTAACTTTTATTATTTACCCATCCCAAAATATTTTAATGTAGAGATCCAAACTCTCATGGTAGCTCATTAAGAACATGATTGTTATACAGATGCATCTTTTCATGTGATCAAAGTGTTCTTGTTAATGATATTTACATTATTTCAAAGGAAGTTTCATAGCAACTAACTGACATATAGGAAGTTTTTTTTTAGAACCCATGGTCTTACCTAACTTGAAAACCAAATCTACATATTTTTTAAAATTTTCTAATTTATTGTTCTTTTATTCTCTTGAAATGAGACTTGCCAGCCGTAGTCTATCAATAATTCTCAAGTTAAAAGAGTCAAATTGTCTCTAGATTATGTGTACATTCATGTGTGTTTCCAAGGTGGAGGGGAACAGGTACAAGACTGAATTGTTAAACAAAAAACCTTACTCATTATCATATATTTGTGACCTTGATCTGATTGAAATTTTAGAGCTGCATATGTAGGGCCACATTAGATAATTATAATACATTTTATCTATTATTTAATCTTACCTAGAAGTGAAAGCATTTCCGTCAATCTATCCTTGAGAATTACTGCAAAATTTGTGATTATATAACATTTACTGTATGAAATGTACAAGCTGTTACTCTATATCTTCTGAATAAATGTTGCCATAACCTCTGTGGTCAGTGTAAAATGGTCTGCAATATCTTATGCTTTAAAGGCAAAATAGTTTTTTTGTTTTTGTTTTTATTCACATTACTATAGCATTTAATTCACAATTCCCAAAGCAAGGACATAACAAACATCATTAAAGTGTGAACCAGAATATTTTTTTAATTAATTTATTTATTCACTTCATATTTCTATTGCTGCCTCACCTTTCTTTTAGTTTCTCCCTCAATTGTTCATAACCTTCTCCTCTGAGAGGGTGGGTCCTCCACCCCCTTTGGGCATCCTCTCGCCCTGGCATATCAAGTCTCAGCAGAGCTAGGCATATCTCCTCCTCCTGAGGCCAGATCAGGCAGCACAGAGTAAATTCTCCACAAGCAGGAAACAGATTTAGGAACAACCCCAGCTCCAGTTATTGGCTGATCCATATGAAGAACGAGCTGCACATTATTATGCAGGTGTCCTAGGCCTAGCCTATATATGCTCATCAGTTGGTGGTTCAATCTTTGAGAGCACCCAAAATTCCAGGTGAGGTGACTGTTCATCTTCCTGTGTAGGTCCTAACACTTCTAGGGTCCTCAGTCCTTTCTCCAACTCTTTTTTGTTATTGTTGTTGAAATTTCTTTTATTATTATTGAATACTTACATTTCAAATTGTATCCCCTTTCCCAGTTTTCCCTCTGGAAAGCCTCTATCCCATTCCCCCCCCTCCCCCACTTCTATGAGGGTGTTCCCACACCCACCCACTTCTGCCTCCCCATCCTGGCATTACTCTACAGGACACCCTAAGCTCAGTCCAATGGTTAGTTGTGGGTCTGTACATCTGTTTCACTTAGCTGCTGGGTGAAGCATCTCAGAGGACAATTATCCTAGGTTGCTGTTTGAAAGCATAACAGAAAATTATTAATAGTGTCAGGGATTGGTGCTTGCCTATGGGATGAGTCTCTATTTGGCTTAGTAATTGTTTGGCTACTCCGTCAGTATCTGCTTCATCTTTTTTCCAGCATTTTTTGTAGACAGGAAAAGTTTTGGGTGGAACGAACTGTGGGTGATTGGAGTCCTTATCTCTCCACTGATCGTCCTGCCTGGCTACTGTAGGTGGCTATTTCAGACTCCATATTGCTACTGCTAGGAGTCATCTAAAGTCATCTCCCTAGACTTCTGGGAGTCTCCCCTATCCAATGTTGCTGCTGTGTTCTAGAGATGTATTTGATGGCAGTTTTACATAATTTCTGATATTCTAAATGAGACAAAACAATAACAACAACTAGTAATTACAGTTAAAGTAAATAGAATACTGTATATAAATGTGTGAATTTTGAAACATTAAACAATCATTTAGCAAACAAATTGTACTTTACACTTTCAACATGTTTCAGATAAGATTTCCAAAGAGTTTGAAACATGTGAACACATTAAACTTTCTCTGTCCCTGGTAAGTGAAAGCAAAAATAAAATATACTATTTCTCAGGAATATAAAATGTAGATGCATTACTTTATCTTGCAATAAAAAATAAATATGACAAACTTCTTTCAGAAAAAAAAAAAGAGTTACATGTAATTTCTTTATTTCCCAGGATTAAAATCACTTAAAGTACGTTCAGTAATTTTCATTTTTATAGTAAAATTAATGATGAATGGCAAGAGTATGGAGAATATATTTTCAAATTTTTGGTTATTTTCTTTAAAGAAATACTTTAAAGGAATTGAAAATCTCCCTCTTTGGTGCTTACTTAGGACTCCCTGCAAGCTCAACATACATTTTAGAATGACTATGCCATCAAGGAATTGAAAGAAATATTTTTTTCTATAAATTTTATTTAACAAAACAGTAAAACATTAGTCATAAATTAGCCACATGATAGGTCAATATATGTGCTGTTTATCTACTCTTCCATTTGAAACTAAATGACTTATAACTGAGTTATAGATTTAAAGCTATTGTTCTGTTAATTTATCTCTTGTTGAGGTGGCCCCATTTTTTCTCAGCAGCTAAAATAATATTTAGGTCAGAATGTCACCATCTTATGAAATCATGGTACTTGACTGTCATCTTACAAGTTTGGAGGGTGAAATAAAAGAATCTTAGATTCAAGACCAAGCTGCAAATTTTAAGTCAGTCTGGAATACAATAAAAACCTTTATCAAAAAAATAAAGAAAGAAAGAAAGAAAGAAAGAAAGAAAGAAAGAAAGAAAGAAAGAAAGAAAGCAAAGAAAAAAGAAAGTCACCACATGTTACCCTTAGTCAAATTAGTAGTTTTGTGTAAATAGTGTAGATAGAAGTCTATCTTATAACCTATGTTAATTTTTTTTAACTTAATGGGATATAAAATTGAAAATATTTCAACACAGAAAACTGAAAACTGATTTTCCCGGAAGTGAATGGTGTGTTTAAAATTTCTCTGAAGTAGACTTTGGCTGGAAAAACATTTGTATTCTCACCATTATTCAAGCCACTTGAACATCATCTGATAATGGAGTCCACTGAACATTCTAAATGTGTTCTTATCTCAAGTCTCTCAACTTTTAAAATTCAGTTATGATGAAAGTGTAACTTTTCTTCTAATAATCACTGCATATGGTTTAACTTACTTTCTTGTTTAAAGCATAATTTTAAATAGGAGTTTGAAAATGAGAGCAGATGTTATCATCACTCACAGAAATTGAATGCTATCAAAATTTTTAGGGAAATGAAACTTTTTCTTATAAATCCAGTTCCTTTGATTTTGTTCAGAAAAAATATGGACTCTGATGTCATCCACTTAGTGTTTGTTTAAATTCACATTCTTCTTGCTAAAAAAAATGCATATGTCTAAAAAAAACATGCATATGTAAGCCAGAATGCAAGGTGGTCCGAGTAGAAGGTAAAGTCAGAGGCTGAGTGGTAGTGGCAGAGCATAAAGAAGACTGGAGAATTAAGTAGACTGAAAGGTTAAAAACATAAGATTTCTCAATGAAATTGGGGATACACAAATTTAGTTAGTTTAATTGAATAGGTAAAAAACACAAAACTGTTCTTAGTGCAACAAGAAAATAATTTCAAATCTGGCTAGATTCTGTCATTGGGGTTAATGTGTCATATTGGGGAGGGGAAAGAAATGGGAAGGGATATTTATAGGCTAGAGTAAAATTAACACTGCTAAAAAGAAGTAAAAATGCTATGGGAGTGCAAAATTTGGATTTGTTTTTTTGGTATGTGAGCAAGGAAAAGTCTCAAGAGAGATATGGCTTTTAAGAGAGCCTGATGAAATAACTTAACCCTTTGGTAGAATAGAGAGAGTTGGAAAGAGTATGAATGTTCCAGATAGAGAAACCACATACTAGGAAAACAGGCATACTTGGAAGAATCTGTAGCAAGTTGAACTAAATCCAAAACGTATGGTCAATTTGAAAAATCATGAAGTTAGTAAAACTGGGAAGCTGGATTGATTGGTATATCTGTGTTGTGGATAACCCTGGCCTTGTATTTTGATACTAATTCCCCTTTCCTGTGAAAGGCCACAGTGGAGGTGTGAGTCATTAAACAGGTGATTTCTAGTAAACCTTCTGCCCATCTTAATTTGTAAAATAAAGGCTGGAGCCAGTGATTGGGCAGAGGAAGAGGAGGTGGAGATATAAAGGTTGGTGGGAAGAGAGCAGGGGAGGATGATTGGAGGACGACTGGAGGAAGACAATGGCGGACAGAGACGATGGAGACTACGACAACTGGGGAGAAGAGAGGAGAGAGAGGATGATGGAGGATGACGGAGGAGGACAACTGGGAAGCATTAGTTAGAAGGAAAAATGCAGGGTCTGAAAAATCCTCAAGTTATAAGGGTCTCCTCGCTGGGGAACAGAGTAGTGTAGGGGTATCTGCCCAATCTAGGCTTACAGATTATATTCATATTTACTGAGTTGTGTTTTCATTGACCGGTTCTATTCTGGTTGGAGATTCAAATATCTCCTACTACATATCTGAAAGCAAAAGATAGAATAAAAAGTGAGAACAGTTTTAAGTTTACCAAAATTAAGATGAGTGTTCTAAGCTGAGTGGCTTTTTGGCAAGCTTTTCAAAATAGTCTACTATGGAACCTGTAACTTGACCTCTTGCCTAAGTACATACTAGATAAAAGATGGATAAGGCTGGATGTAGTAGAGTTAGCTTCTAACTGAAGAAGCCAGGAATCTAGTGAAATAATACATAGAGTTCTAGTTTCCTTTTACCCAATCAATATCAAATGCTAATGCAGAAATTAATGTTGCAGAATAAAGTCCATCTTGTTTTTAAGATTCCATTATAAGTTATGTTGCCCTCAGAGAGGCATGTCCTCAACCCTTGAGGTCTGAAAAAAATCACAAAATGTCATGGCAAGTTGCAAAATAGACACAACAGCTGTAGCTAGTTGATAACAGAGTGTGCTGTCAGGTCAAGATGCTCCTTTCTGATATATGGACCCTCCTTATGGTCTAACAAGGTGCTGTATACCAATTAGCTTAAAGTTCAACATTCCTTTACCCTCTCATGTAATGCCAAGGCTTGGAAAGTCCTGCTTTTGCTTTTGTTTTTGTTTTTGTTTTTTTCTGTTTGTTTGTTTGTTTTGTTTTGTTTTTCCCCTTGAAAATCCCTATCCACTAGACCTAGGGTAGCTCTTTTATCCTGTCCAATCAGGAAGGTTTGTGGCCCAAACTTGAGCTTGAATAAAGAATCTCATGTGCTTTCATTGGAGTTCTGGTTCCTGGTAGCCTCTTTGGAGTTTCTGAGATCTGGTAATAACACTACTTTATGCTTGGGTCCCATGATCTTCTGTATTACACCCTCAGGCTCTTGTAAGCTCTAATGAGCATTGCTCCTGAAGACATTTAGGGAAGAATAACACTATTGAAATACTGTTATATTTTAGATAGGGTTTTGCTTCAGAAATTTTGCTTTCATTTAAGTATAACCTTTACATAATATGGTGCAGATATCTACGGTCTTAAACAATGGGTGAGACTGATTTTATTTCTTATCCAAATAAATGTGAGTAGGGTTAAATTGTGTTTTGGACTATTATCATTGGCAGGAGAAAATTTAAGACAACCTTTACTGACAGTTTCACATAATTATTAATGATTATTATTATGCAGATCTAAGTGAAAAGAAGCAAAGTAGGACAAAAAGATATAAATAATATACAACTTGAGGAGAAAAAGAGAGCACCAAGACATGAAAAGTTAGTGCCAAACATTTTGTGCACATGTAAAATGTTTAAATAAAGGCAGGATTGATCATAACTTTAATTTTTTTCAAGGTCTACATTTAATGATGGTTCTTAAACACTTCAACCTCTGTTCTAACACACCACCCACCAGAGGTAATAATAAAAGAAAGGATACTGGGGAAGTGGACCTGTTTAGAAATGCTTATTTGGAGCAAATCCCATTTCCTTATCAGGAAATGAGCAATTCAGTTCACAGGACAGCAATAGCAGTTCAGTCCATTCACAAACACTCCACAGATATACCAGCAGTCCAGTTTAGTAGTCACAGGATAGCCAACAAGAATCAGCAGTGGTAGCACTACCTAACAGAGATACCTAGGCCTCAGCCTTGACATGAGTCAGCACAAGGAAGGACTAGGGACAATAGGAACACCATAAAAAGTTCTTGGATCTGCCTCTCCAGCAAAGCAAATATTAGCAAAGACCATCCAAGCAAGCTCCTATCACTTAGTTGAGTCTCTTGTATACACTCTCCAAACATCCCCTTGTGTCCATGAATCATGTCTCACCACATTCTTGCTTTAGCACATGAGATATAGGATTTGGAATTTGCTCTACTGTGTTTTCAGTCTTTCTTTGCATCAGTATTTGAGCACTCTGCCCACTTTTGGTTACTTTAGAATAGTTATACATATTCTGTGTCATTTCTTGTTAGAAGTATATAATTTGCTTTTCTCTTTTTCAGTGGGTTACAGTTAAGAGATTACCTAGAGTCTTGAAAAAGGTTTGAAGACTTTTAAAAATTCTTGAGAATCACACAGACGGTGGGGACTTTTCAAGTTGGAGTAAGTGCATCTTAAATTATGAAATAGCAACAAGTATATGGAAGCTTTCAAGTAGAATGTGTTGGCTTGAAAGAGAATGTCCCTTGTAGGATCATATATTTGAATATTTAGTTCACAGTTGGTAGACTAGGAAGGATTAGAGCATATGGACTTTTTAGAGTAGGTATGTTACTCAAAAGAGGGTAGAGGTTTCAAAAGCCTATGCCATGTCCAGTATTGCTCCTTCTTTCTACTGTGTTTTTGTATATCAACTATTTTTCCAGTGCCATGCCTGATGACAATCAAATTTCTTACCATAGTGATCATGGACTAATCTTCTGAAACTTAAGCAAGGCCCAATTCAATGTTTTCTTTGTTAAGTTTCCTTGGTTTTGGTGTCTCCTGTGAAGAATAAAACAGTAATTAAAACAGTTATAGCACATATTTTATAATATTTTTATTATGCAACTGTCTATAACTATATGTTGTCTTTTAATACAATATGCAAAATTAATTACACAAAATAGTTTTATGTTTCATATAAAGTATTTCATTATTGTTTTTACATATTTTAACTTGATATTACTTAAATAAAATATTGAATATTTTAATTTATTACATATAAATGGTAAAAACATGATCATTATAGCTTTTCTTGTTATTGTTAAAAATGCATTTGTATTTTATCAAACCAATTAAAATTTTAATTTTTTTCAATTGGATGGATTTTTTTAACATTTTGATTTAGTCATATGATAAGAATTTTAATAGAAATTCTATTTTTAGAAATTACAGTAAAAGAATTATATCATTCCATCTCTGATTATTTACTGTGTAACTATTTTTCTAACTACTCTAGCTCTGAAAATATATGGAAGATATACAATCAGTTACTATGACATAATGTATAGAAAAATGTCATCTACCATTGCCAAGTAACACTTTTTATGTAAACTGCCGAGAATCTCATATATATGATCCTCTACGTTCATTTTCTACTTATTTTTAGCAGCATTAGAGAGGAAGTACTTAATATTTAATTCTACATTATAGAAATGGAGAAGACATGAGAATTGAAACACAACTTCATATTGAGCTATTAAACCAGGGACTCTTGTAATGGAGACAGCTGATTTTACCTCAGGTGGTTCTTTGGTAAATACAAAATGAAACTAGTCTTTGTTGGTAATACTATTCCTGGACTGATATTATGAAATGTCTAATCTTCCAAGATAGTGAACAGATAAAGTACAGATTCTGCATATGTCAAACTTTGTGAACCAATGAGTTTGCTTAGTTTGCTTATAGGTATATGGGTTATCCAAATTATACAAATTATCCAAAGACAATTGCATTACAAAAGCTGAATACAGAATCTATGACAGTTCACAACAGCTGGGTACCTGGAGCACAGTTCAGAGCCTGCAGGTGATTCGATACATTGAAGCATTTTCTTTCCAGATGTTTCAGGTGTTTCTGCTTCTTCCAGGCAGCTCTGTTTCTTTGAAAGCATTTTATGTAGTTTCTCTGGTTTCTATTTTTTTTTTAGGTGTCTTAGCTGATTTGAAAGTGTCTCTCAAAAGTTCTTATTATATATGCTTAGAGATGGAGGATCCTAGTGAATCTGTTCAGTTTTGGGGAATTTCTTAATCTGTTGAATTATTTTATTTCTCAAGATGATTGGGATTGCCTGTATGATACATGTTTTTATCTGCTGTTAGAACATACTGTGCTGTAATTATTTTCCTTGTAGAAGGTTAAATTTCATGTGTCTCTTAATGTCCTGTGACTTTGTGTCCTTCCTTGAAGTATAAAGATTTTTTTCTCCTCTAATGAAACTGCTATACAACATGCTTCTCTAATATGAAATTATTAACAATACCAGTTATTACATACTGTTAACACCTGATTTTATCTCCTTCATTGAACGATTACAATAATGTTCTAAATCATGTAGATTCATGGAATATTATGCAATACAAAATGTTTATAGCCAAGAGAATCAAATCCCTGTCTGAAGAAAAGATAATTAAAATATAAGGGAATTAGGTAAAAAGCGGTAATCAAATGCTCACCAGAAAATTTATTACTATATTGTAATGCTTCCAAAACGGCTTTCAATTTTGTATTGTTATTAGTGCTATGTAGATGGAGGATGGCATCACGGCATGCGTGGAGGTCAGAGGACAACTTTAAGTCATTGGTTCTCTCTTTTCACTGGACTACTCCCATTGCTTTGAACTCTGTGTCCTCCAAGCTAGATGGCTCAAAACTTCCAGGTGAATTAACTGTTTTTGCCTGTCATCTTCCCATAGGGCTTCTGTGATTACAAATGCTCACCACCCATTGTGCTATTTACTAGGGTTCTAGGAATTGAATTCAAAATATCAGGCTTCCCTGGGAAGCACTTTTACTGTCTGAGCCATCTGTTCATCTCTGTAATGCCATTAAAGTGTAACCTAATTTGACCAATAAATGACAAAATAAGCATATTATTTCAAATATAATGTAATGCCATACAAAAGCAAAGATATTGTATCTCTTCACCTCACCACAAGCACAGTGGCCATTATCAAGGATGTGGATGACAAAAGATACTGCCATAAATATGGCCAAGATGAACTTATACACTGTTATAATTGGCAGTTTGATTGGCTCTCAAAAAACTATAGAGTTTCAATATGAACCAGTTATACAACTACCAGGCACATACCCAGACATTTTATTATTTTTTTAAATCAAACTACACAGACTCTTTCACATCCATATTTCTTGTTGCTCTATTTACAATACATAAGAAATGAAATTGAGCTAGTTAGTCAGCAACAAATGACTTAATATGAAAAACGTGTTACATAAACACAATGGACTATCACTCAGCTTTATAGAATTAAATTTGTGAGTAAAATTAATGGAAGTTGGACAAAACTATACTGAGTAATGGAACTCAAGGCCAGAAAAAAATGTCCTGCGTATTATCTATCATATGTGGATCTTATATTCAAATCTTTTGTTTTCTCTGTTTATCTTAGAGTGCATGAGGAAAACAGAAAGTGGGATTTGGGAAAGGGACACATTAAAGGAGGAAAAATAATATATTAGATGTAAAACCAATGTGTTGAAGTGGAATGAACACACAGGGGCATGGGAGTGTGAGTGAAGCAGTGAAAAGGGTTGGTGAGTCTCACTGAAAGGATATATGAAAAACTCCATCGAATCCGACATTTCACAACTCAGTACATGTGAAGTGAAAGAAGAGAGGTATATACTGTGAATTAAAGAGTTAAGTAGGGATGAAGGTTGAGTATGTTGTAGAAGAGAGTACATGTTGGATTTTCAAAAACTAAGAATGCATGAAAAGCTCTGAAAATTTTTCAGTAAATTTAAAACATTATTTCAAAAGTTTTATGGGAAATTATTCTGAATGAGTAAACAATGTCTCTCCCAGATGATGTGGATTATTAAATGAAAATTGCAGTGCAAGGCACAAATAGTTCCCTGTAAGTTGTTGGTTATAGAGGCTCTAGGTGTCTCCAAAACGATAGGCTACACTGATTGAAAATCTATATACCAAAAGTCTATCATAGAGACATCTTACACTTTGGCTGCATGATATAAAAAAAGCAAGTCACAAACTGATTATGAAGTTTCTTCCCTACTGGCTGACATTCATAGTGCCAGAAGGCACTATGCAGACTGCAGGGAGAGAAAAGATATCATTGATCTTGCCCAGTGCTGGACCCTGCATGTCACAATACCAACATGACATTCCCACTGGTGCAATTGTGGCAAAATTGTTATGGAGTAATTAACTACTTGCTAATTGGATTTAATGTTTCCTTCATAGTAGGAAATTTTGTACCTGATACTACAAGTGTGATCCAAAGCCCTAGGTTGTGGAGACTGTAGGCCTTATTATAGAGCCTGCTATTTTTATTACACTAAATGGTCATTCACTTGCCTTCTAACTATATTTATACCCATAGACATGAGCTTCTCCGAACATTGCAGAAAAGCTTCATTGGTATTGTGCAATGCTACATAGAGAAGAGCATAGATCAAATGCTGAGTGTGTGTGTGTGTGTGTGTGTGTGTGTGTGAGAGAGAGAGAGAGGGGGGGGGAATCTGGAAAAGAAAGTGGTGATGGGATAGGGAAGGAGTTAAAAGAAATAGAATGAGAAATTTTGAACAAAGCATTATATACACAAATAAATATAAAATAAAAAATTAAATTTATTCCATCTTATTGAAAGGAATACTCCAATTCTCATTTTATTAAGAGCTTTTTATATGAGAGTTATAAATACCTAAGAAGAGAAAAATCTACTGAAATATTTTATTAATAACACAAAGGCCAGTAGTGTGAGTGCAATCCATTTACTGAAACTCTGGATCCTGATGAGGACAGGGGCATTTAGATAAATAGTTCATCTGCTCAGAATAGTTACTCTTGAGAAATTAACTGCTGTATAGACATGGGTACTGATCATGCATCCTAAATTTCTACAACAAATTACTTTCTTACACTTCATATTAAATTTAAGGTAAAGACATTTTAGGTAATTTTTAGCTTGTAAACAAGTGTTTTGCATTATATCTGATTGGTTTGGATGCTCATTAATACATTCCATGTTTCAGCATTACACATGTAGACACAATACATATTAATTGAAACTTATTTATCTGTAGAAATATGGGCAAATTACTCCTTTTCTAACATTGAACTTGTGTTAATGTTATAAATGGTATACATTTGAGACAAAATAAGGAAGAAATATTTACTGGAACATATAGAACACAAAATTTTTAGGAGATACTTGGAGCAAAAAGGCACCCCGTTTCAGTATTGTGTTCACACTATGCGGAAAATGTAACTTTTTTTTTCCCATTAAGATTTCCTTTTACTTGTTTTGGTAAATGGCAAAGAATTTTTCCCTTTCAACTACTTGATCCCCTATGGTCTTCTTCCCCTTTTACAGTGAACTTCAAATGGGCTTTGACTTTTAAAAATATAAGAGAGAAAGCAAACATTTGGAAATAAGAGGGCACCCCAAAGTAAAGTCCCATCTGTGAGAAAACACCTGTAAAACTGCTTTTATATATTTTATATAAATCAGTAACTCATCTGACAGTTAAGACTCTAAAGGAGGTCTTAAAATGTATCAATGTCCTCTCTTTAAGAATATAAACATTTTGAATGTTTTGTTCCTCAACATTAATGTTACTTAACAGCCCATGCCATTATTACAAGAAAAGATATCTCTGGATTTTTAATTTTGTTAATGTATTATACATGATTTCAACATTAGATTTTCACCTTATCTATAATGGATTTACTTAATACTTAAAATTGTCTGCTTTCATATTACTATTTTAATGTGTTAGATATTAGCCAAGAAATAAACTTATATTGTAAGAGAGATTTTTAATACATACACACACACACATACACACACACACACACACACACACACACATTCATATGCATGCATGCCTCAATATCTTCCTAAAACATTTCAGAAATCCTAAGTAAAATGAAATCTCACATTTTAGGGCAGGTCTCAATTTCTACAGTCTACTATTTAATAATGTTATTTTTAATTTTATATAATTTTACTGTGTTATGTAAGTTTAGTTCTGTTTTCTATTGTGGCCTCATCTATAAACTCATATTTTGAAATACATAAAAATATCTGATCAATTTAGATTATCTCAATGAATAATTTTCATTTGACATTATACTCTCTTTTCATGACTCACTTAGTAATAAGATGTTTACATATCAAAAACATTATAGCAGCAAAATAAGTTCCATAGAATTCATGAAATGCTCAACAAAATTCTATGAAGATGCCAAAAAATCATCATTAGAGTAGTAAACTCAAGAACTCAAGTGAACTCAAGTACCAATAAAATTTGAATTATGGAGCTTTCTGAATTGTTTGTTTGTTTGTTTGGTTGGTTGGTTGTTTTTAATACAATGTTGTGGTTATTTGAATAGGAATGTTCCCATAGGCTCAAACATTTTAATGCATGATCATTAGATAATGGAACTACTTGACAGAGAAAAGAAGGTGTGGCCTTGTTATATAAGTGTGTTATTGGGGTAGATTTTGGGATTGAAATGCTGAACCCAAGCCTACCATTTCTATTTTCTTGCTGCTTGTAGATCTGAATGTAGAACTCTTACCTTCTCCAGCACTATGATGTCTACTTTTATGTAGCAGAATAAATATTCACAATGGAGTTTGGTGATTAGGCAGTAGAAGAGGAGGTGTAGCTGGGAGAAGAAGAGAGGAAGGGGAGTGGAGAAAAAGAGAAATGGAAGGAAAAGAAGGAGGCTATCGACCACGGAGGAAGACTTATGGGTTGAAAGCAGTACTGGCTAGCAACTTCTATCAAAAGAATAGATATTGGGTAACAATTCTAATTGTGTGGGAATCTTGTTATTTGAGCATTTCCAAATATATAAATCCATTGGATGATCTTTAATCATTAAGAGTCTTTATTCTACCAGGTACTGAGAGGATGGCAGATACAGTCTAATGTTCAGCTGAGCTTTGTAGATGCAGTGTGGGGGGTTGGCAGAGCCATCCCCCTCACTGGCATCTCGTGGGTGCCAGGGCTTGCATATCTAGTTAGCTGGATCCCAGGTCAGAGCCGAGGATCAGTGGGGGAGGGGGGGGAAAGGCAGCTTCACAGGAACAAGCTGGACCAGGAGCTATTTTCTAAATATCACCCCTACACTTTCATGCCACCATACTTCATGCCATTCTGATAACCGATTAAACCTCTGAACATGTAAATAATTCTCAATTAAATGCTATCCATTACAATGTCTCTTCAGTAAAAAGAAAAATGACCAGAATAAATACATAAACTATATAAATATATAAATACATAATGTATATAAATATATAAATGTATAAATACATAAAATATACAATCAGAAGTCCAACAATTTGACCAAAAAGAAGGATATAAAATATGTTCGGATACCTAATAACAAGGCATGTGTCAACAAATACATACCTTAGTCAATGCATTAAGTCTTCACAAATAAAGAATAATGAAAAATCTTTTCTTAGGCATAGCCTTATGAGCATTTAAATGGTAGGATCAATACTTGAATGAAATCTCAAATATTGTGAGCTAACAAAAGCAACTTATTTTACATGAAATTTCTTCAATAATATTGTCAAAATCAAGAAAAGCCAGTTCTTGTAACTAATTTCTAAATTTTGAAGAGCAGACTTTTCTCAGTTATTTCTAAATTTTAATATAATTTAGTATTTTTAGTGTTACTTCTTTGACAGAAATATCATTCAATTTATACTACTACTCAGAAGAAATTATTTTGGTTTTTATACTTCCATTTGTTATATTGGTATTTATTCATACTGTATGAAACTATCTTTCAGGAATACATGTTTTTCATTAATGTTTTTCTATCATGTTCCTTTTAAAACTAATGCCTAAATATTGTTAAGTTCAGTGAAGTGGAACCTTCTGCTTCTTTTGGAAAGTCAGTTATGTCAAATGATGTTTTGCTAGAGCACACAGTTAAAAGAGTGTTTTGTAAAGAAGACATGTGAAAGAATATTTTGGTGAATCATACTTAAATGAAAGGATGTTTTGCTTTAGCAGAAACATATAAGGATGTGTGATATTCAAAAAGAATAAAAACATGACCCCACAGACAATGGGAGCTTGTGCATTGATTTGATTTGCTCCACCTTGCTAGTCTTCGCTAGTGACACACAGGTATTAGTTTCTGGTTTGCCTTACATTGCATTGGTTAGCTTCCCTTGTGGTGACTTCATAGAGAAAAACTTGCTAAAAAAAACTTCTTGTTAGCTTCCTGTGGCTTCCTGTCACTTCCCAGTTCTCTTACCAGTTAATGAGCCTCACAGTTTCTTCTGGATTGAATTGCCCTGCTGATGTGTGTGTGATGTCTGACAGTGGACTGTACTGTAGTTGCTAGTTCATGTGTGGTATCTGTCCAGTGAACTGGTTTCCAGCTGCTGATTCATATTTGGTGTTTGCTAGTGGCCTGGACTGAGACAACAAAGATTGAAATCTCCTCAAAGGATTATTTCTAAACAGGTCCACTTCCCTGTATCCTAATAACATTTCTTTTACATTACCTCTAGTGGGTGGTGGGATAGATGAAAATTTGAACCCTGACTAAAGTACATTCATAAAAATATAAGCTTGCACTTCAACATAAATTGTTTTTAAAAACAGGACACTAGCAAACATAATGAAATTAGTGCTATGGCATTTGTAAACATGAGAGTTTCCCATGCTATACTAACATAACTTAAAGTTTTTGAAACCTTTAGATTTCAGACATCTTTTAAAATGAGGGTACTAGTACCTATTTAATGATTAGGGAGACAAATTATTAGTATTATATTTTTATTCAGCAACTAAAATAATACCTATACACAATAAGCATTCCAAAATTATTTGAGCATAATTATTTCTGTAGAGTTTTCTATTTCATGCTTTGTATGAAGTATATACTTTGATAGGGTCTACAAAATGCGTTTTATAGCTAAGTACATAAAGAAATATGAGTATGTGACAAATCTCTGCAGGAACACAATAGGAGTTTATTGCAAGTAATGATAAGCCCAGAAAGAAACTTTATTTTATTTTTTTATTTTTTATTGGATATTATATTTACATTTCAGATTTTATCCCCTTACCCCATTCCCCCACCAACCAGGAATCCCATATCCTATACCTCCTTCTCCTGTTTCTATGAGAATGTGTACCCACGTACCCCCCACTCCCACCTTCCCAACCTCAAATCCCCCCCAACTCGGTGTTCAGCTTTCAAGGGACCAAGGATCTCCTCTCCCACCTATGCACTATAAGGCCATCCTCCCCTACATATACATATGAAGTATTGAGTCCCTCCCTATGTGCTCCCAGGCTGGTAGTTTAGGGGAGCTCTGGTTGGTTGGTATTGTTGCTCTCCTCATGGGGCCACAAACCCTTCAGCTTCTTTAGTCTTTTCTCTAATTCCTCCATTGAGAACCCCTTGATCAGATCTGTGGTTATCTGTGAGCATCTGCATCTGAATATGTCAGAATCTGGTAGACCTCTAAGGAGACAGCTATATCAGGCTCCTGTCAGCATGCTCTTCCTGACATCCACATCAACATCTACCTTTGGTGACTGCACATGGGGTGGATACCCAGGTGGAATGGTCTTCAGACAGCCCCTCTTCAGTTTCTGTCCCACACTTTGTCTCTGTATTTGCTCTCCTGAGTATTTTGTTACTCCTTAGTAGGACTGAAGCATCTACACTTGGTCTTCCATCTTCATGAGCTTCATGTGGTCTGTGAATTGAATCTTGACTATTTCAAGCTTTTGGGCTAATATCTACTTATCAGTGAGTGCATACCATGTGTGTTCTTTTGTGATTGGGTTAGCTCACTCAGGATGGTATTTTCTAGTTCCATCCATTTACCTAAGAATTTCTTGAATTCACTGATTTTAATAGCTGAGTAATACTCCATTCTGTAAATGTACCACATTTTTTTGTATCCGTTCCTCTGTTGAAGGACATCTGGGTTCTTACCATCTTTTGGCTATTACAAATAAGGCTTCTATAAACATAGTTGAGCAGATGTCTTTGTTATATGTTGGAACATCTTCTGGGTATATGCCCAGGAGTGGTATAGCTGGGTCCTCGGGTGTACAATTTTCTAAGGAACTTAGAAAACTTAGAAACTTCTCATCTATTAGTTTCAGTGTATCTGGTTTTCTGTGAAGGTCCTTTATCCACTTGAACTTGAACTTTGTACAGGGGATAAGAATGGATTGATTTGGATTCTTCTACATGCTGACCTCCAGTTGACCTAGCACCATTTGTTGAAAATGCTGTCCTTTATCCACTGGATGGTTTTAGGTCCTTGGTCAAAGATCAAGTGACCACAGCTATGTGGGTTTATTTCTGGATCTTCAATTCTATTCCATTGATCTTCCTACCTGTCTCTGTACCAATTCCATGCCGATTTTATGACTATTGCTCTGTAGTAGAGTTTGAGATCAGGGATGGTGAATTCCCCAGAAGTTCTTTTATTGCTGAGAATAGTTTTCACTATCCTGGGCTTTTTGTTATTCCAAATGAATTTGCAAATTGTTCTTTCTATCTGTATGAAGAATTAATTTGGAATTTTGATGAGGATTGCATTGCATATGTAGATTGCTTTTGGCAAGATGTCCATTTTTACAAAATTAATGCTGCCAATCCAGGAGCATGGGAGATCTTTCCATCTTCTGAGATTGTCTTCAATTTCCTTCATCAAAGGATTGAAGATCTTGTCATACAGATCTTTCACTTGCTTTGTTAGATTCACTCCAAGATATTTTATATTATTTGTGACTATTTTAAAGGGTGTCATTTCCCTAATTTTTTTCTCAGCCTGTTTATCCCTTGAGTAGAGGAAGGCTACTGATTTGTTTGAATTGATTTTATATCCAGTCACTTTGCAGAAGTTGTTTATCAGGTTTAGGAGCTCTCTGGTGTAAGTTTTAGGGTCACTTAAGTATACTATTATAACATCTGCAAATAGTAAAATTTTGACTTATTCCTTTCCTGTTTGTATTCCTTTGACTTGCTTTTGTTGTCTAATATGTCAAAATGTACTCTGTTGTATAATCACGTACAAGACTAAAAACAGGGCCTAAACAAACTGCTCTACAATATTTGGGGTAGTATACTAGCAGGAGTTATGGACCATATTCCATTTGCATTGTTATTTGGTGAAAAACTGTCTAGTGTATCCAAATATCATAATCCAGTTAAAAACATAGATTTTTATCAATCTCCTCAAAATTATCAAGATAATTTCACCTTGAGCCATATTAAAAAGAATTTTATCCTGAAGCATATTAAAAAATATTACCTGAGCCATATTAAAATCTGAGCCTTGCAGAAATATCATCATTCATTTATTTTGTTTTTTTGCCATTATACATAATATTTAATATGAAGTATTTTAATTTGATCACAGATAGCACATTAAGAAATGTGGAGTCATATAATTTTTTTAATGTTAATGAAGCCTTGTGAAATACAAAATGTTAATTTTGTAGTGATAAAATATTTGTTATTAAACGTATTAAAACTATACTGCTATTTTTAACTGCTTGTCACATATAAAATAAAATAGATTTCATTTAGATCAATTAGCAATTACTGCAAAAATGAAAGACATGTTTATTTAAAGGCCTTGCATATGAAAACTGCCAACAAATACATAAAACATATAAATGTTGCCAAATTCTGGATTTTCTTACCAGTTCACATCTAGAGTATTTCTACCTTTTAATTATTTTATAACATATATTTTAATGACTTAAAATCTGAAATTATTATATTAAAAAATGACTCAAATTTCAATGGCCCTGTGTGGCATGAACCCTAAGAATCACTGGCATATGATAGAATAGAAGTAGGCTGTGGTGTCTTCTGTATCATAATGGATAGCCTTTTATTCACTTTATCCATTCATTTTCTGGAAGTAAAATAAAGGACTACATCCTGAAGTAGAGTATATACCTTTAATCCTAGCACTCAAGAAGCAAATGGAGGCAGATCTCTATGAATTAAATTCAATCCTAGCATATATACCGTGCTAACTAGCTTTCTAGACCAATAGGTAGATAGACAGACAGACATGTGATATATAACATATATACATATATGTATGTATATATATACATATATTATATTAATGTGTGTGTGTCTGTGTGTCTGCGTGTGTGCATGGTATATATAAATCATAGTATTTACCATGTATGTAATGATCATAATTTTTATGTAGAATTTTTCTTTTTATGTGGATAATGAAACATCCATTACTCATAAAGGAGAGTTTATTATTGTTGTACTTTAGGTAAATTGGCTTTGATAATTGTCATAATATAAAAAATCAGTTTTTTCTTTGGTTAATAAGTTACCCAGATTATATTAAACAGATATTTTTTACACAAAGTATCACTGAATTATTGAAATTATTGAATATGTATTGTTGCATAGCTTGTATATTGTAAACATCTATATGATATATCTAAGCACCAGACAAGAAAAAATGATAGGAGCAGAGAACAATGCTGAGATAAACACACTCCTTTAAAAAGCACCCAAAAGATAAAACACATTTTCATTAGTTAATTAGTATGTGTAAGTATTGCTATTTTGAACCACAAATTGTAAACTAGACAGAAAACTTTTCTCTAAAGCAGGATTACATGTTCTAGAAAATAGAGCAATGTAAAGGCTAATATCTTTATCTCTAACTTTTAAACAATTATACTCTAGCAGCATGTAATTAACCTTGTTGGTTCATGTAAAGCAGGTTATCAGTTGGAATTATTTTAATTATTATGTTAATACCCTGGCATCTGTAGGTGGTTGAGTCATTGTTTTATATTACTCTAAAAATGTTTCATATATAGATTATAGGTTTTTAGTAGTTTAAAAATATTATAAAAATGCACGTGTAGAAATTTAATTACAATGCAGGTAAATTGTTAAATTAATTTTATTTTCAAGAGTAAAATATCTATTATTCATTAGAGGAGAGAATGAGAAATAATTAATACCTGTAGGTTATCTATAACCTATTTAACAGTTTAAGTCATTTTCTTGCCCACACACTATTTGCATTTATCAACCAAAAACAGTCAATAATCTGTTCTGACATATTACCTCTTTCATATTAGCATCAATGTTTATGAATAGTGTTAGTAATTTTTAAAGTTTGAATATAGAACCTTCCACAGTCTCATGTATTGAAAATTTTATTCCCAAAGCTAACAATTTATTTTCTTTCCAGCTCTTTCCCATCTGTGGCTCTCTCTACTTTTTGCTGGTTACAACTTGGATGTACTATGTGCTTTGGCTATTCTTTTCTCCCTTACTCTGCCCTAGAAATAGCTGACAATGGAGTGAAAACTGAAATTGCCAGCCAAAATCTATCCTTGCTTTAGATGTTTTTCTCAGAATTTTGTCACAGTCATGAAAAGTCTGACTAGTACAGTCACTATTATCTGAACCTTCTATACTAGCATAATCTCACTGGGTATATTAAAAAGAAAATATTACAAGTTATCTAACTTCAATTTTTCTGTTGTGGGCCCCATATACAACATGTTTAAGTTGTGCAACTGGAAAGACTTCAGGCTTCTTATATTAACAATTGAAATAAATTCTCTAGGTATTCCTTATATCTTCACATACTCGGAGAATAAGCATACCCTCCATCTGAAAAAGCTGGAAATAGAAATTATTTTACTTGCTTTGAAAAAAATAAATGATAAGAGCTATTAAAAACATGGCAGTAACAGATGAATTTGACTTTTCTTGTTATACTATCAAATATTTAAGGGAGATTTCAATGTTTCAGATATTATTCCAGAACATACAAGGTGAAAAAATTATTCCCAGTGTGTAGAGAATATATAAAATCTTCAAAGATTATACACTATCAGCATAAGTATGGTCATGTCAACAATACCCATGCCACAGACCCATGAAACCACTATTTGCAGAAAGTACAAAATGTGGCTTCTTTATTCCAGATGACTGCAGTATAGCACTGCTGCTCATATAAAGTAGTAGCTAAGCCTCCTTTTCATTTGTACTATTTATAATAAATTTGCTATATTTCCAGGTTGCTGCTGGTTGCTACTTGCTCAAAAGCACAGCACATTTGAGACGAATTTTATCATAATTGTATCATCATTTTGTTGCCCTTATCAGTTCAAGTCCAAAGCAGTGCAAATTAGGGCAGCAATTAGTGTTATAACTATAGCATACTTTATATATCGAATCATGACGAAAATGGCAGAGAAAAATTCAGGTCAATGAGAATTTATGAATGGTGACAGAAATATTTTAAACCATACATTATTTATATGGTCCAGAAATGAATAAAATAATGATTAAATATAAATAATGTTTATTTAAGGAGAATAAAATGAATATTTACTTATCAGCAAATGTATCATGTTGGAAATCTCAAATAGGCATAATTTTTCTTCCATGAACTAAATTTACCCATAAACCCCAAATGTAATAGTATGCAGTACCATAATCATAAATCCTAAAATATTAAAAAACTAATATCTAAAATACCAAATTAAATTGTGAAAATATAACCTTGAACAATAAATTTTAAAGGTACAAAAATAAAATAGTATAATACAAAATAAGCATTATGCACATTTTTATTGGAAACTATTTAACAATAATATAATTCCATGACAGAATAGTTCCTATGCAACCTTTCATTTTGAGATACATTTTTATACATTTTTATAGACTGAAGCACTCAATATACTAATGCTAATTACTGAAACTAAAGAGTCATTTGGGTTAAAATAAGTTTACAAAGAAATTCATGCAAAAGCAATATGTAAACATATTACCATTATTATGAACTGTGCATGCAAATTGATACCTGTCATGTACAGAAATGTTGTGATGAAAAACATAGCTTTTAACAGCATGGATCTAAATCTAAGTGGTCACAGAACATATAGTCACTCGAAAATCCAAGACACCAAGAAATGTCAGCTTTCACAAATACATACAAATAAAACATATGTCACTTCATGGACTAATGAAATTTTGGCATTTTTGCATTCATTCCCAATGCCAATACAGAAAAATAAAACATTTTGTTATAAAAATTGTATTATTGTTTATTCAGTTGCCAGTTTTTTCCTTATATTTCAACATTCTGCCCAAATTCTCAACTACAAATTTTCAGAAAAAGAATAATAGTTATCTTTTCATCAGGATATAAACATGCAGTGTTTCAGTGTTTTGATTTTTGGCTGTAATTATCTGATTGATAATTATTGACTTTAAGCAATCTAGAATTACTACCAGACAAAACTCTGTTATTTACTATAGGGACTTTTTTTTTTTTTTTGAAATTAAACTGTTTTATTTTGTGGGTTATAAAGAGGCATTGAAACATAAAGATAAGCCTAAAATGAATAATAAACATGGATGTGGGATCATGAATTACTCCATAGGGAAGGGTGGGGACAAACTTGATATATTTTACACCGGTGCTTAGCATGGCAGAGTGCTGGAAATATCTGCCTCAGCTGGAGGGAGGGTCCATGGATGTACATTTTATGATTCACTAAGCTGCTCATATATATCTTAGGTATTTTTGTATGTGTGAAGGATCACTCAGCAATGTTTATTGAAAAATTCTTTTTGCATCCTTCTGGAGTGGTGTGTGAGAACACATAGCTATATCTCAAGAATAATGGCCACATGCATAGGAAAATGAAAAGCTACCTGGGAAAAGCAACCTAGCTGAAACTGGGTAAATCCAAGTTTTGTTTGTTTGGGGTTTTGAGGGGGTTGTTTTTTGTTTGTTTATTTGTTTGTTTTTCTCTATTCATTCCCATAGATGAAGTTTTTCAGGTTACTGTGGAAAATATTTTTTTAACTGATGTCAGTCAACAGACTCAACCATTACCACTCAACAGGATCTCAAATGGAAGAATTTTCATCTTTCCCTCATCTCTGTGGATATGGCCAGCCCCATGAATCTCCCACCTTCTTGCTTGATACTCACAGAGGTAATGAATCTATCAAAGGCATGTGTGTTTTCCTAAATAATCCAGGCCTGTGTGATGCCATTCTGTTCTGATATTATTCTTATTGGAAATTCAGATGTCTATGCCACCCTAACTCTGCTTTCTGGTCTTACCAACTTCACATGGGATTACTAACAGTAAGAGGCCTGGCACTGAATGACAGCAACACTTAGAATCCAGCTTGAAATAAAAACCAAGAGAAAAACTTGATGGTGTCAAGACAGAGTTTCCATTCTTGGCTCATTATTATTTACCAGTAATTGAATTTAAATTTTAAGAAATGTCATTTTACCATCAAGAATATTTTCTTTTGATCCAAGGACATATCATGAGATATTTCTAATAAGTCACTATTGCATTCCTGGAATGTTCTAAATGTTCTAAATTCAACCCCGCTTCAAGAAGGCTGATCTCAATTTACCAGAGTATGATCAAGACTTGCTTATTTTCATAATTTGGACGATTATTTTTATAGTCTGGATATAGAATCCAGGTCTTATATATGCAAAATAGTTGTTCTGCTGTGGAAATACACTTGTAGTATTATAGAATACATCAATTCTATTGCTAAGAATCTTAATAAATAAATAAGAAATATTCTTATACATTTCTTTGTTCTGTTTTGTGTATATTTAATAAATAAAACCACCTACACAGACCCCTGTGTTCTTTCTTAAAAGCAAGTTTTGACATTGCTGGAAATAGCTTTAATTTTTCAATCTTGTTTGGGCCTTCTCTTCTGAATTTCTCAATTTGATTCAAGATTGCAAGATACAAATTTCAACTTAGTCTATTTAATTAAAATCCATAATTATACAAACTCTTTGTATTCTTAGTTTAGGCTGGTTAATTTTTCTAATACGTAGGAAGATTGGCTAAAATCATTCTTTTCTACATTATAATTCTTCTTGAGGTCATTATGCAAAAATTTTCTATCGTCAAGAAAATAACATTAGAGTTGACATGTTATTCATTGAGTGAATATTTCTTCCTATTCACAGTGTAACTTGTATTGATTATCAAATTAAATTAAAATATGCCAATATACCTACATCAATTTTTATGTTTGTGCCTTTAATTCTTTTTTTTTAATTTTTAATTGGGTATTATATTTACATTTCAGATTTTATCCCCTTACCACACTTCCCTCCACCACCCAGAAACCTCCTATCCCATCCCCCCTCCTCATGTTTCTATGAGGCTGTGCCCCAACCTACCCTCCCACTCTCACTTCCCCACCCTCACATCCCCCCCACTCAGTGTTCGTCCTTCATGGGACCAAGAATCTCCTCTCCCACCTATGCCCGACAAAGTCATCCTCCCACAGTAGAGACTTTCTTAAGTTAATCGAGTTAGGAAGATCTACTCACTGAAAGAGGCTCACTGAGGGTGACAGTTTTTCTTGCCTACCATAATTACACTATTATACATGTTAATCTGGAAGAAAGAATCTCATAAGGGAAAAAGAACTACAGGCAATTGAGAACTACTGAGATTGAGGAACCTTTCTTCCTCAGTAATGAACCACTTAACAACTGAATACCCAATAACAAATGATCATCACTAAAATTATGTACTGATATGGAGTGCTAAACAAATTGAACAGGTTATATTTGTATATTTAGGCATTTGTTTGTATGAGTCTAATGGTAATAATTAAGAAATAAACAAGGCCAGTATTTTGAAAGGAAGCAGTGATTCGATTCAAGTAATAATAGAGAGGAACATAAATGTTGATATACTTAATTAAAAATATTGCAATGCTATATTGATTGATTGATTGATTTGTGAAACTTTATACTGTTATGATAAAATGTTATGACCAAAAACAATTTGGACTGGGGAAATCTTTATGTCACTTCAATTTTCATGTAGCAACAGAGACTTAAATAGTACAAGATCCTTGAGTCAGGAGCTGTGCTACTTACACGGAGGAGTAGCACTCATTTTCCACAGAATAGAAACAGAAGGAACAATACCCAATTCATTCTAAGAAGCTATAATTATGCTCATACCAAAGCCTCACAAAGACCCAACAAAGAAAGAGAACTACAGACCAATCTCTCTTAAGAATATTGATGCAAAAATACTCAATAAAATCCAAGAACACATCAAAGCAATCATCCATCATGATAAAGTAGGCTTTATCCCAGGAATGCAGGGTTGGTTCAATATGCGAAAATCCATCAATGAAATCCACTACGTAAATAAACTCAAAGAAAAAAAAATCACATGATCATCTCACTGGATGCTGAGAAAGCATTTGACAAAACTCAACATCCCTTCATGTTAAAAGTCTTGGAAAGAGTAGGCATTCAAGGTCCATACCTAAACATAGTAAAAGCAGTATACAGCAAGCCAGTAGCCAACATCAAACTAAATGGAGAGAAACTTGAAGCAATCCCACTAAGATCAGGGACTAGACAAGGTTGTCCACTCTCACCCTACCTATTCAATATAGTACTGGAAGTCCTACCTAGAGCGATTAGACAACAAAAGGAAGTCAAAGGGATACAAATAGGAAAGGAAGAAGTCAAAATTTCTCTATTTGCAGATGATATGATAGTATACTTAAGTGACCCTAAAATTTCCATCAGAGAACTCCTAAACCTGATAAACAACTTCAGTAAAGTGGCTGGATATAAAATCAACTCAAACAAATCAGTAGCCTTCCTATACTCAAAAGATAAACAGGCTGAGAAAGAAATTAGGGTAATGACACCCTTCACAATAGTCACAAACAATATAAAATATCTTGGAGTGAACCTAACAAAGCAAGTGAAAGATCTGTATGACAAGAACTTCAAGTCTCTGAAGAAAGAAATAGAAGAAGACCTCAGAAGATGGAAAGATCTCCCATGCTCCTGGATTGGCAGGATTAATTTAGTTAAAATGGCCATCTTGCCAAAAGCAATCTATAGATTCAATGCAATCCCCATCAAAATTCCAAATCAATTCTTCACAGAGATAGACAGAGCAATTTGCAAATTTATTTGGAACAACAAAATACCCAGGATAGCAAGAACTATTCTCAACAACAAAAGAACTTCGGGGGGAATCACCATCCCTGACCTCAAACTGTACTACAGGGCAATAGTAATAAAAACTGCATGGTATTGGTACAGATACAGGCAGGAAGATCAATGGAATAGAATTGAAGACCCAGAAATGAGCCCACATACCTATGGTCACTTGATCTTTTACAAAGGAGCTAAAACCATCCAGTGGAAAAAGGACAGCATTTTTAGCAAATGGTGCTGGTTCAACTGGAGGTCAATATGTAGAAAAATGCAAATCGATCCATGCTTATCTCCTTGTACAAAGCTCAAATCCAAGTGGATAAAAGACCTTCACTTAAAACCAGATACACTGAAACTAATAGAAGAGAAGGTGGGAAAGACCCTCGAATACCTAGGCACAGGGGAAACGTTTCTGAAAAGAACACCAATCGCTTATGCTCTAAGATCAAGAATTGACAAATGGGACCTCATAAAATTGCAAAGCTTCTGTAAGGCAAAGAACATTGTCAATAAGACAAAACAGCAACCAACAGAGTGGGAAAAGATCTTAACCAATCCCACATCCGATAGAGGGCTAATATCCAAGATTTACAAAGAACTCAAGAAACTATACTTCAGAAAACCATATAACCCTATTAAAAAATGGGGAACAGAGCTAAACAAAGAATTCTCAACAGAGGAAACTCGAATGGCTGAGAAGCACCTTAAGAAATGCTCAACATCCTTAGTCATCAGGGAAATGCAAATCAAAACAACCCTGAGATACCATCTCACACCAGTCAGAATGGCTAAGGTCAAAAACTCAGGTGATTGTAGATGCTTGCGAGGATGAGGAGAAAGACGAACATTCCTCCACTGTTGGTGGGATTGCAAGCTGGTACAACCACTCTGGAAATCAGTCTGGCGGTTCCTCAGAAAACTGGACATAGCATTACCTGAGGATCCAGCTATACCACTCCTGGGCATATACCCAAAAGACGTTCCAACTTATAACAAGGACATATGCTCCACTATGTTCATAGCAACCTTATTTATAATATCCAGAAGCTGGAAAGAACCAAGATGTCCCTCAACGGAAGAATGGATACAAAAAATGTGGTACATCTACACAATGGTGTATTACTCAGCTATTAAAAATAATGAATTTGAGAAATTTATAGTCAAATGAATGGATCTAGAAATTACCATCCTGAGTGAGTTAACCCAATCAGCAAAGAACACACATGGTATTTACTCACTGTTAAGTGGATGTTAGCCTAAAAACTTAGAATAGTGAAGACTCAACCCACAGACCACGTGAAGCTCATGAAGAAGAAAGACCAAGAGAGGATGCCTCAGTTCTACTTAGAACCAGTAACAAAAATACTCAAGGGAGCAATTATGGAAACAAAACATGGGACAGAAACTGAAGGAGGAACCATCAGGAGACCATTCCATCTGGGCATCCATCCCATGTACTGTCACCTAAGCTAGACGTTGACGTAGAAAACTGGAAATGAACACTGTCAAGAACATATTATAGCTGTCTCCTTAGAGATCTGCCAGAGACTGACTCATTCAGAAGATGAAGCTCACAGCTAACCACTGATATGATCAAGGATTTCCCAAGGGAGAACTTAGAAGACTGAGGAAGCAGAAAGGGTTTGTAACCCCAAGAGGAAAGCAACAATACCAAACAATCCAGAGACCCCAGGGTCTGAACCACCAGTCCGGGAGCACATAGGGAGGGACCTACGACTCTAGTGGTATATGTAGGGGAGGATGGCCTTGCTGGGCATGGGTGGGAGAGGAGATTCTTGGTCCCATGAAAAACCAAGATAGAAGGGGGGGAGGATGAGGAGGGGGTAGTGGGGTTTGGGGGTGGGTTCAGGCACAGCCTCATAGAAGGGATATAAGGAGGGGGGATGGGATAAGGGGTTCCTGGGTGGTGGGGGAAATGGGATAAGAGGATAAAAATTGAAATGTAAATATTATAACCAACTACATAAAAGGGGGGAAAAAGTTGTTAGAACCAACATCTTTAAAAAAAAAATGTCAGCCCTCTAGGAAAAAAAAATTTTTTTTTCTTGATACTAAAACTTGTCCAGAGAATTGTATATTGCAGAATGCACAGCCTTGGTGTATCTACTCATCAAGCAAAACAAGCAGACCTATTCAAACCTCTGGTGTCTGGGAGTTCCATCTGGATGCAGTGAGGACACAGGGTCGGAGGCTTATCAATTTGCTCTTCCCCCCACCCCTCTTCTGATGACTCGGTGCTCGTAATCAGCTTGAAGAAGTTAAAGAAGAGTCAACGCCCCTATTCCCCGGGCTTGGGTGGTTAATATGGGGCTGTCTCTCTGGGGAACAGCAGTGATTTTGTTGGAACGGGGAGGATTAGCTAGGATTTATGGTATAGCTATAACCTATTGGTAGAAATCTGTATAATTTAGTATCAAAATGAAGTTACAGTTTCTTAAATGGTACAAAATTCACTTGGATTTCAAATTTAAGGTTTTCATTGGTATAAGCCTCTCATCGATATGAAAGTGAAATGAATATAAATACTCTCATGGGCATTGTGCCTGTATAACACATTTAGAAATACAAGACTTAAACCCAGTCCTTCTTTAATTTTTTAGCTGACTTGGGATGACTAACCTGTGAGTTAAGGGACTATAGGAACTTCATGACTTTGAGTTTATTGTTAGGGTGTTTTCTATATTTCATTTAGAAATAGCTGAGAGGAGATAACAGACAGCAGTCCAGGTTACCTTACATGGATAGTTGGATTTCAAAATGTCAGAAATCCATAGAATTGATGTCACAAATATTTCTATATTAATGTTCATTTTGATTAGAGACCTGTCTGCTCCTGACAGCTTCCCGTCTTGGATTCTAAGAAGAAATTGAGCATCATTGGAGTTACTCCTGTTGTGGTGAGCCTGCCACCAGGCAAGAATTGCCTCTCTCCATCTACAAAAAAGGACACACTTGCAGAATAGTCGACTGATTATATCTGCCTAGACAGAGTAACCAGCCCTTAATAATTCTGCAGCACTAAAGTCTGTCAGATGAGTTTGGGCCAGAAGGCTGAAGATTTGATGCTCCAATGTTCGGTAGTATAGGGGTTGTCCAGGTGTTCAACAGTCTCTATAAATTGGCTAAGTTTTAGAAGCTATGCTTAGTGCTTCCCATAAATTCAGTTAACTTAACCATTCTGGATTTCTGATGGCATTGAAGACATATAGACTCATAGCCAATCCAGGCTATTTACCTTGAGAGAAAAGATCTGAGTGGAGGGTTCTCAGCTGACATTCATTCTAAAGCCAAGAAAAAGACAGGTTCAAAACTAAGTGTTCTAGTCAAGAGAGATGGCAGAGGTTCTGGCTAGTCAACAAAAGAATGGACTGAGTATTAAGACTATCTTGTACCTCACTGGTACAAATAGGAATAATTGTGCTCTAATTGTATTCTGAGAGAAGAGCTTTATTTTAACAGGAAGGGTAATATATAGGAGGAGCTAAGGGGATAGGAGCACCGAGAGGAAAAGATGGAGTAAGGAGAGGAGAAGATGAAGTAGATGAGAAGCTCGGTAATGAGAGAGAAAAAGAGAGAGAAAGAGAGAGGGGGCATGGAGACAGAAGTTCACGTGTCTCCACTAGTCAAAGATAGTTTACATAGCTAGATTGGGTATTAGGTTACCCTTCTGATTGAGCATTACCATACTTACAAAGCCCTTGATTAACATTTAAAAAATTGTATAAAAGCCAAATGGAAAAGGTGGAGGCACAGGATAGGGGTTTTCTGGGGAAGGAAAATGGGGAAAGGGATTGGCATCTGAAATGTAAATAAAATATCCAATAAAAAATATCAAAAAAAAAAATCAAGAACAAAGCAAGGTTGTTCACTCTTTCCATGCTTATTCAGCATTGTATTTGAAGACTTAGCTACAGGATTAAGATAACTGACATAGGAAGAGAAAATAGGAAGGGAAAAATCAGTGTCCTTATTTGAAGATGATATAATAGTATACAAAAGTAACTCTAAAATATTCACTGAGATAACACTAAATCTGATAAACACTTTCAAAACCATAACTGGTTAGAAATTTAACTCACAAAAATTTGGGGCCTCCCTATATACAAAGGAATATGGTTTGATGAGTAAATTAATAAAACACCACCTTTCACTTATATTATTGCAACAATATAAATTATCTCAGGAAAACTCTTACTAAACAAGTGGAAGACTTGAGTGATAAAAACTTAAAGACATTTAAAAGAAAGTAAATAATATATCAGAAAATGGAAAAATCTCCCATAGACATGGATCTGTAGCATTAAAATATTAAAAATGGCCATATGATCAAGAGCAATCTACAGATTCAATGTAATCCCTATCAAAATTCCAATATGGTTCTTCACATATATTAAAAATAGCAATTCATTAAAAAGATAGGATATATAAAACTACCCTGAACAAAAGAGAACTTTCAGAATTACGCTCCATGATTTCAATCTGTACTACAGAACTAGAATAATAAAAGTTTCATGGTATTGGCATAAAAGGAGACATATTGATCTATCAAATGGAATTGAAATACAAGACATAAATGCACACACATATGGACACCTAAAATAAAAAATCAGAAATATACAATGGGGACAAATTGCATCTTTAAGAAATGGTGCTCATTTAATTGGATGTCAGTATATATAAGAATGTAAATATATATGTATTTATCACCTTACATAAAACACAATTCCAAATGGATCATAGCGCTCAATATAAAACTAGATACACTGAAACTTATAGCAGAGAAATTGGGAAATAGTTTTGAGTTCAATGGCAGTAGAAAAGACTTTCTGATTAAATCACCAATATGCGTAAGAACTAACAGCAATGATTAATAAATAGTACCTCATTAAACTGAAGAGCTTATGTAAAGCAAAGTATATAGTCACTTATAAAAAATGACAACCTACAGAATGGGAAAGGATTTTTTTCCAATTCTGTACCTTATATAAGACTAATAACCAAAATATATGAAGAACTCGAAGAACTAGATAACAAAAATTCAAATGTTCCAATTAAAATAGGGGTACAAATATAAACAGAGAATTCTCAATAAAGATAACTTAAATGACTCAGAAACAGTGAAAGAAAGGTTCAACATTCCTAGCCATCAGGAAAATTCAAATCAGAAGTATTTTGAGAATCCACATTATACCTATCAGAATGGCTAGGATTAGTAAGACAAGGGACAGATCATTCTGGTAATGATATTATGGGACCACTCACTCTTCCATTGCTGTAAAGCATAAAGTATAAGTATAAACTCTTACAGTCACTATGAATATAATTGTTCCTTAGAAATTTGGGAAATGATCTGTCTTAGTCCTGCTATAATGTTCTTAAGCATAGTCCAGAAGAATACTGCATTCTACAACAAGAACACTTGCCAAACTATGTTCATTGTGGATTTATTCATAATATCCAGAAACTGGATACTACCTAGACATCCTTCAATAGAAGAATGAATAAAGAAATTGTGGTGTATTTACAAAACAGAGTATTACTAAGCTGTTGAAAACATGACATCACAATATTGCAGTTAAATGTATGTGATGAGAAAAAAAAATCATCCTGACTGAGGTAACCCAGACCTATATAGATCAACATTGTAATATTCATTTATTAATTATATTAGTTCTTAGGTAAATGATAATAAAGCTACAATCCAGAGATCTAGTGAGTTTACGTATAAATGATGGAACTAGAGGGACACATGAATCTCCTTGGGATGGAGAAATAGAATAATTTCATGGGCTGACAGGAGACAGATGGAATGGGAATGGGAGGATCTCATGGGTAAAGGAAAGGGAGATGGTGTTTTGGTACAGAATGCAAAAAAAACAGCTGTAATTGAAGGATATTTCAGAGGATTTATGAAAACAGTGCAACTGAAACTTCATAAAATGTATGAATGTGGTATTACTGAAATCTATAAATAAAGGGGAAACAGATTCCCATTTGGCCATCTCTTGTCACCAAATGAAGCTCACAGTACTGAGACTGGATTGCAGTCCATTGAGTTGCTGGCTGAAGGGGTCCCATGGAAATCCACAAATAACAGAGATTATTTTCAAGAATAAAAGTTGCTTTCAATAATATGATAATGAGGCTCCATTGCTGAAGATAACATCCAAACAGCACACTGAAGATGGAGAAGGTGAGAAGATGCTTACCAAAAACCTTCACTACTATGTTTCAGAGTCTTTGTTATGAGAAGTTGCCCTGCAGTTTACCAAAAAAGAAACATAAACGAAAACATAGGCACAAAGCCTTTGATCTACAATATTTTGGTAGTAACCAACCAATATCTGATTTGACTTAAGACCCACTCCATGAGATGGAACTCATACCATATTGCTTGAGCAACCAAATATCAGAGACTTATAGATTACCTAGAGAACTAGGGTAAAACCAAATATTACTGTTTTTTTTATAGTAACAGTAAAATGACTATAAATTATGTTCTTGTATACTCATAGATCAAGGTCTTACTCAATAAGTATTGGAGAAGTTTCCTTCTAAAATCAATGAGAACAAATACAGGGACCAGACATTACACAGAGAAATAGGCCTTGAAGCACATAGATCTTTGTCGAATGTCTCTATAAAACCTTTGCCACAGAGTTCAGGGAACTCCATGGAGAAAGAGAATTTAAGAGTGTCAGAGCCACTGAGATCAGTATTTTCATTTTGGTCAAGCTTCAAGAATGGTATATATAGCTTGATCTTGTTAGCTCCTTTTGTCCTGAGAATAGATTTATTCCTGCCCATTGTGTTATAGTTTGTCTTTAACAACATTAGCATGTTAGCAGCCAAAGCACATGACTTAAAACTGAAAATGGATCCACAGACAGAGTTATTAATTTAACAGGCTGGTAAGCCAAGCACTGGTAAGATTCTGCACAGAGCTTTATCAACCTAAGACAGAAGTGCATTGCTTTTGATAATGCATATTCCACAATGGATAAGGAAGGCATTCTTGTCAGAATGACCTAAGAAAGGCTCAGTCTTGTATATAAAATAAAAAAGAGAAAAATGTGGAGATCTTTTGGGGCTACTTGGCAGGAATCTGACATTGGCCAAGGACAAAGAAATGGGCTACTTGGCAAGAATTTGACATTAGGCTAGAACAAAGAAGTAATTCCAGGCAGGCATCTAAGTCTTAGGCTAAAACAAAGGAGTAATTTCAGGCAGGAATCTAAATTTTAGGCTAGAACAAAGATGTAGGCTTCAGGCATCAAAATGACTTTCAGTTAGGACAGGGAAGTAGGCTCAGATAATTAGGTCATCCTGATAAGCCCTTAGATCACAGAACTTTGTTTATTGCCTTGCTTGTTCTTGTTCTTTGACCGTTGTTTATTGTTTTGCTTGTTCCTTGACTACTTGCATCTATTTCATTGCTAGTTCCTCAACCTAGAATTGACCTTAATACTTGCATGTAATTCAAATGGTATAAAAGCAAAAAGGAAGAGCAGGGATGCTTCTTGGTGTGTGTGTGGGGGGGCGGTTAATGGGTAAAGGGGAGTACCTCGGAAATGTAAATAAATACAATATCCAATTAAAAAATTTCACTACTACTACTACTACTACTACTACTACTACTAATAATAATAATAATAATAATAATAATTAATAATAATAATAATAATAATAATAATAATAATAATAATAAGGAGTGTCAGAGCCAGAGACTATGGAGGACATCAGGACAAGGAGATATTCTAAATCAACTGAGTAAAGCCCATTTGAACCCCCAACAATTCTAAATGATTCTGACAAGGTCTTTTATGAATACATTGTAGCTTTCAGCTTACTATTTTTATAGAACTCATGAGTGTGTGAATGAGTCAGTTTCTGATTCTTATGCCTACTCTTGAGGCTTTTTTACTGCTGTTGCTTTTCCATGTCTATCTTAAATGTGATGAATTTGTTTTATCTTATTATATTTTATTTTGTTACATTTGGTTGATATCTCTTAGGAACCTCCTTTTTTGTTTTCTTTTCTTTTTTTATTGGATATTTTACTTACATTTCAGATGCCAACCCCTTTTCCCATTCCCCCTCCCTAAAAAAACCCCTATCCCATGCCCCTCTTTCCTTTTTGCTTTTATACAATTTTTTTAACTGTTAATCAAAGGCTTTATAAGTTTGGTAATGCTCAATCAGAAGTGTAACCCAATACCCAACCTTTTTTTCTAATGAGAGATAGAATAGGAAAAGATCTAGAGAGGAGGAAAGGTGTGGAGGCATTGGGAAGAGATGACAGGAAATGGTAATCAGGATATATAGTATGAGAAAAGAGTTAAATTTTAATAATAAATGAAAAAAATCAAGGAATTCTTTAAAAAGTACAATAAAAACAATGTGAAATAGACAAATGATGAAATGTAGGTGATAGAGTACATTTTCTGAAGAGATGATTAACTTTTCTTATAAAAGTGTCACAATGTCATAGCCATTCTGACTGGTGTGAGGTGGAATCTTAGGGTTGTTTCGATTTGCATTTCCCTGATGACTAAGGGTGTTGTGCATTTCTTTAGTTGCTTCTCAGCCATTCAAGTATCCTCAGGTGAGAATTTTTTGTTTAGCTCTGTATCCCATTTTTTAATAGGGTTATTTGATTTTCTGGAGTCTAACTTCTTGAGTTATTTGTATATGTTGGATATTACCCTCAATCAGATGTAGGACTGGCAAAAATCTTTTCCAAATCTGTTTGTTACCACTTTGTCCTATTGACTGTGTCCTTTGCCTTACAGAAGCTTTGCAATTTTATGAATTTCTATTTGTCAATTCTTGATTTTAGAGTATAAGTTATTGATGTTCTGTTCAGGAAATATTACCCTGTGCCCATATATTCCAGGCTGGCTAAAGTAAAAACAATTCCAGTGATAGCAGATACTGGTGAGGATGTGAAGAAAGAGGAACACTCCTCCATTGTTGGTGGGATTGCAAGTTGATACTATCACTGTGGCAATCAGTCTGGCTGTTTCTCAGAAAATTGGACATAGTACTACCTAATGACGCAGCTATACCACTCCTGGGCATATACCCAAAAGATGTTCCAATGTATAACAAGGACACAAGTTTCACTATGTTCACAACAGCTTTATTTATAATAGCCAGAAGCTGGAAAGAACCCAGATGTCCTTCAACAGAGGAATGGATACAGAAAATGCAGTAAATTTATACAGTGGAGTACTACTCAGCTCTTAAAAACACTGAATTCAGGAAATTCTTAGGCAAATGGATAGAACTAAGGGTAACAAAATGCTAATGGGAGCAAATATGGAGACAAAGTGTGGAGCAGAGACTGAAGGAAAAGCCATCCTAAGATTGGCCCATCTATGGATCCATCCTATACACAGTCACTAAACACAGAAACTATTTTGGATACCAAGAATTACATCCTGACAGGTGTCTTATACAGCTGTCTCCTTAGAGGCTCTACCAGAGCCTGAAAAATACAGAGACAGAGGTTTGCAGCCAACCATTGGACTGAGCATCAGGTCCTCACTGGAGGAGTTAAGGAAAAGGACTGAAGAGACTGAAGGGATTTGCAACCCCAATAGGAAGAACAACAATATCAACCAACCAGATCCCCAGAGTTCCCAGGAACTAAACCACCAACCAAAAAGTACATGTGGAAGGATCCATGGCTGCAGCTGTGTATGTAGCATAGAATGGCCTTGTCAGACATCAATAGGAGAAAAGGCCCTTGGTCCTGTGAAGACTTAGTGTTCCAGTGTAGGAGAATTCGAGGACAAGGAAACTGTCATGGGTGGAGTCTGGGGAAACATCCTCATAAAAGCAGTGGGAGGGTAAGTAAGATATGGGTTTTTTGAGGGGAAACAGACAGTAGATAACATTTGAAATGTAAATAAACAAAACCTCCAATAAAAAAGTGTCACAATTTAAAACTGATACAACTACACATCTACTGTAATGCCTAAATTCCACAAAACAAACATTATTAAATACTGGCAAGGATGTGGAACAAGTATTCTTATGTATTTATAAATGTTCTATGTGTTTAAGGAGATATTTGATGATGCATTACTATTACATAAACGAGTAAAAATTTTGAAACAGCATAAATTAAGCGTTACTGTTTGTAGAAAATATACTACTAACTGATAAATTAAAGAAGAAAAATGGTATTCTATAGTGAGGTCATGAAGTTGTAAGATGATCATCAGTTGATTATGACCTACTCTAGAGAATTGCTAAAATAAGGTGTCTGGTCTGGATGCATTAAGTCACTGTAATTCTTGAAATACAGTCAGCAGTATACTGTGCTCAAATCAATGATAACTGGCAATTTTAGATACTGCTTGATGCACAGGAAAAAACACCTAATAATTGAAAAGAAAGCAGTAAATTCTTAACTATGTTCTCGAGTTTTATTTTTTTTTTATGGTTTCATTATAGAATGTATGACTGAGTCAGAATATTTAAAATATGTATGACATCTATATTTTTAGCATGCTGCTAGCTATTAAGGACAATTTTCACTTTTCTCATTTCATTTGTTTCCAACTGCACTCATGCTGTACAAGCTATAGTCAAAGTATGGACTATAAAAACATTTAGAAGAGCCGGCATGCATTCCTTCTAACATTTTATGAGAGACGTATTATTGCTAAGAATTTTGTTTCAAAATTTAGTCTATCTCATTCTTTTGTGAACTGAATTTCTTGATCTAATTCTCCTTTATAACTGATTACTCGGGTTCAAATCAGGGAACTGGTGTCAGACAGAATGAAGAAGGATAAGTTAGGTGAAAAAAGAAGAAATACATTTACATTCTCTATTTGAGTTGTTTTCGTCAGCAGACTTAATTTTTCTTTGTTTTTATTTGACCATGTTTTACAATTTTGCTTATCAACCATTTAATTCCATTATCATATATACATATTTGTTTATATGTAGAGAAATATGTTTATAAAATATCTACTATATATTAAACTGGTTATATTTTCCTGAAGTTGTATATAGCCTTACCCCTATAAAAATTTTACAGCGCACTGATATATCCAAAAATTATTATACTCTATTAAGTTTTTAAAAATCTATTATTTTTAGATCTAGCAAATGTTCGATTGATAACATCCTATTTAATCACTTACAACTGAACAAATATTCATTGACCATATATGAGATTATAAATACTTCTTAAGATAATTTCTGACATAGATAACATATGAAATGTACTTAATACATGAAATTTATTGTTGTAAAAGGACATTGAAATAAGAATACTAAAAATATAGAAAATTAAAGAAACAAGAAAACTGAGAGACATAAATAAACATCAGAAACATATCAATTTATTTCTACTGAGAAAATTATTTTGGAAGTAATAAGAATGACATACATAAGACAAAGTCTTACTTACTTAATAAATTACTATTGAAAAAATGGCCAGTCGAGAAAAAATTACCAATATTTATATAAGTTTTATATTTTCATTAACCTAAAGGAGGTAATGCACAGAGACTTTCAAGACACAAGTTTAGAAAAATAAGATTCATATATTTGAAAACACAGAGACATAGTGATAAATTATTTTTGTACCTAAATGACTCATAAATGCTAAAATTTCTAAATACTGTCAAAAATAATCTCAGCTCCCTTTTCATTTTATAGGATTTTGTCTTTTCTTCTCTTTCTGTTTCTTCTTTCATTTTTCATTCCTTTCTTCCTTCCTTCATTTCTTCCAGTCTCTCTATTGTTCTTTCTTTGTTTTTTATTTATTTTTATTTTTTTATTTTATTATTATTACTATTTTTTTAGAAAAGATCAGATGAAATCCATTCCTGACTGCCTTGGTATTAACTATGTAGACCAAACTAGCCTTTAATTCACAAAAGTTCTCTTTATTCATCCACTCCAGTTATCAAATTACAGGTATGAATCACCACATCAATGTTAACATATTTACTGTGCTTTCATATGTACAGATATGTTCCCAAATGTCTGAGTCTCCTGCCATCATTTAAAGCGGTCCTTAAGTTACTTTTGTATCTTCCTTTTAGTACTATTAGTCATGTAATGATTATAACTGTACTTGAGAGCTGATCATTTGTGAAAGTTAGAATTTTTTTTCATATTTCTTGAAACATCTTTCAGAATAATATCCAAAAACCTTGGAAAATTGTTGGTTTTATACCTAGCAAATGACCCACTCAATAGGGGACATCTTGAAAACCATTTCCTTCAGAGGAAGAACACAGAAAATTAATGCCACTTTCACAAGCCATTTTATCTTGTTTTTATAATTTTACAAATGTGTGTGTCTATGTGTGTCTCTGTGTGTGTGCATTTGGGAGGTTTCTGTGTGTGAGAATGTATTTGCTGCTATGTTTCAGTCTACAGTGGAAGGTCAGAGGAAAGCTGAGAGTTGCCTCCCTCCTACTGCATTAGACTACGTTTCTTAAATATGAATTAAAACGACAAAAGGATTTTCGACCTATAGTGCTTTTTTACATTACTGATCACAAAGATCATAAAACTTGTATCATTTCTACCTGAAAAGATTCCCTCATTTCTTCAACTATCCATGAGGATTCAGGGCCATCCATGATAGTTTCTACTTAATGATAAACAAAAAGTATTATCTAGATATCCTGCTGTTAACATTCAGATTAAATGTAACCTCTCTGCTACTACTCCAGTGTCATGCCTGCCTGCTTGCTGCTATGCTCTCTGCTATGATGATCATGGACTCGACTTCTAAAACAGAAGCAAATAAATTAATTAAGCAGATTTTATTGAATTTTGAGGACTTGAAGAAACTAATTATAAATCTTACTCCTCAAGAGACATTGAATAAAATATTATATCTAAATATTTGCAATAACTAAAAAATTATATTCACAGAAAATTAAAGGAGTCTTTCTAAACTAAATGCTGGCAAAATGAGTAGCAATTTGGGTATTAATTTGAAAAACTATGTGACAGATTAAATTCTAAACATGACTTTCTTTTTACTTAACCTAAAAAGATTTTTGGTCCTAATTACCCTCTACTAATTCTTTTTCTGATGTTGAAAAACAAGTTCTGACAAAACTCAATTTAAGGACATTGGGTTATATATGACCTATGATTCCAAATTTCTGGAGTAGGGAGGGCAGGGTCTCAAGAAGACATGCTAGTGGCTCAGGGACGTAAATTATCACATTTTCTTCCCAAATACTGGAAGAAGAAAGAGAAGAGAGGAAATGAGATGAAGCTATAAATCCATTAGGCTTCTCTCAGTGATGTGATTCTTCTTCTTTTTTTTTTTCTGTTTTTTTGGTTTTTTTTTATGATCAGATAATTTTCTTTTTTTTTTTTTTTGATATTTTATTTACATTTCAGATGCCAATCCCTTTCTCCATTTCCCCTTCCTAGAAAACCCCTATCCCGTGCCCCCTTTTTCCATTTGGCTTTTATACAATTTTTTTAAATGTTGATCAAAGGCTTTATAAGTATGGTAATGCTCAGTCAGAAGTGTAACCTAATACCCAACCTAGCTATGTAAACTATATTTGGCTGGTGGAGACATGTGAGTGAACTTCTGCCTCCATGCCCCCTCTCTCTTTCTCTCTCTTTTTCTCTCTCATTACCTAGCTTCTCATCTACTTCATCTTCTCCTCTCCTTACTCCATCTTTTCCTCTCGGTGCTCCTTCCCCCTTAGCTCCTCCTACATATTACGCTTCCTGTTAAAATAAAACTATTCTCACAAAATACAATTAGAGCATAATTATTCCTATTTGTACCAGTGAGGTACAAGATAGTCTTAATACCCAGTCCATCCTTTTGTTGACTAACCAGAACCTCTGTCGTCTCTCTTGACTAAAACACTTAGTTTTGAACCTGGCTTTTTCTTAGCTTTCTAAATATTCCATGTTCTCCATGAACCTGAAACTAAGTGTCCAAAAGCATGAGCCTATGGGAACATTTCTCATTCAAACCACCACAGAATAGACCTGAAACAATATTATCATATCTACTAACTTCTTTATTCTGTTAAGGAAACAGTTTTAGCTGTTTTCTTGGCAGTTTTGGCAGACTCATGCTGTCTGTCTTCTTGTATACAAATGGATACTTTTTAGTAAGATGATCAAGTGAAGACTGAGCCTTCTGAAAAAGAAATGTTTTACTTTAAAGGAAACTCTTTTTTTGAGAACACTAAATATAATGCAAGTATTATAAATTGTATATTGTATTTTGGCTAGGATGCAAGCTGTGTGTGTGTGTGTGTGTATGTTTGTTATAGATAGATAGATAGATAGATAGATAGATAGATAGATAGATAGATAGATAGAAACTATATTTGACAGGACATTTAAGTGTATATATAAGTTCATACAGTCTAGAACTGTATACCACTCATGACTCAGGATTCAATAGTCTTCAAACAAACATTTCAGTGTCTGTATAAATAGTAAAAGTTTAAAATTTTGAGGAACAAATCACAATCTAGTCCAAAACACTAAGTTGAGGATCTCTGTGATTAGTAAAACAAAACATCCCAAAATTCAAGATCCAACACAATCAGAAAGACAAGTTACTAAACAATCAGAATCACAAGTTTTGGGCTTTCTCATCACAGAATACAATCTAATGAAAATATCTATCTCAATGAAAATGTATTTCTATTTCTAATTTTCACATACAATGTAAAAACATGACAACAACTTTAAATCAGGCTATGACTATTGTGAAGCCAGAAAATTGCCTGCATGTCTATTTGAGAAGAAATAAGCTATAGCAGAAAGAACTAATAAAATTGCCTCTGGAATTGTTAAAGCAAATGGAACAGTAGGCCATCTCTAAGCCAGCACAAGATTTGCTTCACATGTTATCACCATATATACTGTATTTTGTTAAACATGATTTTATCGTTTGCGTTATTTTTAATGTTCAAATTAACTAGTGGTAAGTAGAAGAATGCTCACATTTGGGATGTGGTATTTTATATTAACTGAAATATATTTATTTATTTAAATCATTACGTTTTTATGCTTCCTAAAATTTATTTAATTTTTAATCAATGTCATTAAAAGTAATATTTATCACTCATTTTATTATCCCCAATTGGCATCATGGCTTCACTTGAGCTAAATATTTAACACTTTAATTTTTCTGTATGCTTTTGTTATAGGTTAGGATTTTTACATCTTAATTTTGTTGTCTAAATTTAGAAACAATAGTTCATCAAACTTTTGTTAAAAACAACTTTTCACCTTTAATCTTAGGATAGTCTGAAAACGGTGGAAACTTTATTAGCTTTTTAGATAGATTTTATGGAAAAATGGAAATGAAATATTAGGGAAAACTTCAGATAATGCATAAAAGAAAGAAATAGAAATTTTCATTATTTTCATTTAATAAGATATTTCAATCTACCATTGCTTTTACTGAATTTTTCCTGATATAACAATATGATAACAATTTTCAAGACAATATGCCAACAATATGTTAATTAAGGTATACTTATTTTATGGTATAAATTTTATTTAATTTTTATGCACTGAGCTTATATTAATGCTAAGTCTACATAGACATCAAATATAATTAACATGTTTTTATGTGAAATGTGATTCCAAATTCATTCTTCATATATCTTCTTCAAAATAAAATATTTCTTAAAGGTAAAAATAAATTTAGATTTATAGTGATTTTTTTAATATGATTTTGCATAAACATATTAAAATAGTGGTTGTGAAAACACTGACAATTCTACACAAAATTAAAAATAGTTGTAGATATGACTTTAATAGATTACATTTACACATATGATCAAGTATTGGAAGATTTCTTAAGGCTTACTTTCTTGACTATATATATTAAAAACTGTAATTTTTTTATTCATTCAGAATTTTTGCTTATATTTAAGAAAATTAAGAAATGTAGCTATGTAAATATATATTATATTATAATATTTATAATTACTCATAAAAAGATATAATAAATATTTAATATAAATATCAAGTATTAAATATTATTTATATATTATATACATTATATACTATATGTTATATATTCTATAATCTATGTTACATGTTACATATTATATATTTTATTTATTCTATTTGTATTAATGTAGCTCTAGAAGCAAGTTAAGTAATCATGAAATCCAACATAAACCAATTTAGTCTCTCTTATGTTCTCATAACACAGTATTAAATATATATGGGTTTTACTTTCCAGGTCTAAGCAAACAATCAGTTCTACAACACTGAATACCAAATTGTCATTACCTAATTCTCAGTCCTATTCTCCAGCATAACATCAGCCTCACATGTCAGATAGCAATTGCTTTTTTGTCTCCAAAATTTCTGAACATCAGCCATAAATTAAGGGCAATATCACCTCCATTTTAGCTTCAGCTCATTAGCCATCGTAATAGACAGGACTTGGGGAAATACTAATCTATTCCAATTTACTAATAACAGGATATATTATGAACAAACAGAAATGCACAAAGCAAGCTGTAGGAGACAGGCCACAAACCCTCTAAGACACTCTGGGCATGCTATTCCCTTAATATTTTGTGTATTCAGTTTTTTGCTAACTTTGCACTCATCCTTTTAGAGTTTTACAGTCTTCATTACATTGTTGTGGTTGACTAAATCATTGGCCACTGGAGATCATTTCAGTTTTTATCTTCTGTCCAGAGTTTAGAAACCAAGGTAGAATGTCTAAATTTGCCAGCCAGTTGGGCTCATTTTACTGGCCAATCCCAATCATAAAGCCACATGGAGGTAATTTCTCTTTAGTCAATCACATACAAAGAGAAACTTAATTATTCTGAAGATTCTTGAGTGCAAGCGAGTTATAACAGATAGTAGAGAGATGCTAGAAAGATGGCTATGTCAATAAAATGTCTGCAGAATAATCGTAATGATTTTACTTTGGATTCTCAGAAGTCATGTAAAAATTGTGTGGGGATACATTCCCATGATGTGAATACTGAGGAGCCAGAGGCAAGAAGATCACTGGAATTCATTGGTTAACCAGTCTAACCTAATTATTAAGCTCTGATTCAGTGAGAGAATTTATCTCAAACAATCAATTGGAGGGAAATAGAGGAAGATACTCAATATCTGCCTATGTGAGTCCATACTTGCATACAGACTAACACATATGTAAACACACACACACACACACACACACACACACACACACACACACACATACACACACATCTGCCCCGATGATACAGTGGACATTAGGCCTTCTTTACCAGAGAAAAAGTTTAAAATTTATTCAAGTTATCAAAATGGTACATGGCATTTCATAAAATGTATAAATTATATTTAAATTTATTACATATTGAATGTTACTTATATGAAAATTTATTTAATCATCATTAGTTCATGAAGGAGACATTTTATTAATGTTAAACATTAGAAAATAAAGCTCACATTTAGTAACCTAAAAATTGACTTCTTCATTGACCTCAACTACATGGTCTACATGTTCCTGTATGACTCTACCCATGGCAAGTTCAAAGGCACAGTCAAGCCTGAGAATGAGAAACTTGTCATCAACAGGAATCCCATTACCATCTTCCAGAAGCAAGATTCACTAACATCAAATGCGGTGATGCTGGTGTTGAGTATGTCATGTAGTCTACTGGCATCTTCACCACCATGGAGAAGGCTGAGGCCCACTTGAACGGTGGGGCCTTAGGGATCATCACAGTTGCCCCTTCTTCTGATGCTCCCATCCTGCTTTTAACATTGAGATTAAATGTAACCTCTCTACTATGACTCCAGTATCATGCCTGCCTGCTTACTGCTATGTTCTCTGCTATCATTATAGATGGGTGTGAACCACAAGAAATATAACAAGTTATTCAAGATTGTCAGCAATGCATTCTGTACTAAGAACTGGCCAAGGTCATCCATCACAACTTTGGCATCATGGAAGGACTCATGACCATGGTGAATGCTATCACTTCCACTCAGAATACTGTCTGTTCTCTCTGGAAAGCTGTGGCATGATGTCTGTGGGGCTGTCCAAAACGTCGTCCCTGCATTCACTGATGCTGCCAAGGCTGTGGGCAAGGTCATCACAAAGTTGAACAGGAAGCTCACTGGCATGGCTTTCCACATTCCTACCCTCAATGTATCCATTGTGTATCTGACATGCTGCCTGGAGAAACCTGCTAAGTATGATGACATTAAGAAAGCTAAGAAGCTGATGTATGTGACTAAAGGCTTGTATTTTATACTTGATGCACAAGCACTTGCTCTGTCACTGAGGAGGCTGCTACTACACTTGCACAAGCAAGCCAGTGAGCCAGCGAGCTAGCTAGAGAGTGAGGAGCCCTCAGCAGCTCTTACTTTTCCAAAACTCATATTGTTGATCACCCTTTCACCTTTTTATTTTTTAAATAATTTCAGATCATGTTATCAAATTTGTGTGCCCATGGGTCAAAGATATGCTATAGTTTTGTTTGTTGTTTGTTTGTTTGTTTGTTTGTTTTTGTTTTTGTTTTGTTTGTTGTTCCAAACTATGTTACTACTAACATGCTGGTAGTTTGACCATTAAAAAAAGGAAGGTGGTGAAACAGGCATCCAAGGGCCGACTACAGGGCACTCTGAGCTACCCATTTTATCCCCTGTGACTTCAACAGTAACTCCACCTTTGATGCTGCAGCTGGCATTGTTCTCAATGACAATTTTATAAAGCTTACTTCCCGGTATGACAATGAATACAGCAACAGGGTGGTGGACCTCATGGCCTACATGATCTCCAATGAGTAAGAAACCCTGGACTACTCACCTTAGCAAGGACAGGAGAGCAAAAAAGAGACTCTCAGTTGCTGAGAGGTCCCTGTCCCTACTCAGACCCCCAATACTGAGCATCTCTCTCAGAGTTTCCATCCCAGATGCCCATAATATTAAGAGGGGCCAAGGGACACCTACTTTCTTGAATTCCATCAAAAAGTTTGCTGCACCCACAGAAAAGAAGATAAATAGAAATGATAAAAGCAATCATCTTTATAAAATTTTAGGGGGCACAATAGCAGGTCTCCTATATTTCTTCTTTAGTTATGATTTCAACATTTCTGATTAATCTAGGAAAGTAATTTTAAAGAATTTTATACATTTTTTTTGAATTTTTCAGGATAGTTAAACTCAAAGAATTTACCAAATCAAGATGAGATGAATCTTTACAGAGAAAAAAAGTTGGTAAATAATTGGTTTGATACATAGATACCTGAACCACATCAGAAATTCTAGGGATGAGTAGCTGGGCATGTTAGTTCATATTTTTTGGCAGATCTCTAAGTTCAGATACTGTTCTAATCTGCATAGTGACTTCTAGTTAAGACCATATAGGGAAACTCTCTCAAAAAACAAACAAACAAAAAAGACATATAGAAAAATGAAAGAAAAGAAAAATTCTAGAGATGGTATTATGATATGAAAAAATATAAGAACATTTTCATTTTTGAACTTTCTATGTGACATGTATTATTTTAGGAGTTAATTTATTCACATCTATTGTAAATGAAATTACAAGGCTCCTATAAGCATGGTTATTTTTCGGCCTATAGACACACACACACACACACACACACACACAATTAAATTTAATATTGAAATGTAGAAAAAATATCATACAGTATATATTTCTGTCTTGCTTATTTCACTAAATAATTTCTAATTCTATCCTTTTTCTGAAATATTATGATTTCTTTTTTTATAGTTGAATAAAATTTTATTGTACGAATGTATCACATTTTCTTCATCCTTTTATGTGGTGATAGAGATCAATACAAATCACTCCAAGTCATAGCATCGATATAATTTCATATTCACATTCATTATATTTAATTTAATGTATTTATTTATTTTATACTTCACATTTTATTCTTCCCCCACAATCCACCCTCTGACTTTTCCACATCCCATACATCCAACCCACCGCACTGCCTCCACAAGGCTGTTCTCAGGACCCATCCCGCAACCCCATCTGACCTCTAAACTCTCTGGGGCCTCCAGTCTCTTGAGGGTTATGTACATCATCTCTGATGATCCAGTAGTCCTCTGCTCTATTTGTTTGGGGGGCCTTATATCAGCTGTTATGTGCTGCCTTTTTGACCAGTGTTTGAGAGATCCTGCGGATCCAGATTAATTGAGATTGCTGGTCCTCCTACAGGGTCACCCTTCTCCTCAGCTTCTTTCAGTCTTTTCCTAGTTCAACCAGAGGACTCAGCAGCTTCTGTCCATTGGTTTCGTGCAAATATCTGCATCTGACTCTTTCAGCTGCTTGTTGGGCCTTCTGGAGATAGGTCCCTTTTTGTGAATGCTCCATAGCCTTAGTAATAGTGTCAGGCCATGGGACTTTCACTTGAACTGGATCTCACCTTGGTCCTGTCACTGGACCTTCTTTCCCTCAGGCTCATCTCCATTTCCATCCCTGTACTTCTTTCAAACAGGAACAATTATGAGTTAGAGTTTTGACTGTGGGATGGCAACCCCCTCCCTCACTTGATGGCCAGTCTTCCTATTGTAGGTAGGCTCTGTAAATTCCCTCTCCCTAATGTCCACCATTTCATTTAAAGTCCCTACCTTTTGAGTTCTGAGAGTCTCTCACCTTCCAGATATATCTTGAATTCTGGAGGGTGCCCTGAAACCCCGACCTTCGTATGTTGCCTGTTTTCATTATTTCTGCTGGCCCTCAGGGCTTTAGTTCTTTTCCTTCACCTAATACAAGATTATCAGGTTCCCCTCTCTCCTTGAGCCCCATCCACTTTCCCTTCACAGTCCTTCCCTCCCTCCCTCTCCACTTGTGATTGATTTCTTCTCCATCTCCAGTGGGACTGAGGTGTCCTCACTTGGGCCCTTGTGCTTGTTGACCTTTTTGAGTTCTGTGGATTATATCTTGGGTATTCTGTACATTTTTTTGGCTAACATTCACTTGTTAGTGAGTACATACCATGCATGTCCTTTTGGATCTGATTTAGGATGATATTTTCTAGTTCGATTCATTTGCCTGCAAAACTCAGGATATCCTTAATCATAATAGCTAAGTAGTATTACATTTTTTAAAAGAACCACATTTTCTGTATCCATCCTCTGCTATCGAACATCTGGCTAGTTTCCAGCTTCTGGCTATCACATATAAGGCCATTATGAACATAGTGGAATATGTGCCCCTGTGGCATAGTGGGGCATCTTTTGGGTATATTCCCAAGAATGGTATTGCTGGGTCTTCAGGTAGATGTATGTCCAATTTTCTGAGGATCCTCCCAATTGATTTCCAGAATGGTTGTACTATTTTGTACTCCTACAAGCAATGGAGAAATTTTCCCCTTTCTCCATATCCTTGCCAACATGTTTTGTCACCTGAAGTTTTGATCTTAGCCATTCTGATTGGTGTATGGTGGAAACTCAGGGTAGTTTTGATTTGTATTTTTCTCTGATCACTAAGGATTTGAACATTTCTTTAGGTGCTTCTCAGACATTTGAGATTCCTCTGTTGTGAATTCTCAGTTTCGTTCATATTCACATTTATTGCTGCAATATTTGTAGTAGCTGAGAAATAGAACCAACCTAATCTTTTTGGATTGCTGCATGTAGAAAAATAGAGCAATGACCTTTTTTTAGGTTTTAGTTTTTGGTGTGATTTTTCACATTAGACAATCAATATAAAAATAATTGATATATACTGAGTATGGTGGCACATGCATTACTCCTAGTAATTTGTAGGCAGAAGCAGACAGATCTCTGTGAGTTTAAGACCAGCCTAGTCTACAAAGCAAGTTCTATGACAGTAAGAATTATAGAACTTTTGCACAGAGAAAGCATGCCTTAAGAAAACCAAACAAGCAAATAAATAAATACATTCAATATTAATATTAATAATAGACATAATTTAAATAGGTATAATATTTCTTCCTTCATGATTAAGTGAAAATGCTAGAGTAGCTAAGTATGCTACCCCCAAATATTCCAAGTTGACGTACTGTTTATTTTGAGCTGGGGAAAATTGAAAAGAAGCAGGTGAGAATTGGTCTTTGCTCATCTTCATTTGTATAAAAGTTGTATGGAAATTCTCAGGAATATTCCTTGCTCTACTTTATAAAATGAAAAGCAACAAATGTAATTTTCAGTGAAAATATTGAACTGTTATTAGCATACAGACTAAAAACATTGCCTTTAGTTTAGTTTTTATTATATGTACACTGTCATAATTTAATCAGACCTAAATTCTAAAAGTTCTAGTTTCATGTCTATTGCCTACAATCTTATAAGCATTTATGAGAATTCTCTATTTTCTCAAGCTATTGCTACCTCATTTTTGTATATATAACTAATCACAAATATTTTTATACTTGAAATATATTTTTTTTAATCTTTAATTTTTTTATAGTCCAGTCATTATCCTCCTCCTTAAGCCCTCTGACTGTTCCTTCTTTTACCCAATTTTCTTTCCTCACACATTTCAAAGAGGATGTCCCCACCCAAACCCCACCTCACAGCACCCTCCCCACACTCTCTAAGATCTCAAGTCTCTCTAGAGTTAGACTCATCTTCTCTCACTGAGGCCAGAACACCCAGTAGTCTACTGTGTACGTGTCGGGGGCCTCAGACCAGCTCATGTATGGTGCCTGGATGATGGCTCAGTGTCTGAGAGATCTCAGGGATCCAAGTTAGAGACTGCTGGTCTTCCCATGGGGGTTGCTTTCTTCCTCAGCTTCTTCTAGATTTTCCTTAATTCAACCCCAGGAGTCCCTGGCTTCTGTCCATTGGTTGGGTGTAAGTATAAACATCTCACTTTTCAGGATTTAAAATATAACAAAAGTAATCTGTGGTGATTTGCCTGTGAATATCTTCTATAGTCTCATTTACTTAGTACTTGGTTCCCAGTTAGTGGCACTGTTACATTGAGTCTGGAATGGACCACTTTGCTGGTGGGAGAAATTATGATGCTCAGGAATTTCTTTGAGGTTTAAACTGATGTGAACCATCATTTTCTTGCACCTATAACCATATTAGCTATTTGTTGCCATGCCTCTGTCCTCACATAAAAAGATCTAATCACTATTAAACCATACACCCTAATAGACTATTTCTTTTATAAATTGCCTTTGTCGTGATGAATCCATCACAACAGAAAAGTAATTAATATAGAAGTATTTAGAACACAAAGATTATTTGAATTTCATACAGTGAATACCTATTCTATGAAGTAATTATGGCATTTCAATTTAGTAGTAGAAGATATGTTGAAATTACAGGTGCACAATCACTAAAATATGAACTTCTTTCTACATGTATTATCTTCTCATAAACTGTGCTGTGTAGCCATTTACTCTGAATTAAAAAATTCCCTAGAGGGAAGAGGAAGGCTCAGAAGATTCAGGAAGTAACAGAAACTCACAATGCTAAGCAAGACTTACAAACCCCTGTTCATGCCCTGTTAAAGCAGGAAAAACTCCTGGGAAGGGTCCTCTTTGGGACATAATGAGTTGCTATAAGTCACACACTGAGTTCCCTGAGGATTCAGTTTTTTAGACCAGTTCCCTTTGTGCTGTTAATGTTTCTGTAAGGATCCCCTCACCTATATTCTTGTAAGTAATCCCTATAAACCGGAGGTTAACTAAACTATGAATTCAGTCTTTTCTTTGGTCTTTCATCAGTGGTCTATCTGGTTCGAACAGAAAATTTTTCATGTGTCCTGAAGAAAAACCACCTCAAAATAGCACATGAATATATGTGAGTGTGTATTTATATACCTACTTAGATCGTTTCAACATAGCTTGCAAATGTGCTTGAGACTAAGCTGAGATTTTTGTCATTAAAATACAAAGGATAGAATATAAATATAAACAACATTCTTACATGTAATGCTAAGAATATGACTTTTAAAGAGAATAACTTTTTTCTTCTTTCTTTCTTTCTTTCTTTCTTTCTTTCTTTCTTTCTTTCTCCCCTTTCTCTCATACAATAGCCTAGATTTTTTTTCTCAGTACATAGATGTTTTACAGACATCTATAATTCTAGTTTTCGGAGTTTAACACTTTCTTCTGAATACTCCAGATACCTGCCACCCAGCATATATACATGCAGACCAAATGCTCATACACATAAATACAAATAAGTAAATATTTAGAATAAAAATAAGTAAAGCAAAAACAAGTACCAAAACACAATCGCTGCCCACTGCCTTTCCAGTCTGTACCTCTACCCTGTACTTGTGGCAGACTGGAATGCTGGATCCTTGACCCCAGAGCAGTGCCCCTCTTTCAGAAGGACTCTCCTAACCTAGGGTAAAGGTAAGGCTCTTGCCACAATACTCACATATGCTGGAAACCCAGAGAGCAGAGCAGACCAGAGCTCTGTCCCAGCCTCTTTTAGCCATACCTCCCTCCTGGTCTGTAAGTCTACCTGTACTCAGGCTGGATTGGAGCACCTGTCCCCAACCCAAATCACTGCCTATCTTCCAGGTGGCATGCTCTAACTAGGGCCACAGGAATCCTGCTCTAACAAGAGATTCAGAAAAGCTTGCCATCCAGGAAGACTGTTCTAACCAGAGACACATAGCTCCACTTGCCTCCTGGTAGACCTGCTCTAATACAGGACACCCAGGCCATGTAACATCTGAGACAATCAGATTTCAAAAGGCAAACACAAGGACATAATCAAAAGATGCCAATGCAATTTGACACCATTAAAACCCAGCTCTCCTACTATGATAATCTCTAGATATCCTAACACACCTGAAGAGCAAGATTCTGACCTTAAATCCCATCTCATGATGATGATAAAGGCCTTTAGAGAGAATATACATAATTCCCTTAAAAAAAACACAAGTACAAGAACTTAAATAGAACAGAAATGAATCTCTTAATGAATATAGGAAAATACAATCAAACAGACGAAGGAAATGTAGAAAACTATCTGAGAAAAAAATGGAAATAGAAACAACAAACAAATGGAGGCAATTCTGGTGATAGAAAACCTAGGAAATTTACCAAGAAACAGTCTCAGTTCTAAATATCTGTGCCTCAAATTCAAGGGCACCCACATTCATTAAAAAACAAACAAACAAAAAACCAAACGAAACAAAAATAAAAACAAAAAACTTTACTAAAGCTCAAAACATACATTGGAAACCACACAATAGTAGTAGGGGGAATATCAACACCGGACTCACATTTATGGATTGGTCATCAAAACAGAAACTAAAATAGACACAATGAACCTAACAGAAGTTATGAACCAAATGGATCTACCAGATATCTGTAAAACATTTTCCCCCAAAGAAAAGAATATACCTTCTCTCAGCATCTCAAAGAATTTTCTTCAAAATTCTTCATATAATTAGACACAAAACAAGTATCAACAGATACAAAATTTGAAACTACCTCTTGTATTCTATCAGATCACCATTGACTAAGATTGGTCTTCAATAACAACAGAAATATCAGAAAGTCCACATACTCATGGAAACTCTCTACACAATGATAACTTGGTCAGGGAAGAAATAAAGAAAAACATATAAGGCTTTCTAGAATTCAATGAAGATAAAGGCACAATATAGCCAAACGTATGGGACACAATGAAAGCAGTGTGCAAAGGACAATTCATGCACTAAGTGCCTTCAAAAAGAAATCAGAGGGATCCTATATTAGAAAATTAGCACTACACCTGAAATCTCTAGAACCAAAAGAACACCAAAAAGGAGTAGATTGCAGGACTTAGTCAAATTTGGGGATGAAATAAACCAATTAGAAATAAAGAGAATAATAAAAAGAATCAAGATAACCAAGAGCTGGTTCTTTGACAAAATCAACAAGATAAACCAACCCTTGGCCAAACTACATAAAAGACTCAGAGAACAGTATCCAAATTAACAAAATCAGGAAAGGAAAAGAGACATAACAATAGAAACTGAGGAAAACCTTTGGCAAAATCTAATAACCCTCAATGTTAAAAGGTCAGAGATCAGGAATTCAAGTCACATTCCTAAGCCTAATAATAGCAATAGATAACAAGCAAATAGCTAACAGCAAACTTAATGTAGAGAAAATAACAGAATTCTTGCTAAAATCAGGGACAAAAAGTGGCTGCCCACTCCTTCTATATATATCTATTCAATATGTTACTTGAAGTTCTACCTAGAGCAATAAGACAACAAAAAGAGATTAAAGGGATAAATATTAGAAAAGAAAATGTTATGGTATCATTATTCTAGGATGATATGATAGTATACATTAGCTACTACCAAAATTCTATGAGAGAATTCTTACATCTGATAAACAACTTCAGCAATGTGCATGGATACAAACTTGATTCAATGGAATCAGTAGTTCTTCCTTATACAAACAAAAAAGGGGCTGAAAAAACTTAGCAGAATAACACTGTTCATAGTAGCCACAAATAAGATAAAATATCTTTGTGTAAATCTAACCAAGCAAGAGAGAATTCTTTATGACAAGAACATCAAATCCTTGAAGAAAGAAATTGAGGAAGACCTTGGAAATTAGAGTGGTCTTCCATGTTCGTGGATCAGTAGAAATAACATAGGGAAAATAGACATCTTACCTAAAACAATCTACAAATCCAATGCAATTCCCATCAATATTCTAACACATTTTAACAGGCATTGAACCACCAATTCACAACTTCATATAGAAAACAAAACAAAAATTCTAGGACAGCCAAAATAATTCTGAACAATAAAAGAACTTGTGGAGTAATATCTTTCCTTGACCTTAAGCTGTATTACAAAGCAATAGTGATAAAAACTGCATGGTATTGGTACAGACAGGTTGACCAAGGGAATCAATTTTAAGATCCTGAAATAACCTCACACCCTTATGGACACTTGAATTTAGACAAAGAAGCCAAAACCATGCAGTGCCAAATTTAAAACATCTTCAACAAATGGTTCTGGTCTAAGGTATGCATCTAGATGAATGTGAATTGATCCATATACATCACCCTGCACAAAACTCAAGTTCAAGTTGATCAGGGACAACAACATAAAACCAGATATACTGAATCTAATAGAAGAGAACATGGGAAATAGCTTTGAATGCATTGACACAGAAGAAAATTTTCTGAACAGAGCACCAATGCTTCAGGTGCTAGATCAACAGTTGATAAATGGGACCTCTTGAAAGTATCCTTTAAAGCAAAGGGCACTCTCAGTATTACAAACAAAAAGTCTACAGATTGAGCAAAGATTTTCACTAAGCATACATCCTATAAAGGGCTAATATCCAAAATGCATAAGGAACTCAAAAAATTAGACTCCAACAAGTCAAATAATTCAATTCAAAAAATGGGGTACAGAGCTAAACAGAGAATTCTCAAAAGAAGAATCACAAATGATGGAGAAGCACTTAAGGAAATGTTCAAGATCCTTAGCCATCAGGAAAAAGCAAATTGAAATGACTTTACACCAAACAGAATGACTAAGGTCAAAACTCAAATGACAGTACATGCTGGTAAATATGTGGAGAAAAAGAAATATACCTCTACTGCTGTTGGGAGTGTAAACTTGCACAATCACTCTGGAAATCAATTTGGCTTTTCCTCAGAAATTTGGAAATAGTTCTACCTATATTCCCAGCTATACCTCTCCACTCTTGGACATATACCCAAAAGATGTTCCACCATATCACAGGAACACATGTTCCACTATGTTCATAGTGGCCTTATTCATAATAGAGAGAAACTGGAAACAACCCAGTTGTCCCTCAATGGAAGAATAGATACAGAACATGTGGTTAATTTATACTATATAGCTATTAAAAACAAAGACATCTTGATTTTTTCACCAAATGAAGGGAATTAGAAAATATCATCCTGAGTGAGGTAACCTAGACCTAAAAGTATATGCATGGTATGTACTCACTAAGAAATGGATATTAGCTCAAAATATAGAATACTCATGATACACCACACAGAACCTAAGTATTTAAACAAGAAGAAACACCCAAATGAGGATGCTTAAATCACAGTGAAAAGGGGGAACAATAATCATGGGAGGCAGAAGGAGGGCGGGACCTGAGTGGGAAAGAGGAGCGAGGAGGGTCAGTTATGTCAGAGACAGGAGAGTGACACAGAGGACCAGGGGAATTAATTGACATATGTGGCTGCTGGTGTGGGGTTGTGGATTCAATGTGGGTGACCTTAGCCAAAATGCCCAACAGTGGAAGTATGGGACCTGAAGAGACAACCTTCAGTAGTAGTCAGAGGGGACCCCCAGTGGAGAGAGGAGAACCCCAACCCACCTATAAATCTTTTAACCCTGAATGCTCCTATGTGAAAGAAATGCAAGGACAAAAACAGAGCATAGACTGAAGAAATAGCCAATCAGTAACAGATCCAACTTGGAATCCATCTTATGGGTGGAAATCACTCTCTGACACTATTACTGATGCTATGATTTGCTTGAAAACAGGAGCTTACCATACCAGTCCTCTGAAAGGCTCTACCAACATCTGTCTGACATAATGCACATACTAACAGCCAAGCATTGGATGTAGGCATGGGACCCCTATGGAAGAGTTAGGTAAAAAATTGAAGGAACTGAACAGGGTGGCAACCCCACAAGAAGACCCAGTATATTAGATGAAATTCATCCTGGATTATTTTTAACCAACTTTGCTCAATCTAGAGTCATCATACTGGAAGGACCCTCAACTGAGAAAATGCCTCCAAGATTGAACTGAAACTCTGTAGGGCGATTTCTTAATTACTGTTTGATGGAGCAGGACCCAACCTATTGCAGAGCAGTGCCAACAAAGGGCTACTGGTCTCTGGTTCTGTAAAAAAGCATGTAGTATAAGGTATGAAGTAGAATCTAGTAAGTCAAAATATCCCATTGGATCTGTATCAGCTACTACTGAAGTGCCTGCCTTGACTTTCTTTAAGGATGAATGGGGAAACAAGCCAAGTAAATACTTTATTCACAAGTTGCTTTTGTTCATGGAGTTTTATCACAGCAACAGTAATACTCTGATAAAACCCATCTCCAACACCCTTCAGTTGGAAAGAAACCTAAAACTAGGTCAGCCAGGGACCTAGGGAAAAACAAAATACTACTTTTCTCCTAGAGGAACTTAGCAATAAAATGACTCCTAATAATATTCTTTTATGCTCATAGATCATTGCCTTGCTCAGTTATCATCATAGAAGTATCCTACTGAATGAAGTAAATGGTGTAAAGGCATTTTAATTCACCAACATGGCTACTCTGACAAGGAAACATATCCAAAGACCTAGGTCTATGTGATCTGCCTGGAAGACAGACACACCCTTAGTACACATCTTCAATACTTACTTGAATAGAGACACATATTTAGTAAACACCTTTAATCCCAAGCAATGCAACTAATTGAGGGGCAGACAAAGAGAAAAATTAGAGAAAGATTTTAAAGTATGAGTCAGAGATAGTATACACACAACTCCCACAAGATCAGACAGGAGAGACTACTTAAGAGCCTGTAGAGAAAGAGGTTGAGTTGAGTTGAGTTGAGTTCATATTGGTGAAGTTCAATTAAATACAGTTGTGTTAACTTGAGTGCATGCAGGGCCATTCACTTCCATTCTGTTCATACAGACTGTTTGCAGAGTTCAGAGGCAGTTGTTCCAGTCAGAACAATTCAGTCAGAAGCCAAAAGAAACCAATCACTGAACTTGGAGTGGAGTTTGAGCTACAACAGCTGAGTTGAACCAGCCAGCCAGATGTCAGAAAGAGCTAGAAAAGGTGAGTTTATTCAGCAGTAAGTCTCAGGAGCTGAAACACTCTAGACCTAGGTTAGAAGATAGAGGCTGAAAGCTGAAGCCTTCATGGTTCAGGCTTGCCGAAGTTTAGATATGTATGGAAGATAGAAGGTTCTATGCCTAGGCCTAGGGAGAGTTGGGTAGAAATCATTTGGGCTCAGTCCAAGCCATGTATTTGTAAAGCTTGGGTATGGGTCTCATCTTATTACTTAGTCTGTAGAAATAAAAGTGATATTTACAAAAGGAGAATAACAACAGAGACCCACAACTGGATAATAGATAGTGAGATCCTGAAACACTCAGACCTCAGTGGTATATGTCTATGAAATACCATCCCTTGGGGCTCAGGGATCCCTGAAGAAAAACAGGGAAAAAAATCTTAAGAGCCAGAGAGAATGGAGAACACCCAAGAAACAAGGCCTTCTAAACACAGCAGGACCAATGTTTCTATGAGCTAACAGAGTCTAGTAACATGCATAAGACAGTATAGGTCTGCCAGATGAGATCTCAACACTGAAAAGAGAAGAAGTCACAAGCCTCAATTCTTAACCCAGAAGTTATATCCAATAACTACTCACAAATAAAAAAGAAATCATTTTCATCAGCAGTCTCACTAGATATACAAACCATTCATCATGTCTACTAGTAGATAGCAAATACAAATTCAGCACAGAAAAAAAGAAAAAAAAAGAAAAAAAAAGGAGAAACACACACACATATACACATGATGTTTCTTTTTAAATCTCATGATGTTTTGTCAGGATTTCTTTTTTAAAATTAATTTTTTGTTTATATATCATGCCTTCTGACTTTATGATTTTATTGACTCCTATGTTTAAGATTGTGCATGTATCTCAGTGACAATCTGTGTTTCTTGTGCTTTTGTCTTTTGTTTGTTTTGTCCTATTTGGATTAACTTGGTTTTGGTTTTTATTTTATTTTATTTTATTATTTTTCTTTAGATACTATTTTATTTTTAAATGAGAAACAGAAAGACTGTGGATTGCTATGGGAGCTAAGTAGGAGTTCATGGAGAGAAAATAGTAATTAGAATATACTGCATGAAAAAAATCTATTTCAATAAAAAACTATAAACTCCTTAGTTATTAATATTTGTCTATGGGTTAAGCAAGTTTCTTAGTCTGAACTGTGGCAGCATCTACAGGGCCTGTTCAGAACATAGCCAAATGGAGGGAATGTGGACCTAAGTAAGCTTCCATCTTTAATACAGGAGCTATCTCCAATTGACAATAATTCAATTTCTTGCACAGACAATTTCATGCAGAAAAAAAATCTGTATGAAAATGTTATTTTGAGCAAAAATGAAAATTCTGAACAACATACAAATGTATGGTTATGGTTTGAATATGCTTGGCCCAGGGAATGGCACTATTAGAAGGTGTGGCCCTGTTGGAGTAGGTGTGGCCTCGATGGAATAGGTGTGTCACTGTGGATGTGGCCTTTAAGACCTCCCTCCTGGCTGCCTGGAAGTCAATATTCTACTAGCAGCCTTAAGAGGAAGATATATAACTCTCAACTCCTCCTGTACCATGCCTCCCTGGATGCTCCATGTTCCTGCCTTGGGGATAATTCACTCTGAACCTATAAGCCAGCTCCAATTAAATGTTTTCCTTATAACTGTTGCCTTGGTCATTGTGTCTGTACATAGCAGTAAAACCCTAACTAAGGCATATACTAAATAAAAGAAAAACACAGATAGATTAAATTAAGAATCAAAATCTGCAACTGACCGGGGTAAAGGGTTAGGGGATATCTCCAGGAACAGACACGACCTGAAACAAGGGAGGACCCCAAGAATCAATGAGAGTGACCATAGCTGTGACTCAATACACTGGGGATATTGAACCTGAAGAAGCTACCTCCTATATCTAGAAAGGAACTCCAGTGGAACAATAGAAACCAACCCATACACAAAACATTTAACACAAAATGTATACTGTCTAGAAGTAATGCAGGCATGGTGGAGGGAGCAGAGACTGAGGAAATGGCCAACCAATAACTAGTCCTTGGGCAAACACCAAATCCTAACAGTATTAATGATATTCTGTTGTGCTTACAGCTAGGAGCATGTTGTCCACTTAGAGGCCACACCCAGCAGTTGACTCATACAGACACTCACACCCAAACAGTGAATGGAGCTTGATGATTCTTATAGAAGGAAGAAGGGTCGTAGGCATCTAAGGGGATAGGAACTCCACAGGAAGACCAATGAAATCAAATAACATGGACTGTTGGAGCTCTCAGAGTCTGAACCACCAAACAAAGAACATACCCAGGCTGGACATAGGCCTCCTCAATCACTTGTAGCAGATTTACAGTTTGACCTACATGTGGGTCCTAAACACCAGGAGCAGGGGCTATCTCAAGAACTGTTGGCTGTTTATGGATTATATTCTACCATCTGGGCTGTCTTGCCTGGTCTCAGTGGAAAAGGAAGCCCCTATCCTCCCCGAGACTTCAAGTGCCATGGTGGGAGGATACCAGGGGGCCCCACTCACCCAGATGGAAAGGGGAAGGGGGAAGGAGGGAAGAATGTGGGAGGAGATGAAACAGTGTGTGTCAATGATAGGGATATAAAGTAAATAAGTAAAATGACAACAAAAAATTAAATAATATTTAAAAAGAACATCACCAAATTACATAGCAAATACAGGATAATTAATAATTAACACCATGAATCATGAGATTATTATTTCTTATATTTAATTTTATCAAGAGTATGAAAACAAATAAAAATATGTTGTACATGAGTAATATTACCAAGGTCAATTTTGATAATACACTCCTTACATTCCAGGTGAATCTCTATGAGTTCGAGGGCAGTATAATCCATAAAGTGACCCACCTAGGGCTACACAGAGGCACCAATTTTTAAAATCAAAATTTATCTTTTGTCTTTCTTTTTTAACAATGAGAAAAATGTCTTTTGTGATTAATAAAAATATAGTGTCTAATATGTTTTCAGAAAAATGTATTTTATTAATCTATAAGTGTTGACCTTCCTTGAAGAATTACTGTATTAAAGGTGGTACATTCAAATATCCTAGTTTGGAGAATTTATAAGCAATACAAATTTATTTCTACAACCAAATTACTAATAGATTTGATGACTGAAAAATGTTGATCACTGTTTCAAACATAGTATTGTGTGAACATTCTTTTATATGGCAGACAAGTAAAGCAGCTGATTTCAGTGTTTGTGTGTGAGTGCACAAAATTCACTAAATTTTTTTTTTAGTTCTCAAAAGGCTCCATCACTTGAGCCCATCATAATCAGGATGAGGTTCCAATACACGACTTTAGAGGGAGTATAAATATAGAGACTATGGTAAGAAAACATAGTTTTTTAAAAAAATGTATAAAAACTGTCAAATAGATTGTTCTGGCACATGTGAGTTAATACATTTGGCTTATACAAAAAAATTGTGAAGTTTCCTACTACTATTTTATCAAACTGTGCTTTCTGTGAGCTTACAAAGTTTATTCTTGCTTATAAATTTTGTAGGAAATAAAAAAAAAAAAGGCCAGGGAACCGCAGGGTCTCTCACACCATGCTGTGTGTAGTTGGGTTCCTCCAGCTGGAAGTTAGGCCCGGCTGTTCACCAAGGTTCCTCACTGTTCCTCATGGCATGGCCCCAACACACAAAGATGTCCTTGGTTTTCCAAAACCGGTTTATTGACATGGCGGGTGGTGGATGGATCTGGATGCACACACCCCACAAAACCCAGGGTGGGCCTGAGTTAAATAGGGAGGGGAAGGAGTGTTGAGGGACTGGTAAGGAATGCTTAATCAGCTCCACCCTCTGGCCTTCAGGTACTTCATTAGTATGTAAATCTCTCTAGGGCCTGGGGGCTGTTCATCACACCCTCCACCTGTGTATGTGCCTGAAGAGTAAAGGTGGAATGGAGATTAGACCACACGTTAGGCCCGACATCCCACTCTTTTTTCTTTCATAAAAGGAGAGGCAACTCTGTGTTAATGAGAGATGTGGACCACATGGAGTAGTCTGGAATCTGGGAGCACGGGAAGATATATGCCGTCCCTGACAGGCAATGTCCTGTTGGGTTCCCGGCTATCTCAAACCCAGGACTCTACCGGAGAGGCCAAACTATCTCTTTATGGCCCAAATCTCACTTTTTTTTAGTGAAAATTTTGGATGAGGGGGTTAAAAGAAAACACTATGAAGGCCATAGGGTGAGGCACAACTAAGCCACAGGGTAGGGGAAGCTGGAGATGGGGGTTAGGAAGGCAAGGGATCATTGAAACAATTGAACACAGGTGGTACAGTTTGAGGGTAATAACATCTGATGAATCTAAATAGACATTATGTTTTCCTTACTAACATGTAACTTTAGCTATATGACTTTGGCAAAAGAGTTCATTTGTAGCTGGAAGGACTGGATCTGTCTTCTGTAGGAGTGTCTCTGGGTCTGGCATATGTCTTGGAGTCTTCAGCGTGTGTCTCTGGATCTCAGCATGCATGTCTAGGTCGCAATGTGCATCTCTGGAGTCTTTGGTCAGAAGAGGTGGCTGGAAGGCTGCATTGCAGGCAGGTTCCTGGAGATGGCGTTGTCTCTGCTGGACTTGTGGGAGTACCTATAGGATAATCACAACAGGAAAGCAGCACCCCAGCAGGGGGATGTCTGCAAAGGGTACTTGGGAGCAAGCAAGTCATGGTCTGTGGTTGAGATCCTAGAAAAGCAAAGGTGTTTGAGGAAATTTAGTCTTAGAAGGCACCTTTGGGTCTGCTTTGGATGGCTGAAGAAGAAAAACATCATGTTAATTATGTATCTGGGATTGGCAGCAACAGTTTGTAAAAAAAAATTAGTTGTTAATTAAGACTCAAGAAATGGTAATCAGTATATTGATTTAGCCTGTGGAAGTAGAGTAGATGACTTTTAAACCTTAAAGAAATCTTAAAAGTTGAAAAAAAAATGTTGGGCATATCTCATGAGTGTTAGAGAGAAAAGGAGACATTTAAACAAAAAACAAGAAAATTTTTGGTTGAGAAGCACGGTCATTGTTGCTGTAGGTGTTCCTGTTAGGGAGAAAAGGAAACATATAAAATTTTTGCTTGAAAAACAGGAAAGGTGTTGTAGATCTTCCTGTTGTGGAGAAACAGTAATGGCGGGTTTAGAAGCAATGGGGGAGGGGCTTGCTGTGCCATGTGGTTACTGGGTGCTCTGGCAGAGAGGTCCTGTATTCCTCCCCCCCCATTTTTTTCTTAGAAATCTTAAATGTAGAGGAAGATGGAAAGGCTTACTTTGAAGAAAGCTTAGAGGAAGAAACATATAGGCTCAGTAGGAGAGCCAAGAGTCAGAGAGAGTGAAAAGCTGTGTCTATGGGAAAGGCACACACATGGAAGCTGGATTGGAGTCAGCAGCTCCTGGGGTAAGCTAGCAGGCGGCAACCAGGCCTAGACTGGTGTTTTTAGCTGCTTGAGGAAGAAACTGTGAGGAAGGCTGGCTAAAGAACACAGGGCTGGGTAGCAAGCAGGGTCCTGCCCTGTTGCTTTTCAAGCAAACTGACTGAATTAAATGGTCTCAGTTGGCCGAAAATGACAAAAAGGCAAAGGTGGAGAAGGGAGCAAGCAGGGTCTCGGACCCACTGTTTTTCAGGCAAACCGACTGAATTAAATCTTCACAGTCGGCCTCAAATGACAGAGAAAAGGGGAAAAGCCTATGTTAGCCTATGTTAGCAGGCTGTGTGACTCCCTGGGGGTCGGGGGAGAAACACTGGGGACTAGAGTTTAGAGTCAGTGCTCTTGAAAAGATAGCAGGCACTCCTGGGGGAAGGGGTAGAAAGCAAAGATTAGGAAGTTGCTACCATCTTGTATGGTAGGAGAACAGGTGGGGAGAGAGAGTGAGACAGAAACTTATATTAGCAGGCAGCTCACTTCCTTATACATAAAACTATAGAGTACAGAATGTAGAAGCGAGAGAGAGAGAGGGAGGGGAGAACACACACACACACACACACACACACACACACACACACACACACATTTCATTTTCTCATAATATTTTCCCATCCTAAACCATTTCAAAAGAAATTACCAGTTTCTCAATATGCATCATTTTTGTATAAAGCATGCAAGTGACTGGTTGTTACTAAGTAAAATGGAAATAACATATTGTGCATAATATTTTGATATCAATGTATAGATTTTTTTAGAGCTTGTTGCCATGGCATTACACAGCCATGGATTTCAGGAATCTGAAGAAAAATCACTTTTGATTGTGGGTTTTACTGAAATAAAATTCCTTGATCTTCTGAATATAACATCTATAAAATAGGGGGTACTGTCATTTCTTTTTTTTTTTTTTTTCTCCTTCATACTTTGCTACCTGTCTTAAGTCTAATATTAGCATGTTAGTTTCTGGAAAAAGACAATTATGTGTTTGAAACAAAATTTACTTAAGATACATAATTTTTAATTCATACAGGTCCTTTAAATTTTTTATTTATCATTTACAGACAGGGCAGTGTCATAGAAACCATGTTGGGGTAACATAATAAGGTTGTCTAGTTGGTGTTCTCCAGACAATGAACATAGATCATTTTCCTTTGTAATACCTTATAATGTTAGTATCTACCTTCCCGATTCTTAATAACCTTGTGAAGTGAATGGTAAGCAGGCATAGTAGCAAAATTGCCTATAAGTGAAAATACACATGTATATCACACAATATATGATATAGGTGTCTCCTTAGAAGTCTGCCAGATCCTGACATATACAGAGAGGAATGTTCACAGCTAACTGTGATCATGGGATTCCCAATGGAGGAGTTAGAGAGAAGACTAAAGGAGCTGAAGGGTTTTTTGGCCCCATGGTGAGAGCAACAATACAAACCAACCAGAGGTCCCAGGATCTAAACCATCAGCCTGGGAGCACATTAGGGAGGGACCCATGGCTCCAGCTGTATATGTAGGGGAGGATAGCATTGTTGGGCATAGGTAGGAGAGGAGATCCTTGGTCCCCTAAAGACTGGATGTCCCAGTGTGAGGGAATTCAAAGGTGAGGATGTGAGACTGGATGGGTGGGGACACATCCTCATAGAAGTGGAGGAGGGATGGGATGGGGGTTCCTGGGTGGGGGGGAAATGGGGCAAGTGGATAACATCTGGAATGTAAATAAAACATTCAATAAAAAATTTAAAAAAAAGAACAATAATGCTAACACAAGGAGTAACACAATGAAGGAGTATAATTGGTTTTTGCTACTTTGTGGGTTCTTCTTTCTTTCACCCTTTTCTACCACTTTCTGTTCATTCTTTCAATGCCCTCACATTTGATAAGAGATTTTAAAAAGGGATAGAGTGGAAAAGAAAGAGATCCATAAATTAAGTCAGAGGTCAGAAAGGGAGCAATATTATTGCTATACTTCATTCTGCTGATTAGGGACATCAAATTCCTTGGAGTAAGATTGATATTTGCTGTCAGATAACAAACTCTTCTTTTTGTTTTTAATTTTTTGCTCATGATTATTGAACAAACTGTGATCTACAGTGACAAATAGCAACAAACAACCAACATCCAAAAAAGAACCCACCAACAACCCACCACCATTCTTCAGGCTCTTGCATTTATAAAACCCTCTGAAGTGTCCCCAGATTTTCAATTATCACACAATCACAGAAACTATCTGCAGCTGTCAAAATTATAGCCCTGCTAGAGCATAAGCAAATCATACACAGCTGTTCTGGACAATCTGAAACAGCCTCATATTCTACACCTGTGATTAAAACAAAAATATATTCATGTAATATTTCTGTATTTTTATAAAGAAAGCAAAATTCCAGAATTCTCACTACTCAGGAGAATTATTTTCAAAATTCAAACTTAAAGTGTAGTTTTCTGAAGAGACTGATAAATATGAAAAGCAGTCTGGTCAAAAAAAATGATAGAAAGCTTGGCTTAAATTGATCAAAAAACAGTGTATGTTAAATTGAAATTGGAATAAAATATACAAGAAAATAGAAATGTATACAAATAGGAAAATCCCAGAAAAATATAATATAATATAATATAATTAATATAATATAATATTTATAATACATATATAAGAAATGTTAAATGCAATGTTTTACCATTAAGCATTCTTTCTCCATAGCAAATTTCACCACGAGTTCATAATATAATTCAAAACCTGTAGACAAATTTTAGTCCAATACTATGGCTGCTCTGGCAAGGGATCTCATCCAAAGACCTTCCAAGTCTATATACTCTAGCCTGAATACAGACATGCCCTGGTTTGCAGTATGCTCTGGATAGAATATAGATACACCCTTTTTACACATCTTTAACCCCTAACAATGAAGGTAGGGTTAGTTTGTGGAATGAAGCAGCCATGATTGAAGAGATGTCTAACTGAGCGGTAGATAAAGTGACAAATTGGAAATCTTAATTAGGGTTTCTATTGCTATAAAGAGGCATTATGACCAAGTCTACTCTTATAAAGGCAAACATTTAATAGGTAGAGGTTTATAGTTTCAGAGGTTTAGTTTGTTATCATCATAGTAGGAAGCATGGCAGAATGCAGGCAGACATGGTGCTGGAGAAGGAATTGAGAACTCTGCATTTTGGGCCTAAGGCAAGTGGAGAGGCTGTCCTCCAAGCATGTAGGAGGAGAGTTCAAAAGCCCATTCCCACAGTGATATACTTCCTCAAAGAGGGCCACACCTACTACAACAAAGCCACACCTCCTTATAGTGCCCCTCCCTTGGACAAGCATATTCAAACCACTGCATAAGAAAAAGATTTGACAGAATGAGTTAAAGATGGAATACACCCAACTCTCATGAGCACAACCCAGGAAAAAGAAGGTACTTAAGAGAGTGCAGACTGACTAAAGTGTTTAGGGAACTTCAGTGAGTACACTTCAGTTGAGTTCAAGCAATTCAGTAGAAATCAATTGACTTAAATGCATTTCAGTTCATGGAATTCAGAGGCAGTTTTTCTAAGCAGAGCAACTCAGTCAGAAACCCAGAGAAGCGAATTTGTATCAGTCAGCATGGAGAGATGATTGGGCCAGTACAGTTCAGATGAACCAGCCAGCCATAGTTCAGAAAGAAATAGAAAGTATGAGTTTATTCAGCAGTACACCTCCAAGATGACAATTACATCAGGTAAACAAAATCTACATTTAAAAAACTAATGTTGAATTTGAAAAAATAAAATAACTACTCATCACCATATTTAATTTTACCAGTTATAATTTGTTCATGAAAATAGCATAAATTTAGACATTGTTTTAGTTAGGATTATTTTTGCTGTGATAAAACAACATGAACAAAATAAACATGAAGAGGAAAGGTTTTATTGGGCTTATTATTTCATATCATTGTTAATCAATGAAAGAAGTGAGGATAGGAACTCAAGCAGGGAAAAAAACATTGAGGCCAGAACTTACACAGAGGCCATAGAGGGATGTTGTATACTGGCTTGTTCTTCATGGCTAGGTCAGACTGCTTTCTTATAGAACACAAAACTATCAGCCACAGGAAAGCACCAAGCACAATGGCCTTGGCCCTTGTACATCAATCACTAGTTTAAGAAAAGCCCCACAGGCTTGTATACAACCATATTATATGGAGGCATTTTCTTAATTGGGAGTCCCTACTTGCAGATAACTCTAGCTTCTGTTAAGCTGATAAAAAACTAGCCATGTTAGATATGAAGGAAGTAAGTGTACATACAATAAATTTAGGACTGAAATGGATTTATAGAAAGTTAGGTACATAAAAGTTTATAAGACTGGGTATAGGCACAATGGTTTTATATTCTGTATAAGGATTATCCTTGTATTATTCAAACGTTGATTTCTCTATTCCACTATCTCAGTTCAATCTAGGCACAGCATTGTATTGCTTATGTTAAGAATTTCTTGGTTCAAATTTGGGTAAACATTTTTCTCCATTTCTTCTCTAATTTATCAATATAATCTTATCAACCAATGGCTGGGCAGAACAGAGAATAGGGCCATAATTCTCCCAGACAATTGAGGAAGAAAGAGTAGCAAGAGAGGATTCAGCCATGATCAAGGCAGGAGAGGACATCATGGAAGAACATGCCTGAAGCTCAAAGAGAAAGACCAATAATAAAATGCAAGTTATCTGTGAGATGTTTGGCTGGGAGGTAGCCAGATTAGCTTAGAGGATAGAATGGATCAATTATTGCTTATGTTTTGTGCTATACAGCTTGATTAAATAACTTTGGGTCACATTTACTTAGGAGTTAGCCATGGATAAAGAGAAACACTGCCACTTTAAAAATACTATTTAAGCTAAGTTAGTAGAGAACTTGATAATTATGGAGAAAATATCTTAATATAGAAATATATTTCCCAGAGTACTGTGCTAGAGCCCCCAACACCCTCCACATAAATACCTAGGAAAACAAAAATACTCTCCAGAATCTAATTTTGCTTTGGGTTCAAGAAATATACATCCTCTCTATGGCTGAAAGGATTATTTTTCAGATTCTAAAATAGTTGGTTTAAGTTTAAAGTGAGTTAGAGTATATTAAGTGTAGCCCCAAAAGCAAGATGGGTGGTTAAGGTAAAAGACAGCTTAAAAAATATTACCTTGTTTTCATCTTTTTAATGTTTGTTAGTTTCACATTAAGAAAATGAATGAATTGGACTTTACTTTCTTACTTTCATTAGTTTACCCTTTACCTTGATGTCAATTCAGAGCATCATGATTCTCTTCTCACCTTTTTGAGAATTGTACATATGAATTTTACATTTATTTCAGTTCTATATCTTCCCCTCCAGCTCACTCTCAAATTCAAATTTTTATATTAATTATTACTATTGCATTCATATTATAATACATATAATCTACTGAGTCCATTTAGATTTACTTATATGTACATGAATTTAAGGTAAGTACTTAGGATCAGGAGTTTCTGTCCCTGGAGAAAACTGATTCTTCCTCTCCAGCCTGTCAATTTCATGTAGCTCTTCACCTCTGGATGAGGCTTTGTGAGACCTCCCCAATCAACATTAACAAATTACATGGTTTTTACACTAGTCAAGTCATTTAGATACTCTGTTGAAATTTCATAGGTGTAGCTTTTTTATCCTTTCTAGATGACACAAGCGTCCAGTAGGCATCCTGTTCCACTTGCTTTTATAATCATTCTACTTTGTACCATATTCCTTTGAACCTTAAGTGCAGGGGTGGTATTGTAGATGTATGAATTGGAGTACAGTACCAGGTATGAATTCTCTCCCATTGAGCAGGCCTTAAATTCAATTATACACATGTTAGCTTAATTTTAACAAAGCAGTGTCAACCATTTTGAGGGTATATTTCTAAAACATTCCCATTTGAATGTGTCATGGTGCCTTTTCGAAAATCTACCACATCTCCTGACATGCTAAAAGGGAATTAAACAAACAAACTGACCCTTTGTGTCATTTACCCAAGAGTAGACCTAATTTGTTTAGGAAAGTTGTGATCTCTACACTGGTCTCATATGAATTCTAAAAATGAAAGCTGTCCTCTTTATTCACTGAGCAGCACAACAAACCAGGTGCCACAAATAAATGGAAAACATTTCTTTTAATCAAACTTTTCAGCAATCTCACACTCCCACAAGAGAAAAAAATGTTTTTGACATTACTTACACAAATCCACAAACAGATGTAGAATCAACAACAAAGTCAAGATATAGTTATGACTTAGTTTAAGAGTTAACAACTTGGTATTCAACATTGTAATTATGAGAAAGAGGCATGAATATTACACAAGACATAGGAGAACACATTATCTATCAGCCATTATTTTCTATCTAAATACATAATTTACTATAGAGCTGAGAACTCTGACTTTTCTGAATATAATATCACATATGTTCCAATATATCTCATTTAAAGTAATCTCACATCTGAGAAATGATTTATATGCATGATATATAACTGACTCAAATCAACAGCAAAGAACATATGATCTAGGCATGTTAGGATGTTTCTGCTGGTAAAAGCACTTGCCAAGCCTGCCTACTTGATCCTTATGATGATGGAAGGAAAGGAGAAAACCAGTTCCTGCAATATGTACATTTCCATATAAGAAAATAAGCACAAATACACAGTAAATATATAAATAATAAAATAATAAGTAATCAGTTAGTAAATGGGGACAAGATTGTAATGCACACATTTAAATGAAGATTTATAAATTACAAATGATAATAAGACAAATGCTGACCACATTTAGCCAGCAGAAAGAACACAAATAAAACTACAATGAGAACTTATTTAATGTAAAGCAGAATAGTGAGCATAAATAAAATTAAAACCAACAAATCTTGAGACTGTGTGTGAGGTACAGTTATACACTTCTACATCTTTACACAATACTGATTGGGATGTAGTTCAGTAATAAAGGAAAGAGTATGATGATTTGTCAAATGTACAATTAGAATCCCACATGATCCATTCATGGAATATATGTCATTATATCATAGAAATATTTGTATATTAATATTCTTTGAGACATTTAATTCAATATCCAGATAATTGATTAATAATATAAATATATAAATATAAATAGTGAAATATATGTGAAAGAGAGGAATAAATGTATATTTACATAACATAAAATTCGATGTTATTAAGTCAAAGATGAACAAAAGTATGTTATTTATAAGAAAATAGAAGTAAAGATCATCTTTAAGTAAAAACTGAAGGACTTTAGGTCAAAGAATGAGGCCTAGAGAAATAGCAAAGGGAACTAAAATGGTGATATACGAACCAAATATTGATTGTGTGTGTGTGTGTGTGTGTGTGTGTGTGTGTGTGTGTGTGTGTGTGTTAGTGTGTACGTGTGTAAAAACAGCATGAAGAAATGCATTGGTTTGTATAATAGTATATACTAAGAAAATTAAAGGAAGTATTAAAGGAAATTCCAAAACTATTTATGGTATCTACTCAGTAAGCTGCATAAGTACTAAGTGAACCTAAGAGCAAAGTCTTTGTACTAAGTATCTATTAAGAATAAGACAAATAAAGGGAGAAGAAAGATACAAGCTTCTGAGTACTTATTATATCTTGTTTCCATTTTTCTATTCTTTCCTTAATTTCAATCATCAAAGCATTGAAAATATCTTTGCAGCTTTCTCCATCTCTGCTTTAATGGTTAATATTATAACGAAGGACTGAAGGAGCTGGAGGGGTTTTCAACCTCATAGAGAGAACAACAATATCAACCAAAGAGACCCCCCCCTGCCCAGAGCTCCCAGGGACTAAACCATCAACCAAAGAGTACACATGGAGGGACCCATGGCTCCAGCTGCATATGTAACAGAGGATGGCTTTGTTGGGCATCAATGGGAGGAGATGCCCTTGTTCTTGGGAAGGCTCACTACCCCAGTGTAGGGGAATGCCAGGGCTAGGAGGCAGGAATTGGTGGGTGGATGGAGAAAACACCCTCATAGAATCAAGGGGAGGGAGAATTGGATAGCCTGTTTCCAGAGGAAAACCAGGAAAGGGGATAACCTTTGAAATATAAATAAATAAAATATCCAAAGAAAAAGAAAAAACTTAGTATTTATAAAATATGTACAGTCAGACATTTCTAATGATGCTTGGATTAAACAATGGACCATGCATAATTGTGGTTCCATAGGTTAATATTACATAGTGATGTTGTACCTATTTTAGTTTGTGCAAATATATTCTATTAGGCTCCCATAATGGTGAATTGAAATATTTCATTTCTCAGTCACATGCTAATATGTAAATGCATATTTAATAAATTAATATTTAAATAATTTAAAATGCTATTTTCTTTTTCTGTAAGTCAAATTTGATTTCTCTTGTTTCAATTCTATATTCTATATGAACATCTAGTAGAGATGACACACAAAATAAAAAATGTTAACTATCATAATGTCAACTTAAAAGGTATGTGTATTCAACATGACCTTTACCACATCTTTATATATCACTTAAAAATTCATTTTGAAGTTACATTTAAAATACTGGGGAAGGAAGTTTCTTTACCTCACTGACTCTTAAAATGAAATCCTCATTTCTGTTCTTCTGATTCTCATTACAGGCAACAAAATTATTTTTTATGAGAATAACTTTTGTACACTTTATTGATAAGTCTTTCTTTAATTTACATAGGTCCATATGAAGCAGCTACCTGAAATATTACTTTAAAAATGTCTATTAACATGTGATCTTTTGTCTATCTTAGTTTAATTTAGGTTTATTTGACCAGGAATCTGTCATTTCTTCACGTTTGCTTCTATTTTCGGCTGTGATCTGCATATGGGGTAATTTTCTTTTCAACATAAAACAAAGATGCAAATCTAAATTGCTGTTTTAGAACTTAATTGTTATTTGCTTCTTCAGAGTTTTCACTGAAGGCTTCAACTATGAGCATGTGTCTTCCTCACAAACCTAATTAAAACAAAATGTATGTATGTGTGGCAATTAGCCCCTAAAGCTTTTTCTACAATGGTTGTTGCTGAATCCATAATGTGGTTTTGATTTAACATTTTGTCCTTGATATTCACAATACAATTTTGTTTCAACATAAAATGCACTATTAAAATATTTTCTTCTGTTTATTTTATACTTGTAATATGTAAATTTTTTTCATAATTTTTCTTTATTCTTGGTTTCATGTGTATACAACAATATATAATCATATCCACCAGTGACTGTATTGAATGTGCTATAATTTTTTTACTTGATCATTTAATTTTCATTTATTTCTTTTATTGACATTGCTATCAATTTGATTGAGTATATTCATTTTTTTTTCTTACTTTGGTAAAATAATCTCTTCGAGTTTTGTGGTTGTAAAGATAGATATTAATGTTATACATTTCTTTGATTTCTCATATATATTCATAACATACACTAAAAATTAAATTTTCATTCTGAATAGTATTACATTAAAATCCAAATTTTGATGTTGTATCACATTTATAATACTTTATAATATTTGAGTTTCTCTGCAAATTTCTTAGTTACATTACTTAAAAATGTATTGTAGTAGTTACCTTTTAATTTACAGGATGGAATATGGTGACAAAGAACAACTTGGATAAAACATAGTTGTTTCTTTTAGCTTACAGCTCCAGAGTTAAATTTGTAGTGAAAACTTGACAGCAGGCAGCAAGAGAATCAGCTGATTGATTATATCCTTCACTCTCACACAGGAAGCAAAAGGAAAAGAGAACAAGAAGTATATCAGGAGGGTATAAAACCTCAGATCATAGTGTCTCTTATGTAGAGCATTTTAAGGTAAAAATATGATGAATGAAATTAATAAATTACTATATATCTACAAAATATTAAAGTCCATACCAATTATTGCAACTTAATAAGGAGAAAAGTATTGTAAAATGATAATGAGTGTGTGAATCAAGCTCTTTAGAAAACTAATTATATGTAACTATATTATGTGAGTTAAGTTACTCCTACAGGGAATTATAACTCATGGTAGCTGGTTATAATAGTTATAGTAATCATACAAGGCTGAAGATGAAAAAAATTTTATGACTATTTAGCTCTAGATTATTCACTGTTATCTTAAACTGATTTTACATTGTATGCCAAACATTAATAATAAGACTACCGCTACTTATCAGGAAAAACAAGAAAGACTTCAATATTATATATATAGATATAGATGATATAGAGATAGTGATAGAGATAGAGATAGAGATAGAGATATTGGAATTTTATTCTCAACATAAAACAAAGATGTAAATCTAAAATGCTGTTTTAGAACTTAATTGTTATTTGCTTCTCCAGAGTTTTCACTGAAGGCTTTAACTATAAGCATGTATCTTCCTCACAAGCCTAATTAAAACAAAATGTATGTATGTATGTATGTATGTATGTGTGGCAATTAGGTCCTACAGCCATATATATACATACACAGTATCATATCCTCTAAACCCAACCCATTAATAAGATTGTACATCAGAGAATCAGAATTACAGTCCGGCAATATATGATAGCTTATTTATTTATTTTGAATCAGTACACATGAATTACTTTACAAATACATTTGTATATTACTGGTCAGCAGCATCCCAGTTAAGATTTATAATATATTATAGTTTATTTTGATTCAGTACATGTGAATGATGCTAGAAATACATTTGGATGTGTGTGTATGTGTATGGTGAGCTAGGAAGCACATGGGTTTGTGTGCCTATTTAAGATCTTTACAAGTTGTTTGAATGTAGAATTATGAATTGTTGAAGCATACAGATTCAATCTTGATTTTCTATTTTTTATTGTTCATATCATGATGAGCATGTTATAATTACTATTATGATATTATTTCATGCTACAAATGATCAAATGTAAATTTTAATACATTCTTCTGAATATATCAACTTCTACTTTCCTATACTGAGATAACTTTTAGAGTTGTCTTTTTCTGTCAACTTATTGCTTAAATATTTTTGTTATACTTTCCATTAAATAGCTCAAAATTACTAATTCACTTTTTAAGTGGTTTGTATTTGTTGTTAAGTATTTTGTTGCAACATAAAAAGAATCAGTATAATGGCAGTATAAGTAAATACAGAATAGTCATATTAGTATGCCAAAGTATTTATTCATTTTGTATCATATCCTCTAAGCCCAACCCTTTAATAAGATTATACATCAGAGAATCAGAATTACAGTCCAGCAATATATGATAGTTTATTTTGATTCAGTATACATGAATGACTTTACAAATACATTTGGATAAAAATAAAAACTATACAATTATACACTATGCTCAATTGCTGATTATATATGAGCTTTTTAAGAAACCATAAGTCATTTAAAACATATTAAATTTCAACTTTTCCCAAAGGAACACTTTAAAATCAATTTATTTATAAAATAATACTTTGCATTTCATATACTCTTGGCCTGATATATATTATCCCCTATGTTTGTTGACTTCAGCAAATAAAATACTACCAACAATCCAGTTAAAAATAGTTCTTTTACTCAGTGCTATAAATTATACAGTTATAATAGTTATATAGAATTGAGAAGCTCATGTACTTTAAGAGTTAAATTAGATATAAAGGTGGTTATAAATCTCAATCTACTATGTTATTTTAAATATTTGCTTTGGAAAAGTTTAATCATAGAATGATTACCTATTCCCAGAAGGTAAAAAAGAAATAACAATCATTTCTTTAAAATAGTAAGCAGACTGAAAAAAAAACCTGATGAGACTGATACTCTAAGCACTCATTTCTTTGACTTATTGAAAAAAGTACTAGCCACATTATCCAACAGAGAGCCAGTTAGTATAGAATATATGTGACTGAGCAAGTTGATTTATTTGACTCCTTTATTATCTCATAACACAGACAACCACTCTGGAAATCAGTATGGCGGTTCCTCAGAAAATTGGACATAGCATTACCTGAGGTCCCAGCTATACCACTCCTGGGCATATACCCAGATGCTCAAACATATAACAAGGACACATGCTGCACTATGTTCATAGCAGTCTTATTTATAATCGCCAGAAGCTGGAAAGAACCTAGATGTCCTTCAACAGAGCAATGGATACAGAAAATGTACATTTACACAATGGAATATTACTCAGCTATTAAAAACAATGAATTCATGAAATTCTTAGGCAAATGGATGGAACTAGAAAATATCATCCTGTGGGGGGTAACTCTGTCACAAAAGAACACACATGGTATCCACTGATAAGTGGATATTAGGCAAAAAGCATAGAATACCCACAATACAAGTGATGGACCACATGAAGCTCAAGAGAAAGGAAGACAAAAGAGTAGATGCTTCAGTCCTACTTAGAAGAAGAATAAAACAATCAATGGAAGTAGAGGGTGGGAGGAACTTGGGAGAAAGAAAAGAGGGAAGGGGAAAAAGAGGAAAAGAATCAAGTATGGGAGGACATGGAGGAGATGTATAGAGGGTCAGGAAATTGAACAGAGGTGTGAAGTAATGGAGGATGGGAAACTGAGGGTAGCAACCAGAAAGTCCCAGATGCCAGGAAAACAAATGCCTCCCAGGACTCCATGAGGATGACATTAGCTGAAATGCCCAACAAATGGGTGGGAGAATCTATGGAGACCATATCCAGAGGTTAGGCATGGACCCCTGATTGAGGAATGGGGCCATCAACCTATCTCCAAAATTTTAACCCAGAATTTGCTCCGGTCTAAAGGAAATACAGGGACAAAGAGTGGAATAGAGACTGAAGGAAAGGTCATCCAAAAACTGCCCCACCTGGGGATCCATCCCACAAGATGTAAAATTCTTGGCCCCTCTATCACTGTCTGCCTGGACACTGCCAAGCTTCCTGCTATAAGGATAATGGACTAAACCTCTAACTGTATGCTAGCCCAATTTAAATGTTTTATGTATATGTGTTGCCTTGGTCATCATATCTCTTCACATTAATAAAATCTTCACTAAGGCAGACACCTAGGGGGAATGGCCATGTTGAGGTGGGTAAATACAATAGGAAGACTCAGGGATGCTTTTAAATGTCCAACCCAGAAACTTCTTAGCATACTAGCAACTCCAGAGGTCCTCTGGAAGGGTCTATTTGCATCAAAAAGTATTACTTTCACTTCCTCTGGATTTTAGTCTTCTTTTCTCACCTAAACAGGCAATTATTTTCCTGTTGCATCAAACAAGCTCGGCCTAATCCATATTATAAAAGGAATGTGTAATTGTAGCTCCTTAATAATTTACCTACTCCAAATTGCTATATGCAATTAATAGGTCTATGAAAGATTTTATGTGTGCAGGTTTTCAGCATTTTTGGTAAGTTAAAAAATTTTTAATTTTATTTAATTTTTTTTTCACAATGTGACTATACATTTACCTTTGGAAACTCGACCACCAATCTGGCACCTGTGTTTCAATTGATGAAACTACATGAATACAACATAACCACCAAACTCCCATAGTTTACATTAATGTTAGTTCATGCTTACTGCATTGTAAAGGATTTAAAATGTATGATGGTATAATCTACAACTAATATATAGTAATATTTTACTATTCTAAAATTTCCCTGTGATGATTATTATTGATTGTTAACTTCACAGGATCTATAATCACCAAAGGGACAAGCCACTTAAAATGTCTATGGAAAATAATCTTTAGGTTAGCCTCTGAGGTTTCTTGTAAGGATTACTAGATTAGGCTAACTGAGGTAGGAAAATTCACCCTAAATTTGAACAATACAATCCCCTGGCCTGGGACCTTGGTCTTTATTAATAAATAAATAAATAAATAAATAAATAAATAAATAAATACCCTACTTGAATAAGAAGGTTATGCAGCCCCATGGGGAGGTCAACAATACCAACCAACCAGAGCTCCCAGGGTCTAAACCACTAGCCTGGGACCACATAGTAAGGGACCCATGGCCCCAGCTGTATACATAGGGAAGGATGACATTGTCAGGCATAGGTGGGTGAGGAATACCTTGGTCCAGTGAAGGCTGGACACCCCAGTGTGGGGGAATTGTGGGTGGGAAGGTGGGAGTGGGAGGGTGGGTAGGGGCATATCCTCCTAGAAGCAGGAGGAGGGGGGATGAGACAGAGGGTTACTGGGTGTGGGGGAAATGGGGAAATTTACATCTGAAATGTAAATTTAAATCTGAAATGTAAATTTACATCTGAAATGTAAATAAAATATCCAATAAAAAAAAGCGACAACAACAAAAATAACAAACAAACAAAACAAAACAAAAACAACAAAAAAAAAATTAAGTCTGTATAGCAAAAATAATCTGAATTCTCATGCTTTTGGAGTACCATTTATGACCAGCAAGAATTGGAATGTGTCTTAGTTTTGGTTTTATTGCTCTGAAGGTACACCATGACCAAGGCAACTCTTATAAAAAATTTGAAATGTAAAAGAACCAAAATAACCAATAAAAAAATTTAAAAAATAAAAAAGAAGGTTCTTCTTTTTCTGACTCCAGTACCAGTCCAACATAATGGAACATACATATGATCTATGTGCCCAAATAAACTTTTTCTCTCTTAAATTGTTTTTTAAACATTTTTCATCAAAAAATCTCTAAAACATTTCCCTTCTCCCTCAAACCGAGTTTGAGTTTATTCCGCATTAAGTCTCTGAGCGTAGCATTAAGTCTCTAGGCCTAAGTTAGCAGAAGGCTAACTTAGAACTTAACTCAGAAGGCCCATCTGGAAGCTGAAGCCTTCAAGGTCTGGACTTGAAGGTTAGATTGTATGCAAGCTGGAAGTTTCCAGGCCTAGGCTCAGGGATATTTGATAGAAATGCTCTAGGCTCAGGCCAGCCATATATTCATTCGGACAGCTTGGGTAAGGCTCTCACATCATCATTTCCTCTGAGAAAATAAAAGCAACATTTACATTTATAACCTTCCCTATCCTCTTTATAAGCTCTTGCCTACAGTATGCTGCTCTTTTTGTGTTCCTGTCCTGACTTCCTTGGTGGTGAACAGAAATGTGAATGTGTAAGCTGAATAAACCCCCACTCCCTATTTGGTCATGATGTTCCATTGCAGCAAACAACATCCTAATACACTAAAAGTATGTCATAGTTCAGGTATTCATATTACTGCAAGTCAAGTCAAAACTATAGCTGGTTCTACTGACCTTTTTGTCTACTCTTACACCAATACTATAATCTCCACATTACTAGAGACATTATTATAATAATTCTTAAAATTAGGTAGTACCTATAATTAAACTTAGTCTTTTCTTCAAAATGATATTGATCTTTTAAATTATTTTGACAAATCATATTAACATATTAGTTTATTGATATGAATAAAACAGCACTCTAAGTTTCCAATCTGGATAGAATTTTATCTATAGATCATTTTTTACAGAGTTACTGTCTTGAGACTATTGAATGTTCCTATATAAGCACATGAAATTTTTCTCTATTTAATTTTTGCTTTAAAAGTAGTTTTTCTTAAAATTATCTTATAAATTATGTGTTAAATACATATCTAATCATTTAAGCCATGTGAATTACACATGGGGTACTCTGTTTTTCATTTGAAATTCTGTTTCTGCATCATAGCTATATAGAAAAACTATTTTTGTATATATAATTTTGCTTTCAGTATACTAAAGATAATCATTTATGTTATAGGACATACTTCTCTGAATCTTTGAAACTTTTTACGTAGATTTTCATATCTATGATCAAAACAATTGTAAGTCTTCTTTTCATATTCAAATCCCTTTTGCTTTGCTTTTCTTACTCTATTAGCTCTTTCAGTAAGATGCCCAAAAAAGGGTGATACAAGTGACATTATCATCTTTCTGTTAATCTTAGTGGTTTAAAACATATATATGAACTGATAGTTGTTTCGGGTATTCTGTTTATTATTGACAATTTAAGGAATACTTTTTATCCAAGTTTTAAATTTGTTGGTACAGAGGGTATTATCCTTTTAATGTCCAGAGTATATGGAATAATAATCCCTCTTTCTTTTACTACAATAAGGTATCAGAATTTTTATTTTCTCTTACTGCTTTTACTTTTTTTTCCTTTTGGCTTAGAGCTCATATTTTGAAAATAGCCATATCTTTTTACAGCTATTTTTGCATGTGTATGTATATACTTGAAATGTGTTCAAAATATACTTAGTTCTGTTTTCCTTTAGAGTATGCACAGACTTTTATTTTTCCCTTATTCCTTAAACAATACCATAAAGTTGTTATTATAGAATGATTATTATATATTAAATATTAGTAGCAATATGGGAATGACTTGAAGTACATGGGAAGTTATGCATAATTTTTGGGTAAATAATGTATGAGTTCATGTTCAAACTTTAATATGAATGTAGGTCTCTAGAACCAATTTTCTGCAAATAATCTAGGCTTGATGTATTTAAAAACTACTCTATTTTCCCTTTTTTCTACTAGAACCATGTTAAAACTTCTCTAAATTTTATTTTGAAATTTAAATGACTGTAAATTCACTTAAAATGTGATACGACCAGGGGATTGTTCTGCTTACAGTTTTACATCTTCAACTTATCCACACTGAACCTCAAGCTATGTGTCAATTACAGATCATATTTTCTTGTCGTAGCAAACTTTCCAACACTGTTTTGTGCTTTTCAGGCTGCTCTGGTAAGGCATTCCCTTTATTAAGTTATCTGTGTCTATACTCATTGAGAAATGCCTTTTTCTGTGACCTCATCTCTCTTCAAGATAGGAAAGGATTATTGATTTCTCAATTATTATTCCAATTTCTTTAGAAACTTCTGAGGCCTTTATACACAGAAAACAATGCTGAATTTTTACAGCCTTATTTGTAAGGAAATTTCAGTATAAGTCTCTATTTTATGGTTTATCTTTGGTCATAGTGACATTTTGGACCATTACTTTTTAGAAAATAGTTTCGGTATTGGTCATAGGTTTAGAAAAGTACTAATTAAAGAAATTTATAAGCTTTCCATGGAGGTGAATATCTGTCACCACATTTTGGTAGATGAAAGAGAAAGATCTTAGTTCAGATTCAACCTGAAATAAATAACAGGACTACACACACATATCAGCCCTTACTCACAACTGCACACACCACACATTTTTCTTCAAATCATTGGTCATATTCCTAAACTTCATGATGCATTATGTCACTTAAAAATAAATAACATATAAAATGAATAACTATAATATGTACAAAAATGCATTTATATATTATATGCATGTTTTCTGTCATAAATTTTAATGTTCAAAATATGCATAACATTTAGAGTGTAATATGATATTTATGTTTTCCCCAAAATATAAATATAAAATTGGAAACAATGTAAAATGACTATTTTTTGCTCTATTAGTAATAATATTAAGTAAACAAATGTAATTGAATTTGATGAATATTAAATATTATTTTTCCTTGTGGTGTGGTTGACTACTTCATAATCAAATAATCTATATATGCTCATCTTTTTTCTTAACATTTCTTGTTATTTAAATTATATTTCACTTATTATTAATTTATATGTATTCATAACAGACTTGGATAATTAGTGAAATTTTCATTCATCACAGCAATAGAGTTTATTTGGCAAATACATTTATGGACATATGCACATTAATTGGGCTTCTGTTACACTGTAATGTAAGAGTAAAAAATGTATTTGTCATTTCTTGTGACTCAGAGTTCTAATGGAGCTCTCATTGTCCAATGAGAATAATGTGTTCCAAATTGTTTTGTATCATTACAACAGAGATGACCCTAGAGTTGATTAACTAGTAAACTACTTAGTAAAAATTAGTTAAGCCTTCACTGATTTTATCAAGGAACATAAAACATTTTCATAACTCAATACACCATCATAATGGCATTATACTTCCTAATCACCTTGAAGTCATTTTTTAACCATTTTATATTTTAAACACTAAAATGCTCAGCCACATATGATGACTCATGACTTTTATGGCAGCATTCAGGAGGAAGAGACAGGCACAGGTGGATATCTGTTAGTTCTAAACCAGCCAATGCAGACAATGTCAAAAACGAAACACAAACAAAAAGCTAAAATTAGAACAGTTTTTCTTTCATTTTATACTAATACACATTTAGAGACATTCTAAAACAAACACTTCTGATCAAATCTATAATCTAATTATAATTATCATTGCATTTCTACAAATGTAGAGTGTACAATTAAATTAAGCAACTAAGCTCTGTTGTATCTCTAGAAATAAATATTTAGTTGTATTAGAACAATGTCTCATTATAGTGTATATTATCATATATTCAATTTAGAGATTAAACAAACAATCAAGGACTCTACCCTCAGGTGGCATATGTAAGGTAAATAATAATAATAATAATAATAATAATAATAATAATAATAATAAGCAATAATGATGATTGATAATAACACTAGTAATTTATATTTGTTCCTAATTGATTATATACAGCACATTGTAGTACTTACTATGCATATTTTTTAATAATTGCAACTTTAAATATCCAGTAATCTTAGTCATCTCAGACTACATTCAAAAAATGTTCTGCACATAGTTAAACAACAACAAAATCTAATATTCTAGCAGTTCTGAAACCCACAAGTCTGATATTACAGTGCCTACATGTTGAGCTTCTTGTTATGGGACTGGCTTGGATATGTGAGGCACCACTGGTTTGTTATCTCATGAAAAAAAAAAAGATAGAATACGAACTCACTGATTTGGATGTGAGTGAAGTTTAAATGCAAAATGATTAGGAATTCAGAGTTATTCTGGGAATATTGTCATTATTTGAAAAAGAATCTCCAGAGACCTTCTCTTAAACCAGTCAATCTGTATACCACAAGGAAATGTATATTTGAGTAGGTTTTTTTTTTCTTAAGCTTGAACATTATTTTTGAAATGTTTCCTTTTAGAGAAATTATGGTTTTTGTCCTATATTAAAGTTACTAATACTAAAGATTCATCAGTTAAAATGTCTACTGTAATAATCATATTTGTCACTTTGAATACTGTGACACTTCTGAAAAGTTTTTGAGGGGAAGTCATAGATATTTTTCAGTGATTCAGCCTTGCATTATTAATATGGATTATGCATCATCTTTCATGTGTACAAAATAAAAATGAAAGAAACACTGACTTTCATTTTGAGCTGAGAACCAAGAATAGAAGTTAAATGCTGCTAGTTATTGCTGTGAAATCATCAGTTGGAAAAACTGAGAACAATGTTCTTATATGATTATGATGCTTCATAACAAACTACTAATTTAATCAGAAATTCAGTAGCTTAAGTTTATTAAACTTATTACAAATTATTATTGTTACAAATCAAACCACTGTATCATAGCACATTTTAATAATTAAAATAATTTCTTATAAATTATGTACTTTTAAATTATTTAAGATTATGTATTCTACATACATTGTTGCTTTACTGAGGCAATGCTTATATCCAATCAAACATTCTGGAACTTTAATTCTATGAAAATACCCACAATGCTTAAATTCAATCATAACATCATAAGTGATTTCCTTTTCACTGTTTGTCTTTCATTTGCTTATATATCATTTTCTCCTTTCACTTTCCCTGCCCCATAATTTTTTTTCCTTCTTTTCCAAGAAAAACATTTTTACTACCTACTGCAGTTTCAATGAAAACAATGTTTCAGGTACTGATATATGGGAAGTTGGCAAAAATTTTACAGTGCTATTATGTAGACACTTCATTCAGTCCTGCAACAATTTAATATATTGTATAACTTCAATGCAGAATTTTAGGTCATGAAATATTTCAATTATTTTTCTAAATGTTTTACAATTATAAATTTCCATTTAATTTATAACATTAATGAATAATAAATGTCTAAACTATAAACTTTATTCAAAATTATATTTTTGTTTTATTATGCTTTTTTGTTCTTGCTTTTGGAAGTCCAATTATACTAGTTCCACTAGTTGAAAGTCTATCATTCTTCTAATAAATTGTATCAGTGCCTGTGTTACATTTATGTAAAATTTTAACTGGAAACACTTTGTGGTGTTGATTCTGTTTTATAGATAGGTGTGTACATAAACTCACTCAAACTATATTCTTTATTACTGCATGTGATGAAATATTAAACAGTCTTTGAGTAACATAATACTTTATTGTTTCAAGTGTTGTTGTGTACTAAGCTCATAAATAGAGAAAATCTACACACACACATACACACACACACTACTGCAAAATACTCCAACAAGGACAAAAATGCCTTTCCCAAGTAATAGTAAAAAACATTTTGAATCAATGATATAAATTTATTTTTATAATTTTAGTTATTATATGACACCTGCCACAATTCTCAACCACTTAACTAATATTTTACTACAAATGTTATGAATGTAAGTACTTTATCACTTTTGTTTCTTATTTATACTTAAATTTCATTGCAGTGTCTACTACATAATAAGAGCATGCTCATCTATATTTAATCTTTTCTATACTACAAATTTCTGGTTTTAATTAAGCTTCCTTGTTTAGGTATATTTTGTTTTAGCTACATTACATTATTTTAATTATTTTAGGCATCATTGATAAAATAAGACTTATTTAAAAAATGATTTTATTTTAATTTTAAGAGGAATATACATTCACTCTTGTATAATTAAATAATGAAGAAAATAGGAAATGAAAGCTACTCATAGAAATAATAGCTCAAAAATTAATGTCACTTTGAATTATATTTTCTTTCTCTTTTCATTCTTTCTGTATTCATTGAGTGATGATTTATGTCTGTATGGATTATAATACAATGAGAAAGGAATAGACACAAGGGCAAGAGAGGTGGATCACTTAAAATTACTGGCTGCATTTTCAGAAGACAGAAGACCCAAGTGTGATTCCCAGCACCCACATGACAGTTTATGATTATCTGAAACTCAAGTCCAAATGAGTACTCCTCTATGCACATATATGGGCCATATATATATGCAAAATATCCAAACATATAGCCAAATTCATAACATAAACTTATAAAAAATAAAAAATAAATAGACCAAAAAAAAAACCCAGAAAAGTAATCATAATTTTGTGAAGATTCCATATCTGAATATTGTTGAGGATTGGTTCTAATGCTTTGATTTAATCAAGAATCAATATGTCCAAATGCTGAAGGTCCCAACTGATTTTTGATTGATCAATAAAGATGCCAACATCTAATGGTTGGGTATAGAGATGGACAGGACCTTTAGATTTGCAGTGTCAAGGAACTGAGAAAAAGGAGACAGAGAATTGCCATGACTCAGGGGAAAAGGATGGGACATAGGAGGTAGAAGAGTGAAAGCCAACCAACCATGTGAGAATTTGGGTGGATGGTCACTGGCCACTTCCCCAATTGGGCCTGGGGTAGCAGGGAAAGTTTTAGGAGTGCCCAGCCTTCTTTGAGCTGGCTAAGGCATTTCAAAATTAAACTAAATGTGTGTGTGTGTGTGTGTGTGTGTGTGTGTGTGTGTGTGTGTGTGTGT
>JANHMN010000005.1:54487908-54508391 GCA_030674055.1 Rhabdomys pumilio
TGTGTGTGTGTGTGTGTGTGTGTGTGTGTGTGTGTGTGTGTGTGTGTATGTATGTTTCATTTACAGATCCAAAGAGTTGCTGGGTGGGTGGCTGGAAGGGTGCAACCCACTGGGAGCACAAAGTGGTGGAGCTGAACTCAACTCTACAGAAAATCTGTTGGTGTACTTAAATTTATGTATTACCTTCAAATAAATTATAGCAACTCCAAGATAATTTGAAGAATTTCACATGTGAAGAACAATGAATAATTATTCAACTAATTTATGTATTTCCTAGTTCAGTGACAAAAACATTAACCTGCTTTTACTTTTCTAGAACAAATAATGTTCTTTTAATTTAGTACTTTTATATTTAGTGTATTTGTGTTTTCTATTTGGTACATTCATTTTTTTATAATGACCTATAAGAATATTGCTAAATTGATATTTAGTGTCCCAAAATGCAAAAAGACTGTAATATCCCTTATGAGAAAGAATGATTATTAATTTTCACTGGATTAAGAACTGTAGCATTGCCAGGCAGTGGTGGCGCCCACCTTTAATCCCAGCACTTGGGAGGCAAAGGCAGGCAGATTTCTGAGTTCGAGCCAGCCTGGTCTACAGAGTGAGTTCCAGGACAGCCAGGGCTAAACAGAGAAACCCTGCCTCAAAAAAAAAATGCAGCATTGTTAGCTTTTATTTAAATGATAAAATATTATGTATTACTTAAATAATCTTTAAACTGAAATACAAAAAATATAATTTAGCTACTTATCAAGCTGAGTGAGTGTGGTGATACACTCCTGTAGCCTAAGCACTCAAAGAGACACATGTAGGAAGACTTCTGTATGTTCAAGATAAGTCTAGTCAACATAGATCCAGGCCTACCAGTGTGATGTATTGGTACTAAGTTTCAAAAATCTTCATCAGAATAGTTTTTATTAGTTCATTAATATACTCGCAGAAGCTTGATCAGAGATTTCTTCTAGAAGTCATAGGTCAGATGTCATTAAGCGTTTACAAAACTGTTGTATAGTAAAATTTTAATTTCAAACATAACTTAAAGTAGGTTCAATTCTTTCTATATCACTGTGGTAAATAGAATACAGTATCATGAATTGCATAGTTTTGAGGTTCCCAGTACATATTCACATTAGGAATGTTTATTTGATATTCTAATAAGTATACAAGGAGATTTTATAGTTTCAAAGATTTAATTTTTATGCTTATGAGTGCTTTGCTTAAATATATGTCTGAGGAGCACATACACACAGTAACTGTAGAGGTCAGAGGGCATAGGATTTCCTGAAAATTGAATACAGACATTTGTGACCCAACATGTGGGTTCTGAGAACTGAACCAAGGTTCTTTACAAGAAAAGCAAACACTCTTAACCTCTGAGCTAACTCTCTACCCCCTAGATTTTATATTTAGAACTTAATTCAATATATTTGCTACTATAATGTTAACTCTTATTGGTGAATTCAGTGAGTTCTACTTTTTTATGCAAAGTCTAGCCTCACTGAATGATCATGACAGTTTTTGCTAAAATTTATGGTTATTGTTGGAATAGGTTTTAAAATCAGAAAACATTAGAATTTATGTTAACAATTGATTCCTAATGTTTCTTAATAGTATATGATACACTTGTAAATCATTTTATCCACAATAAATATTATTTTAAAACTATAGCCAATTTTTGAAATTCTATTAAAGCTTTATCAAATAATGGATATAGTATCTGAAATCTATTTGATATGCTAATATTTTTCACAATATCTTCACTAGGAATATTTTCCATATCATGAGTCTACTTTCTCCAACTGTATTATAATAGTGTCATGAAGTAAGAACAGTTTAGTCATCTTATTTGTATCCATTTCTAATTCTATTTCTAACATTATTCCCATCATGTCTGCATTAGGTCTTCAAGTAAAGACCCAATTCTTTCAAAATTATCCATGAGGTTGAAGACACTTTTTTCTAAATAACGGATGTTCATATTTTGTCCTCATCCTATGAACTTTTATTAATATACATAGAATTGGGAATCTTTTACAGATCATTTTCAAACTGCTTTGCTCATCATATTCAAACAAGGAACCATTAGCTACAAAGCTGTAGCCTTGAAATATATTTCCTTCCTTCCTTCCTTCCTTCCTTCCTTCCTTCCTTCCTTCTTTCTTTCTTTCTTTTTTTTTTTTCGAGACAGGGTTTCTCTGTGTAGTCCTGGCTGTCCTGGAACTCACTCTGAAGACCAGGCTGGCCTCAAATTCAGAAATCTGCCTGCCTCTGCCTCCCAAGTACTGGGATTAAAGGCATGTGCCACCACTGCCCGGCGAATTATATATATATTATATATAATATATATTATATTTCTTAAGAAAAGATAAATGACTTCTTGATCTGTGGGGTTCAGGTTGTACATTGCGATATGGAAAACTAAAGTTCAGTAAAGCTGATTTTTAATTTTCATTTATCTTATATAATTCAATGTTAATATTATTATGTATTTAAGAATTAGAGGAATAATGAAAAGGAAAAAGTATATGTTTGTTTATGCTTCAATATTCCCTGTACTTTCTCTTTCCCTACTGTACCATTCTGTCTACAATAAAACCTCTTTTCCTATTGATATATTTTTTATTACTATACATATAATTGCATCCTTTCATAGTCTGTGAGCTTCTTCCTTGTTATCTGATTTCTACCTATATTTATTCTAACTTAATTACACATATGTAATTGTCTTAATAGTTTTCAATAGTTGTGAAAAAACATCAAGACCAAGGCTACATATAAAAGCATTTAATGTCTAACTCGCAGTTCCAGAAAGTTAGAGTCTATGACTATCATGAATTTCCATGTATGGCAGCAGGCATAGAGTCATTGCTCTGGAGAAGTAGTTGAGACCTCATATCTTGAACCACAAGCAGAGAGAGCAAACTAGACATGGCTTGGGCTATTGAAACCTCTAAGCCTTCCCATAGTGAAATACCTCTTCCAAAATAATCTTATCTCCTAATCCTTCCCAAATATTTTCATCCACTGAGGATGAAATATTCAAATATGTGAACCTAAAAATGGGACATTATTATTCAAAACAGCACAGTAACATTTAGAAAGCAGGATTCCAATCCAAGATAGAATGTAACACTATTTGTTTTTCATAGCCTTTCTTACCTTAATATTGTATTTTCCTGTTATATACATTTTTCTGACAATGTTACTATTTATTTTTTTCTTTTTGGGGAATAAAAATCCAATGTATATATCTACATTTCAATATACACTCATTAGTTGAGATATACATATTTTCCTCATTTTCTTGGTGTTATGGAAATGGTGTAGAAATAAATGTGTAAGTGTCTCTACAGATGAATGTGGATTCCTTTGAGAATATGCCTAAGAGTATAATATATGGGTCATATGATAAACTTAATTTTAATTTTCTTGGACTCCTTTATACTGATTGTTGTAGTTACTATACCAGTGTATACTATCACCAATAAGTTTTTTCTTTTCTTCCAACCACACTGGCATTTATTGCTATTAGATTTCTTGATAATAGGTATTCTGACTAGGGGAGAATGGAATCTCAAAGGATTTTTAATTTGTATTTTGCTGATCACTAATAATGTTTAATATATTTTAAAATAGTTTCCTTCTTCTTAAAAATTTCTTCTCTCACATTGTACATCTCAAATAGTTTCCTTTCCCAATCTCCTCCCAGGTTCTGCCCCTCACCTTTCCTTATCCCCAGATCTCCCCTACTTCCCCGAAGAAAAGAACAGGTCTTCCAAGTACACCAAGTGAGCACTGAATAACAAGCTAAATTAGGACCAGGCACATTCTATCACATCAAGGATGGATGAGGCAACCCAGTATGAGAAAGAATGCCCCACAAGTAGGCAAAGGTGGGACTATACCCTGTCTCACTGCCAAGATTTCCTCTAAAGCAACAAGCTCCTTGGCTATAACATATATTCAGGGGACCTAGGTCACACCACTACAGGCTGCATGATCTCTGTAAACACCCATGAGTGGATCAGTTGATTCTGTGGCCTGTATTTTCCTGCTCTTGTGATGTCCCTGACATCTCTGCCTCCTCTGATCCTTTTTCCCCTCCTCAATAGTACTTTCCAAGCTCCATCCAATATTAGGCTGTAGAACTCTACATCAGCTCCAATCAGTTGCTGAATGAAATCTCTCTGGTCTCCTTAATGTTAATTCTGCCAAGCTATGACAAAATATAGGTTGAAGGTTTTGTGACTGAATTTCTATCTTAATCCTTCTACTTGATGCCTTGTCTGCTTACAGAAGATGGCTGGTTCATACCTGTCCCACATTACTAGGATTCTTGGCTAGAGTTACTCTCATAGATTCTATGGAGTTTCTATTGCACTAGGTTTCCAACTTGCTCCTAAAATACCCCTGGTTCCAGTCATTTCTCTCAGCATTTCTGCCTCCCTCTTTGACATGTGATTCCTTCTGTACTCAATTCCACCTAAACCTAGTTCATCCATAAAGCACTCCTTGGTACTTAGGACCTATGGGTCTGTGGAATGTAACATGATTGACTTTACACCTAATAATTAACCACTTAACTTGTAGTGAGTACATACCACATTTATCTCTATGGGTCTGGGTTACTCAGGATGATTTTTCTCATTTCATCCATTTGCCTGCAAATTGTGAAATATTTTAAAATATTAATTAACTATTTTTACTTATTTTAAGGACATCTGTTCAGCATTGGCCAATTTATTGATAATATTTCTTGTCATTTTACTTTTGTATTATTATTATTGACATTGTTTCCCTCTCTAATTATAGTGCATAAGGGTTTTCCAGAAATCTGTCTGCTATCAGATTGTTCTAATGATAGTGTTTGTCATTATGTAGAGGTTGTTTAAATTCATGTAATATGATTTCTCAGCTTTTAGGATTAATGCCTGTAGTATTATTGTCTTGAAATACTTTCCTTATCTAGGGGGTTCCTCCAGTAATTACAGGCAACTAATGACTGCTGAAAAGGAGATAATTACTTTCCCTAAGGTTGAGTTCACTAGTACAAAATGGTCATCCCTGGGAATCATATATACAAAAAGGAATACTCAATTGACTTGGTATGATATATATATATATATTGTGTGTGTGTGTGTGTGTGTGTATGTGTATGCCCACACACTTGTGGGGTATATGATATAACAATAATAAAAAAGTAGGTCCCCAATTTCAGATGAAATATAATATGGACATGGAAAGAGTTGGAAGGAGAAAAGGTAAGGAGGAATTGACATAATTAAAATTAAAAATGTTAATTTTTTCTTTCTTATATTTTTCTTTAGCAGTTTCAGAATTTTGGCTTTTAATAAAGGTGGGATAAGGGGTTTGTGGAGGGGAAACTGGGAAAGGGGATAGCATTTGAAATGTAAATAAATAAAATATCCATTTAATAAAAGAATGTAAAAAAGATGTATGATCCAGGTTGAATTAAACCTTTTATAATATAAGACATATAGATCATATTCTATTCCTTTTTTGGGGGGAACAGATATTCATGGTTTCCAGCACCATGTACTGAATATAATTTTCTACTACCAATTTTTGATACCTTTGTCAAAACTTAGGTAGCCAAAGTTTTGTAGATTTAATCTGTGTATTCTCTATTATGTACCTAGAGTATACATATCTGGCTTTGTGCCAGTCGATGCTGATTTTACCTTTATGATACTTACTATAGTATTAGATCAGCTAATGTGGATGTGTTCTTTCTGATTAAAATGCCTTTAGTTTTAATGATCATTTGCGTTTCCATTTCTTTCCATTTAAATGAAAAAATATCATTGAAATGTTTTAATGGAGATTATATTTAATCTATACATTACAGTGAATTTATGCCCATTTTCAAAATATTAATTTGTATAATCTAAGAGGATAGACAGTTTTACCATCATTTACATATGACACAAATGATTCCCTTGAAGGAGAACCTTTGCACAGTTTTATAACCTTTGTAGGACTGGGCCATTACACTCAAGATCTCACAGCCATTATGGCTAGGTGTCTCAAAGTTTTCTTATAGTGGTTGTTCATTTCCTAGATCAGACATAGTCCTAGATATATCTGAAGCTACAGTTAATCAAGTGTTTTCCTAGTACCTCTCTCAGAAAAATTATAATTTTATACATAAGAGTTGTTGGTTTACAATTTTATTTTTAAATTCTGAAACTTTATTGAAAATATTTATTAGGGGTTCATTCTGGTCTGGGCCTAAGCACTGAGCAGATCCCGGGCAGCAGCACTGCCCCCAACTTCTAAGAATCCAGAGGAAGCAGGGGTGGAGGGGTCCTGGTACTCTAATCCTGGCATTATCTTAGGTAATGAGAAAGCAACACTTGCCTCAAACAGAGAGTAACTGGGACCCACAAGGACCCAAGAAGTCACTCCTGGCCCAGAGCACTGGTTCCTTCTGGTCTAGGCCTAAGCACTGAGCAGATCCTGGGTGGCAGCTCTGCCCCGAAACTCTAAGAATCCAGAGGAAGTGGGGCTCCCAGGTGCTCTAACCCTGGCATTATCTTAGGTAAGCAGACAGCAATGCCTACCCCAAACAGGAAGTAACTGGAACCCACAAGGACCCAGGAAGTCACTAATGGCCTGAGCAGATTTTGGGCCTTAGATCTTACCCAGTAGCAAAACACAGCCCACACAGTTCTGATAAAACCAAGATAATAGGAAAGACAGGCTCCAGTCAGAGACAGGACAGGTAGCACTAAAGAGATCCAGATGGCAAAAGGCAAGTGCAAGAACATAAAGCATCAGCAACCCTGGGTTCTTGGCATCATTAGAACCTAGTTCTCCCACACAAGAAAATCCTGAATTCACCAAAGTACTAGGAAAGCAAGATTCAGATTTAAAATCACTTCTAGTTATGATGATAGAGAACTTTAAGAAAGACATAAATAACACTCTTAAAGAATTTGAGAACACAGGTAGACAGGTAGAAGCCCTTAAAGTGGAAACACAAAAATCCCTTAAAGAATTACAAGAGAACACAACCAAACAGGTGAAGGAATTGAACAAAACTATCCAGGACATAACAATGGAAGTAGAAACAATCGAGAAATCACAAAGGGAGACTATCCTGAAGATAAAAAACATAGAAAAGAAATCAGGAGTCATAGACACAAGCATTACCAACAGAATACAAGAGATAGAAGAGAGAATCTCATGTGCAGAAGATACCATGGAAAACATTAACACAACTGTCAAAGAAAACGCAAAATGCAAAAAGTTCTTAACACAAAATATCCAGGAAATCCAGGACACAATGAGGAGACCAAACCTAAGGATAATAGGTATAGATGAGAGTGAAGATTCCCAACTTAAAGGGCCAATAAATATCTTCAACATAATTATAGAAGAAAACTTCCTTAATCTAAAGAACGAGATGCCCATATACATACAAGAAGCCTATAGAACGCCAAATAGACTAGACCAGAAAAGAAATACCTCCTGCCACATAATAATCAAAAGACCAAGTGCACAAAACAAAGAAAGAATATTAAATGCAGTAAAAGCAAAAGACCAAGTAACATATAAAGGCAGACCTATAAGAATTACACCAGACTTCTCACAAGATACTATAAAAGCCAGAAGATGCTGGACAGATGTCATACAGACCCTAAGAGAACACAAATGCCAGCCCTGGCTACTATACCCAACAAAACTCTCAATTACCATAGATGGAGAAACCAAGATATTCCACAACAAAACCAAATTTATACAATATCTTTCCACAAACCCAGCATTACAAAGGATAATAGCAGGAAAGTATAAATACAAGGAGAGAATTCTACCCTAGAAAGCACAAGAAAGTAATCCTCTTCCAACAAATCCAAAAGAAGATAGCCACAAAAAGATAATTTCACCTCTACTAACAAAAATAACAAGAAGCAACAATCACTGTTCCCTAACATCTCTTAACATCAATGGACTCAATTCCCCGATTAAAAGACATAGGCTAATGGATTGGATAAATAAACAGGGCCCAGCATTTTGATGTATACGGGAAACCCGCCTCAGTGACAAAGACAGACTCTACCTTACAGTTAAAGGCTGAAAAACAATTTTTCAAGAAAATGGCCCTAAGAAACAAGCTGGAGTGGCCGTTCTAAAATCTCCAGCCAAAGAACACAAAGGGAGAGACTCCTGGCTCCACCTGTATAGGTAGTTGAGGGTGGCCCTGCCAGGCATCAGTGGAAGTGGAGGGTCTTGGTACCTGAAAGTTTGGATTCCCTAGTGTTGGGGAATTTGAGAGCAGAAAGGCGAAAATAGAAGGATGGTGGTAGCACACCCTCACAGAAACTCCCAGAATTATATGAATTAGACATGACAGAGGCAGGACAACAGGAGACTAGATTCCAGAATTCAAACAAAAAATTATCTTGATACTAAAATTTGTTTTGAGAATTGTATATTGCAGAATACACAGTCTCAGTGTATCTACTCATCAAGTGAGCTGAGCAGACCTGCTCGAACCTCTGATGTCCTGGAATTGCAGCTGGATGCAGTGAAGACACAGATGTCAGAGGCTTATCAATTTACTCTTCCTCCTGCCCCTCTTCTGATATCTCAACACACATAATCAGCTTGAAGAAGTTAATGAAGAGTCAGCACACCTTTTCCCTGGACTTGGGGACTGAGGTGGTTACTATTGGGCTGTCTTTCTAGGGGAAAGTAGTGGTTTTGTTGGAACAGGGAGGATTAGCTAGGATTTATTGCATAGTCATAACCTATTTGTAGAAATATGTATAATTGTTATTAAGATGAATTTATAATTTCTTAAATGGTACAAAATTTACTTTGATTTCAAATTTAAGGTTTTCATTGGTATGAGCTTCTTATTGATATAAAAGTGAGATTAATATTGTTACTCTCATAGGCATTGTGCCTATATAACACATTTAGGAATACAAGGCTTAGACCCAGTCCTTCTTTAACTTTTTAAACTGATTTGAGATGGTTAACCTGTGAGTTAAGGGCCTATAGCAAATTCCTGGTTCTGAGAAAGGGGATGGTATTTGAAATGTAAATAAAATATCCAATAAAAATTTTCACATAAAAGAAGAAACAAATAGTAGAAAATATTTATTAGACCAAATGTTGACTGAGGGAATTTATGAAGCCTTTAAAATACAAATTCATGATGTCTTAATAGTAAGAAGTTTAAGCAATGCCTTTTTTTATTATTTTAAAATATTTTTTAATTACTATAGTCAGTACTTGGAAGTATATATAATAATATAATAATAGTTGAGAGAGTACTAATCTTTGAATTTTTGCAAATTTTATAGGAATGTTCTTATTTGTTGCCTAGGTAGTACAGTCTTGGATGTAAGGCTGTTATATACAGCCACATATTGTGTTGTGGTGAATTATGTCTGTTCCTTTGGGACTTTGAAGGTGTGTCGTGATTTGTTAAGTTTATTTTATGTATCTGTTCTGATGATTTAATATTTTTTATACTCTGCTAATATGGTATATTTTACTTATTGACTTTCATTTGTTGAAGGAATCTTTCATTGCAAAATTGAAATTAACTTAGTCATGATTAGATGATATTAATGGGATCTTGAGTTATATTTACAGATATTTTTTGACAAATTGTGCAAAGAATGTCATTGGAGAGAATTTTCTGTAGATTTTCCAGTGACCAGTTGAGTTTTTTTATGTATAAAACTCTGTAATATGAGTTTGATAATGATCCTTTTCTATTTTGTGGACCAGTTTGTTTGCTTTTTGTCCTAGATATTCCTTGAAACTTTTATAGAATTCAGTAGTAGGTGGCATTATCCTTGTGAGGAGCTGTAACTATTATTTCAATGTCATTGATTGTTAAGAATCTATTTAACTAGTTTTCATTTTTTATCTCTGATTTCAATAAAACTTATGTATTTATAATTTTATACATTTTAAATAAATTTCTTAAATAATTGTAATGTAAGTTTTTATAATGCTCTCTGATGATCTTCCAAATTTAACTACAGTCTATTGGAGTGTAGCTATTCTTATGATGCAAATCTTACTGTTGTGCTGAACTACATTTACAGCCAACATGAGCACAATCTCTAACTATGTCTATGAGCTCAAGATAATGTTAGTCAATACAGGAAGACTTAATGATGACAACATTCCTTTGTCTGAAGTCCTATTTAACTGATTAAAAAGAAAAAGGAAAAAAATATATACTAATCCATTGAAGATCAATGAGTACATAATTACTACCAAACCTGACAACCTGAATTTGATATCAAGACCCCACAGGTAGAAACATAGAACTGAACCCAAGAAGTTGTCTTCTGGGATCTACAGGTAATATCTGTGACATACATACCTGTATGCACACAAGTGAGCTAGCACACAAGTGTTCATGTGAGCATGCGCGCGAGCGCACACACACACACACACACACACACACACACACACACACACACAAATACATAAATGTAAAAAATAAAGGAGAGAAAGTAATGTATATTTACTTTCAGCAATATACATTTCTCTCTGCTTCTAAGTGCCAATGCAAAATAAGTAGGTTTCAAATACCTGGCACCATGAAATATCACCTTGGACTTTACACACTATAATCTCATCATTCCATAATTTCTGTGTCAATAAAATTAGTGAACAATAGAAAAATGGTACCTGAAGTAGGCTGTGGTTGGGATAATTTGACCAGTAAGTGCTAAATGGGACATTTCTCCACCTTTATCTCATTCTTTCTCTATGAATCCCAAAGGACATTATAAAAGAAGAGTAAAAAAAGAGTGGAAAGGTGAAAAAAGTACAATGAGGAGGACTGTAGCACAGTTTTATACCCTTGGTAAGAGTGGGCCATTAAATTCAAGTTCTCACAGCCATTGTGGCTAGGTGTATAAAATCAAGTAAGCAAACACTCAGTATAGGGTGCAGCTTAGCAGGCCTCATCCATAGAGAATAAGATTTTGAAGTTTGGTGACTTCTAAGGTAATGAAGAATGCTTCTTGCTGGTTATATGGACTGTACTTGTACATTTAAAAATAATACTAATTATAATTAATGAGCCATATATATGTTTGCATATATATACTTATAAGTATATAAGCATATATGTGTGTGTATATATATATATATATATATATATATGCACTTATGAAGCAGGAATGGGGACTTGGTAGTGAGTGTTTGGAAGGAGATTGATGGGTGGGTCTCTATTTCTGCAAATTGATAGATGAGATTTGTATTTAACTATTATTCATTGTTAGACTTGTTAGAAACTATGGGGTGTTAAAGACTAAAAGCTGTGTTGCACATATTTTTCATTTTAAAATTGGTGTGAGCATGTGGACCAGGGGTAGATTTTATGGCCCAAGAACACTATGTGTTTGACTGTCAAGCAGACAAGGGGTAAAGTTTTGCTGGTTAAACATGATTGCCAGTTTCACAGGAAGCAAAATCTCTGTAATCATTAAGCATTGGGTTTATCTTTAGAGTATTTTCTATAGCAGATTAGGTTTAATTAAGAAGAGAAAATCTTCCTTAAATGTGGAGATAAATTTCTTTGGTACTTGATCAAGAGGAAGAGGAAGAGGAGGGAGAGGAGGGGGAGGAGGAGGAGGAGGAGGAAGAGGAGGAGGAGGAAGAAGAAGAAGAAGAAGAAGAAGAAGAAGAAGAAGAAGAAGAAGAAGAAGAAGAAGAAGAAGAATGCAAGCTAAGGAGCAGCATTTATTGATCTCTGGTTTTTGAGTGGATGTGCAATGTGAATATCTGCCTTATATTCTTGTCAATATTACTCCCCTGCCACTTGTAGTGTCCACCATTTTTGGAGCTAAAGTAAACAATTTGTTTTTAGTCATGTATTTTCTCATACCAACACAAAAGATCAATAACATTTAATTTTCTTTTCATCTTTGGATCATTCATTTGGGCCATTTTTTTATTATGATGATTTTGGGGTTACTCAAGTCTGTTACTATTTTCAACTTAACAATTCTTTGACTAATTTTTGTAATTTTAGTATCTATTTAATTAATGTCTGCAAGCATAATTGTTTTCCACCTACTTTTAATAAGGAAGGGTTCAACCTCTCCTTTAGCCTAACAGCCAGCAGAGGTAGTGAAAGAGAAAAGTAATTAGGATACAGCAGAAGGGGTCTTGTTCATCAATAGTTCTTTGAGGGTAAGCTCATTATTCTTTGGCAGTAGTTCAGACCTTTAGCAAACACCGACTATGATTCATCAGCTGCAAACCAGTCCTCTAGGCAGGCAGACCCCAGGCATGGGCCTGCAGCTACAGCACAGTCCTTTCTTTCATTAAGCAGACACCAAGCAGCTGTAGTTCAATCCTAAACAAATGGCCAGACTTGCCAATTCGCATGACGTATGGATGCAAAAGCAGCAAGGTGTAGCAGGAACCCCATGAGTAGTTCTTGGGCAAGTTTCTCTCAATGACAGTGTTAACACATGTTGAGCTCAACAACACTATGTAAGGTGAATCAGCACATGCATGTTGTTAGTGAAGAATAGCTAGGCAGAGCAAACCAAACAAATGCTCAATGTGTCTCTCCCACTGGCATTGTGGTCATATTTATACTCCTTCATCACATGTAGTTCCACATGTTTGCCATATCAAAACATCCTTTTACTGTGTCTGCTTCAGGAAAATAGTCTGTCATGTGTTTGCTTTAGCAAAACACACTTTTACCTGTGTGCCCCAGCAAAATATCATTTGGCATGACTAACTTTCCAAAGAACTAGAAATTTCCTCTTCAAATGTCTTTCCTGATCTGCATTGTTACCAAATACTGCATTTACAATTGGCTTCTTATTGTTTATCTAGAGCGTTGAAGTACATTGTCTGGTTATTTATTTGATATTTTTGTTTTTACTGATCTTTATTGTTTTTATTTTTACTAATGTTGTTTCTGGTTTTAATATGAACCCTTATAGCTATAAACTTTCCCCACTGGTCTGATTTGTCTGTGTCATAGATGTTTTGTTAAGCTATGTTTTCCTTATCATTTCTAGATATTTTTTTTAATTTCCTGGATTTTTAAATGAGCTTCTTTTTATTTGAAGTGTATTACTCATTCTTAAAGCATTTGTGTTTCTGATGCAACTTTTGCTATTAAGTTTTAGTTTTATTCTACTCCAATCTGATGTAATGTAGAGGCATTTCAAATTTTTTTTCTATTTATTAAAACTTTGTGGCATTCAAATATATGTTATAGCATAGGCTTTGATGAGTTTTAGAGAATATTTCACATGTCTAAGTTTCAAACCATCTGTAAGTGGATGAGAGGCCTACTTAACATGTAAAAGTATACCAGGCTTCCAGGTTCTCCTAGCATCCCTCTTTTCCTACCTGTTGGTTGGCATACCTTGACTATCTTGAACTCTCCAGTCCAGGTGATAGGCTGTATTACCCCCTTAGGCTCTTTCCTATATAATCCTAACATTCTGATTAATTGCTCTGATTTTACTTTTGGCCTTTTGGATGTTACACTTCTTTTCCAGCTTTCTGTTCTTTATTTTCCCTTCCTCCTACTGCCACATGATTCAGGGTAATGACCATTTTGCACTCTCTCAGATGTCTCTGACTCTGGCTATACTCTCCAACATATCAATAATAAACTTGCTTCCCCATTATACATAGAAGCAGTCACATCAATTTCTCTATTTTTTATTTTTTAATCTTTTTTACTTCAGCCTTGAAAAGAATGTTTGTTTTTTTCACTGTTTTATTACAACATTCTAGTTGTTCTATCCTACAACTAAACTCTGAGATTTCCTCATTAGATTTTTAATTTGAAGAAATTATCTAGATTCATGAGTCAGATATTAAAAATTGTCATTATTTATTATTATTATTATTATTATTATTATTATTATTATTCAACCTATGTGACATTTTGTATGTTTTAGTGTTTGTTCTATGAGACTCTTGGCCCTGAAATATACTGCATAAATACTTACATTGTTTATTGCCAGGGACCAACCTTGACTTGGTCAGTGTTTCCTGAGGAAAGAGTGTTTGCGGTGATAAAAGAAAGATCTAAAGTCAATTGTGCATACAAGCTGACACTCCTGTATACTTTTCAAGATGGCTCCCTAGACAGCTCTCTGTAAACAGCTCTTGGCTCTGTAGTCTGTTCAACATAGCATTCTGTTTGACACAGCTCTCTGTTTAAGACAGATTTCTCTTGCTGGAAAAATGTTCTAAAATCTCTCTGGATAGTTCATGGGTTTTTGACCAAAGTCACAAAAGCTGCTAGAATGGATACAGAAAATGTGATGCATTTACACAATGACGTATTACTCAGCTACTAAAAACAATGAATTCATTAAATTCACAGGCAAATAGATGGAACTAGAAAAATATCATCCTGAGAGAGGCAACTAAGACACAAAAGAAAACAAATAGTAGGTACTCACTGATAAGTGTATATTAGCCCAAAAGCTCAGAATACCCATGATACAACACACAAACCTTATGGAACTTAAGAAAAAGGAAGATTAATGTGTAGATGATTCAATCCTACATTGAAGGACAAACATAATAATCATAGCAGGTAGAGTGAGGGAGAGAACTGGGAGGGAAAGAAGATGGGAGGGAAAAGGGGGGACAGGATTTGATATTGGAAGAGACAAGAGGGAAGTGCAAAGGGTCAGAAAATTGAATAGAAATATGTAGCACTAGGGGATGGGGAACTGAGTATAGGCACTAGAAAGTCCCAGACTCCAAGGAATAGAGATGCTACCAGGACCCAGTGGCCATGACTTTAGCCAAAATAAAAAATAAAGGGGAAAGACAACCTATAGAGACCACTGCCAGTATATAGACATGATCCACAGTTGTGCAATTGGACCACCACACAACTCAAAATTTTTCCCAGAATATTTCTGTCCAAAGGAATGACAGGGAAAAAATGGAACAGAGACTGAAGGAAAGGCCATCGAGAGACAGTTCCACCTAGAGATCTATTCCATGTTCAGACACCAAACATCCTTAGTATTGCTGAAGCCAACATGCTTTTAGTGACAGGAGACTATCCCCTGAGGGAGTCTTCCAGCACCTGACCAATACAGATGCAGATATTCATAGATAACCATCGGACTGAGCATAGGGACCCCAATATAAGAGCTAGGGGAAAGACTGAAGGAGCTGAAGGTGACTGCAACTCCATAAGAAGAACAATATCAATTAACTGGATCACCCAGAGCTCCCAGGGACTAAACCACTAACCAAAGAGTATACCTGGAGGAACCCAGAAATCCAGATATATATGTAGCAGAAGATGGCCTTATCTGATATCAGTTGGAGGGAAGGGAGGCTTGATACCCCAGAGTAGAGGGATGCTAGAAGGGTGAGGCAGGAGTGGATGACTGGGTGGAATAGCACTCTCACAGAGGTAAAGGGGAGGAAGAAAGGGGAAATGAGATGAGGAATGTGTGGAGGGATAATCAAGAAGGGGAATATCATTTGAGATAAACACAAATAAAATGATTAATTTAAAAAGTTGTGTGTTCACTCTCTAAACTAAGCCCAGTCTTTTATTTGCATATTAATTCAATCATTTATCCAAGTTCCATATTGATTATCCCATGAATTAGCATTTTATAATGTTGCCCCTTGAGTCTTTGAAGAAGACAGCAAGTATACATTTTTAACATGTCAAATGAATTCAGATTTTCCTGCCTTTGTAAGCACAAACAATAAAGTTAGCTGGGTTCAATCTTTCCCTGTGATTGAAAGGGTTAAAATTTTTCAAAAACTCCTTACAGGGTGAGCAGAACCAACAGTGCAGGTCAGCTTGGTCGTGAGCTCTGTGCTTCAGGAACGTGGCTGACCACAAGATAGATGGTTGAATATGAATAGGCTCTTCGAAAATAGCCTATACAAAATGTTCCCCATAACTGTTCCTTGGACCCTGTCACAAACTGAATAATGGGCTGGGACTTTCCACAGGTACACTCCAATAACCCTCTTTCCCCACTGGGTTGTGGTTTTTTCCTTGTGGTTTTTGCCTTTAAATTTTCTCTGCCTCCAAAACCCCAGGGTCAGACCTCACTGTTCCTGTGTGGGTCATGGGTCTTGACCTCAGCATGTTTATCAAAATATACCTCTTGCTGATTGCATCAAGTTCAGTGTCTTGTGAGTTATTGGGTGGCCACTGATTCCTGAGGCTTGGGTGAGGTCCTCCCTTTGTGGGGCCCTTACATTTTTGGTTCCCTGACCAGGAAACTGTAACCACCCTAATCTCCAAGAACCCACTTGGAGACTTGGAGATAAGATTTCACCTGTGGTTTTCTGTCTGTTTGCTGTGTGGCCATCTGTCTAAATTACTTGGTTTCTCATGTGGCCATCTGTGTGAAATGTTTGGTTTCTGAAAAGTGCACTTTGGTTTTGGTTTGCAGTTATTTCTGTCTGAAGAGACAGTAAACTGTTTGTTGTTGTTTTGTTTTGTTTTCCTCAGGAGGAGACAAATGGGTGGCCGGCAGATGTGCTATGGGGGTCAACAGCTGCTGTGCCCTGCGAGTCATCTCAGGAAGACAGGGAACCCAGAGATGTCTAGGAAGTTCCCATCTGGGTGCCGGAGAGGACGTGGAATCCCTCCTGCCTGGCACTTGTGATTGAGACAGTTTTTTGTTAGTCTCTTTGTGTATATGTTTTGTCTGGGTTTTGTGTTCTTTGTGAGGATGGGACAGACTGTGACTAAAGTTTAATGTTAGACTATTAGACTGAAGTTAGAACCAGAGCACATAACTTATCAGTTGAGATCAGGAAAGAACCATGACAGACATTCTGTGCCTCAGAGTGGCTGACTTTTGATGTTGACCAGCCTCCAAAGGAGACTTTTGACTTGACTATTATTTTTAAAGTTAAAGCCATTATTTTTCAGAAAGGACCAGGGTCACATCCCGATCAACAGCCGTACATTACTCTATGACAGGACCTGGTCCAAGATCCACCACTATGGGTGAGAAAGAGGAAGCCAAGCTTTTGAGCTCTGGCCCACCTCAGAAGGAGGCACAGACCAAACGGGAAGATTAATCATTCTTCGTTCTCAGATAACCCTGCCAGTCTTACAGGACTGGAAGTGTCTCTAATGTTTTCCACCAGCCTACCTAGGATGATTGCCAGCAACTTTTACAGGTTCTCTTTACCACAGAAGAAAGAGAAAGGATCCTGTTAGAAGCCCCCCCCCCCCTTAACCGACCAGACTGAGACTTCAACAAGGCTACAGGTAGGAACAGCTGACAGTTTATCCTGCCAGACTCTGGTGACAGGTAAGAAGTTACAGCATATAGAGAAATTAGGAGATAGAGAGAGAAAAAGGACAGGGCCTAGACAGACAGGGAACCAGGGCAAGAGAAGACCAAGACAAAATGAGAGCAGAGAGATTCAGAGATGTCTGTTAAAAAAAAAAAAAAAAAGACACTGGGCTCGAGACTGCCCAGAGAAGAAAGTCAGGACCTCTAAGGTCCTGGCTCTCAAAGAAGATGAGTAGAGGGGACCCTGAGAATGGAGGGGACCCCTATGGACTTTCTGGTGGATACTGGAACAGAATATTCAGTTCTGAGACTATCATTGAGAAAATTAAAAAAAAAAAAAAAAGCAAAAACAAAAAGACCATAGCCATAGGGGCAACTGGGCAGAAACAATATTCTTGGACTACTTAACAAACTGTTGACCTGGGGAAAGGATAAGTGTCTAATTCTGGTTATTCCTGAGTGCCGATGCCTTTGTTGGGGAGAGACAATGTTAAAGTTTATTCAGACAGAACCAGGGGTCTCTTGAGAGAACCCCTACCTCTATGATATTGGCCTTTAAATTAAAAGATGAGTACGGGCTTCATGAGCTTCAAGAATAGTAAGAAGTCCCTACATTAGTAAATGGTTAACGGAATTTCCAAGACCTTGGACTAAAGCAAGCACCTCCTCTATTGGATTGTGGCAGTACCCAATGAGTAGTGAAGCCAGAGAAAGAATTAGACCTCACATTCACAGACTGTTACCACAGGACATTCTGGTTCCTTGCCAGTCACCATAGAACACCCCCCTGCTACTGGTAAAGAAGCCAGGCACTACATTTGATTACACTTAAAGGCCTACTTGTCTGAAAGCCATCGCTACTGTGGCCTTGCTTGAAGTGACTCTGGGACAGCAGATAACTGTTGTGGCACTCCACTCCCTTGAGAACATTATCCGACAGCCCCCTGACCAATAGATGACTAATGCCCATATGAAAGGGTGATCTTTGCCTCCTCTGGCCATCCTGAACCCTGCCACCTTAATGCCTGAGACTGATGATTCCTACCCTGTCCATTGACATTCTGGCAGAAGACCAACCTTGGCCAGGAAGTCCGAACAGGTATACTGACAGAAGTAGCTTTGTGACTGAAGGTAAGCGGATGGCGAGAACAGCAGTGATAGATAAAAAACAAGTGATTTGGGCAAGCAGCCTGCCAGAAAGAACACTGATAACAGGTATGCTTTTGCCAATGCCCATATTCATGGGACAATTTACAGACAGAGGGGACTGCTGATTTCTGCAGGAAAAGTCATTGTCCTGGACATCAGAAAACCCAGGATACTGTTGCTGAAAAAAATCAGATGGCAGATTTATCTGCTAAAAAGGCTGCTCAAAGAGCTATAATCATGACTGTTGAAGGTCCTAAAAATTATTTTGATGTCCATGTTAAAAATAGTACTTCCACAGAGAAAAGGACAAAGATATGTGACAAATTTACATTGCTTAGCTCACCTAAGAGCTAAACACCTGAAGAACTTGGTAAAGTCCTCTCAATTTTATGTGGTGAACTTATCTGATGTAGCTGAAGCAGTAGTAAAAAAAAAACTGTGAGGCCTGTGTCCTGACTAATGCTAGGTATTCAAGATGTCCCACAGGAAGAAGACTTCAAAGAGACAGACCTGGGGCCTACTGAGAAGTGGACTTCACAGAAATCAAACCTGCTAAATATGATAAGAAATATTTGTTAGTTTTTATAGATACTTTTTCAGGCTGGGTAAAAGCCTTTCCTACAAAGACTGAAACTACCAACTTGGTGGCTAAGAAGATCTTAGAAGAGAACTTCCGCAGGTTTGAAATACCCAAGATAATTGGGTCTGACAATAGACCTGCCTTTATTGCCCAGGTAAGTCAGGGACTGGCCACTTACCTGAAGATTAATTAAAAATTTTATTGTGCTTATAGACCCCAGAACTCAGGACAGGTAAAAAAAAAAAAGATAAATAAAACTATTAAAGAGACCTTAACTAAATTAGCCTTAGAGATCTGCTAGAGGTGATTGGACAGCCCTCCTTCCTTTTGCCTTGTTTCAGGTTATGATTTAAGCTAATACCTTATAAGATTTTATGTGGAGGGGATGGTCTGCACCACTTACTGAGATAGGTAGAGTATATGATTTTGATATTGTTCTTTCTAAATCCCTGTTTGCCCACATGAAAACACTTGAGGCGGTACAACATGAGTTCTGGGAGCAGTTAAAAGAAGCTTATGAAACTGGAGACCTGAGTGTGCCTCATCAATTCCAGGTTGGAGATGTTGTTCTCATCTGCCACCACCGAGTCGATAACCTTGTGCCTCACTAAAAAGGACCATACCTGGTGCTCCTGACCACCCCCACAGCAGTGAATGTCAAAGACATCTATAAATAAATTAGTTACCTTTGTTTAAAAAATAAGTGCTATTCAGATTTTGATGTTACCCCAAAAGTACCATGCCTTACGGGGTCAAAAAAAAATCAAGATTATAAAGAAACTGAAAATTAGTTCTATGATTAGAACTCCTACATCAGAAGAAATGGGGAAATGAAAGGGTTAAAAATTTTCAAAAATTCCTAACAGTCTGAGCAGAACTAAGAGTGTAGGTCAGCTTGGTTGTGAGCTCTGTGTTTCAGAAACTTGGCTGACCACAAGATAGATGGTTGAATATGAATAGGCTCTTTGAAAATAGTCTATACAAAATGTTCCCCATGACTGTTCCTTGGACCCTGTCACAAACTAAATAAAGGGCTGTGACTTTCCACGGGTACTCTCCAATAATCTTCCTTCACTCTCCTTGGATTGTGGTTTTCCCCCTGGGTTGTGGGGTTTTTCCTTGTGGTTTTTGCCTTTAAATTTCTCTGCCTCCAAAGCCTGGGGGTCAGACCCCACTGCTCCTGCATGGGTCAGGTGTGTTGACCTCAGCATGCTAATCAAAATATACCAACTTTCATGTCTTGGGAGTTATTGGGTAGCCACGAATTCCTGAGGCTTGGGTGAGGTCCTCCTTTGATGGGGGCCTTAAATGATCACCACTCCCTAAATTTCTTTATCTCCTTCCTTAGTATTCCACAAGCTGGCTCATTTCAAAGCTTCCTCTATTCTTTTAGATCCATGAAGCCCCTTATATAATTTATTTTACATTCTTACATTTTGTGTTGTTGATAAATTATA
>JANHMN010000005.1:54508401-54529070 GCA_030674055.1 Rhabdomys pumilio
ATAAATTATACAATCTTGATGTCATGATTTCAGAGTTCTTTCCCACAGCTTTACAGGCTATTCTGAAAATCACAGTGTCTACCATTTTACTAAGAACATTAGACATACCCTTGCCTCCTAGATCCCTGCTATTTCTGATTATTATGGAGTCATTAATGTTGGCAGGGAGAATAATTCCAAAAGAAGTAACATAAAGTAAACAATAAAAAATAAGCCTTATGCCCTAACAACAGTCAACACTTGCAGAGGCCCATGCCCTGTTAGCTTTGCTCCAGGGGTGGGAAATTTGATCCCTTCCAAATGGCCATGCAGGACTTGGCAGTTTATGTCCCTGTGATGGATTGTTTTCTTACATTACTATGTACTGGCTATATTTATCTGTCTAAATAAGTTTCTGTGAGAAAACTATCTTATTAGATATTAGAATTTCTATGTCAGCTAGTTTAAGCTTCCCTTATTTTGTTAATTTTATTTCTGACTTTGGATTTTTAGTTTATAAATGACTGTTTTAGTTGTGTGAGTTTCTTCAGGAAATCCTAACTGCATTTGCCAGCACAACTGGTTATTATGTTAATTTCGTAAACACCAGATAGTTGAGTCTTATTTTGAAGCCCATTCATATAGTCCACACTTTTTAATTGATAAGTTAAGGATACTTATGAAAGTACCTATGCGCTCTGGGGTGCTGCCTTCTGTACTTCTGAATTAGGCACTGAACACAGGCAAACATCAGTTTCCAAAATAAAGAGATCTTTTATTTAGCAAGGTTAAGAGATAAAGTGGTTGAATTTTAATATGGCAGAAACAGCAATAAATATATTCACAGTACTAATATTTCAAAACAAAGAAGTCTCCATTAGAATGAGCTAAGAGAAGTTGGTAAATTATAATTGGGCATGTTAATCAGGATAGCCAAAATGGAGATTTTTTTGTTTGTTTTTATTGCCTGATCTTGATGTTTTCATAGTAGTGTTGGCTTAAAAACAATTCTACTGGGCTACTCTGGGGTACCTAGCAACAGGGTCCTAACAACAGCCTGTGTCATCAACTCTCTCCATAGCCTGCTAGGTGTGAGCCAGGGACAGCAGGAACAGCTTGCAAAGAGGACTGCTGCCTACCCTAGACCTCTTTCTCATTATCTCCCTATCATCTCCTCTCCTTCCCTCTTTCTCTCCCTCTATCTTTATCACCTCTCTCACTCTTTTTATCTCTGTTTACAGATATTCCCAGCCAGCCTTTCTTTTTATTTCTTGCCTTCTGTCACAGTAGTCTTTGCCTTGGTGGCTATGTCTGCCTCTACCCATTCTTTGGGTCCCCATTCCCCTCCTTTCCCTGACAATAAACCTACCTTACACCAGGCCTATCACATGAAGTGATTTCTCAGGGGAATTCCTTGGTATGGGCCCATCAAGTACCTCCTTTACCCCTACTGCAGTTGCATTATATTTCATAACACTAGTTCTGAAAACAGACTGAACAGGATTTTCTGGTGCTTGTGCACCCCTTCTCAGGTGTAGTTCACATATTCTTGGATTTAATGACCCTATCTGCCTGCAATGAGATTTCTTTCCTGCTTGCCAACAGCCTCATTTCTCCACCCACTGATGGATTGGTGAGATTTCCCTTTCTTGTCTGATTGAGGCTTTCCTGGAGGTGACACTCTTCTACCAGAATGATTTCATTTTTGTTCCTCTCCCTCCCCTTTCCTCCCTCCCTCCCTTCCTCCTTCCCTCTCACTCTTGGAAAGCCTGGCACCAGATGTACATGTCTGCTCAAGGGTCTGTCCTGGTCACTGTTCCAGCCTCCTGATGGTCTGGCTGGATGACTCGTACCTGTTAATTCTGGCCTGAACTGTGTCATTAGGATGCCTTGGGCTCAGGTTAGTGGCTCCTCTTCACACCCATGGGAATTACTGTACAATTATTGCCAGCACTCCAGTAAATGAAATGTGATTCCCAGCCCCCATTCTTCCCTACTTTTTCACTCATCAACATTCACTTTATAACCTACAATACATTAAGGGCAGGGTAGGACACATCTCCTGCCAACATCTGCTCCTGAGCTAAGCTGCTGATCTCACAAGTTTTATGGATCATTTGTTTGTGAATTTGATTCCAAATTCCACCTAGAGTTCTATTGCTCAATTCTCTACTTGCCCACATGGACATGGTCAGCACACTCCTCCCCCTTGAGCAGCTTTCCTGAACTATGATAATTCTGCCTCCCTCTATGGACTTAGAGTTTATTCCTGGTTTCCAGTTTCTTGCCATCACAGACAAATGATTCTCAAACATCTTATATTTAAATTTGCTCTTCTATACCCTACTCTTAAAAATATTGTCTCTCTAATTTCTTTACATTCTGTTCTCCAAATAAACAAAATTATACCTGAAGATTATGCTGTAAAGGCTCATCAAAGGATTTATGAATCACTCATTAGGTTTGGGTTAAAGTCTATATAATCTGCAACAATATTTTGCTTTATTCAGCACTTGTGTGTACAAATAACTTAGATTTATCTTGATGTGTGAGTAACTTGATTTTAAATATATGTATATGTACATATAATTTGTATAAAACTTGCATTTAAGACAAATATATAAAAATAAATATGCCATCAAGAAAAATGTTTTAAATACTAGCAACCATTGTAGGGACTGAGGTAGCTGAGGTAGCAGAGCAAACTCAATTTTCTTTTTAAGCCTCCAATCTAAGTTAACTTGCCCCAACCCTTGAGGTCTGAGAAAATCAAGAAATGTCCCTGGCAGTTGTAAAATAGGCACAACAGCTGAAGCTATCTGATGACAACAGAGTGGGTTAAGAAAATATAAGTAAATCCCAGGTCAAGATGCATCTTTTTGATGTATGGTCTTTCCTTATGGTTTAACCAGGTCCTGTAAACCCCAAGTCCAAAGCCAAAATTCCTTAATCCTCTCATGTAAGAGCAAGCCTTGGAACCCCACTTCTATTGTGTTTATTTTTCCTTTATAATTCCCCTTTTCCTAGAACTTGGAGCTGCTCTCCTATCCTGTGGCAACAGGAAGGTTTGTGGCCCAAGACTGAACTTGAATACAGACTCTCACATGCTTGCAACAGAATTTGTGGTTCCTGGTGATCTGGACAAAACACCATGTTGGCCACATGGCTTGTAAGAAACCTCCCATGGACATCATGACTATAATCTCATGGTATAAAGCAACAACTATAAAACTTCTTAGCCCTAATGAACTGTTGATTGATATGTCTCCTTTTAGACTAAGAAAGAACAACAACTCTCATATTTTAAGTTGGTATGGATTTTTATACAATGGTGATAGATTCAAATTTATATTTTTATAAATTTGCCATGTGTGCAATTCCTTTTTGATTTAAAATGTTTATTACATGAAGATTAAATTTCAAGATCAAGGAAGTTTATACAGATTAAGAGGAACTAATTTAGAATGTGTGTCTTTATTTAAGGCTTTACTATTACACGGCTATTATATGCTTCTGTAAATCACTGCTATTTATTTTTCTGCCACTACCACCTAGGCTCAATTTACCTCTTCATTTTCTGGCAAACAGATCTAATATAAAAGAGATTCAGATGTTATGAAGAGGAAAAAACTCTTGTAGAACTATCTAGGTAACAGACTATGGCCTAATCCTGTCATTTTAATTAACATATGGCATCCAGATTATAATTTATTCTTCTCATGTTTCTAATCTTATTTCTAGCTTATAGTCGCTTGACAGTTACAGAAAAAACAGCAACTAGCTACATTCTCCAACGTTACCAACCACCAGGTTAGTTCATTAGTCAATTCATTAGGTAGTTAAAACTACCAGATCTCTTATTAGAATAGCAAACAGGAATGCCTTGCTCACAGGCTTCATGTTAGAAGATAAAGAGATTTCAGATGTAACTGTTTACAAGTCCCTTTTCTACATTAACTCATGATGAGCACCTTGATTGTGGAGCTCCAGCCATTGTGGGCAAGACTGCCCCAATGAATGTCTTGCCCACTCTTAGGGCAGCAACTGCTCCCAAAGATCAACCCCTTGTATCTCATGGTGAATAAGTAAGTAGGAAAGCTTGTACAAAGTCAGAACATATGAAAATTAAGTTATAAGAATCTAAGAAAGCATTTAGGGTCTAAGAAAATGTGAGATTGGTACATGTAAGGTATGAAATTTGAAGTACGTGAAAAACATTGATGGTGATAGGAGAATGATTTAAGGTACATAAAAGGGTCAAAACAGGCTTCAGAAATCCTTCCTGCACTATGCTGTTAAATTAGGACATCAAAAGTTCACAGTTTTAACATTAATCAATGGAGTTCTGATAAATTATTAGCCTGACTCTGCTAAAACATCCCATTATATAAACAACTATAATAGTCATAAGTTCAAGAGTTTAAGTTTCCTTTGGTTGTCTTTTAACTACATATAGACTTAAAGGTGTTTCTCATTATGCTAAATTTATATGATCCACTATCATAATTACAAGTTCAAGATTTTAAATTTTCTTTGTCTGTTTCTACACCTTCTATAGGTCCTCACTGCCCTCCCTGCCCCAACAATCAACCTCTCTTATACCAGGTCTATTGTATGGTGTGAATTCCCAAGGGGATACTTTGTTATAAGTCTGGCAAACATGTAAACATGTGCCACCTTCACCACTGCATTATATTTCATAACAAGTAGGATCTTGATGAGCAGACTCAGGAATTAGTCTTTTTTAAAAAATATTTATTTATTTAGTTTATGTTGACCATTGTTCTCTTCAGACACACCAGAAAAGGGCATCAGATCCCATTACAGATGGTTGTGAGCCACCATGTGGTTGCTGGGAATTGATCTCAGGACCTCTGGAGGAGCAGTTGACACTCTTAACCACTGAGCCATTTCTCTAGACCTAGGCAGTCTTTTTAAAAAATTATTTATTGTTGTATTATGTCTTTACAGACACAGTATGAAGATTTTTCTCATGCTTCATACCCTACTGCCTCTATTAGTAGTATAGTAGTAGTTGAAAATGTTTTTCCAGAAGACATGTCCAAGTCTCAAGCCTTGGTACTATGAATATGCCCTTATTTTACAAACAAGGCCTTGAAGATATAATTAAAATTTTATGGTACAATTATTCTGATTGATGGATAAAGGTTAAATTCAACAGTAATGATAGATTTAGCAATGCAGAATGCCTCTATTTGGCAGAATGCCAAATGAAGCTTCCTGTTCTAAGAATGAGTTATATATTATCAAGTTGTTGGCTAGAGGATCCCCATTTGAACCCCAAAGCCTAGCATATTGCCAAGACTATTGGTTGTTTTCCACCAACTGACATCAAGGTCCCAACCTTGAAGACAATAGATATACTACTTTTCCAACAGAAAGAAGTTACACTGTAGCTGCCTTAGCACCTTCATCCTTCATGACTAGTGTTATGGGTATTAGAAGGTACTTAGCATTCTCTCAGAAAACAAAAGTTAACACCAAGCCAGCTACAATGGAGAACATCCTGTAAAATGTGCTAGTACAAAACAGGCACAAAGCTGAGGGAGTAACCAACCAATATCTGGGGGAATTTCATTTCATGAGATAGATGGAACCTATCCCTGACACCGTTCAGTAGCCAAAAACATGAGACTAGATAGGCCATGAAAATAGTGGAAAATGAACTGCTACTGTTCTGCTGAGGGAAAAGAGTAATAAAGTGACTCCTAATGCCATTCCTCTATACTCAGGTTAGAAGCCACAGCTGGACAATATGCCGAGTGCTGAGAGACCTTGGAACACTTTTTCCTGAGTATCCATCAAATTCCTTCCATCAGGGCTTAGCAGTCCAGAGGAAGAAGAGGGAAAAATGTTAGAGTCAGAGGACACCAAGAAAATAATAGGCCTTCTAAACACAGGAGGATTTGGCACACATAAGGAGCTCACAGAGACTGTGGGTGCATATGTAGAGTCTGCACAGGTTAAGCCAAAAGGTGCTGATAGGAGAAGTGGATACAGGTCACCATCTGCAACCCTGAAGCTAACTCCAAATGGTACCTTTTGGGAAGGGAAAATGTTGGCCATGGAAGGGTATCCTGGTTCTTGGGTTGTGGGTGTTCTGCCCCGCCCCCAGAACCCAGGCTCCTGACAGGAGATCTAATCTCCATTCAACCTGCACCTTTCAGTCACTAGGGCACAGGTAGAGGGCTTGATTAACAGGCCTCAGGCCCTAAAGAGATTTACATACTAATGAGGTACCTGAAGGCCAGAGGGTGGAGAAAATTAAGCATTCCTCCCCAGCCCCTCCCCCCTCTTTCCCTCCCTATTTAACTCAGGCCTGCCCTGAGTTTTGGGGTGTGCATCCAGATATATCCACCATCATTCATGACACTAAAGCTTGTGAAAACCCATGGACTTCCTCGTATCATTGGGACTGTGCCGTGAGGAACCATGGAGCCACAGCAGCCGGGCCTAACTTCCAGCCTGGAGGAACACAGAGCTTTCCCAGCCAACTACCCACAGCCTGGTGTGAGGAACCCTGCGTTCTCCAGCCACAATTACCAACAGGAAAATTAGTCTTACTGGGTATATACACCACTCTTAGGGCAATCTCAATGCCCAGCAGTAGGTAGCCAATACAAAACAAGCTCAGTGTTGTTTGTGAAGCATCCTTGTCTCATAGTCCTTTATCTGGGCATGTACATTTTAGGTCTTTTGCTCATGTAATTGTTTTCAATTTTGTGTTGTATGGTATTTCTGTGTGTGTGAATATGATACTTGTGGGGTTTTATTTTATTTTATTTTGTATTTTAAGATAGAGTCTCTCTTTGTAGCCCTGACTGTCCTAGAACTTACTATGTAGTTCAGGCTCCTCTCAAACTCATAGAAATCTGCCTGCCCTTGACTCTGGAGGACTGGAATTAAAGATGTGTGCAATGACAAATGATGCTTACCTTTAGGTGAAAGATTGACGTGATCTAGAATCCCTACAGAACAAAGTTTCAATGAGAGATTGTTTAGATCAGCCTGACCCTTATTCATGTCTCTGAAGAGTTTTCTTAATTAATTATGTTAATTGAAGTAGAAAGACACCACCTAAAAGTAGGTTTATTATATTATATAATGCACTTAGACTACACCTATATAAATTCCACACAAAATAACACACGCAAAAAGTAAAAAGTACACACACACATACACACACACCACACAAGACATCTTTTCATCTTTTCTTTTCTTTTCTTTTTTTTTTTTCTTTTTTTTTTTTTTTTAGTTTTTTCGAGACAGGGTTTCTCTGTGTAGTCCTGGCTGTCCTGGAACTCACTCTGTAGACCAGGCTGGCCTCACACTCAGAAATCCGCCTGCCTCTGCCTCCCAAGTGCTGGGATTAAAGGCGTGCGCCACCACTGCCTGGCTAAGACATCTTTTCCATCTCTCTAGAGAACACTGGCTAACAGAATTTGTAAATGAGAAATTCCTAATGATTTAACAAATTCCTTCTTGAGAAGCATGTCTTTGTAAATAATATTGTTCAATCTAAACTTTTACTTTTTGCTAGTTTATGAGAAGACTTCATTTAGGAAGGTAATATATTCCTACCCTATTGAGAAGAAACAAAACTCTGATTTTTTTTCATATTTCTAGTAATGTTTTTCTTCATGCATTTTAAAGTATCACACTAATTTCTCTATCAAACTGGCAGTCATATTAATTTCTTAATAGGAATTGGAGTGAGTACAAATAGAACTCTGAAACCAATTATAATTCTAATCAGTACAGTCCAGATCATGTGCAATTAACACAACAAATTAATTTAGAAACATCTCAGACCCAACACATACTGCATCCTGTTTACTGCCTCTCAAACCAGTGTTAGATATTTGCTGTAATATTTTTACAATGTTTGGCCTAACACTACTCTAAACATTGCTCTTTCAGTGTTCCTACCCTCTTTTATTATTAACATTTTCAATAATGTGTATGGGTCTGTATCTCTATTTATGTGTGCTAAATGTGTGGATTCTTGCAGAGGCTAGAAGGCATTAAGTCCGCAGAGCAGGAATTACAGTTCTGAGAAGCCTAACTTGATCTCAACTTGAGTCCTCTGGAAGAGCAGAAATCACTCTTAACTACAAAGCCGTCTTCCCGAATAACATCATAGCCTCTTTTAATCCATACAGAATGCAAACAAAGGACCTCATTGACTTTTCTACTCTTTTATTTATCAATGCCCTTTATTTAACCTCTTCTTTATTTAATTCTGCTCGAAACCTTATATTGATTTGCCTGGTCTCCTTTACAAATTCTTTTTGCAACTGATGAATGTCACTAAATAAGTTCCTCAAACAACATTGGGGATATAACACCTTTCTGTTCCTCTCTTATTCAAATCTCTACAAGGAAATCTCTTTTCCCTTGAATTTGAGTTTTAATTCTTTTTTTTTATGACAGATGCATACTCCCTCAAAACTTGGTTATATCATCTATCTCCTAGATGGCTTGCTGCTCTTTACAGTTCATTATTTATATGGACCTAATAAATTTCCACCTTTTTTTCCAGTTTGGATATTATGCATTTAACTGAAATAATTCTAACATTCTGTTCAAATAGAAAGTAATTACACTTCTCTACCAGGGTGCAACTTGCAATTGATTAGGTAAGCCTCCAGTATAATGAAGAAACAAAAACTCTTTTATTGTTATCAAAGTTATTTGTAATAACACAAAATAAATATGACATGAAATGATATAATAGATTTATATTATTTATATCAGTGAGGATTACCTACTTCGTGTCACTGGAAACCAGAAAACAAATTTATTGTATATAAAATACCTTTTTTATCTTAATGTTCATTTAACAATACATATGTACTGGTAGCTATGACAATATTCTGCTATTTACATAATTTAATTATTGGTTTTTTTTTTTTTTTTTTGCTTGGACTGCTGCTATAAGCACCCAGATTTTGACTTGATTCTAACTCAGTTAGAATTAGCTAATGAATTAATCAGTCAGAAGAAACTAATGAATTGCTTCTTCTGTGACAGGGCTTCAAAGGAGCCTATTGACCTACTCGTTGACAATTTTATATTCATTCAAACTCCTGAAACTGCAGAACTAATCTAGATATCCTATCACTGTTCAGTATAAAAAACACATCATAACAAAGTTTTTATACAAATCATTAATGTACTATAGATGAGCCATTAGATAACTGTCAGTCCAATGCACATGAATATAGACTATGTAGATAAATAATAACTTTTCGTTTTCTAAAAAGACTGTCGGCATATATTCATCAGCTGTAAGCTACTTGTATTTTTAATTAGTTCCAGAAACCTGACTCAGCAAGGAGTAAGCTCTTCTCACAGAGTAACACATAGAGTAATAAATTCTACTGGAATCATTAAAGCTTGATAAACTCACGGTGGGACACTTTGGTTGGCTATATATACTTCAGTGATTCAATGGACTTACTTACGTTTTCATTATGCCTATATTTTAGCTTAAATTCTTCCAATTCTTCTGTATTATATGTAGACTAAATACATGTCAGAACCATCATGAAAAGAGACCAACTTGTGAAAGTGTGTGCCCCAAATTTTCCAAGTCATCAGATAAGTGGCAGTTAAATCTATCAATGAAACTTGATCACTGGTAGTCTAGGCCTCAGCATAAGATTAGTGACATACTCCTCATTCAGATAGTAAGCCACTGCAAAAGCTACCCTGAGCAATAGAAAATAGAAACATTAGAAAATGGACAATCTAAGGATCCAGAATGGTAGAGACTCAGCATATGATTATAGTATGAGGAAGTTGGAAGTATATGACCCCGACTAACAAATTTCATAAAGTATAGGTAAGCCATGAGGACAAGGTTGTCTGGATGCTTGATAAAGTGAATTCAGCTCATAAAAATTGCAGAAATGGAACTTTTAGTCAATTGAATATGAAAGGTAAAATTTCATTTGAAAATTCTTTGTGAGGAATTTGATTTCAAGGTTTTTCCTCTTAGCTCTTTTGCCTTTTATAAGCCTGCTATTTCTGGCTCTTCTTCTGTTCTTTTTTATTCAATTTAAAACACTAAATTTTGCAAGCATATAGTATGTTTGATTTGACTCATGATACTTCACATATGTAATCTTACACATATCTTATTTAAGTGGAATTTCAACAAAATTTTGGGCTTAAACAATACATATGAGAGCAAAAATTGTGCACCTGTCTTAGTGTTACTAATGCTATGACAAAATTCCACAGTCAAAGATACTTGGTGAGGAAGTATTTATTTGACATTAAGATTCCACATCACTGTTCATCATTGAAGTCAGGGTAGGAACTCAAACAGGGGAGGATTCTGGAGGCAGGAGCTGATACAGAGGCTATAAAGGAGTTCTGCTTACTAGCTTGCTCCTCATAGTTTGCTTATCCTGCTTTCTCATAGATCTCTGTACACGAAACACACTGGTTTCTCTTGCCTAGTAGGCTAACACTCTCATATCAATCACTAATTAAGTAAATGCTCTACAGGCTTGGCTACAGTCTGATATTATGGAGGCATTTCATCAATACAGGATCCCTCCTCTTCAGTGAATCTAGCATGTGTCAAGTTAACATATAACTAGCCATCAAAGGGCCATCTATATTTTGCATGTGGAAATGAAAAGCATTTGTGGTAAAAAGAATATTATACCTTGAATCTTTATGACCTTAGAAAGTAATATACTAAAGTCTTAGTAAATGAATGAATGAATAAATAAATAAGTAAATAAATGAATACATAAATGTATAGTATTAAAAAACTCTAGAGAAGAATAAAAGACTCAACATGGCTGATGTTAGGCCAAAACAAGGGCCTTAGCTAGGAAGATAAAATCTGGAATTCTTTGAATGAAGATCCCAGAAAACCACTCAATTTCATTGCCTATGTCAAACCTATATAATGGCTGCTTACTCTATTAAGATCAGCTATGAATCAATTAAGAAGATAATTTCTCTAGATGGTAATATGTGTCTTTTTCCTCTGTATATGCCCTGCCTAGGCACTAGACTATTTTTTGGAGTCAATTTGTAGTATTCTCTATAAGGTCTACACTAAGTTTGTAAAGGAAGAAGCTGCACATTTCCTATAAAAGTTTTCAGACCAGAATGAAATGTATTAGGGAAATGCATAGTAAATGTATAATAATATTTTAGGGTTTCTATTGTTGTAAAGAGACACTATGATTATTGAAACTCTCATAAAAGAAAACATTTAATTGGAGCTAGCTTACTGTTCAGAGGTTTAGTCCACTGTCTTCATGGCAGAAAGCATAGCAACATATAGACAGACACATAGATGGGAAAAAAGTTGAGAGTTTTACATCTCGATCCATAGGTAGAAGGAAGAGAATGCCAAGCCAAACTGGGCCTAGTATGAGCACCTGAGATGTCTAAATCCCCAATCAGTGACATACTTTCTCCAAAATAGCTATATCTCTTCCCAAAGGACCACACCTCCTAATAGTGCCACTTCCTATGACTCTGTGGGGCCAGTTTCAAGTTATATAAATATACCCTAAATGTTTATAGCAAAAATATACTTTTATTGTCTTGAGTATATATTTCTATGACTTGGGAGTATTTTCCTAGCATATAAGATTTAGTACCTTACTAAATATCTTAGAAGTGATGCCAAACACATTGAAGCTGATGTCTAGAAATATGGTTTATATAGTGCCAGAATGCTACATGATTCAGAAGCCATAAACAGTTTAGAATAAGTGATACGCACAGGATATATGAACTATGAAATCATTTCAAAAGGCAAGTCAATCACTCTTAAGGTTGTCCTAGTGCAGGGTTAGAATTTATAAAGTATTAAGAAGGAATGCTTCTGTCTTAGCTACTGTTCTATTGCTGTGATCAGACATCATGACCAAGGTAAGCCTTATAAAGGATATTTAATTAGGCTGGTTTACAGGTTCACAGATTCATTCCATCATCATGAAGATGGGAGTAGGAAGGCATGATGAAGGAAGAGCTGAAAGGTCTACATCTTTATGTGAAGGCTGCTAGTGGAAGACTGGCCTCCAGGCATCTAGGATAAGAATATTAAAAAGCCCACACTCACAATGATACACCTACTCCAGCAAGGCCATACCTACTTCAAAAGGAAAACACCTAATATTGTCATTCCCTGGGCCAAGCATATATAACCCATCACATCCCACTCCCTGGCCCCCATAGACTTTTTCAAACATTTGAGTCTGTGTGGGCCATAACTAAACATAGCATAATGTAAAATATGTTTAGTTCAACTTCCAAAGTCCCAATAGTCTATAACAGTCTCAACAATGTCAAAAGTCCAAAGTTCAAAGTCTCTTCCAAGATTCATCCACGTAACTGTAATCTCAAAAGCAAGACAGGAAACCATCTTAGCAAACTCAAAATGCTTCTCTATAGCTTATGTCAAAGCAGTCTTCTGATCTCCAACTTCTTTTTCATCTTTGTTGACTGCAAAAATCTTCTTTTTCTTAGGCTGGTTCCACTAATTTTAGCAGCTTTTCTCAGCAGATAGCCCATGGCTCTGGCATCTCAAACATCTTGGGGGCTCCAAGGTAGCTTCAATATTATTTCTTCTTGTTTCAATATCTAGGATCAACACATTATCTTCTGGGTTCCTCCAGCTCTGCCCTCTGTAGCACTCAAAGCTCAGGTTGATCCACTCCAGTGCTGCTGCTATTTGGTGATCATACCAATGTACTGATGTCTCCAAAACACTGGGGTCTTCCATTGCAAATAGGCTTCACCAACAACCTCTCATAGGCTCTCTTCATGGTGCCAAGCCTCAACTCCCTTGCATAACCCCTTCAGTCCTGGGCTATCTATTGCAACATTGGCTGCACTTTCACAAATGTCCTTCCATGGGCTCTCACAGTGACAAGCATTAGCTGTTCTTTATGGCACCTTCATGAATTCAAAACCACTACTACCTGGATGACTCTTAAACATTATCAAGTTTGACTGCTGCAAGAGTTACAACTTTTGTTATCTCTGGAACACAGCTCCTTTGTGTTCTCAGAAACATTCCCAGAAGATTTACCTCAGTGATGCTGGTCTCTTCTTAATGACCACTAATTTTTTAGCTCCAGCTAACAAACATCAATTGTCCCACTAGTCCCTTCTATTCTGGACTCTGAAGCCAGAGCTGTATGGCCAAAACTGCTAAGTTCTGCTGCTTGCTGTAGCTGGAAGATGGCCCTCTTGTTCTATTATATTATCAACAGCTTTCTGTTTTCTAACTTCTTCAAGGCCTAAGTTTAGCTGTCCTGACACTTGCTCTATAGACTGACTTTGAACTCAGAAATCTGAATGCCTGTCTCCTAATCACTAGAACTTGCTCTGGGCTGGTCTTGAACTCAGAGATTTGCTCCCCCTTTGCCACCTGGGACTAAAGGCTTGTACGTCCATGCCTGGATCTAAATTTAGCTTAGTAGGATCTTGCCCCAAAGTCCAACTCCCTTAAAATGCTATCTCCTATAACACAGGATTTGGCTCCATATCACTTATTGGTGCCCCTTTCATACTCAAATCATATATTTTATATTTCTCTTTTCTAAGCTTGCTACACTTGTTCAAAGTGCTCTTCATGAGACTTAATCAGTCTCTACTGGCCTTTTTCAAGACTTTCTTTGTCAATGTAATGTATATACATCTCTTTACCTTAGCCTCAGGTATATTATTCAGACAAGGGCAAAAATCAGCCACATTCTTCATCAATATACCACAAAAACTTTCTCTTGGCCCATTCTGAAAGTCTTCTCCACTGAAACCTCTTGGCCTAGATCTGTACATTTTAAACCATATTTAGCAACAAAGACTTCCATATTCCTACTAGGATAGCTCATTAAACTCAACTTAAAGCATTCCACTGCTTTCCAAATCTACATTCTTCCAAACAAAAGAATGGTCAAGCCTATTCCAGCAATACTGCAATCCCTGGTACCAACTTCTGTCTTAGGGTTTTATTTTGTAAACAGACACCATGACCAAGGCAAGTCTTATAGAGGACAATTTAATGGGGCTGGCTTACAGGTTCAGATGTTCACTCCATCTTCATCAACGTGGGAGCAGGATGATGAGAGAAGAGCAGCATCTAGGCAGGCATGATGCAGGCAGAGCTGAGAGTTCTACATCTTCATTTGAAGCTTGCTAGTGGAAGACTGGCCTCCAAGCAGCTGGGATGAGGAGTTTCAAGCCCACACCCACAGTGGCACACCTACTTTTACAAGACCATACCTACTTCAAAAGGGCCGCACCTTCTATTATTTCCATTCCTTGGGCCAACAATATACAAACAATCATAGCCTAAAGACATGTGTCTAATTAATATTTCTTTAAAGAGATACTATAATTTTTTACCCCAGAATCCCTGTGCAGGATAGTAGTTTCTCAGGCCACAGGGTCTCTGCCACACAGCTTTTGAGTTTGCCTACTCATAAAGGCATACTATTTTTTTTCTTTGCTCTATTACTTTTCTAAGTACTCTTTATTCCCAGAAGTTTGGTTTTTTGCTCTTTCTTCCAAAGTCTACCTCTCCACTGTGTGGCTGCTTGGCTGTCCTGTGTCTGACCTGCACCTGTGGTCTTGGTTTCAGAAGTTTCATGAGGGAAAAAGTCTGCATTGAATAAGCTAATGAGTCAGACCAAGGTTGAGGGAGTTCATAATGAAAACTACTAGTAGAGTGGCTACAGTCAGTTTGAGAGAATCAAATTTCAAGATGAAGAAAGTGAATCAGGTCCAGGTTAAGATGCATAGTTGGACAGGTAGTTCAAACAAGGAAATGGAAGGTAGTATATAGACTGTATCAAAAGTGAGAGAACAGTAAATTCTCTGACACTCTGGCTCTTACAGAATTTCTGTCCCTTCTTCTTCAATGTTCTTTCACCCTTAGAAGCAGGACTTGTTTTCTACATCCTGAAGAGCAAATACCAAACGGTCATCTCTAAAAATTTACACACAGGTAATATTAACAGACCCAGCAAATTTTTATTCAGAATTTTACACACACACACACACACACACACACACACACAAAAACACACACACGCATACACACACGCACACACACACACATGCATACACACACACATACACACACACACATGCATATATTTATGCATATAACAATAATTAATGAAAAAGAGGCTATTAATTAGAAAACTAACAAGGAGGGCTATATGGGAGGGATTTTAGGTAAGAAAGTATTTTTTTTATTGGACATTTTATTTATTTACAGTACAGATGCCATCCCTTTCTCCATTTCTCCTCCTTAGAACCCCCATCCTATACTCCCTCTTCCTTTATTCTTTTATACCATTTTGATTACGTATGTATTGAGGTCAGTTCTAGGTTGAGGGTCTAGCAATACAATAAATGCAAATAGTCGAGGAATAAGCAATACAATAAACACAAATAGTATAAAAATTTTAAAAAGCAAGGCATTAAACCCAGTTACATGAACACTTCCATGATCACTGTTTCTAAAGGCTTAACAGGATGACTAAAGTATCTGAGCCTACTTTCCTATCCTAGCCCAATATCATTTTCATGTCTGAAGCCTACTTCCTTGTTCTAGCCTAAAATTTAGATTCCTGTCTGATATTACTTCTTTGTTCTGGTCTAATATTTAGATTCTAGCCTGAGATTACTGGTAAGAGATCTTAACCAACAGAGAAAGTGAATAGAGAAATGATATAATTATAATACAATCTCAAAATATAAAAAGACTAAAACCAAAAACATTTTCAATACAGTAACCCAGAATAAAAAAGATAAATGTGTCTTGTTCTTTCTTTTGTCAGTGGTCCTAGCACTAAATCTTTTTATGTGTATATATAATTTTTTTTAAGTAGAGGCACAAGTCTAGTCTCTCCAGACATGCTGCCTCTTGCTTGAGACTCTTCTATCCAAACTTTATACTCCTAGGATTCAGCATCTTGATGAAGACACAAAGTACGTAGTTTACCTTGTTCTCCCCACCCCCACCTTGTTCAGCCAATCCTTTCTGCACATTTCTATTTCTTTGTGATTCTCCACTGACCTACATATCCACTCCCTATCAGGAAGCCACATCTACCACACTAGGCTGGGATTCAAATTAGGCAATATTTATCTTTCTCTCCATTCTGATCTTTCTAGCCTTACTCTTAGACCTGGTGCTGCCTACCCTCCTGAATTCCTCCTCCCAAACTAATTCCCAGCCTTTCTCTATCATCTTGGAACTAGTCTTCTTCTTATGGACCCAGGGAATACATAGTTTTCTCTGAATCTACCTTCATTTTACCTTTTAGCTAATTTCTCTTTATTATTATTATTAATTATTATTATTATTATCATTATCATCATCATCACTATTATTATCATCATCATCATTAATTTTCTTCACTTACATTTCAAATGATATTCCCTTCCCTGTTTCCAGTCTGAAAATCCCCACTCCATACCCCTCCTCTTTACCTCTATGAGGATGTTCCTCCACCCAATCATCCACTCTAACATTCCCCTATACTCAGGCAACAAGCTTCCAGTGGACCAAGGGCCTCCCCTCCTGTTGATGTCAGATAAGGCTGTCCTTTGCTATATATTAGCTGGATACAAGGATCTGTCCATGTATAATCTTTTGTTTGTGGTTTAGTCTCTGGGAGCTTTGGGTGGTCCAATTAGTTGATATTTTTCTTCTTATGGAGTTGCAATCCCCTTCAGCTCCTTCAATCCTTCCCCTAGCTCTTCCATTGTGTCCCTAGGCTCAGTCCATTTGTTGGCTTGAGAGTATCTGTATCTTTATTGGTCAGGTACTGGCAGAAACTCTCATGGGACAGCCTTATCAGGTTCCTGTCAACAAGCATTTCTTGGCATCAGCAATAGTATCAAGTTTGGTATCTGCAGATGGAATGGACTCCTAGGTAAGGCAGTCTCTGGATAGCATTTCTTCAGTCTCTGCTCCACTTTTTGTCTCTGAATTTCCTTTAGACAGGAACAATTCTGGGTGAATAATTTTGAGGTGGGTGTTTACTCCCATTACTTAACCAGTGGCAGTGCCTATCTATGGGAGGTAGTCTCTACGGTTCTATCTGCCGTTTGTTGGATATTTTGGCTAATGTCATCCCCATTGTTATTGGTACAGAGACAGCCAGGTAAATCAATGGAATAGAATTGAAGACCCAGAAATGAAGACACATACGTATGGTCACTTGACTTTTGACAATAAAGCCAAAACCATCCAGTGGATAAAAAACAGAATTTTCAATACATGGTGCTGGCTCAACTCATGGTTGGCATGCGGAAGAATGCAAGTTGATCCATTCTTATCTTCTTGTACAAAACTCAAGTCCAAGTGGATTAAGGTCCTCCACATAAAACCAGATACACTGAATTTAATGAAAGAAAAAATGGGAAAGAGTGCAGAAATAAATCAGCACAAGAGAAAATTTTCTGAACAGAACAGCAATAGCTCAGGCTCTAATATCAACAATTGACAAATGGGAGCTCACAAAATTGAAAAGCTTCTGTAAAGCAAAGGATACTGTCAATAGGACAAAACGACACAATCTACAGATTAGGAAAAGACCTTTTCCAAACTATGGCTGATAGAGGGCTAATTTTCAAAATATATAAGGAAGCCAAATTAGACTCAGGAAAACCAAATAACCCTATTAAAATATGGGGTATGATCTAAACAAAGAATTCTCAACTGAGGAATCTTGAATGGCTGAGAAACACCTAAAGAAATGTTCAACATCTTTGGTCATCAGGGAAATGCAAATCAAAACAACCCTGAGATTCCACCTCACACCAGTCAGAGTGGGTAAGATAAAAAACTAAGGGGATAGTAGATGCTGGCAATGATGTGAAGAAAGAACACTCCTCCGTTGTTGCTGGGATTGCAAACTGTTACAACCACTCTGGAAATCAGTCTGGTGGTTCCTCAGAAAATTGGACATAACATTAGCTGAGGACCCAGCTATACCACTCCTGGGCATATACCCAGAAGATGCTCCAACATATAACCAGGGTATATGTTCCACTACATTCACAGTAGCCTTATTTATAATAGCCAGAAGCTGGAAAGAACCCAGATGTCCATCAGCAGAGGAATGGATACAGAAAATGAGGTAAATTTCCACAATGGAATATTATTCAGCTATTAAAACAATAAATTCAAGAAATTCTTAGGTAAATGAATGGAACTAGTAATTATCATCCTCAGTGAGGTAATCCAATCACAAAAGAACACACATGGTATTCACTCACTGATAATTGGATATTAGCCCAGAAGCTTGAAATACCCAAGATTTAACTCACAGAACACATGAAACTCATGAAGAAGGAAGACCAAGTGTGTGTGTTTCATTCCTTCTTAGTAGGAGTAACAAAATACTCAAGGGAGAAAATATGGAGACAAAGTACGGGACAGAATCTGAAGGAGGGGCTGTCTGGAAACCATTCCACTTGGATATCCATCCCATGTGCAGTCACCAAAGGTAGATGCTGATGTGGATGTCAGGAAGTATATGCTGACAGAAGCCTGATATAGCTGTCTCCTTAGATGTCTGCCAGAGTGTGACATATTTAGAGGTGATGCTCACAGATAGCAATTGAACTGATCATGGGGTTCCCAATGGAGAAGTTAGAAAGAAGACTGAAGGAAAGAAGGGGTTTGCGGCCCCATGAGGAGAGCAACAATATTAACCAACCAGAGCTCCCAGGGCCTAAACCACCAACCTGGGAGCATATAGGAAGGGCCCCATGCCTCCAGCTGTATACGTAGGGGAGAAAGGCATTGTTGGGCATAGGTGGAAGAGGAAGTCCTTGGTCCTGTGAAGACTGGATGACCCAGTATATAGAAATCTCCATTACATATCCTAGCAAAGATGAGAAGAAATTAGGTAAGATGCTGCCTTACACAGAATCAAATATGAAAACAGTTTTTTTTTTTCTTTCAAATAAAGCTTTATTTAATAAGAACACAAGAAGGTAACTGTTCAGCCATTTAGGGCTGTTTGTAGGAAAAGTTGGGCAGGATGAAAGGATTTATAATAGACTAGCTGATGGGAAGGTCAGCAAAGCAGATCGAGGCAGCAACAGGAGCTAGTAGCTAGTCATGAGCCTGGGACACCTGGGAGATGGTGATCAACTGAAACAATTTGCTGGGCAGAGTATTGCTGTAGACTGCCATATCCAGCAGCTCCGTAGTGATGCGCTTCTGAATACCTCTGCACTGGGCCTCATTGCTTGCCAGCTCAAGCAGCCTGCGAATGAGGAACTCCAGGATTGCTGCCAAGAAGATGGGCACTGTTTCACTCAGCCTCCGTACATGGCCGCCCTCCCTAACATGGTGTTCCACTAGGCTCACTGCAAAGATCAGCTGGGCTCTGAAGGTGTAGGAGCGATGGTGGCAAGATGAGGACTCTCAAAGACTGTTATTCGAAGTCCTGGGCATGCTGGCCTCACAATGAGATGTCACTCCAGTCAACCAAATAACCCTATTAAAAATGGGGTCAGAGCTAAACAAAGAATTCTCATTTGAGGAAAGTCGAATGGCTGAGAAGCACCTAAAGAAGTGTTCAACATTCTTTGTCATCAGGGAAATGCAAATCAAAACAACCCTGGAAGTCCACCTCACACCACTCAGAATTGCTAAGATCAAAAAGTCAGGTGACAGCAGATGATGGCATGGATGTGGAGAAAGAGGAACACTCCTGCATTGCTAGTGGGATTGCACACTTGTAAAACTACTTTGGAAGACAATTTATATTGTATCTGATTGATCAGAGCTCAGTTTTACATTGTTACATGATTGCCTCATTTAGAATGATACAATTGATAAAGTGAATGCAGTATTAAACAGAAAATGCAACTGTCAACCCTTTACGATATTAAAAAGTGCTGACATTGGAGGAATTTGGCTTTTTGCAAATTTTTATTTAATTTATCTTTTCTTATTTAAACTTTTCATAGAAAAATCAACTTATTTTTACCATTCCTCACTATTTCTTTAACAATACATTTTTATTTTCTTTAATATTTTATTTATAGCTGTCTTTAATATTTTATTTTATTTTATTTTATTTTATTTTGTAGATGTCTCATTAGAAGTCTGCCAGAGTCTGACATATTGAGAGGAAGATGCTCACAGATAAACACTGATCTGAACAAGAGTTTCCCAATAAGGAAGTTAGAGAGAAGACTGAAGGAGTTGAAAGGGTTGGTGGCTTCATGAAGAAAGCAACAATAGAATCAAGGCAGATATCAAAGTATCTGATATTGATTTCTTTGCCATAGGTTTAAGTTTGCAAAAAGGATGAGAAGGCCATGGAAACTATGGCTAAATGAAACTGTTTTTTGTAGATATTTTCATTTTTCCTAATTTCTTTTGCCAGCAACCTTCTTTATTTAGGGGAAATGTGTGTAAACTTTTTCAGTCATTCAAACTACAATGGTGCCTCCTCTGAATTTTAATTATTATTCTTATGACAAAAGCTTTTCTTTTCATATAAAGATGCATCATTTTTTAAAATATTGACCCTTCTTTTTGAGCCCTTCAATCATACTCACATCTTTCTCAACAATTTCTGTCACACACAGATCTCTCTCTCTCTCTCTCTCTCTCTCTCTCTCTCTCTCTCTCTCTCTCTCTC
>JANHMN010000005.1:54529080-54561711 GCA_030674055.1 Rhabdomys pumilio
CTCTCTCTCTCTCTCTCTCTCTCTCTCTCTCTCTCTCTCTCTCTCTCCCTTTCTTTCTCTGTACTAGGCATGATACTGCTTTAGTTACTAAGCCAGGCATCAAGAAATAATGAACAAAGAACTATCATATACTCTTCTCCTGACAGATATAACTAATACCATTACATCACCACCAACAAATTCAGTTTCTTTCTTACATCATTTTTAAAGTGAGTGAAATTCAATTTGCATACATAGTATATTGTAGAAAACTAAGATTATATACACATATATTAATTAACATATATATAATTAACATTATATTTCAGTTGATAATCTCAAGAAATTATCCTTTTCTATTAGACTTACTTTTATATTTTTATATATGCACATCCTTCCTTTGATCTCAAAGCCTAAGAGTTAGAAATAGACACACTACTAAAATTATATTGAAGGTGAGAATATATTTTTACAAAAACAAAACAAAGAAAAAAAAGAAATTGCACAAAGGACAATTTTCTTTTTTGCATATTAATCTTGTAGACAAAAGACAGATCTTTATTAATTATTTCTTGTTTCCCACCAAAGGTCATGATAGCTATTATTTCTTCTTCCCTTTTTGTGATGTCCCTTATTCCTATATTTCTTGCATTTTGCCCTTCTCTGTGTCATCTTGTTTTTATCCTTCTAATTCTCAATTTTTTAGTTTTCCTGCTACCTTACCATATATTACTTACAGTGTATAATTTTAGCATCCACTGTCCCAAGAGCTCATCTCTGTTTAATCCCACAAACTTTTTAATCTAAACTTATAGATTTCTGTAAACTTTGTAATTCATTTTTTCTCTTGCTGTACTTTAATGCCTTTGTATTCTAGGACTTGGATAATAATTTTAATTCTTCCTTATGATTAAACTTCACAGATATCACATGTAGCCTCGGTAGACCTCATTATTATCATTATACTATTCAGATCGCTGGTTAAACAAACTTTTAATCTGTATGCATTTTTTCCCAAGCAGCCATGGTAACCTTATTAACCTACATTTTTTAACTAGAGAAAAGAACACTTGCCAGTGATCCCAGTTTAGGCCAGATATAGTGTTGAAGTCCTAGAAATTAATCCCAATTGATCAGCTACCTCATCTGGATAGTCTGTCAATAGCGTTGGTTCCAATATAAACATTTGGGCATGTAAACAAGCAAAGAGGGGTGCTTACAAGACAAAATTCTGAGTAAGATCTTTGGTTGAAGTGGTTTCTATGTCTGTAAGAGAGTATTTTGAATACCATTATGGCTTTTTTGAAATTAAGGGAGGTGTTTATTTTTGGTGGGAGGGTGAAAGATAAAGTGTAACACAAGGAAAATCTGGACCTGAAGTTGTTATATTAGTTGAAGCATCAGGCACTGAGACTTCTAGCACCAGAGGAGCATGGGAATTATCAATGAGATACCATCTAGAGGTGAATTCTTATTTTGTTTATCTGGTTGCCAATGTTTTAGAGAAAAATATCTCCCTTTCACCAGCAAACAGCATCATATGGTTCCACCTAACAAGGCTTTTTTTCTTTAATTCATTCTACAAGAGATTAATATATCCAATTTTCATTTGCACTTTCTTTTTTCCCTAGTTCAGAGATTAGCCCCCTAAATATTGGAAAATGTGCTCCAGAAGACTATCTGGAGGACTCTTATTCTTAGTCTTCTATCTATTTTGTTTTCCCTTAATCAAATAAGAAGTCTAACTTTTCATCATTCTCATGTGTTTGTAATGTTATAATCACAGGCTAGATCTTTCGCTTTTCTATCATGAAAAGCACTGGAAAGCATTATGGAGGCCCTTCGTGGCTACTGATGAATCTTAATGAACTGCCAACTAGGTTGCTTCTGAATAAAATCCTTGGTAACCAAGTCATCTTGTGTAAAGCTGTCCTCCTGGTCAACTTAGTAGGTTCTACACAGAGGTTTCTTATATTCTGCTCAAAATTCTTCCTACATCTCCAGCCAGGTCTCTCACTGGAAACTGAACAGCAAACTGGAAGTCTGTGCTAACTTCACATCTGAATAAAGTTCTCATTCATATACACATAGCTTCTCTGGTATCTCAGCCACCAAAGCATAACTACAATTTTAATTTCTTTTTCCTTCTTTATTTGTTTCTTTTTCCGGAAGCTTAGTATCCACCATTATGGACAGTTGGCAGAATGTATGATGGAGTTCCTAATTTTTCTCTTGTTTGGTCCTCCCCGGAGTTACTCCACATCTACCCACATAGGAGATCTCTATATCTTTACTATCTTAATATCTTTATTAAGTTAAATCTCTTCTGTATGGAAAAACATGAGGAAGAATCCTAATCTCGTTTCTCATTTTTGGAGTTATCTCATGACTGACATCTCATTCATGCCCTCTGAAAATATCCAAGCAACAAGACAGTATTTTATAGTCCATTTTTTTTTAACCTTTATTTATAACTAAAGTTATTTGGTTGCTGAAGTGTTTGTTTGGCACCCTTATTTCCATTTTGGTAATTTCTTTCAAATATTGGGTTTCCTTAGTGCCAGAGATAGTAAGTCTTCACATCTTTGGCAATGCAGCAAGTCACCAGTGTGTACCTCCCAGACTGCTAGTCAATCCATAAGACTATCATCAATTGTGAGAACCCCACACTGAGCATTAGCTTTTAAAATGTGGGTCTGAGGGTTCAGGTTCTCAAGAAAAGGGCTACATAATCCAAAGTACTTTGGCCACACATAAAGTTTTACTTCTACAGATGTGCTAAACAAGCTGGCAAGAAAACATAGAATGTGAAGAGGCATTTATTTTTAATTTTAATTTAAATGTGTCTTGTACCTCTCTATGTATTCCGAGTTCAACTTTACATTCTGACATGATTAGCTAATACAAAGAAATGATGCAGTTGATAGACTGAATGCAATTTTGAGGAAGTGAAACCTTCAGTATATATTGTGATATCAAGAAATGTTGACCCTAGAATAATCTGAATGTTTGTCAAATTTCTTCAAATTTTGAATAGAATTTTGTCCTGCTTAAAATTTTAATAGAAAGACAGTATACTTTATTAACATTTCCCACATGGTATCTTTAAATTAATTCTTTTGCTCTTTTGCCCTGGATAGAGTCTTCCGTAAAATTTTGAAAGTTTGATAGACGGACAATTATGAATGCTTGGATATTGTTACTGACCACTCTGCCCCACTCTTGGTGGCCAAAATGTCGAGGACCACTCTATCAATGTTGGAACCCACACTGACAAAAGCCGTGGGGGCTAAGTTGTTAGAGCCTGCACTACCCCAAGCTGCTCTTGTCTGTAGGTTGGGGTTCAGCAAGAGAGAAAGTGAGGATGGATGGAAAGAATGGAGACCAGACAGAGTGCGATTCAATCTTGTTTATTCTTCACTCTCTCTTCTTCTCTCCAAGTCCCTAGTTCCAAGTCCCAAATTCCAAGTTCCTGATTCCTAGTACCGAGTCTCAGGTCCTAATTCTAGTTCCTTGTCCTTAGTTCCTAGTACCAAGTTGCTAGTCTTCTTCCCAGTTCCAAGTTCTAATTCCAAGTTCTAGGTCTCTGATCCCATCTTCTGTTTGCCTCCCGCCTTTAATATTTCTCACTTCTAAGTCACTCCTTTAAGTCTTGTCTCTAAATCACACCTTTAAGTCACACCCTTAAGTCTCACACTTTAAGTCTCACAAACCCAAGGGAAGATCCTGGGTATCTAAAACAAGATGTTATCAGAGTGTGCTGAGCTGTTGTAGGCTGTTGTAAACAAGTCTCTTTTCAGGGTATATGGCTCAAGATGGCTGCAAGTATGAAAGCTGCCTTCTGTCAGCTTCCCACAATATATTTGAGCAGAAAGCTTTAAGTTTTTCACACACCCCCCCCCCCCCGACTGAAGTGTTTGTGTGATTTCCATCTCTAACTTTTATTAGCTTGGTGAAGTTACTAACATATTGAATGCACTAAGAGTTTGCACATATAATTTCAGATTATTCTGATTAGAGTTTGGTTAGGAAGATATTACCATCATCCTAAATTTATGGATATGAAAATTGATACACAGAAAGATAGATGAGACATGGTGTTTTAGTCCTGTGATTTCAATACTTCAGAGGTTGGAGCAGTATGATTGCTATAAGATTAAGAACAATCTGGCTACATTATGAATTGTAGGCAAGCTTGGCCTACAGAGAGCGTCCTTAACAGAAAACAAAATGAAATAAAAAAGTTCAATTACTTTTACAGCCTAGCATTGATAATAACTTCAGAGAATGAATTTAATTATACATTATAAAATATTTGTCTATGATTCTAGTAACTAGTGTTACACTGAAACCACATGATTAAAATTCTAGGAGCACCTCCGAACAGATATTTCTATTGTCACATAAGAAAATACATTTGTATATTATTTCAAGTTAAAGAAAGCTCTTACTATTAGCACACTTAAATCAGAGATTTATTTTTAGTAGTAAAATGAGATAAAATTTTTATTGATTTATTTGTTTCTATTATCCTGGAAGATATTTTAGCATTATATATATTGACACCTTTGAAATGTGTTTTAGGAGAAACAAATTCACAAATGTATTCCTGCATAAGCTATCAGCAACATGAGATTAAGACAAAGCAAAACTATGTCAAGAGCTATCTGAAAATTCTGAAAAGAATGAGGTAATTCAAGATTTAGACAGAAGATATGGCACTGTCAAAGATGTGAATAAGTCTTGCTTGCTACAGATTTTAGAATGAAAATTAAAAAGCTATGAAAACCTTTTATAAAGATTAATATTTGAGAAAATTGTTCTTTTTCAGTTATATCATATTTATTTTGAGTTTCATAGAGTGCAAAATGAGATCTGTTACCATATGAGTCAATTACATATTAAAATGCATTTAAAAGTTAGATGCATATTTGTGAAGTATTTGCTTGAATATCATTGTATAAACCTATATTCTAAGTACTCCATGCCAGGAACGGATAGTTAATGTGAAGATAGCCTGTGATATAGAGTAAGAAACTGTATCTAAATTATTTGGAGTTTTATGACATTACTCCTAAGTTCTTTCTTAAAGACTCAATTATGTCAAAATGAATATAAAGTTCACAGATAAAAGAAAGAACTAGAAAGAGGGGAGAAAAACAACTCCTAATTGGTGTTCTTAAATCTTCTGTTAGAACTCTCATTAGAAATGAATCCGTTAATGTTCTTATAAAACTCTCCTAAGAAAATTTAGATGAATCTTTTCTAAGTTTAATATACATCCAACTCATAAAATCAGTATGGAAACTTTCTGATACTTACTGGCTTCATTTGGCAATTTGTAGGTTGATAATAGTATAAGGGGTGGGATATGTTACAACTCAGGAAAATAGCAATTTTGTAATTATAAACATTATGTAGATACTACATAATATTTTTCAATTTCCATTAGTGTTTCACTGGGCATATAAAATGCAAACTTTGTTGTATTTCTCTGTTGTAGTGCTTAACACACACACACACACACACACACACACACACACACACACCTTCAAATATGGGTTGCTGGAAATTAGAATATTTATTCTGAAAATTGAATATAGAATTTTATGACAGCTCCCTGGTGTTTTCATCCTTGTGTATAATTTCTGTTTCTGGGAAAGAAGAAAGTTTGGTTGATTAAAAATTTGATTATCTCTCATCTCTAATGCAAAGGTTTCTTGCTTAGTATAGCCTTCATATCCTCAAGGAAATCAAATTGATACTATATTGAAAGTCAGAGATATATTCTATCACAACTGTTGTGTCACTATGTCCTTTTTCATTTCTCTATAGATTATCTTCATTGAAAGCAATTAAAAGCAATGCATTGAGCCTGATTTCTTTCTTTTCTCTTGGGAAGACTAATGCTGTCAGAAGCAGAGATGTGATTGAGTCCTTATTTTGAGATCCTTTTTAGAAGTCATTTTAATATAGGAGAATTCATAGGTATGCAAATTTGAATATAAAAATTCTATTTCATCATCAATATGAACTTTAACATCTTCCCCATCCCCAATTTTTTTCTTGAGCAATAATCATTCATCTATAAAAACTGCAAGTATTTCTTATATAACTTTTTTCTTTTTTTCATAAAACAATAAGAAAAATATTTATATCTACTACTACTTCCAAATAATGCTGCATATTAAATCTTGTGATTTTATTAGACTGGTATAATTGCATTACAAATTTTAAGAACAATTTGTATAACAATACTTCTAAATAATTTAATTTGTTTACAATTATATAAATGATTGTACACAGTTAAAGTGATAGTCTAATAGTAAATCCATGGGTTTCACAAGGCTACCAAATGAAGTTTATGACATTTAATATATTAAGTAGATCTTCCATAGAGAAAGATAATTTGCCAAAGGAGAGAAGAAAGTTTAACTTTCCTGTAGTAGTCAATCTTTAGAATTCCAGGAATTGGTGATGTAGAGATGGTTCAGTGTTTGAGAGCTTATGTTATTCTTGCAGAGGATCCAGGTTTCTGTTGCGAGTGCCCAAAAGGAAATGCATAACTGTCTATAGCTCCTGAAACAGGTGATCTGAAGCTTCTTCTGGCCTTCACAGATACCAATGTATGTATATGGTACACATACTTACATGCAGATTATATCTCTCACATACATAAAATAAATCTAAATGATAGGAATTATTTAATGCATAAATTAAAGCCTCAAATGCACAACTCAAATAGTATTACCCTTACATTTCTGATTCAGTAACATTATATAAGAAGTAATAAGATACCCCTAAACTGATATTCCTTATTATTAACAATGCATTGAAATTCTCAGCATTAACATTTTAAGTTTTAAGTACTAAGCTGGGAGGAAAGCATCATTAATTTGGATATGCTAATAATGAAACTATGCACTTGTGTTATAATGTACTATGTACTATATGTACTACAAATAACTTTCTTTGGATTCTTGATTAATATATTTATAAACATAGCACATAATACTTTTAGAGTGTATTTTTGAAAGTTACTTTTAAATGCCAATCAAGCTTCAAATAATATTAAAAATGGCAGAGCAAGTCATGATCAGAATGAATAAAGAAAGAAATGAAAAACTGAGAAGTGGAAACAATTTGATATGAATGTCTCTCAAATAGAAGGAATTGAATATTTACCTCACAGTTTCTTAAGCTGTAACTCAAGATGTCATATAGGAATCATATAATTAAGTGAAAGTCATGAAAAACTGTTATTGGTTAAATGGAGTTGAACATACAACAATTAAAGCAAGTAATTGAAAATAAAATGTGTAAGGTATCTTAAATGATTCTTGCCAGAATCACCTCTCTGAATTATATTATGTACCTTCATGAAAGGCCTTGTTTTCTTTTTTTTTTTAATCTTTATGTGTGTGTGTGAATATATAAACATATATATGTATCTGTGTTTGGGATATATATATATATATATATATATATATATATATATATATATATATATATATTTTAGGTGGTCTCCATGTTTCCAGAGATCCTTTTTTCTTTGTTTCTCATCTTGATGACAGAGCATGGTGAGTATACATGTTGCCATGTCAAGCTTTATGCTTTACATGGGTTCTAGAAATCTGAACTTAGGTCTTCACATTTTTCTAGTAAATACTTTATTCATTGAGTCATCTCACCAATCCCAAGTTTTATTTTGAACATATAGCATGCACATATTAAATGAAACATATTGTGATACCAAGAACTATCAACTTATGCTACTTGAAATATCTTAGGTGATATTTCAATCAATTATATGTTGTAAAACACATTGCTTTCATAAGGGTACCTATCTATCTGTCTGTCTGTCTATCTATCTATTTATCTATCTATCTATCTATCTATCTATCTATCTATCTATCTATCGCATTAGTAGAAAAATCATGATGCAAAATTAGAAAGCAAAGTCTTCTAATATTTTCTTAGCATTATTTCTTAGCATATAATTATCAAATTAGTATATCACTGCTTTTATTTTGTGAGAATACTCTATTTTAAAAATTACTGTTTGGGTTAGTGACTTGACTTTCATAAAAAATTCATTAAATCATCATAGTTAGATTTAAACAGAATGTTCAATAATTTCTGAAGTGCATTTAATATATTTCTTCCAAATTTTACTATGCTTAAGTATGCAATATTTTCAAAATTAACAATTACAAAACAAAAATATTGATCAACTCTATAAACTTTATAAAAACTTTATAAAAAATAAAATCATTTTCTTGAGATGCTCTTTCTCTGTGTAGTTCTGGTTGTTCTGGAACTCAATATGCAGATGAAACTAGCCTCAAACTCACAGAGAACTACCTACTTCTACCCCTCAATTGTTAGAATTAAAGGTATGTGCTATCTCTGCCTGGTACACTGATAATTCTTGGCCTATTGTATGAGATATTCAGCAAAGCCCTAATTTTTTAAGGCAATGACTAATAAGCATATTTTTCTCATTAGTTTTCAGAATTTCTTTCATTGTTACTAACTAAATAATAAAAATACATGCATTTTGAAAAGAGTAAAGGAAAGCGCATCCAGAGCCTGCCCTACCTGGGGATCCACCCCTTATAGAGTCATTAAACCCAGACATTATTGTGGATGCCAAGAAGTGCTTGCTGACTGGAGCCTGATATAGTTGTATCCTGAGAGGCTTTAGTAGAGCCTGACAAATATATTTCTGATGCTCACAGCCAACCATTGGACTGAACATGGAGTCCCCAATAGAGGAAATAGAGAAAGGACTGAAAGAGTTGAAGGGCTTTGTAACCCATAGGAAGACCAACAATATCAACCAACCAGACTCCCTAGAACTCCCAGGAACTAAACCATCAACCAAAGAGTATACATGGAGGGACCCAAGGCTCCAGCCTCATATGTAGCAGAGGATGGCCTTGTCAGATATCAATGAGAGGAAAAGCCCTTGGTCCTAGGAAGGCTCCGTGACCCAGAATGCCAAAGCAGGAAGGCTGGAATGTGTGGGTGGGTGAGCACCCTCATAGAAGCTGGGAAAGGGAGATGGTATAGGGGGGTTCCAGAGGGGAAACCAGGAAATGGGATAAAAATTGAAATGTAAGTAAATAAAATATCCAATAAAATTTTTAGTATAATTTATTATTGGTAAATATCTTTTTTGCATACCTATATTATATACTATATACCTCTAGAGAAATTTTATTATTCCTCAGGTGAAAAGGGGTTACAATTGGAAAAATTTTAAGAAGACTTGCTTTGGAAAAATTCTCCATACAGTAATCACAGGGACATTCAGGACTGGCCCATCATGTAGCACTCAATTAGAGCAGAATTCACTTCCAAACACTTGCAGTTGCAGAAAGCATCCAGTTAGGTTAGTGTGCCAGAATAAGAGCTTCATTCTTTTGGTTATCAACAACAGACATTCTGTCTTCTGAAGTTGGCACACATATTTTATTGTGCCATGAGTATCAGGGAACTATAGAGGATCATCGATAAATAGTCATTTCATTGAATTTTACTAAAGTCAACCCTAATTGTTAGACTATCATATTTGCACTGAGGTCTATAATTATTTTTCTTCTTATCTAGTTCACATATACTACACCATTGACGGTTTCAGACTCCACAACAGTATGAGCAAAATCAACTAAATAAGATACTTGTACATATGTGCATAAGTACATATGTGCATGCATATATGTATAAACTGAATTTTCTACTGCCTCTCCCCACAATCATCTTTCTTTGTTTCTCTGAAGACCCCAAGTGATAAAAATTCGAGTGACAGAGTGGTTCTACATTAACAGAATTAGAGATTGAGTTTATTAAATTGGTTTTGTGTCTCTAAAATTAGCTCTTTAATCAATTATTTTTTTTAAAAGGAACAGTCATGTCAATACTATAAACCATACTGCTAATCTAACATATGAAATATGAACTGATCAAAGAGATGATATTTCCATAGTGGATACTCCTTATCAATCATCCACAATAGTGTTTTAGTAACCAAGACATAGTAACTCAGAATATGATACATCAAATATTTGTGAAAAACTAAAGGACATAATAAATTTGTTTCTTGCTCAGGACTGCCTTTTACAAAAAGGAAAAGGCAGAAGATGAGCTCAGAGATATGAATTCCCAGATATTGTCCTGAATAAATAACTTTTAAATTTTGTAAGGAAATCTTGGATGAATGAACATTTTATTTCTTTTAACCACAAGGTTAAAGTTACTGAGAATCTAACAGAAATTTTCATAATACAAATAAATAGATTAAAAAGAAAGTTGAGTTAATCCCAGGACATATATGATTTTCTATTTTTAAAATAAAGATATGAATTGACTGAAAAAGATGCATATCTTCTTTGTTAAAATAGAGACATGTGGTAAAATTCAAATAATTCTGAAGAAAAATTAAGCTCCTGAAATGCTAAGCCTTTCCTTCTTTAGTAACAACAGCCTTTCTACCCAAAGAAGGGACCATCCTTTACATCTTTGACAGTACTCAACTCTATGTTGCTTGAGGAAATGGCAATCACTAACACTAGTGCAACATTTTGCTGATTCACCTTAGGACCAATATTTAGTGTCTCATTCTAATTCTAGACCTATATAATACTCAAGCCCCATGTGACTTCTAATTGCGAGGTCCAAACTATGCACTCACTACAAGGATGCTCACTATATGTAAAATAATAATAATAATAATAATAATAATAATAATAATAGTAATCTTCATTTTTCTAATATATACAAGAAGATATTTAGAGATAATGTTTGAAAATGGATACTAAGATTGTGAGATATATTTTGAAGGTGCATAAATATGTATCAAGCAAAATGTATCAATATAGTATCTATGAAAATGAAGATTTGTCATTTCTAGTGTCCAGTAGGGGTATTTTCTCTGTATCATAGGGTAGCTCTATTCAAATTTTCTTTTTGTCCATATTGTACAAAACTTTTTTCATGCTGTGTCTTGACCAGAGAAAGTTCATTTTTTTCTATATGTTCATATTTATATATATTTAAAAGTGCTATACATTAGTAGATTTCCATATGACTTTTTCCAAAGGTGTTCACTGTTAGTTAAACATCCCAATACTCCTTTCTTTACTCCGCCCTATACTCCCCTCCCTATTTAACCCTTACACTTCTTTTAATCCCATTTCCTTTGTCTTCACTAAATTCTATCTCCTCCCATTAAAATCCTCCTAATCATGGGCCCTTATGATTTTCCTGACTTTTTTGAATATTCCAAATGAAATATACATATTAAATGTTTGAAGGATAGCATCTGTTAGGTGCACTTCTCTAATTGAAAAGTTAACATTTTCTTTGATGAATATTCCCATTTCTTTTCACCTTGAATTCAACACCAGAGATTCTTTTGTCCATGTCTAGTATTTAATGTTGAGGAATACTTCTGGGTTTATATTTGATATCTTGAATTTATCTTTAGTTTCCGTTGATAATTCTATTTCATTGTTAAATTTCCCTTTCATGTTTTGAATTGTTTTCCTGGAAATATTCAACTGTTTGTGTTTTCACATTCTTCAATGAGTCCTCTATTTATATTCTATTCTATATTTTTAAGTACTTGAACATGTTGCTATTTTTTAAGTCCTAACCCTCAAGAGACTGGAGGTCCCTAGGGAGTTGGGAGGTCTGGTTGGGTGGGAGGTAGGGGATGGGGACATCCTCATGAGATTGGAAGGAAGAGGAATGTGGAACAGTCAGAGGGTGGACCTGGAGAAGGATAAAATATAGTGTAAAAAATATTAAATAAAAATTAAAAAAAAGAAATTCCAAGCACAAAACACACAGCAAATCCGGGTTACTATAAATAGACCAAATCTAAGAAAATAGGAATTGTGGAAGGAGAATAAACCCGGGTCAAACACATAATGTTTTTTTAAACATCATAGAAGAATAAATTCCCAATCTAAGGAAAGAAATCCCTATCGTGGTGCAAGGAGAACACAGAACATCAGATAGATGAAACTCAAAGAAATTCCTTAATCAAAACACTTAACATACAGAGCAAAGAATACATATTAAAAGTTACAGGGAGAAAAGACCAACTGACATATAAAGGCAGGCCTACTAAAGTAATACTTGACTTTTTAGTAGAGACTCTAAAATAAAAATTTTCTAGGTGTATGTTTTACAAGTTTCTATATATGGGAAAACTCTGATAATTAAGGTCAAAGTCTACTATGACTGAATAGTCTCTGAGCTCAGAGAAATATGGAGGTCAGGGCTTTTTCTTCTCATAACTTGTTTGGGGAATTTTAAGGCCCCATACTACTCTACCATCAGAGGAATATCACATAGCCTCTATTAGATTACAGGTCACTGTTCTTTCTTCTGGCAAAAGCCCAATCAACTAGCACCTGAGACTCCTGAAATGCTTCCCCATTCTAAAGAAGCATTTTAGTACCTTAAGCCCTCAGTCCATTCTGGATTTTCCTACACTCAGTCCCACTAAACTTTATAAGCTGTGAATCAACCCAAGTAAATTTGATTTATATTCTTATAAGCAATCACAATTTGGTCATTCACTGTATATATTCACAGGACTTCTGAACTCCCCATTGGTAGTCTCTGCTTCTTTCACCTGCATAGATTGTATTGGCCAATGATCCACAAGGACAGAAAGTACCACAGCTGGCACTCAATTTGGGGCATAAATTCTATCTTCTGAAGTAGCTTTGCATAGATTTTTAAGTCTGCTGCTGGGAGAGGATACTAGGTCATCAGGCATTGTCTTGTTAAATGCAGATTAAAAAGGAAGGTCCCTACTCACCCTGGTTTATTTTGTAAAGGTGAGGTGTCATCTTACCTTTCACCTATAGAACACAAAACAAGCCCAGACTAATATACTTAGCAAAACAATCAATCAGAATTCACAGAAAACAAAAGACATCCTAGGACAAAACACAAATTTAAGAAATTTTCTCCACCAATAGAATTCTACAGAAGGAAATAGAAGAAATACATTAATCTAAAGAAACCACATCCACCAGGAACAAAGGATAAATAATCTCAAAATAGTCAAAAAATGGATAACCAATATGAAAACCAAAACAAACAAAACCCCAAACACTGTTCACTAATATTACCCAAATATATATCAGAGAGGGGGAGAGGGAAAGGAAGAGAGAGAGTAAGAGAGAGAAAAAGAATATTAAAAAATGACTCATTATCAAACAAAAACATCACCTCAGGGTAAAAATATGGGAAAAGATAGGTCAAGCAAATGGACTCAACAAGCAAGCTGGTACAGCTATTTTAATATCTGACAAAGTAGACATCGACTAAAAACTAATCAGAAGAGATAGGCAATGACACTATATACTTACCAAAAAAAATTCACCAAGAAAATATTGAAATTCTAAACATCTATGCACCAAACACAAGGGCAACCAAATTCACAAAAGAAACACTACTACAACTTAAATCACATATTGATTCTGACACAGCGCAGGGGATGACTTCAATATCCTACTACTGGCAATAGACAATCCAACAAGACAAAATCTAAACAGAGAACCACTGGAGCTAACATATGTTATAAACCAAAAAGACCTGACAGATATTTAGAGAACATATTGCCCAAACACAAACAAAATACCTTATTTTCAGCACCTCACAGAACATTCTCAAAAATTGCCCACATACTCAGACACAAAGCAAGTCTCAACACATACAAGAAAATTGAAATAACTTCCTACATCCTATCAGACCACCACAGATTAAAGTTGGATACCAACAACAACAGAAAGCCTACAAACTAACATTTCTCTACTGAATAAAAACTTGGTCCAGAGAAATCAAGAAATAATTAAATTTTTTAAAGAAATGAATGAAAATGGAAACAACATAGTCAAAGATACAGAGAAGGCAGTTCTAAGAGAGAAGTTCATAGCACTAAGTGCCTACACCAATAAAACTGGAGAAATGTCATGTTAACCACACAAAGCTCTAAAATTTAAAAAGAAATTATTCCCCAGAAAAAAGGTGTGAATAAATATCAAACTCTAAGATTAAAATTAAATAGAAACAAAGAAAAAATACAAATTATTAGCAAAATAAAGTGTTGATTCTTTGAGAAAATCAGGAACACTGACAAAACCTTAATCAAATTAAGCAAAAGATGGAGAGAAAAATAGTAAAGCTAGAGTTGAAAATGAAGACATTACAACTGATAGGGAATCCTTGAGGTTAAAGAATATATTTTAAAAATATGTATTCTACCAAACTGAAAAAATTTAAAAGAAATGGATGAAATTTTTAATGGATAATATGTACCAAAGTTAAAACAAGATGAAAGAAACAATTAAAACAAACATACAACTCCTAGTGAAATAGAAGCAGAAATTTAAATTTTCTCAACAGTGGCTGATGATATCAGATCAAAATTCTATGTTCAAAAAATAATTAACAACAATAACTCCTAAAATTATTCCCCAAAATATAAACTAGAGGAACATTGTCTAATTCTTTTTCCAAAGCCAAAATTACTGTGAAAACGAAATCATACAAAAACCCAAAACAAAATCAAGATATGAATGAGACTACAATGGATTCAAAGTTTAAATGAGGATCAGTCTCTAAAGCTCACTCACCTCTATCACATACTTGTGACTGTCAGCCTGAAACATTAGCTCTGTATAACAGCTGTTTATCTGTGACACCAATAACAATATAATAAAGCAAACAGGACAGCAGAATAGGAAAGCTCCAGTACTTTTCAGACCTTATCTGAAACTTCCCAACCTATAACTCTTACCTAATTCAATTATTGTGACTCTATTTCTAATTCACAATCAAAAGAAAAAAATTATACTCATATATAAACCCCAAAGGCTTAGATCATTCTGTATGCAAAGCATGAATACAGGAGTGGAGCATCACAACTAAGTTGATAAAATATGGGGGTAAATTCTGACTGGGTTTATAGCTCAATAATAAGATATATACACAGATTGCAAGGTACTTTGCAAAAAGTGCTCTTGTTGAATCTCAAGTACCATGAAATAAAGTTATTATATACCCTGCCTTTCTTCCAGTAGTGTATATTTTATTCTGTGGTAGGAGGGGAAAATCATGCATTGTAAATGAAGAAGGCAGAGGTAAGTATTAAATCTATTTTTAAATGAAAATATGAAACTGAGAAGACAATACAGGCTTTCCTTTAAAGTCAGAATTGAAATATAGTGTTGTAAACTTTTTACACTATAGAAAAGATGGAATACCACAGTTAAATATTTAATACTAAACAAGTATGTTTATTTCACTATATTAAGACATATATAATTCATATGATCTAAGCAGACAGAATAAGTCATTTAATAATCAAATGGAATGTTTCAAGTTATAATTAAATTTGAAAGCTGGTTACAGATACATAATGTCTGCATGTATTAGTCAGTATTCACTTTTCAGAAACTTTTTCTCCACCTAGTATTAAACAGTTTTCTTTACTAAGTTCTACTTCTTCAGTTCCTTACTGATTGTGCAGGGGCTTGTTACTTGTACAAGCAAATTATGAACTACACATAGAACCTAAAATGAACATTACTGTCTAGGTTTTTCCCTTTCCATTGCATTAAAAATTAATTTTATGATGCATTCATTGGAATGTTGCATTAATTTTAAGATGAGTTGAATTACACAAAAGCAAAAAAGACCAATCCCCTGAAGAATATGTAAGTTGTATCTGAAAATATTTCCTGCACCAAACTGTTTCCTACTTATTGTTGTGTCTTATGGATTTTGAAATTTTAGGCTGCTGTAATCTTGTAAATCCATTTTTTGAAGTAAATTCTCCCAAAATCCAACTCATACAACATCCAGTTTCTACCACTACTAATATCGTTATGGTATCCTAAAGGATAAACTACAAATGTGGCCAAGTAGGAAATATACAATGTTTCAAAATTTTTGTATGACTTTTTCTGATTCACATAGGCCAAAGTCAGAGAAAATATTTGAAAGAATAAAAATTGGTTCAGGTTGAATTTACTGATATAGAGCCACCAAAGAATGATTGATTATGAACTCATGGTTATAGCTAAAGTATTTATAAAAAGGATTTAAAAAATATTTGTTCTTGATTTAAAAATAGAAAAAGGTAACCTATCATAAATAAAGCTGAAATGTTGAAACTGCATTTGTATGTTGTAGAGAAAGGCCAGATAAAATGAAAATAAATTTAGACATATTATGTAACAATAGTCCAAACTGTAAGTCAATTTAAAGACTGCTTTAACAAAAATTTTGGTTTCTGTAGTTGAAAATTTATGATAGAAAATGCTGCTCCAGCAACTGAAAACCAAAAGTAAAGTAGTGGCCTAAATGAGCAATCACAAGGAGACAGAATTTAATTGCCAAATAATAGACAACAGAATCAGAAAATTAGCCAAAACACTAGAGTGCACGCACAAGTAATTATGGTATCTATAGACTTGGAATACATGATAACTAAAGTTACTGAATTCTCACTTGCCCTATGTATAGATGGACATATTCTGGGCTGAACAGATAGAAACTTAACTAGTACTATTAAAACAGGAATGTGACATTTGCAGTAGTTTAAAAGTGTTCTCAAAAATTTATGTGTTAAAATGCATCTCCAATATCATAGTGTTAAGAGTTTAGATTTTTAAGGCATGATTAAATAATGAAAGGGATTAATGAACCTTTTAAAAGAAAAGTTCATCCCCTTCTATTTCTTCTGACATGTGAGGATATCTAGTAGATATAATATATGAGTATCAAGCCCTCATTAGACTCCAGATTTGTTGGCATTTGTATCTTGGCTATCCCAAGCTCCAAAGTTGTAAGAAATAAATTTCTTTTATTAATATGTTACCCAGTTTGTTATATTTTATTAAGCTCAGTAGTGGTCTCAAATTATGCTTCAATTACTTCTCAAGTTTCATCTCATTCAGGATATCTAGAAGGTAAGAAAGGCAATGTCTTTTTTATGAAAAACTAAAGATTTGGAAAATTTTGTATGTTTAATCATTCTCCTAACCTAAGTCTTTTTATTAGAGTTACAGTATTTTGGAAAAAATGACTTTTTATATATTATGCCAGCTCTAAACTGATACTAATTCTAAAGAAACAAAGATATCACCAAGAGATACTGGATTTCATATTAACATTTTAGTACAGAGTGCTTACAATAGTTATAGGAACTGAGGTTCTTAGAATGTATAATTAGAATAGACACAGTATCTAACACAATGGAACATTCCTTTCCTGACCTGTAGGTTTACATGGAAGAATAAGTCAAGTAGAAACCAATATAACTATCTATATTTAGGAAATAAGAGGACAAATAGCAATACTCTGTTCCTCGATCGGATGCAGAGACTAATGCTTTCTTAAAGACTTGATAGTTTCAGGGATGGTGATTCTCACCACATCTCCATTCAACTCACCTATTTATCCTGGGCAGAAAGAGAATGTATCTTGGAGACTGACAATACTTTATAATAAACAAAACCAGATGGTAACTTCAACTCCAGCTGCTGTACCAGATGTGGTTTAATTGCTTGAGCAAATTAACATATCATTTTTATTAGTATGTGACTTTTGATGTGACAAATGTTTTTTTCCTTCAGTATTTACTAACCAAGCCCAACAGAAGTAGCTTGTTTTAAACTGTCAAATAATTTTCCCCTTTCCCTGGGAAGAGATAATTGAACAAAACCCTCATATCCACACAAGTAAACACCAGTTTGATTCTAGAAATTACAGAGATAGAAAGTCTCTGACTTTTTGTTCAGTGTAAACTACACTCTCTGACACACATGTTAAAGAAATGTAGAGGAGTTCCCAATTTCTGTTCAATAAGTCCAGTCAGCATAATATCACTTATGGAATGGTTCATTTTAATATGTTAGGGGAGAAAATGTATATTAAGGTCGCTTCAGATTACATAATGAAGGTTTTGTTCAATTATCTCTTCCCAGGGAAAGGGGAAAATTATTTCACCAAATCTCTCCTAAAAATAATAACTGTGCACCTTTCTAGATTTCTTGGTGGATGGGATTTTTATCTTTATTTGCCATTATAATCAAGAATTCTTATAGAATAAGTTAAAATGTTGCTAGTTTAGAATAAAACTCAGGCCAAGAATTTCAATAATAGGGTTAGGGTGCCTCTGTTAGGCTAATTAGAAAAATAAGACATGCACACACACACACACACACACACACACACACACACACACACACATACATATTAGCTTATACACTATGTGCTGGTTAGTCTGACAATGGCTGTGTGAATGCTAGAGAAGTGGACAATCAGGAATTTGCTTGGTCAACGAAGATAGATATCTCAACAGTCAAAATTTAATATTAAAAGCCTAGAAATATCTCTGTAAAGCTTTAGAGATTGCCACTACCTTGGAAAATTGAAGAACCTGGACTTCAACTTCAGCAGACAATATTAGCATCAGGTTAGAAGCAAAACAAAATATGGTATGTGTATTCAGCTTTGTCCTCAGACCTTTCATCCCTGGTTAGATGATTTGCCATGTTAGAATGTGTCATGCACTTGAAAGACATGTCTTTCTTATTCAACTAATCCTTTCTCTAAGCAACTTTCATAACACACCTAGTTGATTTTCAATTCAACAACTCAAGAAGCCCATATGAAATATTTTGCTTTAATTTATGAGAAGGAAGCATAGATGTTTGAAGATATTAGTACAGCTGTATTACACTGTAATACTTAAAATTTTGTAGCAAAATCCTACCATCTCTTTTCATGTAACTATTATCCTCTTCATAATCAAATATTGGCATGCTACTATATTTCAGTAGAAATAAAATACATAAATATGAGCCCCTGATTAACAATAGCAAAGATGAGATATAAGTTACTTTTAGTAAAGTAAGCCACAAAATCTTAAATTTGGAAATAAAAATCAATACTATATTATAAAATAGAATACTATATATGAAACAGAGACAAACTGTATTTGAATGTACCAGTACGTTACAAAAGGAATTGGTCAGAATCCCAGGGACACAATGTGTATTGTTGCACTTTAATTCTTCCAGCCAAACCCATCAAACTTGATATCATTAGTTTTATCTATTTTTATTCAAGTTATATTTTTGAATGATGAATAGAAATAGTGAGAGAGAATGATGTTATTTGTATTACATTTTTAATCTTATAGAAATAATGCTCAGTCTTTATCATTATGTATGATTATAGATATAAGTATTTTATGTCTTTTTTGGATGTCAATACATTTATTGTGGTTGTTTACAAAAGTTTGTGTGACAGCATAACTATAGGTTTAAAAACGATGCAAAGACAGCTGCCTCACCAAAACACCACAACAGAATGAATCAGAATTAGAGCCTCCAAACTGTCTGCATGACTCACAGGCATATCAATAGGTCAAATGGTTCCTTCTAGGAAGTTCAGCTGCTCAGAGTCTGCTGAACAGTCCTTAATATTTCTATTTTTTTGTTATTTAATTTATTTATATTTTGAAAATTATATTTCTTCCTGGTTTCCCCTCTACAAATCTCCCATCCCATCTCCTCTCACCCTTGGTTCTATGAGAGTGCTCCCCCACCAACCCACCCCTGCCTCACTGCCCAGCATTGCCCTATACTGAGGCATCAAGCCTCCACAGGACAAAGGGCCTCCCCTCCCATTGATGCTAGATAAGGCCGTCCTCTGCTACATGTGCAGCTGGAGCCATGGATCCCTCCATGTGTACACTTTGGTTGGTGGTTTAGTCCCTGGGAGCTTTTGGGAGTCTAGTTGGTTGATAATGTTGTTCTTCCTATGTGGTTGCAAACCCCTTCAGCTCCTTCAGTACTTCCACTAACTCCTCCTTTGGGGGTCACTGTGTTCAGTCTGATGGTTGGCTGCAAGCATGCAAGCATTTATATCTGTATTGGTCAGGCTCTGGAAGGGCCTCCCAGGGGACAGCTATACTAGGCTGAGTATTTCACCTAATGTTATCCCCATTGGGTTCTGGGAATCTCTTGCTTTTCTGGCATCTGGGACTTTCTAGTGGCTATCCCCAGTTTCCCAGTCCCCACTGCTATAGAACTCTATCCAAATTCCTGACCCTACTTTTCTTCAGTCTCCTCCCACACCTGTTCCTGCCCCCCTTTTCCTCGAGCTCCTGTCTCTATCCTAGGTATCTTCCTCCCTCTACCTCCTGTGATTATTTTGTTCTCCATTCTAAGTAGGACTGAAGTATCCACACTCTGGTCTTTCTTCTTCTTGAGCTTCATATGGTCTATGAGTTGTATGCTGGGTATTCCAAACTTTTTGCTTATTATCCACTTATCAGTGAGAAAATACCATATGTGTCTTTTGTGATTGGGTTACCACATTCAGGATGATATTTTCTATTTCCATTTATTTGCCTAAGAATTTCATGAAGTTGTTTTTAATAGCCTAGCAGTAATACATTTTGTGAATGTACCATATTTTTTGTATTCATTCCTCTGCTGAGGAACATGTGGGTTGTTTCTAGCTCCTGGATATTATAATAAGAGTGCTATGAACATAGTAGATCATGTGTTCTTATATGTTGAAGCATCTTTTGGGTATATGCCCAGGAGAGGTACAGCTGTGTCCTCAGATAGAACTATGTCCAATTTTTTAGGAATTTCCAGAATGATTTCCAGAGTGGTTGTACCAGCTTGCAATTCCACGAGCAATGAAGGACTGTTACACTTTCTCCACATCCTTGCCAGTGTCTGCTCTCATCTGAGTTTTTCATCTTAGCCATTCTGACTGATTTGAGGTAGAATCTCAGGGTGATCTTCATTTGTGTTTTCCTGATGACTAAGAATGCTCAACATTTCTTTACATGTTTCTCACCCATTCAAGATTCCTCAATTGAGAATTATTTGTTTAGTTCTGTACCTCATTTTAAAAATAGGGTTGATTCTTTTATTGGGTATAAACCTTCTATTGGATGTAGGGTTGGCAAAGATCTTTTCCCATTCTTTAGGTTGTCATACTGTCCTTTTGACAGTGTTCTTTGCCTTACAGAAGCTTTTCTCCATTTGTCTATAGTTAATCTTAATGCCCCAGCCATTGGTATTTTGTTCAGGAAAATTTCCTCTGTGCTGATATATTTGAGGTTCTTTCTCACTTTCCCTTCCATTATATTCAGTGCATCTGGTGTTCTGAGGTCCTTGATCCACTTGGAATTGAACTGTGTACACGGAGATAAGGCAGGATGAATTTATATTCTTCTACATGCTGACCACCACTTTGAACCAACACCATTTGTTGAAAATGCTGTCTTTTTTCCACTGGATAGTTTTGGCTCCTTTGTCAAAGGTCAGGTGACCTTAGATAGGTTTGTATGTTTAATTCTGGCTTCTTCAATTCTATTTCATCAACCTTTCTGTCTGTCTATGTACCAATACTGTGTGATTTTTATCACTGTTGCTCTGTAGTACAGCTTGAGTTTAGGCACGATGATTCTCTCAGAGGTTCTCTTATTGTTGAGAATGGTTTATTTATTTATTTATTTATTTATTTATTTATTTATTTAAAATACATTTTAGATTTTATCTCCTCACCACATTCTCCTCACCACCCAGGAACCCCCTATCTCGCCCCCCCTCCTGCCTCCAGAAGGGTGTGTCCCCACCTACCCCCTATCCCCCCCTCCCCACCCTCGAATTCTTCCCTGCTAGGTGTTCAGCCTTCATGGGATCAGGAATCTCCTCTCCCACCCATGCCTGACAAGGCCATCCTCCTCCCCTAAGTATACAGCTGAAGTCATGGGTGCCTCCCTTTGTGCTCCCAGGCTGGTGGCTTAGACCCTGGAAAGCTCTTGTTGGCTGGCACTGTTCCTCTCCTCTTGGGGCCACAAACCCTTTCAGCTCCTTCAGTCCTCTAACTTCTTCATTGGGAACCCTTGATCAGATCAACGGGTAGCTGCAAACATCCGTCTCTGGATATGTCAGACTCTGCTACCCTTTGATTTTTGCTTTGTTTTGTTTTGTTTTCAGATGAATGTAAAAATTATTCTTTCTGTCTCTGTGAAAAATTGAGTTGGAATTTTGATGAGGATTGCAATTAATCTGTAGGTTGCTTTTGGTCAGACAGCCATTGTTATTATGTTAATCCTACTGATCCATTAGCACAGGAGATCTCTTCATTGTCTGATATCTTCTTCAATTTCTTTCTTCAGAGACTTGAAGTTCTTGTCCTACAGACCTTTCAATTGCTTGATTACTGTTACACAAAGATTTTTTATATTACTTTTGACTATTGTGAAGGCTGTTGTTTCCTTTATTTCATTCTCAGCCCATTTATCATTTTGAGTAGACAAAGGCAACTGATTTTTTTGATTTAATTTTATATTCAGCCATTTTCCTAAAGTTCTCAGCTGTAAGAGTGTTCTGGTGGAATTTTTTAGTCACTTAAGAATACTATTATCCACAAAGAGTTATATCTTGATTTCTTCCTTTAAATTTGTATCTCTTTGACCTCCCTTTTTTTTTTTTTTTTTTTTTTTTTTTGTCTAATTGCTTTGGCTTTAACTTCAAGTAGTAATAGTGAATAATTAGGGAGATAGTAGACAGCCTTGTCTAGTCCTTGATGTAGAGGGCTATTTTCCCCACTACATTTGCAATAAAGCTTGGTCATTGGGCAGTATGAAAGTTAGGCAGAGTGAGGAATGGGAGGAGAGAGAAGGAGGAGAGAAGATGGCTGAGGATGTACACATGTCTTTAGCAGCCTAAGGTAGTTATAATATCTAGGTTAGATAATTGGGCAACAATTTTAATTGTGATAGGATCTTGTTAATTGAGCATTTCCAAATATATAAATCTATTGGATAATCTTTAAGCATAAAGAGTCTTTATTCTACAGGGTACAGCTGGCATAGCGGGAATGGTCTGGGCTCAGCTAAGCATTGTGGACAGCGTGGTGGATTGGTAGATGATTGACAGAGCAAGCCACCACGCTGGCATCTTGTGGGTGCCAGGGCCTGTGCATCCAGCTAGCAAAAGCCCCAGTCAGAGCTGAGGAGCAGAGGGAACATGGTGGCTGCTTAGGAACAAGCCAGACCAGGCACTGCTTTCTAAATTGTACCCCCTACAAGTGGCGCACCAATTCGGGGAAAAAATTCACTAGAAAAGTAAGACTTCACCTGAGAGTTCAAGTTGTATGGTTTTATTTTATTTATTCTTTAAGTGAGTGAATGAGTAGTGCCAAGACAAGCCACATGACTTGGAAATTTGAACAAAGAAACTGCCTGCAGGCAGGACCCCTGATGTGAGAAATTCCAGGCTGCTCTGAGCCAAGAGAGCCAAATAAATAAGCCTCTGTTTTAGAGCAGTTACTCATTTAACTATGAATTTACAATATAGGAATAATTTGTGATTATTACTAAAAGTTGCTGTGGATATATCATGCGTAACAATGTTAAAAACACTTTTATTCTTAATATCTCAAAACTGGAAGTAACACATATAACTATTTTTAGTATAGGAACTGAAAACTTAAGCTATATTTCTATAGTGAAATATGATACAGCAATTAAAATGGTTAGATATTTTTAATGCACTAACTAGCTTAAATCTAAAAATCACTTAAAGCAAAAATACTCAGCATATATATGTTGCATGACTGAATCACTTTATATACATTTTGTTTTGAAATATATTTTTAGATTTTATTAAAAAATTATTTTCCTGATTATACAATGTACATTAAGTGGTAGGATATAGAAAATTCAAGCTGGAAAGTTGCCTGTTGGCTGTCTTTCATAGAGCCAGAAGGTGCTATTAAGGTCACTTGAGGAGAAAAGTCATAAAAATTATTACTCAGCAGTGGACCATGAACATTTCAGTCCTGACTGAGATTCCAGACAAAATATACCCACAGGTGCAGGAGTAGAATGAAGATTATGGGAATATTTGGCTATTTTCTGATTAGATTTGAGGACAGGAGGGACTCCACGCCTAGTACTGTAAATCTGACCAAAAGCCCATAGATTGTGTTGATGTAGGCCAAAACTATTGTTGTGCTAAATAAATATGCTGTCAAACTACCTATAAATATTTACTTTCATACCTGTAGATTAGTGCTGCTCTCAACCTGGTCCTGAGAGGCAACCCTCATTCTGCAGTGGGCAGTAGTTAAACCAAAGACTTATTAAATGTCAAAATGCTGAGAATAAGTAAATGCTAAAGCTTCCGATGGCTCAGGAAGTTAAGAGTACATCCTGCTCTTGCAGCAGGCCAGGGTGCAGCTTCCACTATTCCTATAAGTCCAGTTCTGGGAAATCCAACAGTTTCTTCTGACTTTCATAAATACCTGTGTTCATTTTCACATACCAACACTTTAACACATAATTGTATATGATACAAAATTGTGAAAATCTATGAATAATTGACTAGCTTAGCCCTAAATAATTGCTTAGCCCTAAATGAGACATATATAGCAAGCCCCTACTCTAAAGGATTGAGAAACATCATGGAACAAGGGACAAAAAATATAAGAGATGGGTGTTTGAAAAATATATTTTCTGGATAAGACATGAAAATTTTATTCATGAACTAGAAGCAACTATGGTAACCTACACAAGATCACTCAAAATTCCTAGAGGGAGCATAAGTTGGATTGAGTGAATTAGCAAAAACAAAACAAAGCAACAACAAAAACATAAGGAGAAGTCATGAAAATGGAAGAGTCATTTGTGAGTACCTATAGTGAATACATGAAAGATGAAGTGTTGAGTATGACCAAAATATATTGGATACATGCATGGAATTGTCAAAATTAATTTAAAAAACTAAAAAGGAATAAATGAAGATGTACTTATATTATAACTGAGGTTATTCATTATCTTTGTGTGAATGGCAGCAGTAATGAGGCAAAGTAAAGAATGGAGATTTTGTGGGTTTTCCCATGACTTATCTGTGCTTGATTAATTTTTTTTTTACACAGGTAAATGCTACAAAACTAGATAAATCTTAGCGGTTCTTCCTTTCCTCACTTGTCTTCTATATTTTCTCTCTTGTTATCTTATATAATTGAATATTTCAGCTCTTTAATCTAATTTATATTCACTGATCTTCTTCAAATAGAATATATTATAGAAATATGTCCCTGGATAGTACTACTTGCTGAATGTTTGTTTGATTGTTTGTTTTTAAGAAACATATTTTATGTAACTTCTGAAATTGTTTCCTTTTCTTTATATTGTTAAGGTTTCATAATTTTTTTCTGGATAAATTTATCTAAAGGCTTTTAATACGTAATTCTTTTTGGCCTATTTCATATTGCAATAGATTACCAGAATGTATCATAAGTCCAAGTGGCCCAAAGGTCCTCTGTTAATAATTATAATGAGATTTATGCCAGATGCAGAAAATTCATAGATACTTCAGGACATGCAAAACACTACTTTAAGTGTCCTTACAGTCTAATTTTCTTGGTTCAATTTTCTTGTAGATTCACATCTCTGTTTACTAAGTCTTCACCATATGTCCTATTGTCGTTTCTTTTTATTTTCATCTACTCTCAAGTGTGATATGAGAAGTGATAGGTCCCTGTGAGTTGACTTTGTATCCTTCTCTAAAACAGTTTTTGAAATAAGCAATGCAAATTCCATCTTTTGTGAGGTGAGGCACTATTCCATCTGTAGGCTTAAAGATTGGGCTTCTTCCTCTCAAAGACAAAAAATATGTTGTATTTAAATTTTGTGGTAATAATTCAAAGAATTATTAATTATATAGAATAGTTTGATCTGATAGGATTATTAAAATGAAATTAACAATCAACACTAGTCCTGGCATGGTGACAGAAAGGATTCATGCTGTGACTGGCAAAGTAGAAGAATTCTCAACTTACAAATTTAATTTCTAAAAATACCATGCTCAAATCATAGTTATTTTCATAAGGCTTTAAGAACTATACTTATAGTATAAGTTACTTATGGGTTTGTTGATTAAAAGACCTGTTACAACTTAAATTGTTCTGGGCACTACCCTCAATATCACTGTGTAAATGTTCTTGCCTACATGTATGGATATTAGTATCTATAATTGTTCAGATTTTAATGTCAACAACCGGATACATATGGAAAATGCTCAGCATTCAGAAGATGCTGAATGTGTATTTCTCTCTTTTTGTGTTGGAACTAAACTTTTGGCAGAATTATGTTAATAATAGATAGTATATATGTTTAAAAGGTGGAAGATTATATTAGCAGAATTATAAGTCTTTTCATTGATCATCAGTTTGTTAACTAAGAAAGTGAAATGTTAAAATATAGGCATAAAGCAAGAATGTGAGTAATTAATATTTAAGAATTCCCAATAAATCTTGGAAAAGTGAAATCAGAATTTTTGAGAATTCATGGGAATTTTCTAAATCATGATTTAGTATGATACTGATTTACTTATATTTTAGCAAATAAGTAATTCCAATAACAAGGAGTGAATCACTTTCCATGATGGTACAACATTTGATATTTCTAATTACTATTTCCTTACAGATGATACATTAATGAATATAAAATTTATTATTACCATAGATAATGCAGGATAGCAAAATAATGAATTTTAAAAACCTGTAAAAGGCCGGGCAGTGGTGGCACATGCCTGTAATCCCAGCACTTGGGAGGCAGAGGCAGGCAGATTTCTGAGTTTGAGGCCAGCCTGGTCTACCAAGTGAGTTCCAGGACAGCCAGGGCTACATAGAGAAACCCTGTCGGGAAAAGCAAAAACAAAACAAAACAAAACAAACAAACAAACAAACAAAAAACAAAACAAAAACCTGTAAAAATACATGCTTGATATAGTTATAATAACGTTGCTTCCATTTAGCTTTAAAACACAAAATACATGTTAAACAAGAAGTTGTTCACAATTAAAATGAACATGGTAAACAAAGGAATCAATTAATTTGATTATTAAATGAAATGCTAAAATATGAAAAGCGTTCATTGCTTTTTGACAATCATCCTATTTGTTTCATTGCAAACACTTAAGACTGAATATTTTACTTTTCATTGATATTGGCTGAAAATTTAAGAGTATAAGATTAAATAACTTCAATTTAATCATTAGAGTACCTCTGGATTCAAATAAATTTATTTCTAATGAAATAATGAGAATATTTGATCTTCTTGTGACTATTTTTGTTTCAAAATTAATTACACTGTTCTTTTTACTAATTGATATTTTATATATCTTTTAAAATTTTATTGAAGTATATATTAGAGCAACACAGATATCTTCTTTTCACATCTCCTTTATAAAAATATTTGGAAGGAATTATGCCCTATGTATAAAAAATTAAATATTAGAAAACACCAGAAAACATCATTGAATAATATTTTGAAAGTGAAATTTCAGATCGCTTTGCAAGGTTTATACCACTAGAAGGAAACACGTGTCAAAATTGCCAATTTATGAATGTACTTCTGTTGTAAGTTTTGTTTTGTTTTTGTTTTTTGAAATTCCACTCATAGGACTTATATAAAGTATATTATTCACATATATTTATTTTATTTTCATAAATGATTTACTACTTACAGTAAACAGGGCAACAGATACCCATTTGTAACATAACAATAGCTAAAGGCTAGCCAGACTGATTGGGTTGGCTTCACACCTATGTGCCCCTAGCTCCTGGACAAAAAGAATATCACACTGAATCTCAAAGTCTCTGCTGCTTTTTGTTTTCTTATTATTAGTTCTCATAATAAATCTGGATCGTTTGAAACCCTTAATGTTCACAGGATGCATAAAACTTTGCCTATTGGGGAGATTTTTTGGATTTGATATTTAAAAATATATGCATATAATTTGAGAAAAGTTTATATTACTTTATTGATAGAATCTCCACTTATTGACTTTTTGTTGACAGTGAAAACAAGGGTAGTACTAGGGTAGTTTACATATAATCTGACTCCAAGAATAAAAGTACTGTCCTTCTCATAGCTAAATTTTAAACACATATCAATATTTTGTCTGTTGACTTAGGAAAAAGAATAAATATATTTCAAATTCTTTGTCTTAAATGGATGACTAAATCACTCTTAATCCATAAATCTGTAGTTTTATGTATCTAGAGTTAACTATAATCAAAACAGAAAAAGCAGAATTAGATTTTCCAAATATTTTGTGTGAATGTATTCTCTTTGAAGTAAATAGAGAGCTATTTCTTACTTGGTCTAAATAAGAAAATAGTCATAAAAAATGAAAGTGACTATATTTTCATCAAATGATTTGTTATTATATTTGGTGAAAACATTTTGTACATTGAGATCAGAGATATAGAGTGTTGGGGGCACACAGTGTTGGTGGATTCAGGCCCCTTTGTGTGTACTGGCCGAATTTATCTTGTTTATGACTGAGCCTCCTATACCAAATGACTCTTTGGATATGAAAATGTCCCATAAAAATTTTCATAATGTTAGTATTCTGTCTAAACTCCACCTCCATATTTACCTGGCAATAGCCAGGTATGCTCCTCCCCACAGTTATCTGGCAACAGCCAGATAGGCCTGGTCTAATATAAAAGGGGCTGCTTGCCCCCTTCTCTCTCTCTTAATCTCTTACTCTCTTACTCTCTTACTCTCTTACTCTCTTACTCTCTTACTCTCTTACTCTCTTACTCTCTTACTCTCTTACTCTCTTACTCTCTTAATCTCTTACCCTCTTACCCTTTTGCCTCTCTGTCCTCTCCCCTCCCTTCCTCTCTCTCCACGTGGTCATGGCTGGCCTCTACTTCTTTTCCTCTCTTTTCTTCTTCCATCTTCTTTCCCCCACCTTTGCCCTATCTCCTGAATAAACCTCCCACCCCCTTGGAACTGTGTGGTCCAGAGTGGACTGTTCTGAACTGCAGTCAGATGTCTAATAACAACTAACACATAGTATCCTTGTTGTAAGCCTTGCCATTCCAAAGAAAACACAGAGAAATATAAAACATTTGGTAACAGTCAATACAAGGCTCAATATTCAGTTGTTATTGCCCAGAAACTTAATTTCATATCCAAATTTTTCTGAATAACAGAATTAAAATTAAATACATTAAAATATAAATATTGATTTTTTAAAACTTTATTAGTTTACCTTTAAAGAATCAAAGAATTATGACGTTTTTAATGAACAAAGTTAGTTCTCTTTTTATCCCATAAGTTTAAGTATATATTTTATGTAGTTTTAATACAAAAATAAAATGTATTAATTTAAATTTTTTAAAAAGTCATCATTTTCTTATTTTTGATGATTAGAAAACTTTTATATATTAATTGGGCAAATTTATCCCTTGATGAATCACTAAAAGTTCTTTGGAGGAAATCTGTTAATTAAAAAAAATACACTGGTGATAGGCAAGTAATAAGTTTGATATTACTACACCAAATTATTTAATTCAGAAAAGGATTTATAAATTTAGATTTTCACATCATATATACTAAGTAGCATTCAAAATGGTATAAATATTTTTATTTATTCTGTTTAAATAACTTACTACTTTCTATCACTGAAGCACAGATGTAAACACATAAGATTTCATTTATTATACTTTGTTTTGTGATGTAAATTTTCCTTCTATCTCACTACTCTCTTCAACTTATATAAGGAAAGATAACACTGTATTTAAATAGGGGGCTGCACTGTTTGAAGATAACCCAGATTTCAATTTGAAAGCTGAATGTTGGACCTTAAACAGCTTTTGAAATTCAAACATATTGGAAAGTTTCTAAATGGCCAAACAGCAGCCAGATATTATTCTGGTCTTTTTTAATGTGAAATCTGTGATCATGACAAGGTATCCTCATCTGTTTACATTCTGTGCCTCTTTCCTAAATAATGAGGGTAGGCAGTTTCTATATGCTCTTTGCTACCCTTCAGGGCAACACATGGTGCTCTCTGGGCACAGGTCTACTCTTGCATTCTTTTAAAATAATATTTAATTTGTGAAGTGTCCATAAATTAATACATTTTTTGTCATTTGTTTTGCATATACAACACCATCTGCTTCCTAGATTCCCAAATGTCTGCTTGATGTGCTTTGCCTCCCATTTCAGAAAAGTACCAGTTGTGTTGTCAGGTCTCTGGAGTCCTCACAGTAACACACTATTTTTACCAGTAATGGCATAATGAGATACATCATACACTTTCCTAACAACTGGGACTATTGTCTGACATTCCAAATTGATGTATGATGCCAGTGACAGTAGAGCACCTGATATTTACAGATTCTCCTCTGACCGGGGGTCTAATTAGAAAAAGAAAAAAAAAAGCAACCTGGACAGTGCACTAGAACCTTTTCTTACTTGAACTTTCCTTGTGAGAGTTGTTCTGTAAATAGTATTTTTAGAAGGTAATATTGGCACACTGAAATGACATAGTCACCAAACATTGCCTACAATCATGAACTTGAACTAATAATGGTTAGCAAAACTGAGAAGGAAGGTCCTAATGTGAAGTAGAGCTACCAATTTTACATATGCTATACTTGTACTTTTTATACATGTGCCAAAGCAAAAAAAAAAAAAAATTGCAACATAATTCAGGAATGAAAAGAAGATTAGTGGAACCTATTATATAAAAGAGAAGTATCTGTTCATTGAAAACTTTGATCTCCACTTTCTATTTCTATAGAAGCTTTTTCAACTGTCTTTTCATATAATTTTCCTACTAAAATGTAGACAGGCTTCTTGAAGTTCTCTTTTAGACTATGCTTCAACTTTGACATTTTTATGTCTTAGCACAACCTTTATAAGAATATATGTTACTTCATGACAAATCTGCCACCAGACAGCTATGGAACTGTAGATAAAATTCTTGACATGGGGGTGCATGCATCAGTGAATTAATGTAAAATTTAGAAAATACTAGCTTCTTAAAAGAAAATACTACCCGTCCTGTCAATATAATTCTTAATTATGGATCAACAACTGTCTTGGGCCAAATGTTTGAACTTGAGTTCAATCTTCTTACATATTGTAAAAGTCTTTTTTCCTATCTCAACAGATCAGAATAAAGTCATTCTCAATTCCTTAATATGAGTATGATTAACTGTTTTATTTTTAACATTTTAAAGTGAAAGCATGGAAGAGGAAATGCCATTTGTATATTGAATTTAGTAGGATTTTGCATAGAGGTCTAACTCATTCAAACTTGGCATTCTAGAAAAACAAGGCTTCAAAGCTGTAAGTACATTGTAACAAAGTTTATATATTCTTTAATATGGTATATTCTATCTTCCTTCTTTTTAGAAATCTGAAAAATATAATCCATGCTTTTAAAATTCTTACAAGGAAATATTGTTTTACATGTAACAAATATCAGCTATAAATAATCCCAGTGAGTGAATTATAATAGTATTATGCTGGTTAACTCCAATCTATATAATAAGGGTTTCCAGACAGTTTAAATTACTACCTTATTTTAAGAACAAGAATGATCAATGTCAAGAATATATTCACAAGTGATCTCTGAGTGTCAAGACTAATGTCCCTTTTTGAAAGTAATTATGACAGAGATCAATGTGTATATATCACATGTGGAGAAGTGTTTTCAAAGAGATGCCTGCTTGTAAAATGTATGTTTCTACTTTTAGAATCATTTAGTACTTTAATATTAAAATTTTACTAAATATTCTATGAGAATACCATGTTTCTAGCCTATTTATGAGGATATTCAACAAATAATAATACAATGATATAAATATTTAAATGCCTTATGACAATATAAAATCTTACCTAAAGTTTGGGAACATGGAAATATTATCAGATATAGATATATTTAGCTCATTTCCAGGAATATTGGTAAAATAAATCTACCTTCTGCCAGTTTCATGCATTTTTTAAACCAGAAAGAATACTTTTAGCATTTACCAAAAAGCTAATTATAAGACTGCATAATTGATGAAATGATTCATCAGTTGAACCAGTCATCACATGTAATATTCTTATCCTTTGTTAAGATATATACTCAATGTAAACACAAGATTTATGTACAACTACAAGGAAATGGAATCTACCTCAATGTCCATATATGGTGTGGCAAGTTCCGCTGAACTGAAATAATCCCTCATTCAGGGAGAAAGGAGATGAAGTGAATCAGGGAGTATACAAAACCTCACAATCTAGAAATGCTGAAACTTCCAAGCTGTGTATGACCCCCACCCCCAGGTTTTACAAGCAATAAACAATTGCTGAGGATAAAGCAGTTGCTTTCTGAGCTGTTTGCAAGTAATTTAGAGAACTCCATGGTTACAAATTTCACAGATTGTCACCTACGCTAAGATTGGATTTTTGAGTGATTCTACTTCCTTTGAGTCACTCATGTTTCTGTAAATAACCCCTCACCAATACTAATGAACATCAAAAAGCAAATTGGTTCATCAAGTTGTATTTTACTGAAATTCTTATTTGATATTTGGTGCAATGACTGAAGTGTATACCTTTTCATCTCTCCCAAGGAAAATTCACATACAACACATACACATGTGCATGCACACACACACACACACACACACACACACACACACACACACACACACCACACACACACAGAGAGAGAGAGAGAGAGAGAGAGAGAGAGAGAGAGAGAGAGAGAGAGAGAGAGA
>JANHMN010000005.1:54561721-54579915 GCA_030674055.1 Rhabdomys pumilio
AGAGAGAGAGAGAGAGAGAGAGAGAGAGAGAGAGAGAGAGAGAGAGAAGAGGAAGGGTTGCACGGTTTTCTTAATGGGGTCTGAGATTTTCAACTGAGGGAGGATAGAGGGGCAATCTTGTTATATAAACAACCTTTATCTCATGTGTTGAAGAACACTGTTCCTTTCTGATTGTAATGGTGGTTTGATACTAAATTGAGCAGTGAACTCAGAGAATGTATTATACTTTGAGACAATCCCAAAGTAGTTGTCAACTTTTGTGTAATATAGAATAATGTGCTTCTCTCATTATTAGAGTCCTCTGTGTATATATAGGGATACACTGAAAGCATTTGAAGAACTAAAAAAAAAAGCATCATATAGAATGAGAAATTTATAAAGTATTAAGTCATTAACAATGGACAATTAGAAGGAAAGTATGTTAGAAGTGATAGGAGACAGCTCTTAGTTTCATCTTTTAATATAAAAGAAAGGAAAGTCCAGAATTCAACATTAAGATGGCAGCTTTAACAACGACTCAATTTCAAAAACTTAAATGATTGAACTGAGAAAATCTTCTAAACAGTCAATGAAACATGCTTCGAAATAAAGCTTGTGAAGTTGTGAGATATGTGGGTACAAGGGAACAGTGTGGAAACTATGAAAGAAGAAAAACTACTTACTGGTTTCTAGGAGTGCTCAATATGCTTTAGACAGGTTTGTGTTAACCAATCTATAAGGTATTGATTTCTTTTGTATTCCCTTAGGTTACATAGTCTTTATATTAAAGAGTGTTTGGTAGTTATATTATTGCTTAGCTTTTTATTTTTTATCATTTCTAGACTGCTCCCATATACCCACATTTCTCAGTTCAATTTTGATTTTATAGCCAGTTAAATTTTATGCAATTTCTGAAAATGAATGTGAATTTAATACAGAAAAAGGGTGAAAATAATGCTAGATATTTCTGAATCTATATAATATATACTTTAATTTTCTAAAGTTTTATTTTATTTGTATGTGTGTTTGCCTTTATGTATATGAGTATGTGAACTATGTGCACACCTAATGTTTTAGGAGTACAGGAAAGGTAGTCAGATCTCCTGAAACTATTGTAATATTAGAAGCCACAATGTGAATACCAGTACATAAGCAGGGCCCTCTGTGAGTTCTGCTAGAATTCTAAAGTACTGAGCTATCTCTAGACCCCTACAAATACATTTTAAAGGGTCAAAAAATCCAGAAATTTACTTCTAATTTACAAATTCTGGATTTGACATATGGATATTTTCCCCAAAGTCTATGCATTCCTTGCACTCATTTTAAAGGTCCCTGTATTCTAAGTAAAGAACAAAAATTTAATTTACTCAAAGTCAGTCTGAGTTGTGATTAAAATATTTAATACAACTTTCAAAAAATGAAGATTCCAGATAAGTCTAAGTTGGTAAATCTAATCTAAGATTTTATCATAATATCAGAAGTTAATTATAGGAAATAGTATGTAATGTGAAAGGAGTGTAATAAGATGATTCAACTTAATCAGTAGGACATGATTGCTGTATTAGGAATGAAAGAGAATCCTTAGTAAGAGTAGAAAAAACTGGAGAAAATGTGATTTAACTATACAGTGCCACAGCCTGTCCTATGAAGCATGTTTAGAGTACTATTGCATTGAGAAGGTCAATCTACTGACAGTGGGACACAACACTGTCACCTACATATGTATAAGGCTATATATAAAACTCTACTGGAATGAAGTCAGTATGTAGGCTCCAGGTTGTACATGACTAGTTGAATTTTGTCAAATAGATAAAATTCATATCAGATTAAAATTAAACATTTGGGAATTAATTTGTAACTCACATAGAAATATAATATCATAAAACATACAGTTACAGGTACTGTATTATGAAACTGTGATAAACTGCAGTGCAGGCTAATTTTCAAACACAAGTTTTGATATTAAAATATTTTATATAATTTAAAATTCAGAATGCATGAACTTCAGACAAACGGTTCATAGGTATCTAGATTTATGTACACTTTTAACACATACACATCTATTCACAAATATACACATATGCCATTTATATTTTCAGAGTACAGGGAAATCTATGGACATGCAGGTACAAGAGTGAGAAACAGACATAGTTAAGTACTTTTAAAAAGATAATAAAATAGTGGTTTATCAAAGACAGGGAAAATAAGTAATTGATATACATCAGTGATAGGAAAATATGTGGTGCCATAACATGAAATCATAGGCAAAATGACCTCTGCATCATTGACAAAATTTTTCGTATGTAATGAAATTTAGCTGAGGCCTTAGTAATAAGTTGATTTTAATTATACAAAGACATTAGAAGATGATAATGTAAATTAGGTATAATAATATATAGACGAAGCAACAGAGATAATAGAAGAAAATAATACCTTGCTAATATTGTGGGACTAAAGAAGAAGTAGAGAAATTTAGTGTTTAAAAGTTGAGTTTCATAAAGTATAGTTGAGAATGAAAAAAGGAAATGATACATAAAATTACAAAGTTTGACAATATCATTTACAGTAAAAGATGATTAATTCAAAGGACAAAAGTACTCCCCCTCTTTCTTCCTGCTTAGGCAGACTCATAGCTGGTCTGCTCCCAGGGAGACACCATATTCAGACCCACCCCAGAGGATCTGCTGCACTCAGAGCAATTGACCCCTAACAGAGGATCTGCTTCAGTCCACTGAACCAAGAACAGTTCACTCCTAGCTAATTTGCTGCCATGATGACATCATACACTGACCCATTGTTACTGATCCCTTCTGATTTGAGCCAAAGCACTGAGCAGACCTTGGGCTCTACTACTGCAACCAATCTCACAACACCCAGAGGAAGCTGGCCTCCCAAGAGCTCTAACAGGACAAAGACCATTCAGGAAGCTGAATTCACAGGAGCTCTAACACACCCAGGATTATAGAGGAAGCTGGACTCCCAGGAGCTTTAACAAGCCCAGTATCATAGGATTACAGCATCCCAGAGGCAATCTGACTCCCAGGAGCTCTGACACAAAGAATCACAGAATTATAGAGACAGCTGGACTCTGAGGAGCTCTGAAATAACAAGAAAACAGGAGAGACAGGCTCTAGTCAGAGACAGTGAGTTTATGCAGAATAGAGAATAAAAGATGATGAAAGGCAATCACAAGAATGTAAGCAATAGAAATCAAGTTTATTTGTTATAATCCTAAGCCAGTTCACCCAACATAACAAGTCATGGATACCCCATCACACTGGAAAAGCAAGATTCAGATTTTAAATCACTTCTCAAGATGATGATAGGGGACTTTAATATGAACATAAATAATTCCCTTAAAGTAATACAGGAGAACACAGGTAAACAGGTAGAAGCCCTTAAAGAGGAAACACAAAAATTCCTTAAAGAATTACAGGAAAATACAACCAAACAGGTGAAGAAATTGAACAAAACCACCCAGCATCTAAAAATGGAAATAGAAACAATAAAATAATTACAAAGGGAGAGTACCCTGAATACAGAAAACGTAGGAAACAGATCAGAGGTCATAGATGCTATTACAAATAGAATATGAGAGATAGAAAAGAGAATCTCAGGTGCTGAAGATGCCATAGAAGACACTGATACAACTGTCAAAGAAAATGCAAAATGAAAAAAGCTACTATCCCAAAATACACAGGAATTCCAGGACACAATGAGAAGACAAAACCAAAAAATAATATGTATAGAATAAAGTGAAGATTCTCAACTCAAAGGGCCAGTACATATCTTCAACAAATTATAGAAGAAAACATCCCTAACCTAAAAAAAGAGATGCCCATGAACATACAAGAAGCCTTCAGAACTCCAAATAGATTGGACCAGAGAAGGAATTCCTCCTATCACATAATAATCAAAACACCAAATGCACAAAACAAAGAAAGAATATTAAAAGCAGTAACAGAAAAAGGTCAAGTAATATATAATGGCAGACCTATAAGAATTACACCAGATTTCTCACCAGAGACTATAAAAGCCAGAAGATCCTGGACAGATATAATACAGACCCTAAGAGAACAGAAATTCTAGCCCAGGCTACTATACACAGCAAAACTCTCAATTACCATAGGTGGAGAAACCAAGATATTCCATGACAAATGAAATTTATACAATATCTTCCCAGAAATCCAGCCCTACAAAAGATAATTGATGGAAAACTCCAATACAAGAAGGAAAACTACACCATAGAAAACCCAAGAAAGTAGTCTTCTTTCAACAAATAAAAAAAAAAAACATAGCCACACAAACATAACTCTACCTCTAATTAAAAAAAATAAAATAATAAAAAAAAACAGGAACTACAATCACATTCATTAATATCTCTTGACATTAATGGATTCAATTACCCAATAAAAAAGGCATAGACTAAAGGACTGAATACATAAATAAGAACCAGCATTTTGATGCATATAGTAAACGTACCTCAGTGACAAAGACAAACACTACCACAGAGTACAAGGCTGGAAAACAATTTTCCAAGCAAATGTTCCCAAGAAACAAACTGAAGTAGCCCAATATCAAATAAAATCAACTTTCAACCAAAAGTTATCAAAAAAGATAAAGGAGGACACTTCATTTTCATCAAAGGAACAATCTACCAAGACAAACTATCAACTCTGAATACTTAAGCTCCAAATGCAAGGGCAACCATATTCATAAAAGAAACTTTATTAAAGCTCAAAGCACACAATCCACTTCACACAGTAGTGGGATACTTCAACACCATACTCTAATCAGTGGACAGATCATGGAAACAGAAACTAAACAGAGACACAGTGAAACTAAGGGAAGTTATGAACCAAAGAGATTTAACAGATATCTATAAAACATTTCATCGTAATACAAAAGAGTATACTTTGTTCTCAGCACTTCATGGTACATTCTTCAAAATAGACCATATAATTGGTCACTAAACAGGCCTCAACAGATACAAGAAAATTGAAATAATCCCACGCATCCTATCAGATCACAACGGACTTAGGCTGGTCCTCAATATTAACCAAAACAACAGACAGCCCATATACACATGGAAACTGAATAATGCTCTACTCAATGATGGCTTGGTCAAGAAAGAAATAAAGAAAGAAATTAAAGACTTTTTAGAATTTAATAAAAAAATAGGTACATCATACCACAACTTATGGGACACAATGAAAGGAGTGCTAAGAGGAAAACTCATAGCATTAAGTGTCTCCAAAAAGAAACTGGAGAGAGCATACATTAGCAACTTGACAGCACACCTGAAAGCTCAAGAACAAAAAGAAGCAAATACACCCAAGAGGAGTAAATAGCAGAAAATAATCAAACTCAGGCCTGAAATCAACCAAGTAGAAACCAAAAGAATGATAAAAATAATCAACAAAACTAGGAGCTGGTTCATTGAGAAAAGGAACAAAATAGATAAATCCTTAGCCAGACTAACCAGAGGGCACAGAGACATTATCCAAATTAATAAAATCAGAACTGAAAAGGGAGACATAGCAACAGAAACTGAGGAAATTAAAAAAAATCATCAGTTCTTACTACAAAAGCCTATGCTCAACAAAACTGGAATATCTGTATGAAATGAACAATTTTCTAGACAGATACCAGGCAACAAATTTAAATCAATATCAGATAAAACACTTAAACAGTACCACAACACCTAAATAGCAGCAGTCATTAAAAGTCTCCCCACAAACAATCAAACAAACAAACAAACAAAACAGGACCAGATGGTTTTAGTTCAGAATTCTACCAGACCTTTCAAGAAGAGCTAATACCAACTCTCTTCAAACTATTCCACAAAATAAAAACAGAAAAAACACTACCCAATCCATTCTATGAAGTCACAATTATATGCATACCTAAACCAAAAAAGACCCAACAAATAAATAAAACTTCAGAACAATCTCCCTTATTATTATGGATGCAAAGATACTCACTGGAATTCTTACAAACTGAACCCAAGAACACATCAAAACAATCACCCGTCATGATCAAGTAAGTTTTATCCAAGGAATGCTGGGATGGTTCAATATACAGAATCCATCAATGTAATCCACTATATAAACAAACTCAAAGAATAAAACCACATGAACATCTCACTAGATGTGGTGAAAGCATTTGACAAAATTCAACATCCTTTCATGTTAAAAATCTTGGAAAGATCAGGAATTCAAAGCCCATAACCAAATATAGTAAAAGCAATATAATATAAAAGCCAGTAGCCAACATCAAACTAAATGGAGAGAAACTTGAAGCAATCCCACTAAAATCAGGGACTAAACAAGGCTACCCACGCTCACCCTACTTATTCAATTTAGTACTGGAAGTCCTAGCTAGAGTAATTAGACAATAAAAAAGAAGTCAAAGGGATACAAATAGGAAAGGAATAATTCAAAATATCACTATTTGCAGATATTATAATAGTATACTTGTGACCCCAAAATTTCCACCAGAGAACTCCTAAACCTGTAAACAAGTTCAGCAAAGTGGATGGATATAAAACTCACTCAAACAAATCAGTAGCCTTCCTCTACTCAAAGGAAAAAAAAGGTTAAAAAAGAAATTACAGAAATGATAACCTTTTTAGTTATCATTTTAGTTATCATTGAGTAGTCACAAATAATATAAAATACTTTGGTGTGAATATAACCAAGCAAGTGAAAGATTTGTATGACAAGAACTTTAAATCTCTGAAGAAAGAAACTGAAAATCTCAGAAATTGCAAATATATTCCATGCTCATGGATTGGCAGGATTAATTTATTTAAAATATCCATCTTGCCAAAATAAATCTACAAATTCAATGCAATCCCCATCAAAAGTCCAACTCAATTTTCCACAGAATTAGAAAGAGAAATTCACAAATATATTTGGAAAAACAAAAACCAGGATAGCAAAAAGTATTCTCAACAATAAAAAAATCTTCTGAGAGAATGTCCATCTCTGACCTTAAGCTGTATTATAGAGCAATATTGATTAAAAAAAACTGCATGTTATTGGTACAGAGATAGTCAAGATCAATGAAATAGAATTGAAGAACCAGAAATGAACCCACACACCTATGGTAAATTAATCTTTGACAAAGGTGCTAAAACCATTCAGGAAAAAATAGAGCATTTTCAACAAATGGTGCTGGTTCAACTGGAGGTCAGCATGTAGAAGAGTGTAAATCAATCCATTCTTATCTCCCTGTAAAAACCTCAAGTCCAAGTGGGTCAAAGCCTCCAAATAAAATAAGATACACTGAAACTAATAAAGGAGAAAGTAGAAATAGCCTTGAAAATATGGGCACAGGAGAAAAGTTCCTGAACAGGACACCAATGGCTTATGCGTTTAGATCAAGAGTTGATAAATGGGACCTCATAATTGCCAAGTTTCTGTAATACAAGGGACACTCTCAATAAGACAAAACAGCAACCAATAGATTGGGAAAAGATCTTTACCAATCCTACATCTGATAGTGGGCTAATATCCAATATATACAAAGAACTCAAGAAATTAGACACCAGACAACCAAATAACTCTATTAAAAAATGGGATACAGAGCTAAGCAAAGAATTCTCAACTGAGAAAACTTGAATGACTATGACCAAAACCATCTAAGGAAATGTTCAACATCCTTAGTCATTAGGTAAGGGCAAGCCAAAACAATCCTGAGATTCCACCTCACACCAGTCAAAATGGCTAAGATCAAAAACTCACAAGATAGCAAATGCTGGTGAGAATATGGAGAAAGAGGAACACTCCTCCATTGTTCATGGGATTGCAAGCTGGTAAAGCCACTCTGGAAATCAGTCTGGTGGTTCCTCAGAAAATTGGACACAGTAATACCTGTGTATCCAGCGATACTACTCCTGGGCATATAGCCAAAAGATTCTCCAATGAATAACTAGGACATATGCTCCACTATGTTCATAGCAGCCTTATTTATAATAGTCAGAACCTGGAAAGAACCCAGATATCCTTTAACAGAGGAATGGATACAAAAATGTGGTACATCTACATAATGGAGTAATATTCAGCTATTAAAAACAATAAATTCAAGAAGTTCTTAGTCAAATGGATGGAATTAGAAAGTATCATCCTGAGTGAGGTAACCCAATCACAAAAGAACACATGTGGTATATATTCACTCATATGTGGATATTAGGCCAAAAGCTCACAATACCCCAAATACAACACAGAGACCACATGAAGACAAAAGTATGGGTGCTTCTGTCCTTCTTAGGAATAACAATATATTCAAGGGAGTAAATAAAGTGACAAAAGTGTAGAGCAGAGACTGGCAGAGGGGCCTTCTAGAGACTTTTCTTCCTGAGGAGCCATCCCATGTGCAGTCAACAAACACAGACACTGTTGTGTATGCCAGGAAGTACATGCTGACATGAGCCTGATATACGTGTCTCCTGAGAGGCTCTGCCAGAATCTAATATGTACAGAGGCGTATGCTCAGAGCTAACCATTGAACTGATCATGGGGTCCCCAACAGTGGAGGTAGAGAGAATACTGAAGGAGGAGAAGGGGCTTGTGGCCCCATGGGAAGAGTGACAATACCAACCAACCTGAGTTTCCACATTCTAAACTGCTAGCCTGGGAACAGACAAGGGACCCATGACTCCAGTGGTATATGCAGTGGAGGATGGCCTTGTCAAGCATTTATGGAAGAGGAGTTCCTTGTTCCCATAAAGGTGGGATGCCCCAGGGTGGGAGAATTCATGGGCAAGGAGGGCTGGGTGGGTATCTGTGTGGGAGCACACCCTCATAGAAGCAGCAGAAAGGGGGACAGGATAGGGAGTTCCTGGGGGGAGGTGAAAATGGGGAAAACAGATAATATCTGAAAAGTAAATAAAAAGAATATTAAATAAAAAATACATTTAAAAAATAAAAGGACAAAACTATGTATGTACCACAATATTCATAGGATTATTGAAGTATGTACTATTCAATTCAAGAACATATAATAGTATAATGACTGATAAACAGAAATATATAAATCCCGAGATGAGAGAAAGAATTCTGTCTTTGGGAGTCAATAAGTTTAATGATGTTGGTGAGTACATTATTAAGTGGAGCAAATCATGCAATAAAATTAACTTTGAAATAAAATTTTGGGGTTGCAAGATATTGACACAGTTGGTAAAAAAATTCCCCACAAGTATGATAAGCTACCAAAAAAGCATATGCAACAGCTTGAGCAGAAAGGATTATATTTTAACAATATAATATTACAAATGAAATCCATTAGATAGTTGGTAGAATTTGGGTGTACTGAATGTCTTGGAATTCTGTAGGCATACATCTTTGTTCTTTGAAGTGGGTAGGAAGAATTCATCTTCATACTTTCAACTATTTAATAGAAATAAACAGTACCAAAAAGACTAGTGCTTACCTGGAGAAGAAAAGTGTAATGAAAGATGATTGAATGGTGATATGTTTTCTTTGAAAAAAATAGTACTTGTGCAAGTTATACACTACAATGCAATGAATGTATTTTTAAGTCATTTTATTGTGTACTTTAAAATGGCTGTTATTGAATTTGATGTATGATTTTTCAAAATTAAAATATTTGAATAAATTAAGTGTTTGAATAATTGTGGGAAAATAATCAATAAACATACTATCAATGCAGGTTGTTAATGGGAAACAAACTTTATCTCAAATATATGAGTAAGAAAATAGAACAAGAAAAAATACACATACAAAGAAAAAACAGCAAATATAAGAATCTGAAATAATTCCATTAGTATCAGGAAAAAGTAAACTTTAAAACTAAAATGGTAAAAAAGAAAATTACATTGTAGTTCAAAGTATCAAAAAGTTAATAGTATCAGAAGGTGGAAAGATTGCTCAATGGTGAAGAGTACCTGCTGCTCTTGCTGGGATCAGTTTCCAGTATCCACATGGTGACATACAACTTTCTTTATTGCATTCCCAGTGTATCTGACACCTTCTTCTGTTCTCTGTAGGAAAACAGTACTCACAGGGTATGTGTACATGTACATGTGTGCAAGGAAAATAATTATACATATAAAACAAAATGATAAATTTTAAGGAAAGTATAATAGTTATCAATATGTGCACCAACCAATAGTTCTAAAATATATAAGCCAGGAACTGACATAAATTAAGGAACAGAGCCTTTGGGACTGCTCAGCAAGAATCTGACATGGGCCTAGGACAAGGAAATGGGCTGCTTAGCAGAAATATAACATTGACCAAGGACATGGAAGTAGGCTTCAGGAAGAAATCTGACATTAGACTAGAACAAAGAAGTAATTTCAGGCATGAATCTACATCTTAGGCCAGAACAAAGAAGTAATGTCAGGCAGTAACCTAAGTTTTAGGCTAGAACAAGGAAGTAGGCTTCAGAGATAAAACTGACTTCGGACTAGGACAGGGAAGTTGGCTCAGATATTTTGGTCATCCTGATAAGTCCTAAGAAACTCTGACCCAGAATTGTTTCTGTCTAAAAGAACTGCAGGGACAAAAATGGAGAAGACATTGAGGGAGAGGAAGTCTATTGTCCTGCCCAAATTAGGATTCATCTCAAGGGGAGCCTCCAAGGCCTGACATTATTACTGATGCTATGGTGTTCTTACAGATAGGAGCCTAGCATGGCTGTCCTCCAAGAGGCCCAACAAGCAGCTGACTGAGACAGATTTATATACTTATACGAAAACAATGAACCTTAGTCAACGACCCCTGTGGTTGAATAAGGGAAAAGATGGAAGAAGCTGAGGAGGAGGGGGAACCAATAGGAAGACCAGCAGTGTCAACCAATCAGGACCCCTGAGATCTCTCAGACACTGAACTACCAACCAGGCAGCATACACTAGCTGATATGAGGCCCCTGACACATATGCAACAGTGGACTCCCTGGTCTGGCTTCAGTGAGAGAAACACCTAACCCTCGAAAGACCTGAGGATCCAGGGAGTGGGGTGGCCTGCAGGGGTTGTAGGGTTAGAGACAGCCTCTTGAAGACAGAGGGGAGGAAAAATCAGATGAGAAACTGTGGGAGAGCAGACCAGGAGAGAATTAACAACTGGACTGCAAAATATTTAAAGTAATAAAAATAATAATTATAATAAAAAGCATGTCTTTCCATTCATGAGCAGCATAGACTCACCTCATACTTAACATTATCTCCATAGATCACTGTGCTCTGTGGGTTAATAAGAGTCTGTGGAGACTACCACAGTGCCACAGTGTGTGCCTTATAAAGGCCACACATTTTTAGTTGACCACACACCCATATGAATCTCTGACAGCATCACCCTGTAGAGTCTGATATAATTAGTAACAGACAAATAAAAATTCCAAGAGATGCAATAATACATAGAGTTGACTCTCAAAAATGATCTTATTAATATCTACTTCAATATTATTTCACCAATGAAAATTTAACTTTTTAATCTTCCTTTCTTAAGCTATTAACTAGCTCCTAGGTGAACTGACCTCTTTTATTAATTCATTTATTCATTCACTGAATATTTGTGTTTGAACAGCAATATTGTAGTCTCTTATTTACTTGTACTCCTCTGTCCTATTCCCTTTTCATCTTTGAAGTCTCTAGTTCCTAGCTTTACCTAATAGATTGACAAGGATAATTTGGTTTAAAGAGTATTTACTAAAAAAAGTATTTTTGTTATAATATATATATATTATATATATATTATATATATATAATATATATATATATATATATTATAAAGTATAATTAATTTTCTAAGTAGTTCAATGTTGATTTAGAGATGTGTATATATATATATATATATATATATATATATATATATATATATATTGCACCCATGAGTTCATGTGCACCAAGAGGATGTAAATACACTCACAGGCTACAGTAAGTTGACAGATTCCCTATAATTGAGAATACAGGTGTTTATGATCTATACCCAGATCCACTGTAAGAGCAAAATAAGCACTCTTAACTACAAAGAACTCTTTCCAGCCCCTTCAATATTGATTTAATAGATGGAAAAAAATCATTGAAATGTACTTAAAGGAGAAAATGAGCAAAAACACCTGATTAGGGGCTAGCATGTTGTTATAAGCCTTTAATCCTAGCACTCTGGAGGCAGGCAAGTATATGGGATATAAAGACAGCATGTTCTGCACAATGAGAATCCCTGTGAGGATTCCCTTCACAGGGATTCTCATTTTGTAGAACCTCAATACCTGATTAGAGCTGAATATATAGTTCAATGACAGAACTCTGGCCAGAAATGTGCCAACGATTGCTTTGATCCCCATTACCATTAATTAACAATACCTCACTTGGCATTCTCAGAGTGATTAAAGATGTATTTATTAAAATCTATCTAACAAATTTTCAAAATGAGTAGTCAATGAATGGAAGGGATGTTTTTTCTTTTTCCTTGATATATTTCATTTGGTTTTAGTTTATTTTTGTATGGTTTAATTTTTTTTTAAAAAAGATATTTCTTTGCAGCTCAAATAATCTTGAACTTGATTAAGCCATGGCTCCTGACTAAGAAATCTGTTTCTTTCAGCCTCCAGAATGTTGGGATTATAAATTCACACCATCTTGCTAGTCCTGGAAGGGAATTTCTTCAACAACAAAAAAAGATACTAATTAAAAGAGGAAAAAAATCCCTCTCACAAACACAGAATAAGTATTTCCTATTTGTACTGGTTTGTTTTATGTTAGCTTGACAGAATTAACAATTATCTGAAAAGAGGAAACCTCAACTGAGGAAATGCCTCCATAAGATAGAGCTATAGAACATTTTCTTAATTATTGTTTAATATAGAGAGACTGTTGTATGTGATACCATCTCTGGACTGGTGGTCCTGGCTTCTATAAATCTTTGGGCTTAGTAAGCAAGTAATCAGCACCCTTCCATGGCCTCTGCATCAGTTCCTGTTTCCAGATTTCTTCCCTATTTGAATTTCTGCCCTAATTTCCTTTAGTGATGAACAGCAATGTGAAAGCAAAAGCTGAACAAACCCTTTCTTATCCAGTTTACTTTTTTGTCGTGAAGTTTTCTTGCAACAATAGAAGCCTTAACTAAGACAATATTTCAGGAGGAAAAAAAATCATCTATTTTCGCATATATTAAACAACAGCCTAGCAGAACTCATGAGAGCAAAAATAAAATTATTCAGACAGAAAATAGAAAATATATACCATATGTCTAAAGACAGAACAATGAGCATATATCACAATGATTATGTACAGGCTCTCAATTTGATCCCCACCACTGCTATTCAAAAAGAAGGGAAATGGGAAAGGAAAAAATATATTTCCACCACCATGAGCCTTTATACATCTAACTTCCACAGGAAACTGCTAACATGCTAAAAGGTTAGTTCAGCCGAAATAGAAGACAAATGAGTTTGTACCTACCTCTGGTATATCCACACCATAGTAAGAAACAATCCAATATATAAATATAGGTAATTTCATTGACAATACCATGAAAAGAAATATTTCTCAGAAATGAGTGTAGTAAACAATTCCAAGTGTATAAACTGAAAAGTATAAAATATTTTTGAAATACAACACTCCGCTGGGCAGTGGTGGTGCACGCCTTTAATCCCAGCACTTGGGAGGCAGAGGCAGTCGGATTTCTGAGTTCGAGGCCAGCCTGGTCTACAGAGTGAGTTCCAGGACAGCCAGGGCTACACAGAGAAACCCTGTCTCAAAAAACCAAAAAAAAAAAACAAAAAAAAAAAAAAAGAAAAAAGAAATACAACACTCAAAGATATGGAATGGTATCTGTATTTGTGTTCAAAAGAAAATATTACTTAGTTGGAAATCCTGCAAAATAAAATGTATAGAGTCATTGAAGTACCTATCAATAATCTAAGCTGTTGCTTTGCACAAGTTTACAAGTGGATTTTATAAACCACATTGAATTAAAAACAAAACACCAACCAAATGAAACAGTTGACAGAATACTATCTTGAATAAAAGTAAAAAATCTCTCATTTTCTAAATTAGAAACTCATTTAATTCATCAAGACAGCATAGGGAAGGGAATAAATATCATAAGGGCCAGATGATGGGCTACACAACATGGGGCTGTGGTGAACATCTGAAATGATTAAGTTAAGATGACTGATACCATGGGTAGTATTATTCTTGTGTTCTCAACCCCTCTGACTCTTACAATCTTTTCTCCCCTTCTTAACATATTGTTTGGCTGTGGGTCTCAGCACCTTCTTTCATCAGTTGGCTGAGTAACTCCTCTAATAATTATGACAACTTGGGTAGTCAATGATCTATGAGAATAGTAGAGTATTAATAGGAAAATCAACTAAGCAGGGATCATAGGTTCTCACAGAGACTGAAGCAATAAACATGGGCATGGTATGGGCCTGACCTAGGTCCTTTGGATATATGTTATGATTGAATAGCTGGTCTCCTTATGGGACTCCTGATAGTGTGAGTAGGGGCTGTCTCTGAATCTTTTGCCTATATTTGGAAGCCTTTTCTTTTTACTTGGTTCTACTTTTGGCACTTAAGCAAGGTATGGAAAGAGCCAAACTCTTGCTGCTCCCATGATGAAAAAATCCAGGTTCTGACTAATCCCACAACATTCCAACCAAATTTCTCTTCCCTCCACCTCTCTTAATTACCTACCTTACTTCCTCTCTTCCACAGATATACTCCCTATTCCTTTGCTTTCAAAAACAAAAAGAGCAAGTTACAGCAGGCCTCCTAGGAATATTAACCAATCATGACATAAAACTAAGTACAAACACTGATATAAATGCTGGACAAAGACCCCAACAGATAGGTTTCTCCAGGTGTGTATGTGCTCAGGTACATGCAGTAACTAATAATCTCAGGAATCTTCAATGTTAAGAGGGTTGGTTGCTGTTTATTTGACTGTTGAATCTGAGACATCCTGGTCCAGACTTCTTATCTGACTGTATAAGATCCCTTCCCCTGGATCCTGCTGCTCCTGAGTATACAAATGAAGTGCTGTCAAAGTTCTTGTCCCAGCCAGTAACAAAACACACTATGGGTCCAAACAAACATTCTTTCTAGTTTATAAATATCCTCTGCCCGGTCATAATAAACCAGCTGTCCTCCAGCCTTTTCCCCATCTACCACCCACCACCTTTCTACTCCCCACCACCTTTCAAGATCATTCCTGGTAGAATGTAATGTATAAGAAAAGATGAATTAACCAAAAGAAAATGACTTATACTAGATCTGGGAAGATATGAGTGAGCAATACCATATTTGTTACATAACTCAATATGTAAGAAGTTCAGACAAGAAGTCACTTTTGTGTGACTCTTTTTAAAGTGTCCTTGGTACTGTGACTGCAACAAAGTATGCCAAATTGCCAGTGGTTTCATGCATCTCCCCTAATCTCAAGATTCTTTACACACCTCCATCCTCAGTCTCCAGAACTCATCTTGTTGCAAGGTACTATTATAATGTTAGATATGTGGACTAATGGACTAGAATAGAATACCTCAAAATATATTTATACATTTCTGTTTAAGTGAGGTTTTTCAAGAATGCGAAGACTAAATAAAGCCAATGATTATTGTCAAATAATGATGCTTGAACAGCTGTACTAAATACAAATTAAACTCAAGCTACGTTACCTGAATACTGTTTCTTAAGATCATCATCATGTATGCCTTCACTTCTACCAGCCAGCAACAGAATAGAGCTATTTTATGACTCTAATGGCATTGATTTGGGCTTGGAAACCTAACACAAATGGGTTTTTTCATTTATTTTAATGAAGCTAACTGGCTGTGATTTCTATTTCATGTCAGAGTCATAAAATGAGCTAACAGAGACAAGGCGACCTTCTCTGTCTTGTGTGTTCCCAGTTTTCAGCATGATAAGTAGCTTGTAAATACTCTATTTCCATTCTATCTAAAGCAGAGGTTCTTAATCTATTGATTGTTACCAATTTGGGGAACATATATCAGATACACTGTGTATCAGTTATTTACATTATGATTTAAAACAGCAAAATTACAGCTATGATGTAGTAACAAAATAATTTTATGGTTGGGGGGGTCACCATAAAATGAGAAATTGTATTAAAGTTTTGCAACATTAGGAAAGTCGAGAACCACTGAAAAAGCCCAGTTGAGGCCAGAGACTAGCCTTCAAATCACAGACCAATAGTATGAACTGTTGCCTCACATATAACAGGCTTGCATCTGTAAGACAGAGAATATAGTTTGAAATGACATACCAACTATAGGTTATTCATTAGGAGTGTAATCTACTTCTGCTTTAGGTAATAATTGTTAATTACAGTGTGAACCATGTGTAAGCCCTCTTTCTACAGTCATAGTTGGAAATTGTCTTATAAAACCTTAAGATTGGTAGAATCATAATCCTCATGAAAACAATAACCAAAATATCTTTTATACAACAGAAATTTCTAGTACAAAGGATTGGAGAAATCACAACTTGAATTAGAAAAGATAATGAATATTTACCAATAGCTAGAAGAAGTAGATGCTGGAACTGTCTAATGAATTTAACAACAGCAATCATAAATAAGAAAAAAATAAAAAATGAAATGTTTTTAATAAGCAAGTAAAAATCATCTATCATCTTGAAACAAATGGAAAAATAGAAATGTTACACCAAGTAGAAATTACAAAATAGATTAAAGTGGATTTATATACCTTGAATTTAAAATAATGAGACCGAATTCAGTGGATGGAAGTACAACTTAAAGATGAATCAATAGTTTTACTGAATCAGAATAGATAACAGAGAATAAACCAACCAAAACAATGATGCTTATGGAACAATAAAAGAGGTGGTATGAATTCTGCATTGGAAGTTTTAAGGAAAGAAAGATAAATGTGTTAACTAGATTGTTAAAAAAAAATCTTATCTACTCTCAAAGGAGAAAATGAGCCTGAAATATTAGAAAGCTGAGTAAGGCACAATTTAAAAGAAAAAATGAAACAAACTTAAGCCAAAAATTATCACCTTTGAATTTCTGGAAATCAAATTAAAAAGAAAAAAATATGAGATTTGTTTAAAAAATGATAACAGATTACTTATTGTGGTGTATCAATTCCAATAATAGATTTTCATTTGGAAATATAGAAGCCGGAGTTGAAGTTGCAAAACATTTTAACTAATATAAGAAATATCCTATGTACTAGAAAATCCTGATGCAATACAATTCGTTGTTATTAACGCTCTCCAGCCTGAAGAATGAGTAAAATAATTTTCCTTAGACAGATACTGAAAATAAAATGAGCTTTTGAACTTTAGAGGCAAGTTAGGCAAGCTGATCAAAACAGAAGTAAATGTGATACAACACACTTTTGATGAATTTCTTAAGTCATACTTGTTAATTAAAAAAATATACAGCATTGATTGTAGTGTCAAAATAATTTAAAATAAATGTTCAAGAAAATTGTATGAAAAAATGGAGGGGAAATAGGAACAGAAATATAAGAAATGTTTTAGTATTTTGATAGTAATAATATTATTTCAGGGCTAAGAATAAAGTTTAGTGGGAAATTACTTAAGTTCTTAAAACACTAGGTTTTATCACTAGCACCATAATAAATAGAAAAATAAGTAAATAAACACCACAAAAAGTTAAATTTCTAAGTAAGTAGGTGTTCAAGTTACATCTGCTACTATTACGCTTAGAAAAATAAGAACTATAAAAGTAAAGTAATTAAAATGACCATAAAAGAATCAATATCAAAATGAAAGACTTCAATTTTATCAGAAGAAAGAACAAACATGATGATGCCTAAAAAGAGTCAGAAATAAATAATAGAAGACATTAAAACAAACTGCTAAATCTTGAAATTATAGTAAGACTTGTTTCTATAATCCACTCACTGGTCAATGAAAAAGTATTAAAGATAAACTTTATAACACTGACTGAAATATTATATGGGCCATGTAATGCAGTGTCATGAAAAAAATTAATAGTGTCAATTGCTTATAACTAAAAAGAGGAAGTTCTAGAAAATATGACAGAATGTAAAAGTGCTGATTGTCAAACTGAATAACTTAAGTTCAACCTCAGAGACTGAAGTGATAAAAAGAGCAAATAGTCTTTTACAATTTGTCCTCTGACTACTGAATGAGCTCCATGGCATGCCTGTATTTGTATACACACACACACACACACACACACACACACACACACACACACACACAC
>JANHMN010000005.1:54579925-54605119 GCA_030674055.1 Rhabdomys pumilio
CACACACACACACACACACACACACACACACACACACACACACACACTGACATTGTAAATCAAAATTTTTTAAATAAATGACTTTTAAAATGAAGAAAAGGGAAAGTAAAAAAATCAATAGTTAATGATTATTTTTAAAGAAATGACACATAAAACATATGAAACCTAAACAGAAGAAATTTACCATAGAGAAACAACATTAATCACCCCATAAATATTGATGAAATTGTACTTACAATTAAAGAGTCATTGAGTTTTTTTTTTTTTTTTCAAAAAATGGCACAGGAACATGTACAAGCAAACACATGTAAAGAAAATGAGTAGATTGAGACACAGACTTTATATCTTTTCTCAATTAATTGAAAAGGCGATTACTGGCAAAAATGTAATTTAAAAGCCTAAAAGACAAAATAAGGGACAAAATCTAAATAACTTTAAGGATTAAAAAGTATTTTCACAGAAGCAGCATATTTTACAAGAAAAAATTTAAAAGATTAGATTAGATTATCTGCATCTTCTTACAAATAAATGCATATTTATACTAACAAGTCTATTCTTGGACACTTCCTCTAGAGAAATGGAAACTTGCAATTGTTGAGAAACTGGACATGCATATTTATACATAATAACAAAAAACATAAATCAATACAAATATTCCCCAATTTGGGGCTAATTAAATAATCTATCTCTTTCATGTAGAATATTTCTTTCATGTAATAAAACTGAACAATAATAATGACCAATATGATACATGCATCATATTGTTCTAATTTCTATGTAATTACATGTCTTATATTGTTTTCTTATTATGAATGATACCACTACCAAGGATACTATTATTAAAGAAATTATTTAATTGGGGACTCAATTGTAGTTTAAGATACTCAGTCCATTATCATCATTGCTAGTAACATGGAAGTATGTAGACAGAAGCCTCGCCTTTTCTTCTATCAAAAAACATAAAAGAAGATAGTCATACAAACATGATTCTACCTCTAATAACAAAAATAACAGGAAGCAACAATCACTTTTTCTTAATACATATTAACATCAATAAACTCAATTCTCCAATAAAAAGACATAAACTAACAGAATGGATACATAAATAAAACCCTACATTACTGAATACAGGTAACATGCCTCAGTGACAAAGATACACATTATCTCAGAGTGAAAATCTAGAAAAACAATTTCTAAGCAAATTGTATCAAGAAAGAAGCCATTCTAATATCAAATGTAATCAAATTTCAAGCAAAAGTTATCAAAAAATAAGGAAGAATACTTCATACTCATCAAAGGAAAAATCAACCAAGATGAACTCTCAATTCTGAACATCTATGCTCCAAATGTAAGGACACCAATATTCATAAAAGAAACTTTATTAAAGCTCAAAGAACATATTGCACTTCACAATAATAGTGGGAGATTTCAACACCACACTCTCAGCAATGGCCAGATCATGAAAACAGAAACTAAATGGAAAAAGAGTGAAACTTAAAGAAATTGTGAACCAAAAGGATTTAAAAGTATTTATAGAACATTTCAACCTAAAATAAAAGAATGTACCTTCTTATCAGCACCATATGGTACCTTCTCTACAACTGATCATATAGTAAGTCACAAAACAGGCCTCAACAGATACAAGATGATTGAAATAATCCCAGGCATCCTATCAGATGGAATAAGACTGGTCTTCAGTAACAACAACAGAAGCTGAACAACTCTTTACGCAGTGATCACTTGGTCAAGGAATAAATAAAGAAAAAAATTAAAGCCTTTTCAGAATGTAATGAAAATGAAGTCATAACATAACAAAACTTTTGGGACACAATGAAAGCAGTGATAAGAGGAAAAGTCATAGCTCTAAGTTCCTTCAAAAAAAAAAACTGGAGAGAGCATATACTAGCAGCTTGACAGCACACTTGAATGCTCTAGAACAAATAGAAGAAAATATATCTAAGAGGAGAAATAGTAGGAAATAATCGAACTCAGGGCTGAAATCATCCAATTAAAAACCAAAATAACTATACAAAGAATCAACATCAATAAGAGTTTGTTCTTTGAGAAAATGAACAAGATTGATACACCTCTAGCCAAACTAACCAGAGGGCACAGAAATAGTATCTAAATTAACAAAGTCTGTCAGGAGCCATAACGGGACAAGCTAATAATTGGCAGATGATCATCCTGAAATGCTTGCCTCGGGTTATTATATAATCTGGACGAGTGTGTGCCCCATTAGCAAGGCTGTGGTGATTTTGGAAAGACTCCTGCTATTAATATGCTTTTCCCATTATTATTATTATTAGACATTTGCTACTATCACTAAGCAATAGCACACCCCTTTGTAGCAGATCTCTGCAGACCCACGAAGATGTACTGTCTTGTAATGATACTATATAGACAAATAGATGACTTCTTAAGTCTTAGTGATGACCCTATAAGAATTCCTAAAATTATATCAATGATTATTAAGCTCTTTTATAACAGAACTGCTATTAAGTCCCTCAGGCATAGTCGAAACTGCAAAGAGAACTCTGCCAGTCTCCTGAGTGTTATCAGTTAATTGCCCCTAGACCTTCTCCTGCTTAGAGCACATTCCAAGAAGTCATAAAACCATTAGCCCAGGTCAATAGAGGTTATCCACAATTTATTATAGGTACCAGGACAGAAGAGAAAATATTGCCTGGGTTTATCTATACAAAACTTCACTAATTTCTTAAGTTATAGTTTCAAACTTTCTGCGAACCTGTGGAGCTAGACAGGTGATGAATGTCTAGTTAGATAATTACTCCTAATGGATATTCATATAAACATTCTGTGTTGTAAACTTCTATTTCAATTTATGACTTGAATTTTGGTGTGAAGTTGTAATGAACTTTGTAACATGTGATCATGTACTCTGAATGGTGTATAAATACTGAAGACAAAGACAGAGAGTAAGTTAGTAGAGTTAGAATAGAGTTAGAGTAGAGTTAGTTAGAATAGTGAGTTAGGTTACTTAGAATAGAGTTAAGCTAGCGAGTTAGGAATCAATTAGTTAGTTAAGACCCCGTCGCCCTTTCCTTTCCCCCTTTCTAGAGTTTTTCTCCCTTAGAATTTTTACTTTGTTAGAATCTTTTCTTCTTCCCCACTCAGGACCTTTCCACGTTTTCCCTCAGATAGCTTTCATAGGATGCTTTTTACACTTAATAAACTCCATAGCAACTTTCTAAGTCTGTTTTCTTTCTGTGACCCAGCCATAAGTTAGAGCCCAGCAGTTCCTGCTGAGATAGAACAAAGGCCAGGTTGCCTAATCCTCTGCAGTTAGGCTACAGGTGTTAATCACCATAGCCTGCAGTCTCTTACCCTCAGTAGTTTTTAGGATAGCACAAAGCTATTTACTTAACCCCTTGCTGGTCTTAGGGCTGGGATTCGAATACCAGTTTCTGGCCACAGGATCCCTGACTGCAAATCAGCACACAGCAGCAGCCTAGGGGCTACCTTGAGAAGAACCAGATGGTGGGAGGAGGAGAAGAAAGAAGAAAAAGCTGCATCTCTCTCCCCCTCGCCACCATAAGCCGGGGCTGGGAGGAGTGGCCCCCGGCAAAAGTCAAATATAAAGAAGGAGACGTAACAACAGAAACTAAGGAAATTCAAAAATCATCAGATCCTACTACAAAAGCTTATGCTCAACAAAACCAGAAAATCTGGATAAAATGGATAATTTTCTAGACAGATACCAAATACCAAAGTTAAATCAAGTTCAGATAAACCATCTAAACAGTCTTATAACCCCTAAAGAAATTACAGCAGTCTTTAAAATCTCCCTACCAAAAGAAAGCCAAGGACTGGATGGTTTTAGTGAAGAATTTTATTAGACCTTCCAAGAAGAGGTAATACCAACTCTCTTCAAATGAGTCCACAAAATAGAAATAGAAGGAACACTATTAAGTGTTCTATGAAGCCACAATTACACTCATATCTACGCCAAAAAGAACCAACAAAGAAAGAGAACTTCAGACCAATTTCTCTTATGAATATTCATGTAAAATTAATTAATAAAATTCCTGCAAACTGAATCCAAGAACACATCAAAAGGACCATCCATCATGATCAAGTAGTCTTCATCCCAAGGATTCAGGGATGGTTCAATATATGTAAAACCATCAACATAATCCTCTATATAAACAAAGTCAAAGAAAAAAGCCACATAATTATCTCATTCAATTTTGAAAAGTATTTGACAAAATTTAACACCCCTTCATGGTAAAAGTCTTGGAAAGATCAGAAATTCAAGGGCCATAACTAAACATAGTAAAAAAAATATACAGCGAACCAGTAGCCAAAATGTAACTAAATGGAGAGAAGTTTGAACCAATCCCACTAAAATCAGGAACTAGACAAGGCTGACCACTCTCTCCCTATCTTTTCAGTATAATACTTGAAGTTCTAGCTAGAGCAATTAGACAACAAAAAGAAGTCAAAGAGATACAAATAGGAAAGGAAGAAGTCAAAATATCACTATTTGCAGATGATACTATAATTAAGTGACCCCCAAAATTTCACCAGAAAACTCCCAAACCTGATAAACAATGTCAGCAAAGTGGCTGGATATAAATTAAACAAATCAGTAGCCTTTTCTACACTCAAAGGATAAATAGGCAGAGAAAAAATAGGAAAACAACACACTACCCAATAGTCACAAATAATAAAAAGTATCTTGGTGTGACTCTAACAAAGCAAGTGAAATATAAGTATGACAAGAACTTCAAGTCTCTTAAGAAAGAAATAAAAGAAAATCTTAGAAGATGGAAAGATCTCCCATGCTCATTGGTTGGCAGTATTCATATAGTAAAAATGGCCATCTCACTGAAAGCAATCTACAAATTCAATGCAATCCCCATCAAACTTCCAACTCAATTCTTTACAGAGTTAGAAATTAAGTTAATTTGAAAAAAACCCAGGATAAGAAAAATTATTCTCAACAATAAAAGAATATCTGGGAGAATAACCACCCTAGACCTCAAACTGTATTATAGGGCAATACTGATAAAAACTCTATGGTATGGGTACAAAGGCACCTAGTCAATTAAATAGAATTGAAGACCCAGAAATGAACCCACACACTAATGGTCACTTGATCTTTGACAAAGAAGCTAAAACCATTCAGTGGAAAAAACAAAGCATTTTGAACAAATGGTGCTGGTTCAAGTCAATGTCAACATGTAGAGGAATGCAAATCAACCCATTCTTATCTCCTTGTACAGTGCTCACGTCCAAGTGGATCAAGGACCTCCACAGATACACTGAAACTAATAGAAGAGAAAGTGGAGAAAATCTTAGACACATGGGCACAGCGGAGATTTTTCTGAACAGAACACTGATGGCTTATGCTTTAAGATCAACAACAGACAAACAGGACCTCATGAAATTGCAAAGTTTCTTTAAGGCAAAGGACACTGTCAACAGGACAAAATGACAACCAAAAGACTGGAAAAAAATCTTTACCAACCTTACATCCAGTAGAGGACTAATATTCAATATATATGAAAAACTCAAGAAGTTAGGGTCCTGAGAATCAAATAACCCTATTAAAAATGGGGTACAAAGCTAAACAAAGAATTCACAACAGAAGAAATTGAAATACCTGAGAAGCACCTACGTAAATGCTCAACATCCTTAGTCACCAGGTAAATACAAATCAAAATAACCCTGAGGTTCCACCTTGTACTAGTCAGCATGGCTAAAATCAAAACCTCATATGGGAGCACATGCTGGCAAGGACATGGAGAAAGAGGAACACTCCTCCAGTTTTGGTGAGATTGCAAGCTGGTACAATCACTCTGGAAATCAGTCTGGTGGTTCCTCAAAAAATTTGACATAGTATTACCTGATGATCCAGCTATACCACTCCTGGGCATATATACCCAAAGATGCACCAACATATAACAAAGACACATGATGACTATGTTCATAACAGTTTTGTATATAATAATAGCCAGAAGCTGGAAACAACCTAGATGTTCCAAGTCATAAGAATGGATACAGAAAATGTGGTTCATTTATATAATGGAATACTACTCAGCTATTAAGAACGAGGATATCCTGAGTTTTCCAGGCAAATGAATGGAACTATAAAATATCATCCTTAGTGAAGTAACTCAGACCCAAAAGGACATGCATGGTATGTACTCACTAATAACTTGTCATTGGTAAAAAAAAAAAAACAAAAAAAAAACAAAAAACTACAGAATACCCAAGATACAGTCCACAGAACTCAAAAAGTTAAAACAGCTGAAGGGCCTAAGTGAGGATGCCTTAGTCCCATTTGTGAGGGAGAAGCAAACAATCACAAGTTGGGAGGAAGAGAGGGACCTTGGAGGGAAATTGGATGGAGGTAAAGGGGAGAGGAAAACTTGCTCTTGTATTGTGTGAGGGAAAAAGACTGAAGCCCTGATACCCAGAAGAATGAATGGAAACAGGAAACCTAGGGAGGTAGAAGGTTTGGGGGACCCTTCAAAATTCAACAGAGACCTGAAATGTGAAAGACTCTCAGGACTTAAAGGGAGGGACCTTAGATGAATTAAATGCCCTACAGTGGGAAGAGGAAACATGTAGAGCCCACCTCCAGCAGAAAAACAGGGCATCAAGTAAGAGATGAGATTGCCATCCCACAGTCAAAACTCATAATTGTTCCTGTCTAAAAGAACTGCAGGGATGGAAATGGTGAGGAGTCTGAGGAAAACAAGGTCCAGTGACAGGCTCAAAGTGGGGTCCAGCTCAAGGGGAGGCCTCAAAGCCTGACACTATTACTGAGGCTATGGAACACTCAGAAAAAGTGACCTGTCACTCCAGAAGACCCAACAAGCAGCTTTAAGAGTCAGATGTAGATATTTGCACTCAACCAATGGACAGAAGCTGCTGACCACTGTGGTTGAATTAGAGAAAGATTGGAAGAAGCTGAGGAGGAGTGCAACCTTGTAGGATGAGCAGCAGTCTCAATTAAGCTGGACCCCAGAGATCTCTCAAACACTAGGCATTGGGCAACCAACCAGGTAGCATACACCAGCTTATATGAGGCCCCCAACACCTTGTCTGGCTTCAGTCACAAAAGATGTACTTAACCCTCAAAAGACTGGAGGCCCCAGGAAGTTTAAAGGTCTGGTTGGGTGGGGGATGGGGGTGGGGACATCCTCATGGAGACAGGAGAGTGGGGAGGAGGTATGGGATGTGAAACAGTTTAAGGGTGGATGAATAGGTGAATCTGGAGTGTAAAATGTAAATTAATGAAAGATAAAAAAATTATAAGTGACACTTTATGCTGGCAAGGATATTGGGAAAGAACACACATATCCATTGCTTCTAAGAGTGCAAACTTGCATGGACACTGTGGAAATCAATATGGCCATTGCTAATAAAATGAAATTGATATACCTCAAGACCTAACTATACCAGTCTTGAGCACATATTCAAAAGATCATTCATCCTAGCACATAGATACTTGTTCAACCTTGTTCATTATTGCTCTTTTCATGATACCAGAAAATACAAGCAATCTAGACCTCCCTCAACAGAAAAATGGTTAAAGAAAGTGGTATATTTACTCACTCATATAAGTCATCTCATTGTTTTAAAAAATACATTATAAAATATTCAGATAATTCTATGGAACTTGAAAAAATCCTGAGTGAGATAACACAGATCCAGAAAGATAAATGTGGTACGCATTTGTTTATATCTCTACATTAGCCATTAAGTAAATGATAGTCATGCTATAATTTGTAGACCCAGTGAGGTTAATCATAGTGGAGTGTCAGGGGGTACAGGATAGGCTGACACATCCATCTTCATGAAAAGGGTAATAAAATAAAATGATTTTATTTATTTATTTATTTATTTATTTATTTATTTATTTATTTATTTATTTATTTCAGAGCAGTACTATTTGGTTTTACCCTAGGACTCTCGCCGGTATAAACTCTGGGTCTTGGTTACCCAAGCAGTGTCAAGTATGGACTTTATCTCAAAGAGTGTGCCTAGAGAAATCAGATTCAGTCAGCCAGCTTGGACAGAAATTTAAGCCATAACAGCTGAGTTAAGCCAGCCAGCCAGAGTTTAGAAAGAACTAGAAAGGGTAAGCTTATTTGACAGTAATCTTATGAGACTTCAATACATCTGATGAATAAAAGACAGATTTACAATAAATGGACCAAGACTGTTGTATTTGTGAATTTATTTGAGTGAATTTGAGAGGGTATAGGGGATCGCACATAAGAGGAATAGGAGGAAAGAAAGACAGATGGGAAATGATATAAATGCTGTACACATATATTAATTTTTAATTAAAATTGACAACTATGAGATATAGTATATCATCTCTCCATGCTTTACATTGGAATCCAATAATTATTCATCAAACACTTTGAATAGTTTGTTCCCTTGGCCAATATCTCATATTTATTTCTTCTCAAATATGTGACCACTACAATATCATAGTCCTCCTTCTATCCATCCACTTAGAAGTAAATTATTAGGTTATTATCATATTTGTGTATAAATGATTTGCAAGTAAGGGTTCCATTTAAACTTTTGTTGTCTGCTTTTTCTGTGAAAAATGTTAAAAAATGTGATATGATCACACTTGCCTATCTCTATTTTTGTTTGTATATTTGCTATATTATTTTATTATTGTTATTATTTAATTATATTAAGTCAGAAATTTTCTCATGATTTCTTTTAATATTACAATGTAAAGTTCATATAAATATTTAAATTTTTTAACTTATTTTGGTGCTTGATATGACATAGTAGTTTGATATGGTCTGATATTACTGTAACCATTTTGTGTGTAGCCTCTACATTGAAATTAATTTCATCCAATTTTTAGGAATTATCACTTTAACTGACACTAAAGAATACTACTAATATGCCAAATTTATGGTTGTATTACTTATGCTCTGTTAACTCAGTGTTTTGAGATCGACTATTGCATGGAAATGTAAGACAAAATCTTTTCTTTTCAAGGTCTTTTTGGTCATGATATTTTATTGTGGCAATACAAAGGAAACTAAAACAAGTACAGATGATCAGTAAGTAACTGGAGATATCACAATGCTGGATTTGAAATTATACTGTTAAAACCATAGTGACAAAGAAAACATATTACTAATACAACAGCAGATGTGTAGACAAATGAAACAAAATAGTGTGCCTAGAAATAAACACACAATTGCCCTATATGCCTGATGCTATGCTTCCCCACTGTAATGGTGATAGACTTTTTCATATTAATTTATTTTATTTACATTTTAAGTATTGTCTCTCTTTTCTGGTACCCTCTCCATGCGCCTCCCATCCCATCACCCCTCTGCTATTTCTTTGGAGTGTACTCCTCCACCCACTCATCCACTCCTAACTCACCCCTCTAACACCACTCTTTCCTGGGGCATCAAGCCTCCACAGGACCAATCATATCCCCTTCCACTGAGGCCAGACCAAGCAATCCTCTGCAACATATGTGCCAGGGGCCATGAACCAGCTCATTTATGCTCTATGGTTAGTGGCTTAGTCCCTGGAAGCTCTGAGATGCACAATTAGTTGATACTGTTGTTCTTTCTATGTGGTTGAAATCCCCTTCAGCTCCTTCAGTCCTTCCCCTGTCTCTTTCATTGGGGTCCCTGGACCCAGTACAAGGGTTGACTGTAAATGTTTGCATTTGTCTTAGTTAAGTGCTGGCAGAGCCTCTCATAGGACAGCCATCCCAGACTTCTGTCTACAAGCACATCTTGATAACAACAATAGTGTTGGAGTTTGGTTGTCTGTACAAGGGATAGATCCCACACTGGGGCTGTCTCTGGATGGTCTTTCCTTCAATCTCTGCTCCAGTCTTGTCCCTTTATTTCCTTTAGACAGGAACAGTTCTGGATCAAAAATTTTGAGATAGATAGGTAACATCATCCCTCAACTCGGAGCCATGTCTATCTACTGGAGGTGGTCTTTTCAGGTTTCATATCCACACTGTTGGAGATTTCTGCTAATATTATCTCCATTGGATCCTGGGACCCTCTCACATCTCTGCTTTTTAGGAATTTCTAGTGGCTTCTCCTGTCCTAAACCACACAACCACATACTACTGTATATTTCTATTAATTTTCCTAGACCTCTGGAGTTATCTTCTGTCTCAGGTCGTACTCATACCTGATCCTGTTCCCCCTTTTCCTGCTTTTCTTCTCTCTCACCCAGATACCTCCATCCCTCTGCCTCCCATAATTATTTTGTTACCTGTTCTAAGTGGGATTGAAATATCCATACTTGGAACTTGGAGGCACTAGGGACTAGGAACTAGGGACTAGGAACTCAAGACTTGGGACTTGGACTAGGAAGAGAGACTGAAGAATAAACGGGATTGAATCACACTCTATCTGGTCTCCATTCCTACAGTCCGTCCTCACTTTCTCTTTTGCTGAACCCCAACCAGTGGATCAGAGCTGCTTGGGGCAGTGTGGGCTAAGAACTTAACCTCCAAGGCTTTTGGCAGTGCGGGTTTAAACACTGACAGAATGGTCTGACATTTTGGCCCCCCAAGTGTGGAGCAGCTCGGGCCATGACAAGGTCCCATTTGTCAATTGTTGATCTCAGAGCCTGAGCCATTGGTGTTTCAGAAAATTTTCCCCATGTGGGAATGAATTCAAGGCTATTTCCTACTTTCTCTTCTATTAAATTCAATATATTTGGTTTTTTGTTGTCTTTGATCCACTTGGTTTTGAGAAGTGATAAATATGGGTCAATTTGCATTCTTGTCATGAAGACCTCTACACTTCCCCACTGTAATGCTGGTTGATTCTTTTTAAAGCCCCAAATATACCCTTCTTTGTATACTTTCTTTGGTCAAGATATGTTGAGATAATCTTATTGTGCTTTTTGTTAAGTTTTTCTTTGTATTATTCAACTGTTGATTTCTATGCAGGTAGAGATTTGAGTACTAGTCAGACTTTGGTATTATTTTTTGCCTTCCTTAATATTTTGTATACATACACTTCCCTTACTGATCTATTGATTTAATAAATATCTTATGGTCAATAGCTGAGACAGGAGAGGAAAGGCAGCACTTTGAGGTAGTGAGAAGTTCTATGTAGAAGAGTTGAGAGGGGAGAGATTCATCAGTGTACAAGGAGTTGGAAGGAATAGATACCAGGACTGAATGAGAGGTAATGGGCCACTTGTCAGGATGTGAACTAGAATTAGTTTATAGCTAGCTGAGTAGTGCCCACCTATAGGGTAGAAGCTATAATAAATAATAATAAGTCTCTTGTCATTATTCAGGAACTTGCAAATATGAGACAGTCTAGCAGTAATGATGTTTTAGCACAAAAATATAAAAGTGACTAAAATAAATCCTTTTCTCTGGTAATAGAGAAGGCGAGTCTTGAATTGATGAATTACTTTATAGAAAAGCCAGAGAATCTATTTAAGGCCTCTTTCATAGAATAGTAGCAACCATCAGGGAGATCCTCATGTTTCTACCATTTTTCTCCTAAGATGCCAAGGTATCCTACATGGGAAAATTATATCTTAATATCTATCCTCATGAAATGACAAAGTGAAAATGACACTCATTATATTAAGATGAAAATTTAAAATTAAATTATTTGCATCTAATGAACAAATTTCTGCTTTATATCCAGAATTCCAAGAGTGTCTAGCCACATGCATAATAACTACAACAAAATCTCATTAATGGAAAGATCTAAAAGACAGTGTTGGGGAAAACATTTCTTTTTGGGCACTACCTAGCTAGATATTATGAATAAAGTCTTCTCAAATAATAATCTACAACGATTTACAGAAAATGGTTCATTTTTCTGGACTGTCAGAGTGAGTTTAAATGGTGGTAGACATAGACATATGAAATGTGGTTCTCAGAATATATAAAATAATATATTCATAAGTCATTTACCTACTTAAAGTAACTCAACATAACACTTGACCTTCAATCAAATTAGCAAGGTGAAGTCTTCTAAATATTATTTTCTTTTCATAGCCACTTTGGTACTTCTTCAATTTCTTATGAAACAACTTTCTGCTGAGGGGGTTGTGGATTTGAGTATATGGGTACAGGTGAGTGGAAAAGATCACCTATTGCCTCATGTATATGAATATTTGGTCCACTATTGGTGGTGCTCTTTGGCAATATTTAGGAGGTGTGACGTGTTGCAAGGAGGTATGTTACTAGAGGCTGCCTGGTTTAGAAAGTTTGAAGATTCCTGGATATAGAGGAATTCTAAACCAGCAACAAGGCTGCTTTGGCAAAGGATCAGATACAAAGACCTTCTAGATCTGTATGATCCAGTTGGAATGTCAAACCTTTAGTGGCTCTGGCTGGAATATAGACATACCCTTAGTATAAACCTTTACTCACAGACAATGTAGGTAAAGTTAGTTTGAAGTAATGATACAGCCGTATTTGAAGTAACTTCTAATTGTGTGGCAGACAAAGTGACTGATGACACAATGAGTCATAGAGAGTATATGCCCAATTGTCATGAGAACTGACAGGAAAAGGTGGGAAATTATAAGAGCAAGAGAAAGAAAAAGACAGAAAGACAGAGAAACAGAGAGAGACTGAGACGGAGAGAGACAAAGACAGAGGCACAGAGAAATACAGTGAAAGAGAGAGAAACACAGAGACATAGACACAGACAGAGACAAAGACACTCAAATAGAAAAATAAAAAATAGAAAATAGAGTGGAAGACACTTTTACCAGGACAGTTTTGCAAAGACAGGTTGCAAATAAAGATATAATAAGCCAGAAAATGAGAGGCAAACAGATTATTAGGACAAATTGCCAGAATTAGTTTAAGTCCAAGCAGAACAATTCAGTGAGAAGGTCAGAGAAGACAGTTTGAGTCAGTCAGCTTGGAAAGAAGTTTGAACCAGAACAGCTGATTTGAACAAGCTAGCCAGAGCTCAGAAAGACCTAGAAAGCAAATGCTGCAGAGGACAGGAGTCATCTGAGGAAAGCCCTCTATGGTGTAGAAAACAAAGTATAACAGACAAAAACATTGAAGTTGGCAGGAGACATCTGAAAGAGAGCTATAGAGGAGAAATTCACCTGAGATTGTGTCTATCATAAGACTCAGTACTTCAAGTTCAACTGGATTCTTAGAGAGACTGAGGAGACTCCTGAGCTGCAGGAGCCAAAGGAGCTTCAAGTACAGAGCCAGGAACATCACAGAAGCTTATGACACAGCAAATCCCAGTAAGTAATCACAAAAGATAATTAAAATATATATAGACAGATTATTCCTTCATGAAAAAAATGGGAACAAGGAAAGAACGTGAGGGTACTTGAAAAAGCCATTGCAGTGTTGATTGCAACTGTGTCCACTGGAGTAAACCCAGCTGTACTTTCAATTTCAATTTTTATATATTTCCTTCTAAAAAGTTGAAAAAATTGCTATGAATAAGAAAAATAGGTATCACAATACAAAATACAGAAGTAAGAGAACAGGAAGTGTTTCATTGTGAACTAATAAAATCTAGGATAAAGAAAGACAGACCATTGAACCCAAAGTGCCACATCTTATTAAAATTGGGGAAAGGTGGCCATCTCCATTAGCTTTAACAGTTATTCAACAAATGCCAGAAAATGATGAAAATTCACAAAAAAATGATTACTTTGGAATCTTGTTGTTGTAGTTTGAACATGCTTGGCACAGGGAGTAGCATTATTACATGTTGCCTTGGTATAGGTATGACCTTGTTAGGGGAAGTGTTACTGTGGGAATGGACTTGGGGGATCCTCTTTCTGGTTACCTTCTGAATAAGATGTAGAACTCTCAGGTCCTCCAGCAGAGGTTTTCAATGAAAACTACTAAGCTTTTTGCCTTGATGATAATGGACTGAACTTCTAAACATGTAAGCCAGCCTCAATTAAATGTTGTCCTTCATAAGAGTTGCCTCAGTCATGGTGTCTACTCACAGCAGGAAAACCCTAACTAAGATAAAACTTGGTACCAGTAACTGGGTTATTGCTGTGATAGGACAATGCAATCACACCAGTATTTCTTTATTACAAGCTTGAGTTTGTGCTTATTCACTGACAACCCTGATTTAGCAGAACAGGTTGGTGAAACAGCTATGAGCCTTCAATGTGACAAGTTTTATAGGAAATTATGAGCAAACAAAGGAATTATCATGATGACAAGTATCTAATTGAATGGCTATTGTAAGCCAATAGGTGTGTACTCTGAAGCAAAACTGCACAACCACAAATGTTCTGAACATGTATATCTGAAACTGATTAATTTGTGATTTACTCTTGCTAGGAAGTAGCTTGGAAGTAATTCTGGAGGATGGGCCAAGAACAAGTCATGGATTCCCTTCTGGTGCTATGGTGTAGCTTGGGTTTAAGTATATGTCAAGTTTCTCTTAGATGGAAGTTGGTCCCATCATGGAGTAGGTTTGGACTCCCAGAGCCATTGGTGTTCTGTTCAGGAAATTTTCTCCTGTACCAATGCTTACATACCTATTTCCCACATTCTATTCTATGAAATTTGATGTATTTGGTTATATGTTAAGGCCCTTGATCTACTTCAGTTTTAGGCAAAGTGATAAATATAGATCTATTTGCATTCTTCTACATGAGGACATCCAGTTAGACTGGTACCATTTGTTGAAGATGCTTTTTTTATTCTGTTATACGAACTCCATTTCTTTATCAAAAATCAAGTATAAGTAAGTCTGTGTATTTATTTTTGGGTCTTTGACTTGATTCTGTTGACCAACATGTCTGTTTCTGGACCAGTGACATGTAGTTTTAAACACTATTGCTCTATAATACAAGTTGAGGTCAGGGATGGTGATTTCTCCTGACATTCTTTTATTGTTCAGAATTGTATTGGATATCCTGGGAATTTTTTGTTTTTCCACATGAAGTGGAAAATTTCTCTTTCCTGGTCTACAAAAAAGCTGTGTTGATATTTTAATGGGGATTGCATTGAATTTGTAGATTGCTTTTGGTAAGATGGTCATTTTTACTATGTTAATCCTCCCTATCCATGAGCATAGGAGATCTTTCCATTTTCTGATATCTTCTAAAATTTCATTCTTCAGCAACTTGAAATTCTTGTCATACAGATATTTCACTTGCTTGATTAGAGTTACACCAAGACATTTTATGTTAATTGTGGTTATTATGAAGGATGTTGTTTTCCTAATTTTTTCTCAGCCTGCTTATCATTTCTATAAAGGAGGGCTTTTGATTTCTTTGAGTTAGTTTTGTATCCATCCACTTTGCTGAAGGTGTTTATTAGTTGTAGGAATTTTGTGGTAGAATTTCTATGGTTCTTTATGTATTGATTATATCATTCACAAATAACTATATTTAGACTTCTTCCTTTTGAGTATGTATTCCCTTGATATCCATTAGTTATCCTTTTGCTCTTGTTAGAACATTAAGTACTATATTGAATTACTACGGAAAGAGTGGGCAGCCTTGTCTTGTTCCTGATTTTAAAGGAATTGCTTTATATTTCTCTCCAATTAGCTTGATGTTGGATACTGGGTTGCTGTATATTGCTTTGATTATATTTAGGTATGTGGCTTATATCACTAATCTTACTAATACTGTTAATATGAAAGGCTGTTGGATTTTGTTAAAGAATTTTCAGTATGTAATGAATATATTTTCTTTCAGTTTGTTTATATGGTAGATTACATTGATTGATTTTTTGTTTATTGAACTTTTATGGTTAATATTTAATATGGCAGCACCCAATCTGGCTTATTGCTATGCGGATGCCATATTCCCTACCAGGCAAGGCCTGTGGCCAAGAGCAGCAGCATGCTCCAGCAGCTGCTCAACTCTGACTGTGATTCATGTATCCAAAAGCACTGTCCCTGCCAATCTACCATGAGGTCTTCACAGTGCTTAGCTGAGCCCAGACGATCCCATCATCCATGTCATACCTGGTAAAAATGAGACTCTAATGCTTAAAGATTATCTAAAGGCTTTATGTATTTGGTAATGTTCAATTAACAAGATGCCCACACGATTGTAGGTGTTACCCAATTAACTAACCTAGATGTAAGTTTTACCCAGGACTGTCCTAGACTGATGCATGGTTCTCCATGGATCCTATATCTTGCTTCTATCTAGCTCCACCTCCTCCTCTCTTCTTCCTCTCCTCCTGACCCCTCCCACATTACCGAGTTTATTGTAAAATATCCAGCTAAACTAAACCATCCCTGCACTTCTGAGATTAAGCTTACATGATCATGATGGATGACGTTTTTGATGTGTTCCTGGTTACTGTATGTGAGTATTTTATTGAGTATTTTTGCACCAATATTCATAATATAAATCAGTCTGAAGTACTGTCATTATGTCTTATAAATTGGGTGTGTTTTGACTTCATTTTCATTGAATTCTAGAAAGCCTTGAATTTCTTCCCTGACTCACAGATCATTGACTAGACAGTTGTGCAACTTGCTTGTGTAGGCTTTCTGAGACTTCCATTGTTGTTGAAGTTTAGCTTCAATCCATGGTGGTCTGATAAGCTACAAGGCATTATTTCAATTTTGCTTGCTTTCTGACTAACTATATAATCAATTTGTAGAAGGATCCATGAAGTGCTGAAAAATGGGTATTTGTTTGTGTGTGTGTGTGTGTGTGTGTGTGTGTGTGTGTGTGTGTGTTTGGGTAAAATATTCAATAGATGTCTTTTAGGTCCATTTTATACAAGATGTGTGTTGTTTGTTATTTCTCTGTTTAGGTATTGTCTGTATGACTTGTTGATTGGTGAGAATAGGGTGTTGAATTCACCCACTATTAATATGAGTGTTTCAGTGTGTGATTTAAGTTTTAGTAATGTTTCTTTTACAAATGTGGATACCCCTGTGGTTGATGTATTGATGTTCAGAATTGAGACTTCATCTTATTAGATTTGTCCATTGATGAGTATGAAGTGCCCTTCCCTGACACTTTTTTTAATTAATTCTATTTGAAAGTTTATTTTATTAGCTATCTTTATTGCTCAGATGTGTTTGTTATATTCAGCAGAATGATAGATCCTGTTTTTGCATCCATTCTGTTATTATGTGTCTTTTTATTTGGGAATTGAATCCATTGATATTGAGAAATATTAATGACCAGTGATTGTCATTTCCTGTTATTTTGATATTGGTGGTGTTAATCTGTATGATTGTATGCTTCCCTTGATTTTGTTTGTATGAAATTACTTATTTCCTGTTTTTCCTTGGCTGTAGTTATCTTCCTTGTGTTGGAGTTTCCCTTCTAGTATTTTCTGTGGTGATAGATTTGTGGATAGATATTGTTTGAATTTAGATTTGTCTTGAATTATCTTGTTTTCAATATCTATGATGGTTAAAAGTTTTGCTTGGTGTAGTAATCTAGGTTGGCATCTCTTTTTTTGTTTGTTTGCTTGTTTTGAGATTGAAAAATATTTGCGCAGGCCTTTCCATCTTTTGGAGAGTTCATCTGTTGTTCTTGTTATTTTCCCAGGATTATGCATCTCCAGGATTTCCTCAGTTTCTGTTTTATTTATTGCTTCTATTACCACTTTCAGGTCTTTCACAATTTTATTTAATGCCTTTAGCTGTTTAATTGTATTTTTCTCTTTGTCTTTAAGGGATTTGCTTGTTTTCTCTTTAAAGACCTCTGTCTGATTGTTTTCCCCTATATTTCCTTAAGGGATTCATTAATTTCCTCTTTAAATTTATTTATCATATTCATAAGGTTGTATTTATGGTCATTTTCTTGTACTTTGGGTATAACAAGAGATTTAATGCTTGCTTTAGAAGGGTATAGGTGTTCTGAAGGTGTCAGACTACCTTGCCTTTTATTGATGGTGTTCTATCAAGGAACTTTATCCATCTAGATGGCTGTGTTTTCCTGTTGTAATAGGTGTTGGGATGCAGGTTAACTTCAATGGTCCTGGTGTGGTAGTCCTTTGGTGGGAGTCCTTTGATTGTGTAGTTCTGGATCTGCAGATCTGAATTGTTCTGAATCTATACTCTCACTATGGTTTTGGAGCTGAGGATTCAATGAAGATAGATAGAGACATGGTGGAAGAATGGATGTTTGTGTGGGCTAGAATGCTTATCACAGGGACTTGGCATGCCCAGAGGACTCAGAAAGCAGGAAAGATAGGTTAGTAAAGGAAAGCTTACCTGTATGGTTCAGTTTCAACAGTTCTGATGAAGGTGGGAGCCAAGGTGGCAGGGGAATAAAGGTCCCCTGTAATAGCAGGCTGCTTGGGGGAGCTTGGCATTTGCAGAAGAATGGTGGTACATAGCTTTCATCCCAGCATTCAGGAGACCAAGCCAATGCACAGCTTTGAGTTCAAGGTCAATCTGTAAAACAAGTTTCAGGACAGCAAATTTTATGCAGTGAAGGAGTTGGAAAACAAAACTGGTAATAATGTTAAAAAAAAAAAAAAGGCCACATTCCAATTTCAGCAAGCACCAGAACTTTACAAGTTTGACCATATGGCTCTGGCTATAAAATAAAGAATAGAAGACAGTACTGAGACAATTGATACTGATTACCTGGAGCTAAGAGATTATCAGTGATTAAGAAGATACCAGCATCACTAAAGTGAAATCTTCTAGGAACTTTTTTTCTGAAAGCACAAAAAAATCTGTTTTCCAGAGGTGGTTAAGGTTGTACCTCATGCTGGTAGCAGAACTTGGTTATGTGTAAGAGTCACCAAGGTGGTACCAAGGTTTTGAAGTCATGAAGGGATCATGAACACAGCTGAATGTTGGCACTGTGAGAAGCCATTGGTAAAGTTACAGCCCCAATTTCAGTTGATAGCCTAGGAATGAAGGTGTTATGCAAAGAATTTGAGGCTTTGCACCACGAAGGGAGTCTATGAAAGACTATTGGTGAAGCCTACTTCAGGCAGAAGTCCCCATTGTACTGGAGATGACAGTACCATCTGATGACCGCCAAGAATAGCACAGACAGTGAGGTGGAGTCAACCAGTCCCTAAATTGCTACAGAGGGCAGAGTTGAAGATGTGACTAAAGCAAGACCATTGGAGGAGCTCATACAGCCATACATAATATGTTGATCCTGGACATTGGAACAAGAAGTTATGAAGTTGAAGTTTCACTGGATACCCCAAGATATTAGAGATGCCAGAATCATGGGATACCTGTCAAGAAAAGCTGATAACAGATAGTGTAACCAAGCCAAGGGATAAAAGTTTATTGCTGCTGACAACAGAAATGGACAAGGATGATAAATTGGAGATCTGAAAAATGTATTGACATAGGATAGGAAGATGCAGAGTTTAGAGTTGCCCACCTTGGTTTCAGTCTTGCTTTGGTCCAATATTTCCTCACTATAATATCTTGGGATGTTAATGTATGTCTTGTGATATTAGAAATATGTGATCTGCCTTTTGATTTTGATTTAAAAGGGGTCTACAGTTAAGTGACTGAATAAATCCCACAAGAGTCTATGAACTGTGGACTTTTAATATTTTTTAAACTCCTACAGATTATGGAGACTCTTTGAAGATTGACTAAATATAAATTGCATTAATTTATAGCTAGTTATGATCCGCATAAACTCAAGTGTTTGAACACACCTATTGGCATCAGGAAGTGGAATATGAGAGTTGAAATATGCTTTGTGCATTGAGTGGCACTATTAACATGTGTGGCCTTGTTGGAGTAGGTATGACCTTGTTGGAAGAAGTGTGTTGTTGTGGGGGATTGACTTTGGGAGTCCCTCTTCCTTCTGAACAATATGTAGCACTCTGAGGTCCTCCAGCACCATGTCTACCTAAACATTGCCATGCTTCCTGCCTTGATGATAAAGTGTTGGGAGCCGACTTTTAGCAGAAAGCAGCTAGAAAGCAGCTATCATCTTTGTAGCCATCTGGAGCCATATACCCTGATAAGAGACTTGTTTTTCACCAGCCTACAACAGCTGAAGCACACTCTGATAAATATCTTGTTTATCCCACATAACTTGTTTTGCTGTTTAGTGCCTACAGCTGCAAAGAGCACCTGGTATCGACGCCTGCAATGCACATGGTGCACGTGCTATCCACGCTATCCATGCCTGTAAGGCTTACATCATATCCACACCTGCCAGGCACGTGGTAACCACTCACCTACAATGCACTTGGCAAAAGTGTATAAATACTCCAGACTTCCCTTCAATGAAAGAGACAATAAGAGAGACAATAAAGAGACTCGAGACTTGATCAGAACCTCTGTCTTGTCTCCATTTTTCATGTCTCTTCCCTTTTATCCCCACTCTCTCTCTCTCTCTCTAGACCCTGACCCACAGACCGAAGTGGCAGAGCAGTCTGGGACATTTTGACCCCCAAGCGTGGAGCAGAGAGGGCCGCAACAATAAAGGACTGAATCTCTGAATATGTGAAATGTTGTGTTTTATAAGAGTTGTCTTGGTCATAGTGTCTCTGAACACAAGTAAAACCATAACTAAGATACCTGTTAAAATACAATATCTTGAAAATTTTAAGAAATCCTATGTGAGACACATGTTAAATATCTAGGCTACCCAGATAAGATTATCCCCAAACCTATGGCAGTCAAGGGTTTCAGAACAAGGAGCAATATGATGTCTTTCTGCACACATTGATAGAAATTTTTATTATTGTAAATTAGTAATATCTTGCTTAATTCTTATTTTCTGATTTATTTTTCTAGTGCTTTTAAAGAGAAAGAAAAATGTCTCTCCCTGGTTTTAATATTTTTATCTATTTGTTCATATTTCTGTTAATCAATTTTTCTTATTCCCTATTATGGATATATTATATACTAATCTATATCTTAATGTTTTCAATAAAAATATTCTAAATTAGTAGACAAAAAATTGTTTTCACTTTTAAGTTGAATATTATGTCATCCTGTGGGCATAGCCACACTTTAATCAATTAGTTTGTTATTTGTAAATATTTTCATTAATCATAATCTTTTAAAAGTTTTGTTATAATTTGTTTGTGTGGTAGTTTGAATATACTTGAACAAGGGAGTGAAACTACTAGGAGCTATGGTCTTGTTGAAGAAAGTATGGCCTTCTAGGAGGAAGTACATCACTGTGGGCATAGTCTTTGAGGTCCAATACTCAAGTTTCATCCAGTGTGGAAGAAAGACTCTTCCTAGATGGCTTCAAAATGGAATATCCTTCTGATGCCTGCAGACCACGATGTAGAACTCTCTGCCTCCAGAACCATGTATGACTACATAATGTAAATGCCATGGTTTCCTCCATAATAATAATGGAGAACCTCTAAAACTGTAAGCCAGCTCCCATTATTTTCCTTTAGAAGAGTTTTCTTTATAAAATGTGTCTTGGACATGGAGTTTCTTCATGGCAGTGAAACTGTAACTCAGACAGTTTGTCTTTCTTTATATTTTTCTTTCTTTTGGTAGGGTTGTGGGTGGAAAACATCATACTCTATAGCACAGAGTTATCTGGAATACATAGTAATCCTTCTTCAGCCTATAAAATGCTTAAATTACCTGTATAAAACAACATTTTTAGCAATGATATTTTTATATTATAAAAAGTACTACAATGAATAATGTGCTTATACTATTTTGTTTTACTGAAAACAGATCCCCGACAGTGAAATAGACTGTGACCTGTCCTATTGTTCTGTTACGTTATATCCTGCTGTATAGGAACTAGTAAAATGCAGTCACTGAAATATAAAAAGATAAATGAAGTGCTCATTACTTTAAAATATTAAAAACACGATTTTCAGAAGTTAACATAATAGAGACAATCATCTACAAACAAACTATATATAACTAAGAATGTATCTTAAGATACTATTAATAAATAAAACATGAAATATTCAAAGACAAGAAACAAAGTCACATACATATAAATAACAATAATTTTGCTCAGCAGGTTATATTTGTATGTTCAAAATATTTTTGTAAAAAACAGAGATCATAAATTTGAGAAGAATCACAGATTTAGAAGAGGAGTTAGAACAGTGGTTATGTATGGTATTATGGTATGTAGGGGCTGTACAGATGATTAAGAAGTAACACTTGTTGCTCTTTGAAGGACCAGGATTTGGTTCTCAGCAATCACATGTGACTCACAAACATCAATAATTTTACTTGCCAAGAGACTTAATGGTCTCTTCTAACCGCCATTCGTTTGCATAAAACACGCACCTGATACACATACTGTAGGTACATGCAGGCAAAACAATCATACATACAAAATATTTAAAGGTATATAGTTGTATTTACTTTAAAACAGACTTAAATTTAAATGTTCTTCCAGGTGTGGACAAATCTTTTAATCTGAACCTTATGTTTGAGCAAATAGTTGTTCCAGTTTTGCATGATCACATAGCTAGAAAACTGCTTTTAGATCTAGAATACTTTTCACAGATGATACTCATAAAATTACTTGTCTGTTGTTTTTGTGCAAGGGGCAATATCTCTAGTACTTTTTATATTTTCAGTAACACATACCTGTGTTGAGAATTTCATATTGAAAAAGCCTTATTCTTGATTATTTCTTTTATGTATTGAGACAATAGTAACATTAAATCATTTTTTCCTTTCCCTTCTTCTTTCCAAACCTTCCAATATACCCATCCTTTTCTTCTTTTCACACACTTTCCATGCATTTTCATTGTTATATGCATACACACAAACTCACATACACACACACACACATACACACACACATGCACACATACACCCAAACACACTAAATAGAGAAGTACAACTTATTCAGTCTATAATTTGTATGAAGTTTTTCAGAGTTGACCATCTTGTACAAGAGACAGTATTTTTTTTTATAACACATTCATGGTAATAGTAAAGGAAGAATAGTTTATTCTCTTTGAAATATATTTTAAAGAATATGTCAGGCAATTTTACTGTATTTTTACTTAATTAGTAATATAGAAAATTACACATTTCTATCCTTTTGCAAATGTTGATTTAATTCTTCCAATTCTATTAGTATTCATAAAGTCTCCATATTTCTCCATGTAATTATTGTTATTTGAGTCATTAAAATTGTTCATATGTGACTTACTGATATAATGTAAATTCCTAATAAAACTATTTTAAGTAGTATCTTTTGTCACTTGTTTTCCCAGATAAGTGTCTAGATAAAAATGATCATTTCTAAAGCACTGTTTTCAATGCAGATGATGTTTCAAAGAACTTTCTACCTTTTAAATCATTGATTTTATTTGATATTATCTTATACACCTTATAGATATTGAGGCTCTTTTATTATTTTTTGTTTTGCTATTGGTATAATTTAAAGAGTAAAATAATCTGTTGTTCTTAAACTTTAGTAAAAATCAGAATTACTGAAAAGATTACTTTTTGAAAATATATTTTTATTTTTTATTGTTTATACATTTGAGGTAATGTGAATGTAAGGACAGGTGCATACAGATAGCAAACAAAAACATTAGTTTTCAAGAAGTTGGCTGTTGTGAACAATCCAGTATGCCTGCTGGGAACCAAACTCAGGAGTTTTATAAGAGTAGTATTTACAGTGAAATATAAAACCATTTATTTAGCCCATACCTAAGAAATCATTAAAATTGTCCTTTTTCTGAAAACCTTAGACTCAGAGGACCAAAGTTAGTACTTGATAAGTGGAATATATTTTAACATATTAGACAAAGAAGTACAGAATATAGAGATGATAACTCAGTGGTAAAGATCATACTGCTTTGGGACAAGATTCCAATTTGTTTCCCAGTACACATGTCAGTTGATTCTCAGCCACCTGTTACTTTCATGCTGAGTATTAAATACCCTCTGTCTTCTTTGAGTACATATATTTGTATATACATTCCACACTTAGACACAGATACATCTACAAAATTACACATTTAAAAAATCTTTGAAAATATAAAGAACTATTACTTCTATATACAAGGATAAATTTATCACCAAATTTTGAATTAGGTGAACAATATTTAGTTTACCCTCATGACTAATTTTATGCATCTCTCAGAAGTTCAGTAGATTATTAATTGAAACGAACTTACAGTAAATATTGGTAGGATTCTTTTGCCATTTATATGACTGATTACTTATTTAAATATATAGTCAACATTGTACAGTGTGAATTTAAACTATGAAGTAGATATACCTTATAACATTGTATCTTATAGCTGGATACATAAGGATAAGTTTTTTTTTCTTTTTTGAGGTACTATCTGATGTCTATAGTTCTTAATGCTCCTCAGAGAATGTTAATGTCTAGAGAATGTTAAAAACTATTTCTTTTCAAGATTTTGAAGATAGAATCACAAAATTCTGTGTCCTGGTTCAGTCTGTACAATTAACTACAATGCTCAGCTTCTATATGCAAGACCAGTTGAATTCACTGGGGTGCATTCCTTCTTCAGATACACTTTCTCTGACCATTATATTGCAAATAGTTATAGTTTCAAAGAATCTTGAATCTATACTTTAGAATATAAGTTTCCAGAGGATACAAAAGTTGCCTTAGTTCTGTATATCTTAGATAGGTCTCAGGCCTTAGCTAGAACCATGACCTTGCTATGTCCTGTGGGTACTTAACAAATGCTATAAATAAAGATTAAACTCTTCTCCTTGAGCTGACAACGATCAACAGGGATCTGACTTTCCTGCAGGGACTACAGCAGAATGTAGTTTGAAAGAAAAAGAAGAAAGTTCAACTGTAGATGAAAGCTCCTTCAGGAAACAGGAAAACTAATGATTAGCTCCTTAGTGTCATATTCATGCTGGGAAGTTAACCTCTCCTAAGAACCAAACACTGTTTGAAACAGAATTGTCTTCTGGAAGAACTCCAACTAACAACAGCTCTTCACCTTCTGCACTTTAAAGAACTCAACACAATTTGTATTCTGTATGTATTTTTAAGGTTGACTGTAGGAAATCACATTCAGTGTTCAAAAACAGGAGTCAACTTATATTCTGAAAAGTGTCAGCTACTAGAGGGGTCATTCTCTTCTTTGCATCTTCATCTTCATTTTTCCTTGAAGAGCAGAAGACTTTTATATTGTCTTTCTCATTTATTTACTAATATCTGGCTCCTAGAAGAAAAGAACTAAGTAATGCTTCCTCAAAGTAATCAGTAGAAAGTATGATTTTTCTCACATTAAACTCCTCTCTCTCTCTCTCTCTCTCTCTCTCTCTCTCTCTCTCTCTCTCTGAT
>JANHMN010000005.1:54605519-54688583 GCA_030674055.1 Rhabdomys pumilio
CTCTCTCTCTCTCTCTCTCTATATATATATATATATATATATATATATATATATATATATATATATATATATATATATATATATAGAGAGAGAGAGAGAGAGAGAGAGAGGAGAGAGAGTAATGTGTATGGAACCTGACCATTACTTTTGTATTAATTATGCATAAATTAAGAATGTTGTACAAAAACTCACTTGGATTTCAAATTTAAGGTTTTCATTGGTATAAGCCTCTCATCGATATGAAAGTGAAATGAATATTGATACTCTCATGGGCATTGTGCCTGTATAACACATTTAGAAATACAAGGCTTAGACCCAGTCCTTCTTTAACATTTTAAAACTGATTTGGGATGATTAGCCTGTGAGTTAAGGGACTATAGCAAATTCATGACTTTGAGTTTATTGTTAGGGTGTTTTCTATATTTTATTTAGAAATGACTGAGAGGAGATAACAGACAACAGTCCAGGTTACCTTACATGGATAGTTGGATTTCAAAACGTCAGAAATCCATAGAATTGATGTCACAAATATTTCTATATTAATGTTCATTTTGATTAGAGACCTGTCTGCTCCTGACAGCTTCCTGTCTTGGATTCTAAGAAGAAATTGAGCATCCTTGGAGTTACTCCAGTTGTGATGAGATAGCTACTAGGCAAGAGTTGCCTCTCTCCATCTACAGACAAATTACTGTCCAGAAAAGGACACACTTGCAGAATAGTCGACTGATTGTATCTGCCTAGACAGAGTAATCAGTCCTTAATTATTCTGCAGCATTAAAGTCTGTCAGATGAGCTTGGGCCAGAAGGCTGAAGATTTGATGCCCCAACGTTCGGTAGTATAGGGGCTGTCCAGGTGTTCAGCGGTCTCTATAAATTGGCTAAGTTTTAGAAGCTATGCTTAGTGCTTCCCATAACTTCAGTTAATTTAGTCATTCTGAATTTCTGATGGCGTTGAAGACCTATAGTCTCATAGCCAATCCTGACTATTTACCTTGAGAGAAAAGATCTGAGTGGATGGTTTTCAGCTGACATTCATTCTAAAGCCTAGAAAAATCCAGGTTCAAAACTAAGTGTTTTAGTCAAAAGAGACGACAGAGGTTCTGGTTAGTCAACAAAAGGATGGACTGGTTATTAAGACTATCTTGTACCTCACTGGTACAAATAGGAATAATTATTCTCTAATTGTATTTTGAGAGAAAAGTTTTAGTTTAACAAGAAGGGTAATATGTAGGAGGAGCTAAGGGGGAAGGAGCACCGAGAGGAAAAAAATGGAGTAAGGAGAGGAGAAGATGAAGTAGATGAGAAGTTAGGTAATGAGAGAGGAAAGAGAGAGAGAGAGGGGGCATGGAGGCAGAAGTTCATGTGTCTCCACCAGTCAAAGATAGTTTACATATATAGGTTGGGTATTGGGTTACACTTCTGATTGAGCATTACCATACTTATAAAGCCTTTGACTAACATTTAAAAAAAATTGTATAAAAGCAAAACGGAAAAGGGGCAAGAGATAGGGGTTTTCTAGAGAGGGGAAATGGGGAAAGGGGATGGCATCTGAAATGTAAATAAAATATCCAACAAAAAAAAGAATGTTGTACATATATATCAGTTACACAGACAATTTTATTCTTAATATAAAACATCCCCAAGGTCATATTCTTTTAAATTATCAACAGTTAAAACTGTACATTATTATAAGGAAAAATAGGAATATATCAAGACAAAATAATGAAATTCTATTTTTTAAAATTTTATCAGAATCATCCTTTCTCATATATATATATATATATATATATATATATATATATATGCTTTACTCCTTCTTTCACTTAATCATGCTTACTTCCATAATATTATAGTAAAAGATAGGGATATATTAGAATATAAATCAAAATATCCTTTCTTCATTAACCTTATTTTGTGGAAAAATGAACAAAAACTAAAAATTTTGTTTGAGTATAAAAGGGTTCACTAAGAAATTCTACACTAATTTAAAAATCAAAAGATGATCAGTATATGAATAGAATATAAGAAGCTTATGATACATCATATTTCTAAATCTGCTACAAAAGATAGAAAATCATAAGACTAATTGCCAACAACATGGAATTATTAGTGTTTCTTTGAAAGTAACATCTTTCTTGGCTCTTAGATGGGTTTTAACTCACATATACAGTAGAATGTTCATGGCCACATAAAATTTTCACTCTATGAATGGCCTTTGAGTTTGTGCCTCAGAAACTTGAGAAATGAAATTCATGGGCCAGAGACGGTAAGTGTTAGGGAGCTCAAGAAAGAAAAATGTCAGTACTTAACAGGAAGCGGTTGTACTAGTAAGGTAGTAGACTTAGGAAGGCTTTACTGGGTTAGAAAATGGAGAAGAGAATGAACTAGTCAATCCAATTTTTATTCTAGCATCCAGATGTTTTCCAGTTTCAAAAGGGTTTCTCCTTTAGGGCTAAATGGGTCAGGAAAAACAAAACATGCTCCCTTCACCTTCTGATATCTATAACCTCTCTAAAGGATGAAGCCACAAGAGGCTAGGAGAAGTGAGACATAGATGGGAGTACTTTGAAAGAAATTTTGAGGGAGTAGAGACGGTAAAAGCTTTGTAGCTCCATCTATTCTTAAGCTATGTTCAGGAGACATCTCTTTGCCTAGCAGAAGTGACAATGAGTTTGGCTGCTTGAGAAAAAACAGGAGAATTGAGCAGACACATACACAACTAAAGGATACAAGTATATGCCCATTTTACATTTGATATGCTGAGTTCTGTGTATGATTTGGTAAATCCATTGTCATTACCTTAAAAAGGGCATGCTCTGTAATTAGAGCATAGCCTACCTTATCCTAGCTTCTTTGTTTGGTTTTGCTTTTTAGGATGTCTTTATTAGTCTATCCATTCTTCATTTGCTCAATGTTCCATTCATGTCATGTCTTACCTGTTTGTTAAAAATAATAATCAAGACATTTTTTCAAGTAAATTCGTAGCAACACTAGGTAGATTAGCTACAGTAAAAGAATGAAAATCTATAAAAGCACATTTTTATCTATTTAATTACTTCCAATTATTAGACTGGTATTAATTCATTTCATAAGGTTTTTATTTTTGTTGTTGTTCCATTAAGTAGGTTAAACACAGAGGTGGACAAGTAATTGCTAGTAAAGACTCTTAGGAGAGCTCAAGATAATTTGAATTAGGTATTAAACATGCAGCATCCCAACATCTGGCCAGTCACTGAAACTATGTTCATGTAATTAACTTTACAAAAGGGTCACTGTCAGGTGTAGCTTCTTTCTGGGAACTTTCTTTTAAAAGAGTAGATTCCTGCAATTGCATTTGACAACTTGATATCATCTGCCATGTTGTTAAGAAAGATTTCAGTGAAGTGGTTCAGAAAGACATCTATAGAAAATGAATTAGAGAAATATATACAATAAATGGGAAGTGAGTCTAAGTTGACCTTTTAAAATGGAATATAGTTCCTAATATTATTACAGTTGTGTTTTGGTAATTTTCATTTAGATAATGTGATAATATGAATGAGAATGCTCACAATACTTTGTCCCCAGTTGATGGAACCATTTGGGATTGATTAGAAGCCCTAGCCATGTGGAAGGGCCTGGATTTCTGGCTTCAAAGCCCATTTCTATTCAAATTAGCTCACTCTGTTTCATGCAATAGCTCATGATATAAGCTGTTAGGTACTGTTGAGGCACCATACCTACCTTCCTGATGCCATGCTCCCTGCAATGATGGTCATGGACTCTAATACGTTGAGAGTGTAAGCCCTCAAATTCTTTCTTATATAAGTTTCATTGATCATAATGTCTTATCACACCCATAGAAAAGTACTTAAGACAGAAATTGGTACCAGGGAGTGGGCTACTGCTGTGATAGACCTGACCATGCTATCTTTTAGATGAATGTGGAAGAATTTGGATCCTTTGACTAGGAAAGCAGTTGAGTGCTGTAAACATAGCTTACTGTGACATCCTAGAAATGTATTGAAAAACAGTGATGCTGAGAGATATGTGGACTATGGAAGCAAAGCTCAAGAGCTTTCAGAGTTAGATATAATATTAGTCACTGCACTAATGGCCATCCTTGTGGAGTTTTCAAAACAATGTGTCCTCTTTTATTCTTTGTCTTAAGAATCTGCCTAACTTCATTCATAGCAGAGATTTTAAGAGAGTGAAATATTGACTTAGATACTTAGTTACTAGTAATCTTAATCTTCTGCAAGTCTACAATGAACAAAACAGGTGGGAAAAATAAATGAAAAATATATTCTTTGAAAAGAAAAAAAAACAGTAAGAAATTTAATGTTGTCATCCAAGTTTACACACACACACAAAAAAGAGATAAAGAAATGCCTGATTCAAATAAAACAAAGGGAATAGCTTATGGAATTTGTGAAATGAAATTACTGCTAATAAAAAAGCCACAACAAATCAAAGTTTATGTATAATTTAAAATAAAAAGAGAGGATGTAGATCCATACAAAGTAAACACTTGAACATAGGAGGAGCAGACACTTGGTTCTGGTTTTAGACTCATGAAGCATATACTAGTAAAGTGGCTTCAGAATCTTTCTTCCAAGAGTCACTGAGGCAAAGCATGTAGCAGGGGTGTCCCTGCATGAAAGAACAAAAAGGCCATTGCATTTAGTTGTGAAACTGAATCTGGTATTATACTGTCGATCATCAGATATTGGAACAGGTAGGCCCTGTGAGATATCATTCAGGGTGAGTTTCCTTCAATGTCTGGAACAAGCCCATGATAGAGAAGTATGTTGCAGATAGAAAAGGTATAAGGGCAAAACTACCTAAGTCTTTTGACCCCAAATCCAGAGCTATAGGGTTTAGAGTTTGCTCTGATGAGTTTCCATTTTGTTTTAATGCATTATTTCTTCTCTATCCCTCCCTTTTGAAATGGTTATATATATTCTATGCCATTGTATGTTGGAAGCATGTAACTTGATAATTGACTTTATGAGAGATTACATGTAAGAAGTTGACTTGAGTCTCAGAAGAGTCTTTGGACAGCAATACTGTATCAAGACAGAAAACTATTGAGATATTTAATGCTGGAAAGGAATATTTTTTCATTATAATATGGTTTTGAAATCTTTCTCAATAGAGACACTGAGGTCAGGCATATGGCAGGGTTTTCCTTACATGACAGGACCAAGAGAAATTTACATGTAATTGTGAAAGTAAAGCCTGGATTTTATTTTAGATACTCATATACTAGAATAGGTAAAGGCCACATAGAAGATCTTCCAAGGGAGACTTGCATTTAAGCTCTGTAATAAGCCCATGAGAGAGAAGTGTGTTGCCACAAGCCTATGTGATCCAGGAAATAGAATATGGTGGTTTCCATGAGAATGAGCTCACTAGGTTCATATATTTGAATATCTAGTACAGAGCTGATTAGTGGAACTGTTTGTGAAAGAGTAAGAGATGAGGATGCTTTAGAAAAGACAAGCCACTGAAAGTGACTGGGCTTTCAGAATTCAAAAGCCAATGTTCTTCCCAGTTAGCTAGCTCCTGTCCTTGTGCTCATGATTCAAAACATAATCTTTTATTTATTTTAAACCATGCTTTCCACTATGATGTTTTACAGACATACCCTCTGAGACTTGGAGTTCTAAAAAGACTTCTAAATGCTTCCTTGGTTTTTGGTGTCTTATAATAGAAAAATAAAAGTAACCAAGCCTGATGATGACATTATTTGGGCTTTCACATTTACAAATAATGAGCATTAATAATATGAACAAAGAAGTAGAGAAATGGTAAGATATACATTATTTTAAAATCTGATCAAAATAAAAATGTTATAGGGCATTAAAAACATGGACCACAATTTAGGTCCTTGTGAAGTCTAGATATCCCAAAAAATTTATAGAAAGTATCAGAACTTAAGGAAATATTCTCTTTGGAAACATTCTGATTAATTTGTATTGACATATAGTATCTTAATAATTTCATTTATCTAATTTTTATATCATGAATGTGTTGAAACTGTCAGAGTAGCATTCTAAATTTAGATATTCTTTTCTTATGAATCATTATTTTTAAAAATTTATGCAGGGGACTAAACCATTCAAAGTGATTTATTCAAATCAAAGAGGAAGAAAAAATGTCAGTATCATTACTCAAAGTCAAGCTATAATTAGTATCAAACTTGTGTAACTCTTCAACTTGATATTCACATTACACGTACAAGCTTGATAAACTATGACTGTGTCATAAAGGAGCATAAAATATTCTAAAAAGTAAGTGTTAAAGAATCACAAAGACATTAGTGAATATTGTATGTGAGTTTAATATGCTGTCTAAGAAATAGTTCCACACTCAACAGTGCTTACTGCTGCTGCAGAGAACTTGAATTTGATTCCTAGTATTCACATGAGTTGGTTCATAAATTCCTAAAATGTTAGATCAAGTAGATTGGTTGCTCATTTCTGAGTACTGCAGCAAGTGAATATACATGCTGCATATACAGACATGTAAGAGCATATATATGAACTTAAGTTGAGAATAAGTAAAATAATAAGTTAAATAAATTGTGTTTGTAGGCAGTTAGTCATAATCTATTTTTATATGGCTGTGACTACAGGCAGATTATCACCAACCATTCATGAACTAACTAAATCTGTTTAAGATGTGTCTATATAGAGGGGCATATGTGTAGATTAGTGTTCACATGAATAAGAAAGTTGTAAGATTACCGTGGGTGTCATTGCTCAGCTGTCTTCCACCTTTTGTTTGAAAGAAAGTCCCAATTAGTCTGGAGCCTCACCACAAATTATCCAGAGATCCCCTGGCTTCTGTCTCCTCAGTTCTGAGACTACCATGTGTGACTCTGCACTCAGTTTTTTCTTAATGTGAGATGTGAATCTTGTGAGTTGTATGCTTTGTTTAATGATTCATCTACTCAATCTGTGTCTTCTTCTTACTATATAGAAAAAGTCTATATGATGCCATCTATGAAAAACAAGCTGTATCTGTACTGAGTCTGGCTGTACTTTGATCTTGGAATTCTAGCCTCTAGATAAATTAAAAGCACATTTCTGTTGGCTAAAGCCACCTAGAATTTAATATTTTGTAAGATCAGCTTGACTACCTTCCAGAAGAGTAAAACAGATTTAAAGTTGTTGTCAAAGAATATCATATTAGACACTATGGACAAGGGATTAAGAGTAGTATTTGTTACTGCACTAAGTTACTTTGAAGATTGTCTCTGTCATTTGTATATTAAATAACAAGAAACCTTAGTGATGCATTCAAATTTTTTTAAAATGTTAAAGTGGTCAAAATATATTGAAAAATGAGAATTATTCATGCTATACTGCTAAAGGCATGATACAGAGTAGAGTGGTTCTAGAGAATGGTCATGACACTAATGAAAGATTTTCTAAAATATAAGAATGTAAAATACCTAAATTAATTTATATAGAGTTTAATAACATTCACATCTTACATTTTGGACAATTTTAATTTATACCATTTTACACAAGCCTACTTATTTTCATATACTCTGTGTTCCATAGTTATTTTTCTTTTGTCAACATTTCTGCTCTGTAGAAAATTGAAACCACAATTGAAAATTGTACACAATTATTTATTCTGTTAAAATCTCATGGTTCTTGTAAATCTATGACACTAGTAACTAAACACTGAAGGCAATTCTGAGGTTTTCATCCATTATTAGTAAACTTCAACACATGAAATCCTATACATATCAAAATAGAGCATCATGGTATAGAGCAAAAGGTGGAATAAAGTAAATTACAATAAATGTCATGTAAGACACACAGAAAAATGGAAATCAGATAGACAGTAGGCATATCATTCCAGAGGATATTTGTTAATGACTTCTTTCAAGTTGCCTTTCATTTAAAACACTCAACTGCCCATAACAATAATTCATTCAATTTATGAATCCATCAGTGACGTAAGACATCAATGAGCTGCTTATCCTTCAGTGAATAGATCTATCTAGAGAAGATTAATCCTTCAACACACTTGTGCCATACTTTGTGTCCAATCCACAGTGAAGAATTTTTAAGACTTGTAGTCTTGTATAAACTTTTGCTTCTAAAGTTAGTGAATAGTTTTGAAGAAACTTTAAAATAATGATAATCTATAGGATATCTCCAACATATGCTTGCTCATGCTTTCCACTTAGGGTTGATATATTTAAAAAAAGAAAAACCTGAATCCATCAACTACCTTGGAACCTCAGGCTATGTTTTTATCTGTCACCCTAGATTCATAGACAGGAACCTAGCTCACCTGACCTCTGAGAGGTTTCACCCAGAAGCTGACTGAAACAGATGCAGAGACAAACATTAGACAAAGCATGATGCAGAGATGCAAACATTAGACAAAGCATGGGTAGTCTTGTAGAAAAGTTGGGGGAAGAATTGAGAAACCTTGAGGGGATGAGGATGCTACAAGAAGCCCAACAGAGTCAACTAACCTGTATCTTTGGGGGATCCCAGAGAATGAACTACCAGCCAAAAAAAAAAAAAAGCATATAAGAGCTGGTCCTAGGCTCCCACACTTATATAGTAGATATCTAGCTTGGATTTTGTGCAGATCCCCCAAAAAGTGAATTGAGGGCTTACCCTGATGTTGTTGCCTGCCTGAGGATCCTGTTCCCCTAACTTGGATGCCTTATGTGGACTCAGTGGGACAGGATGTGCCTAGTGCTTCTGTGACATGAGGTACCAGGGTGTGTTGGTACCTAGGACAAGTCTTACCACTTCTTAGAAGTGAAGTGGAGGATTAGGAGGAAGGGTCATGTGAGGGGAGAACCAAGAGGACAAGGGTGGCTATGACTAAAATATGAAGTAAATAAATAAATAAATAAGTTAATGGAAAATACATGTATATTTAAAATAAGCAATAAATAATTCTTAGTAAAATTCTGTTCCAAAGATTGACTAGCGATATCTTGTTATTATTTTGTCCAAGAATACATCATTATTTTACCACTGTTAATATATTTTTATTTCACTAAAGATAATATGTGTATCATTTGTGTAATATGAGGAAGCCAATTATAGTACTTAATTAGCATACTATTGGATTAGCAAAAACTATTGTTAACAAATTTTTAGCACAGAGACAGTACCTGGATTTTGTATCCAAAAAGTACAGAAATACATTTGCATATAAGGTACTATTTCTGCTCCTAAAAAACATTAAAGTTATTTATACACTTCACACTAAAATATTATTATCTTACTGATAATAAGTTTCAAAAATGTATGTTCATAGTTTAATTTTATTCTGTACAGTTATATTTCCATAGTCATTATAAATATCTCATTTTAAATATCAAAGAAAATTATACACACAAAGCAGTGAAGGATGTAAGAAGCTAAAATAAAAACAAAAACTTATTTAGATATGATATGTTTATACTTTAGCTGGCAAAAAGAAAACTGGGAATTATTCACCATTCTGAAAAGAAGAAAAGTATAGAAGTGTGTGTCAGTCAGTGCTATATATTTTAATGATGTGTGTTACTTAGAAAATAAAATGTTCACTATTGGTAATACAATAGTAAACTGTGTCTGATAACAGTCACACAAAACTAATTTAAATGGTTGCTATAGAAAAACTTTGTTTAAAATTACTTTCCAAGTTTCTCTACCGAAAACTCTTAGACTGTGATTTTGAGACAACAGACCTATGATTTTTTTCATTTATTTGATAAAAACAACTTTTACAGATATATCACTGGTTACTCTTCTGATATGTAGTAGTGAGTATACTAAATATATTTTCTAAACATTTTAGAAAGCTAAAAGAAAGTCTATTGTATATAAAGAAATGATAAGTATTTATTGAATAAGTATGTTAAATCTGATTTTAGAAATTGAGTGTTAAACCCTTATTATGCCTTTTAGATTCTTATATCATACAAATAAATTTAGTCTCATGGTTACCTTAATATCACCAAATATATTTTAATAAGTTGTTGTGAATAGATGATATTTAAAATTAGTTTATATCTAAGGAGTACAATGACATGTTTCAATATGCTTATATTGCATAGAACTTGAATCTAGCCCATCATAATCCCTACAACAACCCAAAGGAATAAAATGACTTCATTTTACAACATTTAGTGAATGAATTTTGCCAATAACTTGAATGAGCCTTGAAACCTATTTTCCTAAAGGCTCCTGAGTAGAGCACATTTGGTACAATAAACTCGTTTCCCCCTTTGTACCACCATTAGCACAGAATCTAAGTAATTTTATTAAAATCATAGACTACTAAGTTATAGTCAGGTATTAATAAGCTATTATACTTTTAATGAATAACTAAATAGTTACAGAAAACTAACACAATGTCCATTACAAATGCCATTGATATAAGTAAAAGTATTTTTATTAAAAAGTATAAAAATTACCTCTTTTACTCTTTTTCCTACAGTCTATCTATCTGTTTTGATCAGTTGTGTCCTTTAGGGAAGGACAAAAATAACGGAAACAAATTGTCTTTTGGAAAGAAATTTTCTGCACATTCTTAAAAACTAACCCACCATGATACATGACATATGATTTTGTCAGGTCAATTAACATATTATTGTCACAACCTTCTAAACTGATTGTCAGTCTATAAAACACCAAAGGAAAAGACAACTCAGAGAATGACTACAGGTTGTGGAGTCCATATTCAATATACTGAATCTCCTGGCAAAATTTTAAGTTGTTTAGAAATCCTTGATAACAAAATATATTAGCTTTATAGTAAATGGGTTTTGGTTCTTGTGTCCCACCCACCCTTCCTCTTAAAAAAAGAAGAAAAGTAAAAATAAAACTTCACAATTCTTCACAAACTTTCATACTTTACTGCATAGTATAGGTTTATACATCCCTTTGTACCCCATGGAGGCCTTTCTCAGAGCTTCATTGGGAGTGTTTAGACTCATGCACATTCTGAAATATAATCGGTGTTTTAATATATAGTTCTTTCACTAATCATTGTATTGTGCTGGCCTTAATGAAATGAACACTGCTAAGCTCTATTCTTCATAGCTATGGATGTGAGACAGGGGAACAGTTGAAGACAAATCCTCTCCAAATTTGTACATGTATTCTATTTTCTAATTGAAAAAGAAGATTTTCTTAATCACTATTAATGGTTCTGTTATCAAATTTTGCCTATATTTTAATTTCATAAGTTATTTCGGTCTTATGTGGACAAAGTTTTATGTTGTCTAAGGTACATTCACACTTTAAACAGGAAAGGGTTGCAATACATATACTTTTCTGATATTATTATGATGTGTGGGAATTCCAAATGACTCAAAATGGAATAATTTCTAGATTATACTATGATTATCATTGCTAATACACATTTATGATGAATTAACTCCAAATGTATGAGTTCTATCTAGGATATTCTTCACAGACTTCTATCCTTCTACTATCCATCACCTGACGTTGGCTCAATCAGTGAAAGGCATGACAGGTAGATAAGATATCTTTGGAAAGATTCTGTTTCCCAAACCAGATGGCCCAATACACACTAATATAGAAAAAAGAAATAAGGAGAAAGAAGAGAAATAGAAATTATTCTTTTTTTATGTGCACTTCCATTTTAGGAGAAAAGTATGTGGTCTTCCAGCATTCATCTGGCTTAACTTCTCAACATCAGTAAAAGCAATAACTTTCTGAACTAAGCTATATATTGTTATGATCATTTGTTTTTCTTGCAGTACCCAACAACAATCATCCTTATCAAAAGTCTGTCTTCCTCAGTGACCAGTTAACTAATATTCTAAGTAGTGCCATGTTATGAAAAAAGTATTTATCTCTCTTTAGAAACATTCATAGTAGAATAAACCATGATGAACAATGTTTTGGCGAACTGTGAGAGAGGCTCTAGGAAATATGGCAAAGGGTCTTTTTTATCAAGCATATTTTGGTCCCTGGATTGTTCTTAGATGTGATTTTATGCCTATTAGGACAAACATTCACAATCAATTTATAATATATCTTTATTCTTGTTGGATATCAGATTATAGCTGCAGAAACCAACCTAGTTAGTGTAACCTGAATCTTAATATGTCCTTTTGCCTTGCTTTCAAGATTTTCCAGATATAATGTACAGTATATACCAAGAATTGTGTTGCTCTGTTCTCAAACAACCTTACTTGGATCATAGCTTTCTTTTATACATCTGTGTATAAATGTACACTAGAACTGAAGTAGGGTTGCTTGCAGCATTATATTGTAGTCTGCCCCATTATTTCAGATCCTCCGATCCCAGGTTCAACAGGTAAGATTTGTACATGTCAGCTGCAAAATCAACAAGTGGCTCCTCGACAGGGATGTTACATTAACAGGTATTCATATCCCAAGTCATTACTTCAATAGCAATAAAGATAATTAGTATTATTAATGTGTAAGAAATGATTAATACAAGTAAAAGGTTTATAATCATATCAATAAATACTTTTTTGTTTTGTTTTTTGTTTGTTTGTTTGTTTTGAGACAGGTTCCTCTGTATATCTCTGACTGTCCTGGAACTCACTCTGTAGAACAGGCTGGCTTTGAACTCAGAAATCCGCCTGCCTCTGCCTCCCAAATGCTGGAATTAACGGCATGTGCCACCACTGCCCAGCTTCAATCAATACTTTTAATACCACATTTAGGGTAATTTTTCCATAGATAATACACAAGGCAATTGAAAACATACTTGAAGGTATCTGGTGTAATTATTTTTGAAAAGTACAGTTATTAGGTAAGAAGAATGATATCTTCCAAGTCTAGGAATAAATAGTACTTGGTGATGCTAGAAGTTCCCAAATATTCTATTGTTTTGGTCCCAATTTTCCATTGGGTAGTAGAATTCTAAACTGAGAATGTACAAGACTTCCATCATATCAGGCAAGTAATTCCACAGCACTCTTCCAAAAACATCTTTAAGAAATTTGCCAGTGAACAGAGGGGTGATTGCAAATCTAGAAGTATCTTCAGAAGAGCAACAAAATAGCCATATAGACCCTAAACAATAAACCTATACCTTGAATGATTAAGTGTCTTGCCCATAATGCCATGACAAGTAAACCAACGTAGAGGGTTATATATCTGAGTAATGGTTTCACATGCAGACACTGTGAGCTTTCCAGTCACATTAGCTAAAGACTGGCTATAATTATTAATATAAAACTAACAGTTCCAAAAAGTCTCATACTAAATCCCAAGAGTATGTTATAACCTCTATCTGAACAATGAACTTTAGAAATTGATTTTTCTTCTAAAACAATATGAGAGGGTCTCAAAATCCAGAGAAATAACAACTTTAATTCACTCCTCCTTTGGACCTAAATCTATCTAATCCACCATTTGTAATAATGGAGGATGTTGTACATAAACCCAATACACATGCTCAGGAATTCTTACTGAGCTTATAAAAGTCAATATCACCATCATAACCATCAGCAAATGTTCACAAGTACAAGGTGCTCCAATACTCACTACTACTCTTTCTGCCTTATGGGTACTAACCTTCATTTGTCCTAATGTGGGTGGTATGTTTTGTTCTTTTTCCCTGAGTCTTTAAAATATAAGATTGATAGTTTCTCAGTCATTTTTTTCACGAGGTTTATTATTATGGTCCACATATCTCCTAGATTGGATGTAGCAAAGAGGAATACATACTTCTGTGGTGGATTTAACTGGAATGATAGAGGCATATCCCTTCCACCACTCATGTTGTTATCCTGGTGCCCATTATTTCTGATGCCCAGTGATATGGTACTTTATACTATCTGGGATAGGACAATGGCTACATGTAAGGCTAAGCCCCTGAAAATGACAGATTGCTTGAGTAAAAGGGTATCCTTGGGAATTTTTTTTAAAAGTAGAATGAATAAGGTAATAGCAGTATCATAGGAAGATGTTCCCAAATTTCATGTTTTAAAGTTGTCTTTTTCTACAAATGCTTTACTTTGTTTACAGGATATGTTGAATTTTCAATAGACCTGTGCAGATCTTGTCTGCTGTAACTGGGACCTTAGGATCCAAATGAATGGTGTAGATTACAGTCAAATGCTATAGCGAAACTTACTTAGTTTTAGTGTACTTTTATACACAAATGTAACAAAGAAAGTGCAATTATCTAAGGAAGGCTGTTTGAGTCAGAAAATTATATAAATAAATGCAAGTAAGCATATACTAAACAGAGCAGTACGTTCCCAGAACTTTCTCAGGATAGAGCAATTTAAACACAATTGATTGATATGTACTATATGTCGTATCTAGACAAACATGTGTGCAAGACAGAAGGATATATCCAGTTTAGGGGCACACTGACCAGATTGGGTTCTGTAGCTATGTTCTGATATCCAACAAAAATAAACATATCTGATAAATTGACTGCAAATGTTTGTCACAGGAGGCATGAAATTAAATCCAAGAACAATCCAGGGAACAAACTAGGCCTAAGGAAAAGACCTCTGTGGTTATTTTTTTTTCCTGGAACCTCTCTCACAGGTCCCTAAGGCAGTGCTCACTATAGGTCATTCCATTGACTGTGTTTAGACATGTCCCTGTTTGTGTGTCATTCTTTTGAACATGTTTTGAGAGGTGTATTTTCACAAACTCATGGCAATAAATAAGAAATGGATTTTGTAGATCAGAGTTTATATCATGTAGTTCAGGTACACAAATCATATTTGTATTCCACCAATTTACTGATTAATGTAAGTTAAAAAATTAAATTATTACACTTTATTTATCATGTATCTTCTCCTTTAGAGGTATATATATGATCTTCATTTATTTTATATTCATATACATTTTATGCATGCATGTCTGCAAATGTCTATATAATCTGTATTTTATATATCTTTTATGTGATTCTGTCTTTATGTATAATTTAATATATTTCATTATAATAAAATTTACAGAGAACCTATTATAGGCATAAAATGTGAAATATTTTCAATATATTTGACACATCTCTCAGACATTTCTCTCTTCCAAAAAAAATTGATCAGCAACATAAATCCCCTACTTATCTTCTCAATATTCCTTTAACTATCTATACCAACAAATCTATAAGCATGCTGATCTCATTTCATCCAGATGTAAATTTATTGTAACTAACAAACTCATATTTTTTAATATTATTTTGTTAGGTTTTTTTTTTCAGTTTTTTCTTACTGTTGGTTTTCTGTAGTTTAGTACTACACTGTGATGGTTGATAATGTCTCCTCAGGCTCCTTTTGGTTCTCACTTTTTCCCTTATTTTATTCTTATGTTTAATTATCTTTATTATTTAAACAGATTTGAAGAGCATTATTGATGTTTCATACTAACCACCTAATTGAAGATTTTGTAATTCTTTATGATTAAACTCCACATTACAATATAAACTACCACTGGCATAATATTTCATAACAGGTATATTCTATCTGTATTGTTTATTAATGTTAATTTTGATGTCGATCACCTGGCTGAAAAGGTTAGTCTGCTGCACTGTAAAATTACTTTCCATAACTGCCACTCCCAACTTTCTCTATTTTCTGAAAGGAAATGACTATCATACATAACATTTTTTCAAGAAATATAGACAGTTATCTTCCCTTCTTTTGGAGAGCTTATCTGCACACTTCATCTGAGACAGATCTATATAGAAGACAACTCTTTTCACTTCACTCTTCTTTACTAACTCTTCCATGAACTTATATCAATTATGATTCATGATTATTTTTATGCTAAAGGAAAATATAAGACTACTTTATTCATTTATTTCCTGAGTTACTTCAGCATTGGCCATTGCAAAATTTTTCAATTGTCTTTCTACCTTTTGATATATCCCTTTTTATATCAAGAGAATTTTTGCTACTCAAAGATACTATATAGGATTATCTTCTACATTTGAGGTTATAAAAAAAAAATAAAAAGACTTCTCAAAGTACCACTGATTATTCAAATAGACATTTGTATGACAAATTATTTAAGCATTATGGATATGAATGGAAATATATTTTTTAGACTCATAAAAAAATAGAAAAATGTATCTGTATATACTATGTTCTGTATGTATCTACATAATGGTATCTCCTCATAATCTTATGTATGTATTATAAAATTATCTGCATGTTCATTAAGGTATAATTGAATTCATGATAATGTTCAGAATTTTAAATCATCATAAATATTATTCTAGCCTTCAGGATTATTTATTTGTAAATTGAATCTCCAACAGTGAGAAATCTGTTTCCTACCGTCTGCTCCTCATTTACTTATTAATTTCCAGCATAGTTGGAAAGCAATCTCAAAATTCTTAACACATGCCCCAGTGTAAAACTACTTTTTCAGATGTACCATGGTGCTTTCCATCATTTCCATTGTTTTTATTACAAAGTGCTTTTATTTTCACAGTTGAATACCTTTTCCCTCTCTAAATAAGGTGTTATACAAATTTTAATATAATTAGACCACCGAATAAAGATTAAATGCAGATTTTTTTGCCCTTTCTTTGAGAAATCTCATTGTCCTATCAACAAGAAATTGCTACAGAGACCCATAGTCCAGTTTTTTTTTGTTTTTTTTTTTTTTTTTTTTTTTTTTTTTTTTTTTTTTTTTTTTTTTTGAGATTTCACTTAGATTCTATGTGGTCCCTTACAAAATATGTTTAATAGACCTTAATCACAATTTCCTCTACTAAAGTGTTTTAAAATTCTTAAGGTTTGAATAGGATTGGCTTTCATAGAGTCATGTGTTTCAATGCTTAGACATACGGAGTAACATTATTAGAATGTGTGACCTTATTGCAGGAGGTTTGGCCACATTGAAGGAAATGTGTCACTGTATAGGTTGGCTTTTAGGTTTCCTATGTTGAAACTCCACTTAGTGTAAATGAAAGTTTCTGCCTGGCTGCCTGCAGAATACAGTCTTCTTACTGCCTTCATATACAGATATAGAATGCTCAGCTCCTCTAGCACCACATCTGCCTGCAATTCTGTTTGACAATGGATTGAACCTCTGAAACTTAAGCCGACCTCAATTAAATGTCTGCTTTAAAAGAGTTATCTTGAACATGGGGTCTTTTCTTTGCAAGAAAATGGAAACTATGACAGGTAGAGGCTACTGGAATGCCTTCAAATCATTGTGAGCATGATAGTAACAGGAATAATCACACAACTGACTGACCTTCCATTCTTATCTTCAGTTTCTTCTCTACCAAATAAAAAATATTACTCTGTTCAATGTTCCCTGACATTATATATTGCAACAAGTCTAAAACAAGTTCAATAATTACAAAACTGGAACAAAATCTAAACAACCATTTAAGTTGATCATTACAGATATTCATCATGATAATAAAAAAAGCTATCTAACAGAAAATTTATATAGGAAGCATGGTTCTTCCTGTGATGGTACCTCCCCATGAAGTTCAAAGAATTTAGAATTGGTTTAAGGAAAGATATAAAACAAATAAATTGAAGTAGCAAAAAACATGAATATGTGGAAATACGTTGAATGCTCACAAAGAAATCCAGATTTTATTCTAAATCTGACTAGTATCTATTCTTACTTATTCATAGTCAACAAGTTGACTGCACATTGAGTATGCTTTGTAGATATAAAAGTAGAAACCTGGACAGGGAATAGTAGCTAGTACTTATTATCACAACAGTTGGAGAGGCACAGGCAGAAGTATCATTGTATGATTGAAAGCGTTTTTGTCATGATCTTATCTCAAGAAAGAAAAGTCTGCCTAAATTATGTGTAGATAATAAACTTATAAGATAATCCTAGAACATCCTGCTCTCTTTATTGTGTCTAAAGTAGAAAAGTTCTCTAAGGTAACTGAAGCCCTGGAGTTAGACCCAAGTATAGCTCGTGCTGATATCAGACCACAGCATCCTCCATGTAAAGCTTGCATTGCAGGCATGCAAAATGCAAGGATTTAGATATATTTATAAATTGGTGAGAGTAAATCCAAAGTACATTTGATACTATCTTATTTATCTTCCTTGATAGAATGTAAAAACGTCTAAAATAAACAATTAGCATAGAAACTATTTATTTTAGATCAGGATAAGATAGGATGAAGTCCATCAAGGTTGCTTAGAGGATTACACTGTATTATGTCTCTAGCACTACAAATATGCTAATTAATCAAGAAATATAAAATATTTTTGGTATCTAGTAACCTGAAACAAAATTCTGCACCTTTCTAATATCACAGGTGTTACAGTGGATAGTTTTATTATCTCAAAATCCTCTGCTTTATCATTTTTAATCTTCCTATATTCCCTCTGAGGTGATTTTTCTTTTCATTCTATATTTTTACCTTTTCCAGAATATTATATTTTAAGTGGCTAGTTAAATATTATGAATTTAGTAGGCCATTGGGGATTGCCCCTTCCTCTTTATCTGCAGCTTATAAAATCAAAAGCCAAAGCTGTTGGACTCTTAACATTTATTAGAAGAATAAAATAAGGACTGTAGCTCTGATTCTAGTAGAGATTAGATATTCTAACTGTTCGGAAGGTCATAAATAGACAACTATTTAAACCTTGAAAGATTACTATCTTGCTGAAGGATTTCAGATAAAAAGAAGGGCCATTGCCCTCTCCAATAAAAGCCTATCCAAATGGGTCTGTCAATCATCTGGATGGAAAAAAAAGTCATCCATCAATCAGTAAAAGCTGTGTCTTCTAGAAGCATTAGAAAAATAGTACAAAGCCTATCTAAAATGTTAATGGACACAATGTCCCCTTTACCATTTATTCACTTTCAGCCCTTCAGAATGTGTGAGACTGTATTCTGCTCCATAATTCTTCCTTTTGTCAGAGTCCACTGTCAACTCAGAAAGTGTTAGTTTTCACTGTACTAAACTTTACCTTCTACTGAGTGCTTTTTGTGGTTTATCTATATTCTTTTAACAGAGATCAAAAGAATCAAAATCTCATTGTACATCCTGAACTAGTTTCCTGTTTTCAATTTATAAAGATTCCTTTAGGCTTGATACAGGAAAATGTTAAGATGGGTTTCAGATGAAATATCCTCTAGTAATGCTGACCAATTTCAGCAAGTACAGTTGCATTACAAAAACTCACCAAACAAACAACATCCCTTCTAATTATACACTTAAAAATGAGAGCTATTTGAGAATAGGAAGAAAGGGTCTCTAAGATTAGAGAGGAAGAGTCTCTAAGTTTAGAAGATACTATATAGGATGTACAGTTATAACTTAGGAAATCAATCATCTTTATCCCCCTTACTTTTTTGGCTGGTTAGGAGTTTAATGGCTTCAGCAAAGTGATAGATAGGACATAAGGTATGGCTGTTCCTTCAAATAAGGAAAAATCTGTGATCTAACAAATTCTACAACAATATAATTTGTAATTTTCACACACTCCTTTATGTCTCAAAGCAACATGCATCTACCTAAGATTCGGCAGGATCTTTTTATATTTTGGAAGCATATTTCTCTAACTCAGGGGCTAATATTTGATGACATGAATGATCTATTCTTCATTTATTGACTTACCTTTTAAAAGGACATGCTGCTTCCTCTAAGCTTTGACTAATTAAGAATAAAACTGATGCCTTCAAGTCTGAGCTAGTGCTTTGAGCAGATCTTGAGCACTAGTTCCACACCCAGTCACACAACACCAAGAGAAAGCTAGACTCCCAGGCAGTCTAACATTCCCAGAATCATAGGATCATAGGTGAAGAAGCCACATCTGCTCCAACACCTGGAGTAACTGGGACCAGCAGGATTCAGGGATACAGGAACATCACATGGACAGTGGCACAGGTTTCTTCTAATCTGAGTCAGTACCCTGAACAGACCTTGGGCACTAGATCTGCACCCAGTCCCACAACACCCCTAGGAAGTTCAACTCCCAGGTGCTCTAACATGTCCAGGATCATAGTGTTATATAACAGGATATAAGGAGCTTGGCCACACCAGGATCTCATGATCCCAGAGGCAGCATAACTCTCAGGAGCTTTGAGACACACAGGATCTCAGGATCACAGGATCCCAGAATTACAGGATCACAGAGACAGCTGGACTCTGGGGAGTTCTAAAACAAACAAGATCACAGGAGGGAGAAGCATCAGTCAGAGATGGCAAGGCCAGATAGTTTGAGAGAAAAACAAGTGGCAAGAGGCAAGTGTAAGAACATAAGAAGCAGAAACGAAGGTTACTGGCCATGGTCAATACCCAGTTCTCCCATGATAGCAAATCCTAGATACACCATCTCACCTGAAAAGCAGGATTCAGATCTAAAATCACTTCTCATGATGATGATAATGGAGTTTAAGAAGGACATAAATAACTCCCTTGAAGAAATGCAGAACACAGGTGAACGTTCGCCTAGAAGCCCTTAAAGAGGAAACTCAAAAATCTCTTAAAGAATTACAAGAAAACAAAATCAACAAGTAAATAAATTAAACAAAACCATTCAGAATCTAAAAATGGAAAGAGAAACAAAAAAGAAATCACAAAAAGAGACAAACCTGGAAATAAAAGATCTTGGAATGAGATCAGGAGTCATAGATGCAAGCATCACCAACAAAATACAAGAGATAGAGGAGAGAATTTCAGGTGCAGAAGATACCATAGAAAACATCAAGAAAGTCAAAGTCAAAGAAAATCCAAAATGCAAAAATCTCAGAACCCAAAACATCTAGGAAATCTAGTACACGATGATAAGGCCAAATAGGCATAGAAGAGAGTAAAGATTCACAATTTAACAGGACAGTAAATATCTTCAACAAAATTATAAAAGAAAACTTCCCTAACCTAAAGAAAGACATGGTCATGAACATAAAAGAAGCCTACAGAACTCCAAATAGACTAGACGAGAAAAAGGATTTCCTCCTGATACATAACAAAAATACCAAACACACAAAACTAAGAAAGAATACTAAAAGCACTAAGGGAAAATGGTCAAGAAACATATGAAGGCAGGCCTATCAAAATTATACCAGACTTCTCACCAGACACTATAAAGGCCAGATGATCATGGGAAGATGTCATACAGACACTAAGAGAACACAAATGCCAGCCCAGGCTACTACACTCAGTAAAACTCTCTGTTACCGAAGAAGGAAAAAGCAGGATATTCCATGACAAAACAAAATTTATACAATATCTTTTTACAAATCCAGCCCTACAAAAAGCAATGGATGGATAACTCCAACGAAAGGAAGGAAAATATATACAAACAAATGAAAGATTGCATGATCATAGGTAGGAGATACTTTATTGGAGCATGAGCAACTTATCATTTACTATACCACTTTTAAAAAAATGGCACACTCTCCTCTATAACAATCACATGCAAATAAATATTACATCAAAGATAGGTGGGGCTCATAGGTTTTGAAGTCTACTGAAGAAGTTTTATAACTGTTTTTTTACTCATTAGGAAACATACAATCAACGAAAACAATGTCTGGTGAACCTTATAAATGTAGAGATTGTCTGTGGACTCATGACAAAATGCTGATTCCATCAGCATTCTGCAGGTTTTACACAGGTAGCAAAATACAGTGGGTTCATGAGTACAACCACCTATATCATGTATAGAGAACATCTTTTTGCTACAAAATGAAACATCCTTTTAATCTCATAATCTTTCGACTTCACTATCTGTAGTGTTCCCTGACCCATGGAGGATGATATAACTGTCCCATTTAGAGCCAAGCATTCCATCAGCACTTATTCTTGCCATATTAGCCAATCAAAAGATTTTTTTTAAATAATTGCTAACCACTGTAGTAATAACCTTATCAGATAAAGGCCTGGTAGAACACTGATCTTTGGCTATGCACAGGAACATTTAGAATGTAATTTCAGAGCACATTTATTCAGCAAAACAAGAGTACTGAGTTTCCTCCAAATAAAATAATTTAAGATCTACTTAACGACAGCCTTTACAGTTATTTTCCCTGCATATTTACAGAAAGTAAGCATGCATTGGTTCTTTCCTGCTGAATACAGGAAACAATACAATACAGATGTATTGTTTCAGATACAATAGAATATTGGTTACCACATAAGAATCTATCATTATGTATATGACCTTAGCTATTGGTATTTATTTAAAAGATATAAAATCTGAATGTCACAAAGACCCATGGATAACATTATAGGATTATTTTAATTGGCATGTATCTGTATTCAGTATGTACCCATGGAAAGTTGCTAGGTTCTCATTTCTGGCAACAAGGATTTTGAACAAAGACACATGCAGAATAGAAGATATGGATAATTCATTAGAAAAAAAAACAGCTCTAAAGGGCAAAGTAAGTCAGAGCAGATAAAATGTTTAAAATCACAAACACAAATGGGGCCTGTGGTGGTCATTTGCATAGTGTGCATTTTCTGGCTCATTTGCAAAGTGAAGGCTTCCTCATGTGATTCTACATAAAACATTATGCATTGCCTGTCCCATTAGGCATCTGAAATGTCAACCCAGAGGGCATGTATGTCAGTAATGTGATGACTCACAGGTTACTTTTAGGTATTCTGAGAGCTCGATGTTCCTACACCATTGGCTTCAGGAAGTTTTATTTGACCTTGGCAGCTGAGGAAGGATGGAAAGTGTTAGCCTACCTCCTTGCCAACAGTCTTTTTAAAAATGCTAATTTTGTAGGATGTTTAGAGGCTTGTTGAACCCCATTATCTACATTATTCACCTGCCTCAATCCCAATTTGCTGGTTTTAAGAGATAATATGGACTCTTTTTTGTTTTGTTTTGTTTTGTTTTGTTTTGTTTTTTTGAGACAGGGTTTCTCTGTGTAATCCTGGCTGTCCTGGAACTCACTCTGTAGACCAGGCTGGCCTCGAACTCAGAAATCCGCCTGCCTCTGCCTCCCAAGTGCTGGGATTAAAGGCGTGTGCCACCACCGCCCGGCGATAATATGGACTCTCATCCCACTTTTTAAAAATATCTGTACTGCTTTCCAAGAAGGTCATAGCAGTTACCAAACATCAGTGGTATAGGATGACATCTTTGTGCATGTGTTTTTTCTTTTACTTAGTATCCCTTTTTTCTCTGTGAAAATATCCATTTCCTACAAAAATGAGATAACATGTTGCTGTGTTTTAATTCATACTACCTCATAGGTCCTCTAGCTTCAGATCACCCTTCTTTTCCTTCTGTCTTTCTCATGAACAAAGATTTCAACTCATTAACCAGTCTTCAGGATGTTACTGTTTTACTAACTTTAATTGGGTCTGTTGCTGAACTCTCATTTTAAATGCCCAGATGATGCTTGTGACATGGTAATATCAGCAATATGAGCAAAATGGGGGTCATTAAATCAAACTTTTGTCTACCACACACACACAAAAAAAAAAAAAAAAAAAAAAAACCATGGTGTCAGCGAACAGACTGAAATATTTTGTTTCAGTAACGAAAAAACAGGCAATATTAATCCTTATACATACAACTCCAATGATTTTTAAATGCATTAATTTTCTCTAAATTCTAATTCTGAGACATTAATCACTCAGTATCTTCATTCTGTCAGCTCCCCACAATTCATAATATCTTCCATCAAATATTAGGGTTTCTTTGTCATTCTTAAGGGTAGTATTTATCTTTTCTCATAATTTCAGTGATGGAACTTCATCAAAAGTTGAAAAGAGATCAGTCTTAAGGCAGCTTTCAAGCAGGTTAGAACACTACAAAGATTATCTAATCTGTTCCTTCAAGTTTTTTTCTCTTCTTTTTTTAATTATATTTTTATTGGATATTTATTTACATTTCAGATGTTATCTCCTTTCTCTATTCGCCTGACTCCCACCCAGGAACTCCTTATCCGATTTGGAATATTGGAGCTGATTTGTGACCTCCTATTTGTTGAGAGCACACTGTGCTAGGAAGGAAATTAAAAGAAATGAAGAAAAACTGTAAACTTATCTGGATGTTGTTGTCATTGATATTTTCTTTACTTAATTGGATATTCAGATTATTTTTTAAATTTCTCCCAAGGTCACTTTTGTTATGGTTAGCATATCATTTTATCGATCCATAGGAAAACAAATTATCAGAGCTTTTGATGTCACACTCAGGTTTTGTTTAGTGTTTTACAGTATTATGTACATTAAAATATATGTGATCAAATTTTCTACACCAAAAGAAATCTTTTTATTGTTTTACTTGTAGTTACATATCTAGCAAGTTATGAATGTTTAGATGACAATAGTAAACTTCCACATAATTAGAATTTTTAATATTGTGTTATTATATTGAATATTGTGTTATCACATAATTAACCTTCTTTTCCTAATGGTTTAAGAAATTACTTAATTTTTATTTTTTAAAAAAGTGTGTATGTGTCTATGTATGTATATACATACATCAAGTGCATACTAGTACATACTGGTGTCTTCCAATGCCAGAGAGGATGTAGGTACTCTTGACCGGAGTTGCAAGTAAACGTAAGACTTCTTGATGCACAACCTAAGAATCAAACAGAGGTTCCTTTGCAGATGCCATGCAAGAAAATCTGCAGTGGGCAAGTGAACTTCCTGGAGATGTCCTACCATCTTGCTCAGCTTCAATGGGTGATGAGACACAGGCATTTCTTCTGACTACTAAAGTGCTTTCTCATGTTTGTTACTGCCAAACTCTTCATTTCTTTGGCTTTATATAAGTGGAAAATTGGAGACTGTCACTGCCTATATCCTGGTATGACTTCTTGGGCAACAGGCTACCCAATTGAAAATTTTCCTATAGATCAACATGAGGATAAACTTTCATAAGTTAATGTTGTTTAAATGAATTTATGACATTATAGAATTCCTGACTTGATTCAAATAATTTTAGGAAGTACATTTAAGGAGTTGGTTTTAGTTCTTTTGCCAGAAAGATATAACAAAGGTAGAATCAAGAAGAGTGTGTACCTCCTCCTCATAGAATAATGAACAAAGACTGCATAATAAGGAAAAATATGCTTTCATAAATTGCCCAGAGAGAAATAGGTTTGGGACACATTTATGATCAAGGAAAACCATTCATTTTAGATCATATCCAAGGATGAAGCAATAGTATGTACTGTGACACAGCAAGGCCATATGAAACTGTTGCTTTGAACTTATGAACTCATAGAATGAAACTCTGCCTTAAACTTACTATCAACATTGCTCTGTAATTTCTTTTTATGTGTAATATTGTATTTATGAGGTTATTTTCTAAAGTACTTTTGTCTATAAAACCATCAGCTTTTGTACCCAAGATGAGAAAGAAAGAGTTAAAGGGCAGAAGTCATCAGTCTCTGGCCTTCTTCCAACACAGTGTCCCACCTCAGTGACTGACTCTGTGTTGGCTGGTACAGACAGTCCCCCAAAAGAACAAAGGATGCTCTTAACCACAGAGATATCTCCTTCATTCTTCCTAATGTTTAAATGCATTCATACCATTGAAATAAACATGACAAACTATATTTAAATTAGTAATTTTATAATACATTGATTTTTATATACTGGTTCTCAAAATTTTGTGTGTTTTGTCTTTTGTGTTTTCTTGTAACAAATATAAGACATGTTTTTATTATTGATATTTATCCAGTGTTTTAAGTAAGAGTATTGCATAACTTCAATGACTGTCTTTTATTCTTTCTTTGTTTTGTGCATTTGGTGTTTTGATTATTATGTGAAGGGAGGTATTGCTTTTCTGGTCTAGTCTATCTGGCGTTCTGTAGGCTTCTTGTATGTTTATGGGCATCTCATTCTTTATGTTATGGAAGTTTTCTTCTGTAATTTTGTTGAAGGTATTTATTGGCCCTTTAAGTTGGGAATCTTCACTCTCTTCTATACCTATTATCGTTAGGTTTTGTCTTCTCATTATGTCCTGAATTTTCTTGATGTTTTGTGTTACCTTTTTGCATTTTGCATTTTTTGACAGTTGTGTCAATATCTTCTATGGTATTTTCTGCACCTGAAATTCTGTCTTTTATCTCTTGTATTCTGTTGGTGATGCTTGCATCTATGACTCCTGATTTCTTTCCTAGGTTTTCTATTTTCAAGGTAGTCTTCCTTTGTGATTTCTTCATTTTTTTCTACTTCCATTTTTTATGTGCTGCATGGTTTTGTTCAATTCCTTCACCTGTTTGGTTGTATTTTTTTGTAATTCTTTAAGGGATTTTTGTGTTTCCTCTTTAGGGCTTTTACCTGTTTACCTGTGTTCTCCTCAATTTCTTTAAGAATGTTATATATGTTCTTCTTAAAAGCCTCTATCCTCATCATTAGAAGTGATTTTAAATCTGAATCTTGCTTTCCTGGTGACATGGGGAATTCAGGATTTTCTTGTGTGGGAGAACTAGGTTCTAATGATGCCAAGTACCCTGGGTTGCTGATCCTTATGTTCTTGTGCTTGCCTTTCACCATCTGGATCTCCTTAGTGCTACCTGTGCTGTCTCTGACTGGAGCTTGTCTTTCCTATTATCTTGTTTGTGCCAGAACTGTTTAGGGTGGGTGTTGCTGAGGGGTTAGAGCTGAGGCCCAAGATCTGCTCAGTGCTCTGGTTCAGACCAGTAGGAACCAGTGCTCTGGGCCAGGAGTAAATTTCTGTGTCCCAGTGGGTCCCAGTTACTCCCTGTTTGGGGCAGATGTTGCTGTCTCCTTACCTTCCTTATCTTATCTTCCTTACCTTCCCAAGTTAGAGCTCCTAGGAACCCCCACTTTCTCTGAGTTTTGTGAGATTGGGTTCAGAGCTGCCGCTAGGGATCTGCTCAGTGCTCGGGCCCAGACAAGAAGGAGATAACTGTCTTTTAAATGAAAATTTTTGGGAATTTATGATATAGTAAATATGTAGACATTCTATATTACTGTTGAATTTTAGTAGAATTTGATGGAATATGATTTACAGAGTTAATATTTATTGTACACATACATACACATAGGTCAGGGTACATATATTCACATAGATAAAAAAGATAAGCATGGCTATCTCTACCAAATATCAAAAGCTTTTTCAAAATTGCAAAGGTTTAATACATATTTTTGTGCTCTTGATTTGTCAGTAAAATTTACACCCAATATAACGAAACTTACTATTAATATTTTGTGAGGTCTTAGGCGTTTTAGGTAATCACTAACATCATTTTCCCTTCTTGTTTGTTATCAAGTTAATTGATAAACTTTAATTTGCTTATGACTTAAAATTGTTCCCTTCTTGCTGTTGATACGTTCATGGTGCCTCCAAAAATATTCACTTATTAGGATTTAGTCATTTTTATTTTATGCATATGAGTATTTTGCCTGCATGAATGAATGTGCACTTTGTTTATATGTGGTGCTTCCAAAGATGAGAAGATGACATCTGATCCCCGCAACAGTTATAGATTTTGTGAACTGCCACGTGGATGGTGAGAACAAAAACTGAGTCTTCTTCAATCTCAGTAACTGCTCTTAACTAATATGCTCTTAACTAATAATTAAATGCTCAAAGCTCTCAAGATATATTTAGAGTAAGTGTTTGTATTGCAAATATTTTGAAGATTTTATCATTATGTTGTGGATGTTAGCTTTTTATGGCTCTTACTATTTTCATATATAATTTACCAACTCTTTATGTCATGCATTATATTGTTATTACAAAGATTTTCTTTCTCATGATTAAAATTACTTTGATTCTTAACATTTCATGTCACTAAAATTTTGATTTATAATTTCAGCATATTTACATATGCCATTTGGAACAGGAACAATCATGATATCCAAGTACATTTCCATTATTTTCTTAAAGTTACTATATTTCTAAGATCTATAATCTGGCCTGTGACAGCTGAGTAAGTGTGATGAAGATGCAAGTTTAGTTAGACTGTGATCTATGCCCCCAACATTTTCCTTCAGTAATAAACTCCAAAAGAAAGAAGGGTGGATTCTTTCAGTAAGGAGCCTCTATCACAGAAAAATAATTCCCAGGTCCTCTAGTTTTATATATCCCCCTCTAGGCAATTCTTAAAGTCAAGGCCTTGCCTTTAGAACCTGAGAGGAAACTTTATTTGGAGGAGGTATGCCCTAGATCAGCAGTTGACAAAAAGACAGAAAGAAATTCAAAGAACTCCAATGGGACAAATGCAGACTAGACATGACCTAGTTTTTATAGGCCCTTCACTATGACTAGTTTATATATTTTTAAAAGATTGTAAAAATATAAGAATTGTATGTGACAGAGACCTGTGTGGACTTCAGAATGTAAATGTGTACTATTTACTATCTAGCCTTTAACAAAAAAACTTTCTTAATGTATGTTCTGGATAATAATTGGGTCGACTTAAGAGGTTGAAGAAGGAAAGAAACATGCCTTCATATCTAGTCAGACTTTTTGGAAGAAAGTTTAAGCACTACCTTACCAAGTGATCTAATAATGCTCAAATACTGACCACCGTAGACACACATATTTGTGTGGTGATACATATGCGTGCACACACATGCGTGTACACACACACACAAACATATACACATATATATTTTTGTGTGCATGCATACACATATGTATATGTAAAAAATAAAACAAAATATTTTTTTTAAAATGAAGCTAGAAAATAAATTCAAGTATCTTTTTTGTTTGTTTGTGTGTGTTTAATTTTTCTTACTTTGGTTTGCTAGAACATCAAACTTTATCTTATTCAGCCAGTATACTGGAGTTTGTGATATAGCCTCTCTCATTTTCAGATTCTTAATCATTTGAAAGGATGACAACAACAGATTTCCTGGATCTTCAGTTTTCATATGTCAGACCATCTGGTAGCTCATCATTCAAAACAACCTTAAAAAATTTCTTGTAACATCTCAAGCATTACACAGTAGGTGCATAGCTATATATTGTCATATATGCATGTACTTATCTGTGAATAAGCATTTATACCTGTGCATGTAGACAGGTGTGTTTATAACTGTATATCTAAATATATACCTAATGTTTGTTTTATGTCTCTGGAAAAGTCTGACAAATATAGAACTTGATATCAAAAGTGATTCCATTTAGAAACTGCTTTTAAAAACCATGTACTCCTTTTACATGTAAGTGTTTTTCCTATGTGAATATATTGGTACCATATGTATACAGTGCCTGTGGAGAACAGAAGAGGATTTTAGATCAGCTGAGTCTGGTAGTGTAGACAGATATGAGCTGCTATGTGGGGGTAGTGAATCAAACCTGGATTTTCTGCAAGAACAAAACCTGCTCTTAAACATTACATACCTGCTGCTGACGTGGGACAATTGAGAGAAATGGATTCTGTAGTTTAGGAAGATTATACATGGGAGAACACTAAATTCTAAGTTCTTTCCACCTCTTAGAAACTGCTTTTATTTTTAAAAATATTGATACCTTATATAGTTCCACAAATGAGAAGGAAGAGGTTTTCATTTTGCATTTTTCAACTTTACTTTGCATACAGGCATGTTAATTATTCAGAAATTTTCAAATTAGAGAATTATAATATGTAACCTATCTAAAGTTTGATGGTTCAACTCTTTCCATCCTGGAAAAAAATTGTAACTGAACAATTTTCCATTTTTAGAATGTCCTATTTTAGATGCCTCAAAAACAGAATATGACTGAACAGACCACCCCCAATGAAGACAATTACCCATGATGTATACATCTGTATGATACAGCACTGGTAATTATCTCCTGACAACCAGTTTTTCTCTTTAAACAATACCAAAATTTTCAGACGACATAGCATAACCTCATAACCTGAACTGAAAAGGAAAAAATAAAAATATAAAAAAAAGCAAGACCACAGCTCAAGTAGGATTGCCTACTTCTTTTTATCTCTCCAAATTTTTCTCTCTTTTATACCTAAAACTTATTTCAGTACTCTGAAGATGAACATCTGCTCATAGGACTCCTTAACTATATCGCCTCTGTTTTCTACCATGATTGGACTCTTTGCACTAGCATTTTGGGATAGGTAGTCAGATTACCCTATTGAGGATAAAGCAGAATCTCTTTTCTTACAATTTTGGTTTTAGTTCCAAAAGTACTGAACGTCAAATATTAACATTCTGAATTGATTTGTATTTCTAAAATTGCTCTCAAATAATACATACTATATCCATATATATGTGTATGTGTGCGTGTGTGCACACCCGTGTTTGTTTATATTTTGATGTCTTTACAACAATAGGACAAGAGTAATAGTCCACTTCATGAACAATTTACAAATATTCACAAGTTATTATTTATGATATTTATGAGAAAATAGAGTAAAGAATATGAGTGAAAGTAGAAATCATTTAAATTCAAAGAGTGTGATGTGCTTTTTATATAAACAAAGCTTCTACCTGGTACAAAAGTTAAGCATTTTCATAAAAGTGCTACAAGGTTGGAGAAAAAAATGATTTGAATTCTTTTTTGTAAACACAAAAAAACATCCTTCACAAAAAATACTAATATTTAATGTTTCTTAAAAATAATGTGATTTTTGGCATAGAAGAAAGAATGATAACAAAAGTCCATGAGAAAAAAATTCCATTGAAAGGTTTTTTTATCACACTGTTAGTCAAATATACTACGTATGTTTGAATAGTTGATTAGAAACTTGTAGAAACCTAATTACACAAAGTTTGACAAAGTATTTGAGAGGTTTGTTATGTAATTAGATTATCAAAATAATCCAGTTGAATGAAGATATTTGTCTTCTGGGTGATTGACCACTCAAGAAATCTCAACAGATTATGATACTATTGGTCAATAGAATAGAATGAATGTTCTAGAACTACAACTTGATCTTCTTCTTTTCTTACATAAACTCTTGCCATTATATAATACATCCAAAAATAAGTGGTTATGTTCAAAACGATAAATGTTTGATCTTTATATCAGTTACTTTTACATTGATGTAACAAAATGACTGACAATATTGATAATGTATATATTTTTGTGTACAGTTGCCAGGTAATATATATCATGCTGTAGAAGTCCAAGCAGTAGCAGTAGCTTGTGGTAGTTGACAGCATAGTATCTAGAATAAAGAATTAGACAGTGATGATGAAAGCCAGTGTTCAGCTTACTTTCTCCCTTAATTAACGACTGCTAATTTCACCTCATGAGAAGCAGTCTTTCACACTTGACAAGGGAGTTGTCCTCTCAATTCAGTTAACTTAGCATCTTGAAATTTCTTCAGGCATATGCTGGGCAGTTTTTTTAATACCTAATTGTATATCTTGTCATACTAAAATATGGAGATTTGTACTCATCAGAGAATAATTGGCTACTGAGAAGACAAAAATCTCATTCTGACATCAAAAACAAAAGCCAACCAGAACAAAGACCTAAAAACTATGGAGCTAAAAGTTTTATTTTATTCTACTAGATAAATATCTCAAATTATCCAAGATATTGACTAAAGGCAAGAAATATACTGTAGATATGAAAGAAGAATTTCTAAACATCAACAATGATAAGTTACAAAAAAAGCCTGTAATATTTGTGAATGTGAATATTGTTGATACATCTTTAAGTTTATCTGTTTATACAGCTTTGTTTTCTATTAATTTTATTTGATTTCCAAGTTAAAAATATTGAGTTTGTATTATAGTATTCTTGATTATTTAAATAATGAGATATGAGAAATTTTTCTAAAGAGCCAGTACATTTAATTGCAGATTTGTATAAAACAGATTTATCATATTACACAAAACTGCAACCTTGATAGTGCCCTTATTTGAACGTCAATTTGTTAATAAAAATTGACATGCATATAGGACCCAAGTGAACAATTCCTAGATAAGTTCTGATTAATTTTATATATTATCTTGATTGAAATGAGGTGACAATAAAAATATTATTTCTGGTTGTACCTATGATGTATTTTATTGGTCATATTAACATTTAAAGGGATTCTGTGAAATATATTGTATTTCACAAACTAGACATATATATTCCTATGTGTTGAGACATTTACTAGAATATAAGGAATTTCATGATTCTTACTAAAATATAATATACAGATGACATGGTTTTTACTATATTTTTTCCTCTTTCTCTGACAGTAAGAGCTCTCATTTTCTCTATCTTTAAGAGATACATTTTAGTTACATACCCTTTATATTACTGTTGTTTTGTGCCCTTAGTCTTCAAGTTGAATTGTTCTCAGATCATTTTAGACTAGTTGGCAACTCTTGGAATCTCAATGGTTATTTTAATCATTCATCAGAAGAATTCTTTTCTGACGTTTTGAAATCTAACTATCCATGGACTGTTGTCTGTTTACTCCTCTCAGTTATTTCTAAATAAAATATAGAAAACACCTTGAAAATAAACTCAAAGTCATGAATTTGCTATAGTCCCTTAACTCACAGGCTAATCATCTCAAATCAGTTAAAAAAAAAAAGTTAAAGAAGGACTGGGTCTAAACCTTGTAATTCTAAATGTGTTATACAGGCACAATGCCTAGGAGAGTATCAATATTCATTTCACTTTCATACCAATAAGAAGCTTATATCATTGAAAACCTTAAATTTGAAATCCAAGTGAATTTTGTACCATTTAAGAAATTATAACTTCATCTTGATACTAAATTATACAGATTTCTACCAATAGGTTATGGCTATGCCATAAATCCTAGCTAATCCTCCATGTTCCAACAACCACTACTTTTTCCCAGAGAGACAGCCTAATATTAACCACCTTAGTCCCCAAGCCCAGGGAATAAGGGCGCTGACTCTTCTTTAACTTCTTCAAGCTGATTATGGGAGTTGAGATATTAGAAGAGGGGTGGAGGGGAAGAGTAAATTGATAAGCTTCTGACGCTGTGTCTTCACTGCACCCAGATGGAATTCCCAGACACCGGAGGTTTGAATAGGTCTGCTCGTTTTGCTTGATGATTAGATACACCAAGGCTGTGTATTCTGCAATATATAATTCTTTGGACAAGTTTTAGTATCAAGAAAAAAAATTTTTTTTTCCTAGAGGGCTGACATTTTTTTTTAAGATGTTGGTTCTAACAACTTTTTTCCCCCTTTTATGTAGTTGGTTATAATATTTACATTTCAAGTTTTATCCTCTTATCCCATTTCCCCCCCCCCCCCAGGAATCCCTTATCACATCCTCCCTCCTTATATCCCTTCTATGAGGCTGTGCCCTCACCTACCACCCACACCCATTACTCCCTCCTCACCCTCACATTCCCCGCCCCCATTCTGTGTTCATTTTTCATGGGACCAAGTATATCCTCTCCCACCTATGCCCAACAAGGCTTTCCTCCCCTATGTATACCGCTAGAGTCGTAGGTCCATCCCTATGTGCTCCCAGGCTGGTGGTTTAGACTCTGGGGTCTCTGGTTGTTTGGTATTGTTGCTTTCCTCTTGGGGTCACAAACCCTTCCTGTTCCTTCAGTCTTCTAAGTTCTCCATTGGGAAACCTTTGATCTTATCAGTAGTTAGCTGTGAGCACCTTCCTCTGAATGTGTCAGTCTCTGGCAGATCTCTAAGGACACAGCAATATCATATTCTTGACAGCATGCATTTCCAGCAATCCACATCAATGCCTAGCTTAGGTGACAGTATATGGGGTGGATGCCCAGGTGGAATGGTGTCCTGATGGCTCCTCCTTCAGTTTCTTAATGTTCATCTTGATTAGAGACCTGTCTGCTCCTGACAGCTTCCTGTCTTGGATTCTAAGAAGAAATTGAGCATCCTTGGAGTTACTCCAGTTGTGGTGAGATAGCCACTAGGCAAGAATTGCCTCTCTCCATCTACAGAAAAATTACTGTCCAGAAAAGGACACACTTGCAGAATAGTCGACTGATTATATCTGCCTAGACAGAGTAACCAGCCCTTAATAATTCTGCAGCACTAAGATCTGTCAGATGAATTTGGGTCACAAGGTTGAATATTTGATGCTCCAATGTTCGGTAGTATAGGGGTTGTCCAGGTGTTCAGTGGTCTCTATAAATTGGCTAAGTTTTAGAAGCTATGCTTAGTGCTTCCCATAACTTCAGTTAATTTAGTCATTCTGGATCTCTGACGGTGTTGAAGACCTATAGACTCATAGCCAATCCTGGCTATTTACCTTGAGAGAAAATATCTGAGTGGATGGTTTTCAGCTGACATTCATTCTAAAGCCAAGAAAAAACCAGGTTCAAAATTAAGTGTTTTAGTCAAGAGAGACGACAGAGATTCTGGTTAGTCAAAAAGAGGAGGGACTGGGTATTAAGACTATCTTGTACCTCACTGATACAAATAGGAATAATTATGCTCTAATTGTATTTTGTGAGAATAGTTTTATTTTAACAGGAAGCGTAATATGTAGGAGGAGCTAAGGGGGAAGGAGCACCGAGAGGAAAAGATGGAGTAAGTAGAGGAGAAGATGAAGTAGATGAGAAGCTAGGTAATGAGAGAGAAAAAGAGAGAGAAAGAGAGAGGGGGCATGGAGGCAGAAGTTCACATGTCTCCACCAGTCAAAGATAGTTTACATAGCTAGGTTGGGTATTAGGTTACACTTCTGATTGAGCATTACCATACTTATAAAGCCTTTGATTAACATTTAAAAAAATTGTATAAAAGCAAAATGGAAAAGGGGGCACGGAATAGGGGTTTTCTAGGGATGGGAAATGGGGTAAGGGGTTGGCATCTGAAATGTAAATAAAATATCCAAAAAAAAAAAAAAGAAAACCAACAACAACAATAATAAACAACACTTTTCCTATACAAAAAAAAAAAGAATTCTTTTCCGAATGGATATATAAAACAACAAGAAACATATCTAGATCTAAATATAATTATATCTCATTGATTCTATTTCTTTGTAGAATACTCGCAAACACTGGGATTTTAATTTTAGTTATATGAATTATATTATTTTATGACACTATCTTCAGAACATTTTTTTCTGAATTCTTATATATTTAATGCATAAAAAAATAGCATATCATAGCTTAGAACCTTAGGAATAACATTTAAGTGAGACTGAGATTCTTTTAAAAATAATCAAATGTGTTCACTTATCTATTTTATTTGTGTGTGTGTGTGTGTGTGTGTGTGTGTGTGTGTGTGTGTGTGAAAAGACATTTGGCAAAAGTTAGTAATGAGAATAAAACACAAATTTTCATGGTTGATAAAAAGTGCCTTTAACCACAGAACATCTTCACCAGCCTCATGACTAATATTTCCAAAATAAATCTCCTAAGTAAAGAACAAGGTGCAGATGCCTAGAGGAATAATCTTGTGATTTTACTAACATGGAAGTAAGTTTTAAAACAATTTGTACTCTCTACATAACTTTGTAGTGTAACTCCCATTTTCCAGTATTTGCATTTCTGTCTGTATTCTTTATCTATAAATGTAACTAAAAATTCAAAGTTTATGCAAGCAGAAATATACTATCTATATTTTAATAATTTATGATTATATTTAAAGTTTATTCTCCAAAGCACAGGCAAACATGAAGAATTTCTTTTAGTGATAAAAGTAATTAAACAACAGTCTCTGCGTTGTAAGAAAAAGCACATGTAAAAACAAACATTATATAACACAAAAAATATGTATCTTAATGTAATCTTTACTACGCCATTATTTTTTTTCTAAAGAATATAGCAGTTATTAAATATCTCTCTGATGTCTTGTACTTTAAAATTTCTGTGTTACATCTTTATGAATATTATAGAATTCAGAATATAAAATAGTACCTATGAAGTCACTTATTTCTAACTTAGGAAATTAACAATAACTGAACAAAGCACTGTATTTAATATAGACTTAAACATGTTACTAGTATACTATTTATCAGATTTGTGAATGTAATTGATCACACTTACATATCCTAATCCTCAATTCTGACATCTTATTACTTGACATCTTATCTGAGTATAGGCTGTGTTAGACAAGAATGTAAGTACTGAGCTGTAGTGGTAGCTCAGCTGGTTGAATGCTTCTCTTTCATGTTAATTGCCTTTGATTTAACCAAACACTACATAAATTCAGCATGATTGTGCCTGAAATCCCTGCATTCAGAAGTTAAAACCAGAAGAATCATAAGTTTAATGTCACCTTTGTCTATATATGACTTCTTAGGCTTACCTATCTATTTATGTATCTTACAACTATCTATCTATCTATCTATCTATCATCTATCTATCTATCTATCTATCTATCTATCTATCTATCTATCTATCATGTGTCTGTTTTTCTGTCAGTTTCACTAAGTAAATGAAGAATACTTGAAACTCAACAAATATTAGCTTCTTTTTCTATTGTGTTAATTATGCATCTAAGAAGATTTGGAGGAAAACATAGAAGAAGGAAGAATAATACTACATATAACACTATACTAGTAACTTGATGATAACTAATTATTAGAATTGACCTTTTATATATTTTAGATGCATTTGTTTGTTGTACTGAAGTTTGAAGGATGAACAAAAGCCTCACAAATTCTAAGTGAGCACTGTTCTACTGAACTTTATCAAAAACTACAAAATTTAGATTTTTATACAAAAATTACACATATAGCACTTGTTTCTACTCACGTATGCCTACAATGTATTCTATTAACATCATTTTGATGGCATATAATGGAAATATTTCTTCTAACAAAGAAAATTGTAGAAAAAAGTGGAAGATAAATTCTGAAAAGGTTTTAGATAAAAGAATCACAAAAATTATAAATACAAAGTTGTGCCTTACTAGAAATGGAAACTTAAAATTTATATTCTTAAACAATATAACAAACCACAAAGTAATCCATTAGGCACTATTCCTTCATAGATTTTGTTTCAAATTCTTGATTGAGTTCCTGTTCTGATTTCTCTTAATGATGGACAATGACCTGGAATTAGTTAATCCAGCTTAACCTGTCAATCATGTGGCTAGCAGTCCACTGTCTAGGAAAATAGCTTTACCTGAAGACATGCTAACAGAGAGGAGACATAATGAAATATAGGCCAAAGTCCAAGAATGCTTTTTTTGGATATGTGTGCTTCCTTAATGATTCCCTGAAGCTCTACGTTCCCAAATTTAAAAAACTTAAACCAAAAAAACAAACAAATAAAGAAACAAGAGAATCTGCACTAAATAGCCCAACACATGAAATCAGAAATAAAGCTTAGAAATTATGCAATAATATATATAAATATTTTTATGATGGTGTAAAACATTGATTGCAATATTTGGAAGGCAGAAGTAGATGGATCTTTATTAGTTTGAGGCAAGTTTGGTCTTTCTTGTTAATTCTAGGCAGTGAATAGCTACATAAGTTGGTCTTATTTCAAAGAAAACTTAAATATATAAATAAACAAACAAACAGGCATGCATAAAATTTAAATTATACTTATGATATATCTGTCATTTGGGTAGGTATTATTTATACTCTTTGAAAAGTGTTGTTTGGCTTTACTGCATTAAGAAGATATCACAACACACTAAAAGCATATAAAGTAATTTCATAAAAATTTATTTATGAAATATTCCAGTAACATGAGAATATACTAATACTCTGCTTTGAATGTCATGAAGATATTTTCTTTAGATATCTGTAATCTAGACTTCTGTTGATACACTCTTGGTGTCTCTGTCTTATATTCGTTGACTTAAAAGAAAAGTAGTCATGGACTAGGGCTGTCACACAACTTGCAAACACAACTTGCAAGGAAATTATTTCCATCCCTACCAACTATAATATCATAAACAAAGTCATATTGGAGATAATTTCAATTGTTCTATTTAAAATTAATTTCCTGCTTAAAACCTTAACGATAAATTTAACCTTACATTGAGGTAGTGAGGGTCAGATTTCAATATATATATATATATATATATATATATATATATATATATATATTACAACTCACTCATCATTTTGCATTACAAAATGTTTGTTATAAAAAGTGTACTTTCTTTGGAAATGAGAATAAAATGTTCCCCAAAGGGAGTAATTTGTCTTGACATAGTATCATTGTTTTCAGCAGAATTAATATGCTTGGAATCTGTATGATAGACATAGGTCAGTGTTCTAGACTATCCAAATGCTATCTATGTACCATGCTTATAAACCATGAGCCCATATAGATCATTCATCTCTTCATGTCCTTCTTTCAAATATTTTATAACAGTAATTTCATAAGTAACTAATACACCTTACTTAGAATATATATGTGAAGATTGTGGTATCGTTCACTGATAGAGCAATTTGATTCCTGAGATCAAGGATCTGTGTTTCATCTCCAGTATCCTCCATGTACAGCCAAATAGAAACAATACAACATGATTAATGTATTAGTTGCTTTTCTACTGTTGTAATAAAACACCATGACCAAGGCAACATACAGAAGGTAGAATTTAATAGTAACTTCTTATAGTTCCAGTAGAATATAAGTCCATGTCCATGATCATCATAGAAGAAAGCATGGCAGGAGGCAGGCAGGTATGATGCTGTAGCCTCAATTGATAATTTACATCTCAGTCTACAAACAGGGAGCTTAGATGGTGCACAGTAAGGAAAGAGGAAGACTTGCAAAATCTGAAAACATTCCATGAGTAATATCTCCTCCATTAGGGCACAAGTTCTAATTTTTCTTAAACAGCCAAAAACTGGGGATTACGTATTCAAATGCCTGAGACTTCAGAAGGGTATCTAACTCAATCCACCATAATCAACCTTCTGTTTTCTTTGTCATGTAGTCACTGTCAATGAAAATTTCTGGAAAGAAAGGAATGAAAAGTCTCTAAATACTACAGTGATTTAGAGAGATTCAATGTTCCAGATCCAAAGGCAAATTATCTTATTTAGGCTTATCTTTTGTCCCTAGAATAACCATTCCTTATATACCTTTGTATTGGGCCTGCCATTCTGTGACTACATAGATAAAATTCCCTTTAGAGTTTCTTAACTTAGCAGACTGCTAGCTTCCATAAACATAGAAGCTAAGAATGTCATTATGTATTATATGAGGCCTATAGGAGAGATTGCTATAACTTTCTCTCTGTTCTACTCATATTTTCAAATTGCCTTTATTTATTTCCATAAATATCATGAAAACTTTTAATACCATCATAATACTGTCATAATACCGTCATAATACTGCTTTTATGTTGAAACAGGAAATTTGGAGCAATTTAATCTATATTGCTGGGCCATGGTTGCTCAGATTGCCTCCAGAATGTACTGCTATTGCCTTTGCATTGAAAGCTATGTGTTTTATGTCAAATATCATCATACAATCTATATTTGTTCAATGACTTAAAAAGTGTTATAGCAAATCAATAATAATTTATCTAAATGTCATAAAAGGAACAAATGACAGTATAAACTTGCTAACTAAATATATTAACAGTATAATTTGAATATTAAAGAGTAATCAGTGAAACAATACTTCCCATTTTTCCAAAGGAATTAAGGATCTGAAGAGCTTGTAAAATATAAATTTCTTATTCAGTACTTCTATAATGCTAGTACCACAAGTTTTTTTGTTTAACCTATCTCTAAGTTATTCTAATACAATTGTTTAAAATATAAGAATGATATTTTCCAGATAGAATACATTTAAAAAGAAAACAAAAACAAACATACAAACAAAAAATGAATTACCTGTAATCATAATCTCAATGGCTTATATTTAATGAGAGGAACAATTGTTATATACACTTAGATGAACAAGTGTTATATACACTGTTGAGAAGATATAAATTAGTAAAACTATTTTGGAAAATAGTACAGAGAATCTTCAAACAAACAACAACAAAACAAAACAAAGTAACAACAACAAAACACCAGTAAAAATAAAAATACCATTTTATTTAGCAATAATACTACAATATACAATATGTCCATTCAAAGAAAGCGCATATCAGCAATTTCATGTTTAATACAACAGTATTAACAATACTTAAGTTTGTATTGTCTATTAACTTATGATTGGATAAACAGGTAATATTTTTCTGGCTGGAGGGCAGAAATGTCAGAAGTATTGGGGAACTGTGCCTGGTTCCCAAATGACTTTTAGAGATTTCACTGACGGGAAATGCTATATTGGTATCAGGCTATTCCAGTTTTGGATCTCATCTCCTGTTGCTCTGTTAACTATAGAAATGTAAATATGTTTGCAATTCTTTGGGATTTAAATCATCAAAAACTGAACACATGTAACCTTTTGTTCTAAGTTCAATTTCTAGCACTGGTTAAAGACCTGATATCACAAGTTATCCAAAACTGAGATGTAAGGAATGAAGATCTATTAATGAGATAATAACTTTTTCCCTCGTAGAATCTTTCTCTCAGAACAGATGCTTGGAGTTCTTCCCCTCAGGCAGTACTGTGCACCTCTGCCATGAAGCCTGCTTGCCTTTCTAAGGGCACAAAATCCTAACTTTTTCTTTATCTACATTCTGTTTTTCTCAGATACTAGTGAGAGTAAAGTCTGCTTTAACCGGTACTCTAGGCTGTTTTACATTTCCTCTGAAGCACTTTCTGTTGCCATCTGGCTGCTTGCCAACTTTCATTAGAAAAGGCATGCCTTTCTCTATTCTCTATTTCCATTTCCCTTTTGACAGCTGCTAAGATTTATAGATGATCAACCCTATTGTTTTTTTTTTTAATTGGAATAAAATTTTCCTCAAATTTCAAAGAAAGTAAGAGATGTTATACATATACTTTGTGAATCTTACATATAAAAAGTCTACTAAAATATATCAAAGGATGAATGTAACCATTAACAGCATTGATGAAATTTATAGTTTGTTAAATAAAATCTATCTGAAATAAAATAAAATAATTGTGTTCTCAGTCACATATAGGAAACAAAATCAATCTCCTAGAATCAGAGGAGAATTTTAGTTTCAGAGTCTTAGAATAGTAGGTGGAGGAAAGGTAAGTACAAGCTGGTCAATTGCTACAAAATTAGGTAAGGTTATGTGTAACATACTTTTACATGGTAGTGTTTATGTTGCGAGAGAATATTTAACTACACATTTCAAAATATCTAATAAATATTCTAAAATATTCAATAACAAGAAAATTTAGATATTAGGACTAATTAATATGTTTACATAAGTATATTATATAATATATATTAGTTTAATCATAACATATTTTGTTTTAGTTACCATTGAACATCAATTTGACACAGTGTAGAATTACATGGCAAAGAATTAGTTGGTATAAATGTAATTGTGGCTTTTATTACCCAAGTGAAATGATAATATGAGAGACTTATCCAAGCTTTATAAATACATGGCTTGGGCTGAATCCAGACCATTTCTATCTAACTATCCAAAGGCCTATTAAATCTAGAAGGTTCTACCCTTGATACAATCTAATCGTCTGCTAGTCTGGATCTTGAAGGCTTCAGCTTCCTGCTTTGGTCTACTAAACTAGGCCTAGAATGTTTCAGCCTCCAAAACTTACATTGAATATACTCATTCTCTTTAGCTCTTTCTTTGCTCTGGATGGCTGGTTCAACTCAGCTATTCTGGCTCAAACTCTTGTCCAAACTGAATGATTCAATTCATTTACTCTCGGTGTCTTACTTAGGTTATCATTGCTGTGAATGGACAACATAACCAAGGTAAATGTTACTATAAATAAATAAATAAATAAATAAATAAATAAATAAATAAATAAATATTGGAGCTGGCTTCCAGTTCAGAGGTTCAGTCTACTATCATCATGGAGAGATGCACAGCATAGTGTAGACAGACATAAAGCTGGAGTTCTACCACTTGCTCTTCAGGCAGCAATAGGAAACTGTCTTTTGCAGTCAGTCAGAAGGAGACTCTAGTTCCACACTAGGTGGAATCTGAGCACTGTGACTCCCTCCTTCCAACAAGGTCACACTTACCTCAACAATGTTACACTTCCTAGTTCCTAGCCCATTCCCTGTGGGTCAAGCATTCAAAGATATGAGTCTATAGGAACCAAACCCATTAAAGCCACCACACTAGGCTTATGATTGAATTTTTCTGCTTGTAAAGTCTACCTCTGAACTTCATGAATTACACTGCACTGAACTGTTCTGAACTATACTGAGCACAACTGAATTGAATTCTCTCTCCTTCACTGTTATTTAAGTAACCCAAAACACAAATATTACACACAAATGCACTCATCCAAATATTCATGAACACACACACATACACACATAGACACGCATGCATACTCACACAGTGAGAGAGAGAGAGAGAGAGAGAGAGAGAGAGAGAGAGAGAGAGAGAGAATTCTATGTACTATACAACAAACATGACAAGGGTATCTCAGAAAAATAAATAAAATACAGCTTTTCTCTTTGGATTTTTTCCTGGAAATCATTATTTACTGTTGACATATCTCTTCTAAGTGCTTTGGACATAGTTATAGAAGGTTGAATATTTTGTAGATGATATTCAGAAGAATAATTCTAGAAGAAGTCCCTAGTTTTAATATTAATATATGAAAAGTTCCTGGGTTTTAATATCTTCCGCATGTTTTGTGATCTGGCTTTTCATGGCTCCTTGGGGTTTTTAGAAACATTTGCTGTCAGAACTGCCATTTAAAGCACCTCTTGGGAATTTCACAAACATGAGAAATTGGCAGAGACAAATAGCACTCTACTCCTGAAGTTATTTCTTTAATTTAAACAATTTTAACTTAAATTTTGTCATAAAATAAATTCCCAGATGTTACATTATTTAGATCGAATGAGGTAACTTGAGTGTTCATGAAATTTTCAATTCAGGAAAGCTCTTCTTGGAGTAATGTACAGTATTTCGATGGATGTTAAATGCATGACTGACCTTTATAAAAGACTCACCAAAAAATGAGCCTGTCAGTGTACAGAAGTGATAAAGTATGAGGCTTAAAAGAATATCTGTGTGGTTTACTGTTCTAGCAGTTCACTTACAAAGAGAATTTTGGAATTTACAAATAAAATGTTGGCTCTATTTTTCTAACCCTTTAGTAAACTTGGGAATGTAAGTGTGTGTATGTGTGTTTCCAAATAAAGTTAGAAAAAGATTAAATTTTTCCAAAAGGTTTGCCGTAATAGAGGGAAGAACACTCTTTTTTATGAAATGTTCTCCATTTTCCTTTTTTATGAACTCTATCAACAGTCTAAGGTTTTGTATTCTGAAAGAGAAGGATTCAGACAGGATCCAGTAGTGTAACAATTAGTCAAGATTTTAATACAAGCAAGCAAATAAGCAAACATTTATTGTTTAGGAAGAGATCATGCTGCACTAGCAACACCTTGAAGCCATGAGGCTTATATTTCGTCTTTTCCTATAATACTCCTCTCTCCTGTGCCTCTTCCAGAATATAAAATTTGAGGAAGATGGGAAGCTTTTCCAAGTATTCTATTTTACCTTCAATTCACTCTAAGACGATATACAAGTGTAAGAATATGTTTAAGTGGTTAGGTACCCCTAAAATTGCAGTGCTAGAATGATCAGCAGTCCACTGCCTTCTCTTTTCCAAAGGATATGAATTTGGTTCCCAACACCTTTCTGCAGATAGATCCAACTTAGAGGATCAGGCATACTCTTTTGGATTCTGTGGAAACATGCACTCACAAGTAATTCTCTCACTCCTTATACAGATACTTAAAGATAGTTTTTTCACTGTATAACTGTGACTGGCAAGGAAGTAGCTTTTCAGGTAAGGCTGGACTGAATAATCTGGGGTCTGACTGTCTTAAGTGCTGTAATGAAGTCTTTTGACACCAACTCAATTACTTAAAAAAATAAATCTTTTAAAACTTTAAGTTGAAAACTTCAAAAGAAAGTAGGGTAACAATAGCTTGAGCATGATTCTTTTTCTGATGAGGAATTTGAAGTTACTTTAATGTGAGCCAGCTAACATTACTAATTACCACCCATTGTTCTTTACATTGTGTTGAGGATCCTAAGTTAACTAACCTGGTGTTATCCACTATTACTATCTTTACAGCTTGGCTTCTTTCATCTGACTACCATTGTTGTAGTTTCATGCTATTTCATGGCCTGGTTATTCTATCCTAGAGCTACCTACTTGCCTAATACAACTGCAACAAAAAGAATGTTTAATGTAAGGCATACAAGTATGTCAACAAAGATAAAGTTCCTCTCTTGTTTGAATTTGACACATCTTATTTTATGCAGAAATGTGTTTGTTTGTACATGGCTCAGAACATTCAAATAATAAATCACATATAATCAGATGTTCAAGATTGACTTTTGAATATTATAGTCAACAATTCTATGCTTGCTTATGATGAAACAATATAAAATCATATCCATTGTTCAGTGGCCACCATGGATTTCTTAACTCTCAACTGTTTAAAGACGTCACTCTGAGTACCTTAGATTGTGTTACTTAGATTCTAAATAGTTGTAGGCATGTCATTAGGGATTGAAGGAACCACCTTCTAGCAAATCACAACCATATTATTGGAGCCAGAGCCTCATCAAGGAAAGACATTACAAACAACTGTAAGATCTGTCTAGAGTAGAATGTTAGTCAACCAAATGGCCTTAGTAAAATAGCAAATATTCTGTTTTGGTTTTATTGTTGTTACTAATTATTTTATTTATTCACATCACAAATGTTTCTATGTTTCTACCCCACACTGCATAGGTCTTTCCACATGCCCTCTCCCCTTGGCATCTGAGAGGGTAATACCCCAAGCATCCTACGTCCCTAAGGCATCAATTCTTTACAGAAATAGGCACAGCTTCTCCCACTGAGGCCAGACAATACAGTCCTCTCCTACAAATGTGCCAGGGGCCTCTGATTAGCCTGTGTATACTCTTTGGTTGCTGGCTCAGTCTCTGGAGGCTCCCATGGGTACAGATTAGTTGACACTGTTGGTCTTATTATAGAGATACCATCCTCTTCAGTTCCTTCAATTTTTCCCCTAATTCCTCCATATGGGTCCCTGACAACCTCAGTCCAATGGTTGGCTATAAGTATCTGCATCTGTCTCAGTCAATTGCTTGTAAAGCCTCTTAGAGTATAGCCATATTAGGCTCCTGTCTGCAAGCAAAGCATAGCATCAATAATAGTGTCAGGGTTTATTGTCCATCCACCGAATGGATCACAAGTTGGGCCTGTCACTGGTCAGCCATTCCTTCGGTCTCTGTTCCATTTTTTTCTCTGAATTTCTTTCAGGCAGATACACTTTTGGATACAAAATCTTAAAGATGAGTTAGTGATTCCATCCTTCCTCTGGGGGCCATGTATAAATACTGGAAGTGGGCCCATCAGGCTCCATATCATCACTGTTGGACATTTCAGCTAAAGTTCTCCACATTTAGTCCTGTGAAGTGGAAACTTAAGGTTCTTTGAAAAATCAGTTGTGTTTGATGTTGCTTTGCTGGGACAAACACATGAAGGAACATTTCATTAAAGTCAATACAAGTGAAATACTAAGGCAGACTTGTGGGTGAAATTTTTACTGAAGCAAACACAGGAGAAAAAGTGTTCTACTAAAGTACACACATGAAAGGACACAAGATTCATTGCTAAGGACAGACTTGTATTAGTCCACCTTACGCTGTGTAGTTGAACTCCATTTGTCTGGACTCCATGGAGAGGAACAGAGCAAAAAATCTTCTAGTGATATGCTGCAGTTTCTTGATGCATCCTCTGACTTGAGCTGCTTGGCAAAGTGAGGCAAGACATGTGGTAAAGCAAGACTGTGGACGACACATGATATTTGGAAGAAATATAAAAAGGATTCAACAGACAGTGATGGAGGCTGAGCTAGTCTTGTTTACAGAGCTAGTTATGCAATGTTCTCAAGTCTTAGCTTATCTTTGATTTGCTGAGAAGAGACAGTCAAGAACTTGTCCTGGCATCACACATGTTCCTACCTGATGACTAGGGTGGAGGCTAAGGCATAGCTGTCTCTGCTGGGTATTATTAGCAGTGTTGTTACATGCTATTTTGGGGCCTGGTTTGTCTATTCTAGAGCTATCTTCTTGCCTAATACAACTGCAACAAGAAGAATGTTTAATGTAAGGTATGTTAACAAAGATAAAGGCATGGCTGTCTCTGCTCAGTAGTACCAGTGCTGTTAATTCCTATTTGCTATCCAGACTCTACCAAATAAAATTTCTTATATATCTATGAAGTCTTTCTGGGTAAATCAAGATACTGACCTCTGAACCGAACTGCCAATTTTCAGACAACAGAGATGGAAGTTGCTCCAAAGAACCATTTCTATTCAGGTCCACTTCCCCCATATCCTGTCTTTTTCACTGTCTCAGGTGGATGGTAGGTTAAAAGTAGACTTTGAAAAGTTAAGTTACAGGCAGTCCTGGGTGCCTCCTCCATCCAGGTCTCTGGAACTTTCTAGAGATTTCACTCACCATTCATTCCACCCCACCCCAGAGCATCTGGATATTTCCATTCATTCTAGTGGCCCTCTGGGCTTCCCTTCTGTCTCGCCCTATACATTATCTTAGCTTCTTTTCTCTCCCCCTTTCTCTCTTCCTCTCAAGTCCCTCTCTTCCTCTTCATTTCATGATTATTTAGTTCTGCCTTCTTAGTGGGATTGAAACATTCTCACTTCCATTTTCTTTTTAAGTGAAGAATAAGCAAGACCAAGAGCAACCTGTACCTGGGAGAAAAGAGTACAAATCAGAAGATAGCACATAGGTTTTCTGTGAGGTCTGCTTATTTCCCAGACAAAGTAGTCTGCTGGCTCACACTATGGTGGGTCAATAACCAGATACTTCAAAAAAGAAGAGAATTAACAAAATTAATGAGATACATTTAAATATTTTGTTTCCATTGATCTTCTTGTACAAGGCTAAGATAATCGCTTCAGAGGCAAAGAGGAATTTAAACACTGTATTTCATCATATATTACACAAAAGGATGTTCATGAAATTTATCTAAAGCTTTGTGGGAAAATGTTATATATATGAAGTTAAGTAGATTTGTAAAGAAAACAACACAAAAACTGATCAGGAGACTCCACTCTTCTACTGAGTATGGGTTTTCCTCAAGTAAAAATAGAGAAATTTTAATCTAGAAACATGGCTATTCTAATCATATCCAAAGACCTTCTATATCTGTGTGATCCAGTTGGAATCTTGACACATTCTTAGTAGGTACCTGTTATCTTTTTACCTGGATTCCTTTAGTACACACAGTTTTATCACATGGAAAGTAATTGAAGGTCAGACAAAGTGATTAATCAAAAAAAATTTGATGGAATGAGTCAAAGATAAAATATGCCCAACTCTAGAAGAATAGATATTTAAGAACAGCAGAGAGAGAGTGAAGGTAATTCAGTAACTTTGGTGAGTCATTGAGAGTCAGTATAGTGAGTGTCTTGTAGTTGAATTGAGTTCCTTCATGAGTACATGATGTTTAATGCAGGTCAACAGAGGCAATTAAGGTCTGAGAATAAAAAGAAGCCCTAAGATTAGAACAAATCACCAGCATTACTCTGAGTCCAAGCAGAACTATTCAGTGAAAAGCTAAAAGAGGTCAGATTGAATCAGTCAGCTTGGAGAGGATTTTGAGTAAAAAAACTGAGTTGAACCAGCCAGCCAGAGTTCAAAAAAAGCTAGAAAGGGTGAATTTATTCAGTAGGAAGTCTCTGCCTTAAGGAATGTAGCTTATTGTCAGTGGAATACTCATAAAAGAACAATTATTTGATATATGCTCATATTCTCTTAAAAAACTTTTATGTAATTTACGTTCTGGACAATGAAATACCTTGTAGTTTAGTATATAGCTCAGTGTAGATGACAACGTTCCTAGGACTTCTTTGCAGTTTATCAAATACAATTTACAATAAGTGATCTAAACCTCAGAGAAATATATTAGAGATTTGCTCAAACTGGTGTGTCTCAAATATTAGTATAAATTCATGTATTTTAACAGAAATAATCACAAACTCTTTGCACTGCTGGACTAGTATAAAGACTGGAACACAAGAACAAGTAGATGAATTTACATTTTTAAAATTAGGACAATTATTCTCATCTGTCTTAATAAAAAATACATATTTATATAATGACTACAACTTTAGTTCAAATAACTTCCAAGTAACACAAGTTTTTTCTAGATTCAGCTTATTGACTTCTTTATTACGGTTTCACTAGAACTGTCAAAATGGACAACTTAGTAACATGGAAAATTATCATATTATTAGAACTTTTGAAATTTACCCTTTCCTGCATCAGTTTGAATCCTTATATGTATACAGAATATTCAATTAAACATTGGCCAAATTAATTAGGTTGAATGAATACAGACAAAAATAATTAAAACTACAAATATTCTTGAGAGTTTCACTATTAGCTTATCTTTCTTTTATAAAAGTAATTTATAATAATTTCTAACTAAAACTTTTCTATATTATTCATGATAAGGAATTTATATTTCAATTTTTTTTCATTCTACAGATAGTACTGGTTTTGGATATGATTTTAATGAATTACAGAAAGCAATGGGGTATGTGAAAAATCAAGTAAAGCTCGCTACCTTGAGATATGTAAAATCCCTGTAATGAGTTTAATTTATAGAGTTTATATCTACTGAAAATCATAATATGTTTATCTCGTCAGTACTCAGGATTTTAAAACTAAAGAAGATTAAAATGCAAAGGGATGTTCAATTCATTTTATCTATTTGCCAGAAGCAGGACATAAACTCTACTAAAGACATATTTTATCAACTCAAGGCCAGACACTTAGGGATGTGCTGGTTCCATAAAAGTTATCTTACATACTAACATTTCACAACTGTGTCTCTTCATTTTTTTCTTAGTTTTGTTGTTGTTCTATTATTTATTCCATTTTCCTAAAAGTTATGAAAATATCATTCTCTGCTCAATACTTTGCCTTTCTTTATGAAAACACTAAGTACATAGAAAATTCCATGTGTTATCTCTTGTTAGTTGGTATTTGCATTTAATTTTATCCACTATCTGGTCAAATCGCCTGTTTAAGAGCTAAGACATAGAACAATGACATTCCATCTCCCTCAAAGGCCTGAGAACTAGGAAACAATGATGTGTAGTCATCAGTCTGCTCCTTCCCCTACATAGTAATCTACTGAAATATAGATAGTATTTCAGGAAAGAGCTGCTCATCCAGTATTTAATGCATGTAATTTTAGCTGATCACAGTCATAATTCATCCTGTGTTTTAGAGTTCAATTTAGTCAAATTACTTCCTGATCTTAGCTTAACTCAATGCTCCTGGGTAGTTTAAATGTACTTGAAATTCTATACTCCCCTATTTATTTCTCTGTGTTAGCTAGTTGGCTACAATTTTCATTCTTTTTTGTTTGTTTGTTTTGGTTTGTTTTTTTTTTTGTTTTGTTTTGTTTTTTCCAGGCAGGGTTTCCCTATATAACTCTAGCTGTCCTGGAACTCATTCTATAGACAAGGTTGGCCTTGAACTCAGAAATCTGCCTGTCTTTCTCTTCCAAGTACTAGGATTAAAGGCATATGCCACCACTGCCCAGCTACATTCTACATTCAAATACACTCACATTTAAGAATTTTTCATTTATTCTGAGTTCATCTTCCTCTTTCCTAGATAAACAGAAAAATCACATTTTTATCAGAATACTTAGAAAACAAAACCTTCTCTGAACCTTAAATGATGATACCTTCATGGCTGGTTTATGCTTCTAATGCTGGAAGATATATAGGTAATGGAATATGACTAAATTTAAGATAGACACTATCTAGTGTCTACAAATATGACTAAAGATAAGATAGACATTATGTAGTGTCTACTGTTACCACATGATGAACAAAAGCAATATTCTATATAAAAATTGGGAAAATAATTGAGCCATGTTGAGATAATGATCTACAATAATCTAAATTACCCCATATTTTTGAGAATATTTTTATTTATTGATTGGTGTCTATACACTAGATGTTGATCAAAGAAAAAATTATTGGAGAAAAATCAAATGAGATTGTGAGACAGGAACTGAAACAAAGAACAAGGAGAAATGCCATTTGCTAGTGGCTTATTCCCCAATAATATTTCAGATTGCTATATTTAACACAGAGACAACCTGTTCATGGGTAGCAATGACCACAGTGAGCTGAGGCCTCCCAAAACAATTAGTCATCAAGAAAATGTTCCACACACAACATGGAGACAGACAATTCTGAAAGAATGATTCCTCTTCCCAGGATACTCTAGATTGTATCAAGTTAGTAAAATAAATGAATCAAAACAGATATAATTTGATTTTTGTTTTTTTGTAATTCTCTTGATCAAAATAATGTACGTTTGTATTTGAGTGTGTGTGAGAGTGTGGATCTAGTTTTTATGAGAAGTCACAGATAGTTTGCAAAGAACTGATGCCATCTTTAAATTCAGTTAATTAGTCACCCTCTTATAAAGGTAATATCTAGAGTTCTAGGTAGGTGAGGTCAATAAATCTTTATCTTGTGTCTATTGCATTGTCACTGTATTACCATCTGCAGCTGTTTGAAAAGTGATACTGTAAGTAACCCATGATTTCATTTATTAGAATAAACAAGTATTTCAATGCTTGTGAGGCCAAATATCCTTTGAAGGAAAAAAATCATGAAGAGTAAATAATAACTTTTAAAGATAAAATAATAAAGTTATCATAGAAATAAATATAGTAACAGGCAGCAAGAAAGACACATAGATGTGCAAGTGCTTTCCAGAAGAGAATATAGTTGTCATAGAGGAATAAAAATTGGATTTTAATTGACTGTTATTCATATATATATATATATATATATATATATATATATATACACCTATATTAATCATTCAATGTTTACTAAGTACAATGGAAGGTAAGATACGAATAATTTTATTGCCCAAAGTTTGCCAAGGCACAAACTCACATAAATTGCATATAACAAACCTTTTTTTTATCATTGTGTTTCACTTTCCTTTAATGTGTTTGATTCATAATTTTTCTTGCTTCTCTGTTAACACTTTTAATTTTCTTTATACCTTTTCTTTTTCTTTTCTCCATAGCTATTTGTCCATATTCTTCTTGCTCTGGAATGAGTCAGCCCATATACATGACTATTATATTTGAGCATTAAATAATTTCTTTACTTCTCTGTACCTATTCAATAGGTACAGTTTCGATAGACTCATATGTTTGAATGCTTGGTAGTAGTGCTTTTAGGTCATGAGGCTTTGTTTTAATATGTGTGACTTTGTTGGACAAAGTGTGTCCATGTAAGAGAGGACTTTGAAGTTTTGTATGCCATGCTATCCACTATGAAGATAATAGACTAAATCTCTAAAAGTGTAAGCCAGTCTCAATTAATTGTTTTCCTTTATAATTGTTGGCAAGGCCAAGGTGTCTTTTTCCAGGAAAAAAATCTTAAATAAGACACTTTTATTATTTGGCAAAATTTAATAGATAGACAATCTATAAAATAATAAAAATCTGTCTTTGAAGTCATGTTTTACATTTCTGTTAATAAGAACAGTTATTATTAACATTATTATGGTTGATAATGGCCATAATTCTAATTATTAAATATCCTTATATAATCTTGACTCTCCTGGAATGCCCTTATATTAATGATATAACAAGACTTCTTTCTCTCTCACTTTTCCAAGTTGTTGAGATCAAACTATAAAATGGTATAGGTAAATCTATTGTATCAAACAGAATTTTTGTTGTATATTGTTGAATTTCAGACTGAATATTGACCAGAGATTCCACATTTTTAAATTCCTACTTAATTCCATATTGAAGATGGAGCACTGTCCTCCACTTCATTGGATTTGTAAGCAGTTCCATCTACCTGGAACCACCTACATGATGTAGATTAATAAATGATGACTTAATCTCGGAGATAAAATGAGTGATACCATGTAAATTTATCACAGTAAATTGAAATTTCATGACTGCATGGGATATTAAATCACATTAGGTAAAACAGGCCTAATAAGTTATCTTATGTACCAGACCAAGGAAAGATTGTAATTCACTTACCTGAATCTCATAAAGACATGGACAACTATCACTTTTGAAATTATGGCATTTGACACTTGGTAACTGCCTCACCAATAGTCAAACAGAAAAATCTGAATGTCTGTGGGGATTTAGCTTCACTTGATATCACTGTCAATATGCAATACTTAAGTGCAATCTGCATGTTCACTTGACTGTCTAAACCTGGCCCTTTGCTTCTTCTTTCATCTGAGCTGTCCTACATCTGCAGTTATACACTATTCTACAGTTCTGTTCTTAAACCTGTGAACCTCAGCATACTAATACACAGCACCAGGGTCTTCCCTGTAACTAGTTTATCAATACAGAATTTATTTGCATTTGTATCTGCCTTCTTCTAAAACTTCTTGAAACTCTATTGTAGTGTCTTTTCCATTTTGTAATCTATAGATACACATATATGTTTGCAAATATGGACATAGATATATTTTTACTTGATGAGTAATATGTGATGTGTGCTATAGATAAATTTATGCATCTTTCAATCATTCTCTGAGACGTTTCTTTTGAACTATATGTCAGGTAATAAAGAGACTCTCAACTGATCAGCACCTAGACAATCTGAGACTGTAGAGTACTCAGTTATATGTGGCACAACATTCCATTCAAGGCTAGGGATCATCATAGAAGAGGACACAAAGTTATAAAGAATGGTATTTACTGAGTAAAATAAAATAATTTTCTATATGTCACAAGGCCATTATACACATCAACAAAGAGCAGTTGTGATTTCATGTGTAAGTCCTGCACTAAAGGAAGTCAGTCTTCCATCCAAGAACTCATGAAGTCACACACCTGACTGAGGAGTTGCTGACTACTGATTGCTGCTTGAGGAGAAATAGTTTCCTTTAGAAAAAATATCCTTTGTTAGGCTGATTATACATGCTTCAGTAGATAGATGGTCCTATGCCAGTGAACATACATGCAGCACTAGAAGGATTCAGTGGATAAAAATTAGCATATGAAGTTGAAAATAAAAATGGTGGGTGAATATAGAAGTGTGATTAGAAGGCAGTTGTGATTCATAGCTTTATGAGAAAAGACTTTCATTAGTTAAATCACTTGGCAAGTCTGTGATACATTTTTTTTACAGACTGATGAGGCAGTGCCCAGGTCACTGTGAACAGTCTTAACTCTTCCTTGGTGGTTTCATATGCTATTAAGAAAAGAAGGCTGAATAAAACGTATGGAGGCAGTCAGTAAGTAGTGTTCTTCCATGGCTTCTGGTTAACACTCTTAATCCAAATTCTGTTCTTGATTTCCTGTATTGATGTTCTTGGATGATGGAATGTGATGGGCAACTATAAGATGAAATAAACACTTTCCTCCCCAAGTTGTTTTTGGTCATGGCTCTGTATCACAATAATAGAAACGCTACCTAAAATGATATGGAGTTGTGCATGGATTTCAACAAAATTTGTTATATGCACATATGAAATTCTCAAAGAGCAAACAATGACCATTTCAGAAATAAAAGTGAGAAGATAACATTCTACTTGACAATAGTTTAAAAATTATCTATCTAAAAATAGGCTTAGAATTTGAATATAAAATATGCTTATAATTTTTTAACATAAAAAATTCTAGGATTGAAAAGAAGGATCTATGGCTGAGCTTGTACTATCCTTGCAGAAGAACCAAAATTTGTTTCCACAACAAATGTTGATTGGATCCCACCTGCCTGTAACTACAGGTCCAGGGTATATAACACAATTTTCTGAACTCCACACCTATATTTGTACCTTCAAATACTCATAAGCACATACACACATATATGAAGTAAATCTTTAAAAAGAAAGAAAGAAAACTCAAGGTTTAGAAAATACTTTAAATAAACAATTATATAAAACATATTCAGTGAATGTTAATTGTTGCAGCCTGAGCTACCCCACGTTGGGCACCAAAAGTGTTGAGAACTGCTCTGCCCACGTTTGGGTGCCAAAATGTCACAGACTGCTCTATCAGTGTTGGAAACCACACTGCCAAAGCCTTGGGGACTAAGTTGTTAGAGCCAGTACTGCACCAAACTGTTCTGGTCTGCGGGTTGGGGTTCAACAAGAGAGAGAGTGAGGACAGACTTGAAGAATGGAGACCAGTCAGAGTGTGATTCAATCCTGTTTATTCTTCAGTCTCTCTTCTTAGTCTAAGTCCCAAGTCTTGAGTTCCTAGTTCCTAGTTCCTAGTCCCTAGTGCCTCCAAGTTCCAAGTTCTTTCTCCAAGTGCTAAGTGCCTAATGTCTAATGTCAAACTCCTAATCCTCTGTTGCTTTCTTCTGTCACACGTGTGTAATGTCTACTTGTAAGTTCTTGCTCGAAGTGCCAAGTGCCTAATACCTAATGTCTAACTTAATTCCTAGTTCCAAGTTGTACTGAACCATTCTGTCTGCCTCTCACCTTTTATACATCTCACTTCTAAGTCATGCCCTAAGTCAGGCCCTTAGGTCTTATCTATAAATCTGATCTCTAAGTCATGCGCTTAAGTCTCCCTCTAAATCACACCTTTAAGTCTCACTCACCCAAGGGAAGACCCTGGGTATCTAAAACAAGATGTTACCAGAGTGTGATCAGCTGTTGTAGGCTATTGTAAACAAGACTCTTGTCAGGGTATATGGCTCAAGATGGCTACAAGGATGATAACCACTTTCTGTCGGCTCCCCGCGGTTAACCATATCAAAAGATCACTATGATCACACTTAACCTGTTGTTTATAATCAAAGAATTAAAAACAAACTATCAAACTGGTGATATAACTCATTGACTATGGTGGCTGGAATAAGAATGGATCCCATAGGCTCATATACATCAATGCATAGTTTCATTTGATGGTCTATAAGGAAAGACTTAGAAGTATAATCTTGTTGGATAGGTGTTTCCTTGTTGAAGGAGGTATGGTGCTGGTCACAGGCTTTTAAGTTTCAAAAACTCATGCTAGGCTTATTGTCTTTCTTTTTGCCTGCTGCCTAGGTATCAAGATATAGCTATCAGCTCCTTCTCCAGAAACATTCCTGTCTGTGTGTTACCATGCTCCCAGTCATGATAAGGAACTTGAAACTATAAACAATCTCCCCACTTAAATGCTTTCTTTTATAACAGTAATCTTGATCATGGTGCCTCTTCAAACAATAGAACAGTGACTAAGACAGTGGTAAGTGTAAGTGGTAAGATAGATCTTAGCATATAAAATTTGATAAAATTCATTAATTATATTTTCAAGCATACATATTGAAGGAGAGCGAGAGGGACATAAAGCAGACAAGGAAAACAACTCCAAGCTCCCTGAGAAACCTTCTTGTTCCAGAAGCATGCTAATAGGAGACAAAGTGGGAATTACCATGTCAGAAATGGGTTGTAACTATTACTCAATTACAAGCTATGCTTTAAGTTATTTTGTGGTCTCAATTCTTAAAGCAACTGACGAAAGATATCAGGTCAAAGAGTGAAATACCTCTGGCCAAAAGTGGAGCTAGTTGCTTCAAGGATAAAATCTTTTTGTATGAACTCCTTCCTTAAGAGGCAATTTAGTTGGACCTGTCAGTTACCTACCAGGAGCCAAACTTTCTCCTGAGGAAAGCTGGTTCACCTAAAGCCACACTAAGGAGTATGTTATCCTCATCAGAAACACTGACATGAGCACTTGCTTATAGCTCTTGTGTCAGGTGTCACTGCAACCTGATTCATTCTTGGAGTTACTTAGAAAATACAATTTTTAAAGCTCTTTTACTTTCAGATGCTGGCAAAATATTGGGTAGGTTTTCTTTGTATATTTGGCTTTTCTATACTTTTTTCTGAAGTGAAGCCCCATATTCTTTTGCCATGAATGGGCTTGTCTCTCCACCAAAACCATGATTTTCTTCTCTGGCATCAGGTGAGGTTCAGAACTTTCCTGTCCTATTGTTTTTCTCTTATACTTCAATATAATTGCCTACAAGCTTCCTTTTGAATGAAGTTTTAGCTAACTATGTGAGGTGGGAGTGGGTGGGCGGGGGGGGGGGGAAACACCCTCTTAGAAGCAAAGAGGAGGAAGAATTGGGTAAAAAACTTATGGAGGAGGGACCAGGAAAGTGGGTAACATGTAGAATGTAAATAAATAAAATAACAAAAGGATTATGAATCAAAAACATGTAGTTAACAAAACTAAGATTCCAAAAGAGGGAAACTGCAATTTGCCTAGGGACACCATATAGCAAAATACGTAAATTGGATGACTTGTAAGCAACAGAGATTTATTTCACCTCCATTCTGTAAATAGAAGATTTAGTTTCCAATAATATATCTGACCTGGGACTCTTTTTATTTTCGATAATTGTGTTTTCTGATACTAGTATTTGAAAATAATGAAAGGGAAAAACGAGTTCAGATTTTATTATTCTACTTACATTCATTGCTTGTTATGATTAAGATCTTATGTAACCAACTCTAGACTTTAATTAATAACTTTTCTGCTCTTAAATTCTGGAATTATATGTTTAATCTTCTGCCTTGGGAATCTTTGTAATAGGAGTACCAAATATTTTCGTGAATGTTCCACCATTATGATCTAATCAGTTGCTTACCCTAATAGTCTTATATTACTACATTTCTTTTTGAAGCAATTCATTTAGACTATAGCACATTAAAATGCTGTCTGTTCTTATAAGGTACTGATATATACTATGATATATACTACAACCTGTACTGTCACTTAAAATATAAATGAAAAAATAGTAAATAATACCACAATTTGTGTTTATGTTTATATAAAATGTACAGAATTAGCAACACATAAAGACAAAAAGTAAATGGTTGTTAGCTAAGTTTAAAATATATATATGGCTTTTCTTTAAATTTTCTAATTGTGATGCTGAGTTTTAAAATCCATTTTCATGTAAGCTTCAGTCCTCTTTAATATTTCTCTATCTTTACTGAATTCTGTTTTCAAATTCTCTATTATCATCATCAATTCCTTCAACTTTGCATTTGTGTTTGCTTTATTATCACTCAGGCATATATTCTTATTTTTCTTTAATCTAATTAGGTGGTTTCTGTTGTGTGTTTCTATACATTTGTTCTTTAGCTATATTTACAGAAAATACGGAATATTTTATCAATGAATTGATAATAAAATTTGTAGAAATTAATATGATTGGAATCACAACTTTAATTAAATACAATTATTAGTGTTTTTCATTAAGAGAAGATTCTAATACAATTGTTTTGTCATAGTATTAGCAGTTCTGGTTATTAACTACTGTCAATTTATACTTCAAAGTGGAGGTTGTAATTTGCTCACACTATCTGCATGCAAATTAAAGTATATTTTTCTACGTGTTCATGAACATGGCTTACTTCATTTAATTCAATAACTTTATTGATTCTTAACATTTGTTTACCAATATCATTTCCTATGTACATTGCAGGTATGCTCTCTCAAATTTATTTTCAGAATTCTAACCATTTAATTTTATTTTTGGAAATGCATATCCAATTATCAGTGCTTTTCATTGATTAATGTATCCATTTCAGAATGGCTTGAAATTTAACATGTAACAAGTCTAAAATCTTTGGAAACATGTTGGTCTAATATTTATCAAGATAATATGCAATTGCTTTAAAGGTTACAATGTAAATCACCTTCTTCCTGCATTTACTTCATCACTCTTAATGTACTATAAATAATATTGTACACTAACATTTCTTTGTTATTGAATCTATTTATCATTTGGTCCTTCTACTAGGATGTTAGCTCTGTGTAGACAGAATATGTGAATTCATTTACATTTTATATCTAGAATGCTATAATACCTCCACAAACATTAACCAAGAAAAATGTTTTATTTGTGAATATATATATATATATATATATATATATATATATATATGTGTGTGTGTGTGTGTGCATGAAAATATAATTAGTGATAAAAGAAGCCATGAATTTGAAGGAGAGCTAGAGTGCTCACATGAGAATGCTTAGTGGGTAGAAAGCAAAGAGAAAAATACGGTTATATTGTAATCTCAATGTAAAATGTTAGTCAGAAGCAGCAAATGGGCTCAGATTGTAAAATCATTTGTTGCCAGTCCTGATTAAGTGGGTTCAGTTGCTTTTTCGCTACAGATTCAGTATAACCAGTGGTCTGGAGTTCCTGTGGTTGTCCCATTCTTGTAATGATAAAGTTTAACCTGGGGATACAGATTAAGCTTTTTATCATCTTGTCAGAATATTTAATAACAGAAAACATAAAATAAACTAAGATACCCACAAAATACCCATTTCACTCCTGCACCAGTGGGAACATTTTACCTGGTAGGTTCATATAATAATATGCAGTACTCACAGCTAGATTTAACATGAACATGTATGTATCTTTTGCCCTTAAATCCTGCATGCCACATTACTACATGTGGTAGTTTAATGAAAATGCCCTCCATAGGCTCATATATTTGAATGCTTGATTTATAATTGGAAGAGCTGTTTCAGAAGGGTTAGAAGGTATGTCTTGTTGAAGGAGGTATGTCACTAGGTGTGGACACTAAGGTTTTATAATTACATACAATATCCATATTTGCTCTCTCTTTCTGCCTCTCACTTGCAGAACATAATACAAACTTGTCTAGTGCTCCAATATAATGCTTGCCTGCCTACTGTCACACTCCCCAACTTGAATGTCATGACCCCCACCTGTCTGGAACCATGATATCCCAAATGAAATGCTTTCTTTTGTAAGTTGCCTTGCTCACGCTGTTAATTAGAGCAATACAAAAAGAAAGACACAAAACTATGAAAATTATTCAGAGGAGAAGATTTCAGCTTAGTTCCATTTTTGTTTGCATCTGTGTGTTGCATCTGGTTCTCATTCTGGTTTTCGTAAGCAAGAACAATGACAATAGCTTTCACTCTTCAGAAGTCTGGTCAGCAAGCAACTTTTAGGGAAATAAATTTTTCTTTTAATTTCCTCGGTTTCTGTTGTTATGTCTCTCTTTTCATTTCTGATTTTGTTAGTTTGCATACTGTCTCTGTGTCCTCTGTTTATTCTGGCTAAGGGTTTATTTATCCTGTTGATTTTTCTCAAAGAGTCAGCTCCTGGTATTGTTGACTTTTTGTATAGTTCTCTTTGTTTCTACTTGGATGATTTCAGAGCTAAATTTGAATATTTCCTGATGTCTACTATTCTTGGGTGTATTTGTTTCTTCTTGTTGTACAGCTTTCAGATGTGCTGTTAATCTGCTAGTGTATGCTCTCTACACTTACTCTTTGGAGGCACGCAGAGCCATGAGTTTTTCTCCTAGCCCTGCATTCATTGTGTCCAATAACATAGGTAAATTTTGCCTCCATTTTAATTAAATTTTAAAGTCTTTAGTTTCTTTCCTTTTTCTTCCCAGACTAAGTTATCATTGAGTAGAGTGTTGTTCAGCTTCCATGTATATGTGGGCTTTCTGTTGTTTTTTGTTGTCATTGAAGACCAGCCTTAGTCTGTGGTGATCTGTTAGGATGCATGGGATTATTTCAATCTTCTTTTACCTGTTGAAGTTATAAGTTTAATTCATTTGTTTCATAATTTTTGTTAGTTTCACTGTGTCTCTGTTTATTTTCTATTTCCATGCTCTGTACATTGAAGAATGAGGGTTGTTAAAGTCTCCCACTATTATTGTGTGGGTTGCAATGTATGCTTTAAGCTTTAGTAAAGGTTCTTTTATGAATGTTTGTGCCCTTGCATTTGGAGCATAGATGTTCAGTATTGAGAGTTCATATTGGTAGACTTTTCTTTGTTGAGTATGAAGTTTACTTCCTTATTTTTTGATAACTTTTGGGTGAAAGTTGATTTTATTTGATATTAGAATGACTACTCTAGCTTGTCTCTTGGGACCAGTTGCTTGGAAATATTTTTTCCAGACTTTCTCTGTGAGATAGTTTCTGTCTTTGTCACTGAGGTACATTTCCTGTATGAAGAAATATGCTGGTTCCTGGTTAGGTATCCAATCTGTTAATTTATGTCTTTTTATTGGGCAATTAAGTCCATTGATGTTAAGTGATATTAAGGACCAGTGATTGTTTCTTCCTGTTAGTTTTGTTGTTAGAGATGGAATTATGTTTGTGTGGCTATCTTCTATTGGGATTGTTGAAAGATTTCTTTTTTGCCTTTTCTAGGGTGTAGTTTCTCTCCTTATGTTGGTGTTTTCTATATATTATCCTTTGTAGGGCAGGATTTGTGGAAAGATAATGTATAAATTTAGTTTTGTCATGGAATATCTTGGTTTGTCCATCTATGGTAATTGAGAAATTTCCTGGGTATAGTAGCCAGGGCTGGCATTTGTGCTCTCTTATGGTCTGTATGCCTTCTGCCCAGGATCTTCAAGCTTTCATAGTCTCTGTTGAGAAATTTGGTGTAATTCTAATAAGTTATCCTCTGCCACATATGCTTCTGGAGTCATGGGTCTATGTGTACTCTTTGGTTGACGGTCCAGTCCCAGAAAGCTCCAGGGTATCTGGCCGGTGCTCCTGTGTTTCTTTCTTTTCTTATTTTTTTTTATCTGATATTTTATTTACATTTCAGATGTCATCCCCTTTCCCCATTTCCACTCCCTAGAATACCCCTATTCCATGCCCCCTTTACTTTTTGCTTTTAAACAATTTTTTAAAATGTTAATCAAAGGATTTATAAGTGTGGTAATGTACAATCAGAAGTGTAACCCAATACCCAACCTAGATATATCAACTATCTTTGACTGGTGGAGACACTTGAACATCTGCCTCCATGTCCCCCCACCCTCTCTTTCTCTCCCTCTCTCTCTCATCACTTAGCTTCTCCTGTCCTTCTTCTCCTCCTCCCTTTACTCCTTCTCTTCCTCTCCATACTCCTCCCACCTTAGCTCCTCCTACATATCACCCTTCCTGTTAAAATAAAACTTTTCTCTTAAAATACAATTAAAGCATAATTATGCCGATTTGTACCAGTGAGGTACAAGATAGTCCTAATACACAGTCCATCATTTTGTTGACTAACCAGAACCTCTGTCATCTCTCCAAATTAAAACACTTAGTTCTGAACCTGAATTTTTTTCTTGGCTTTAAAATTAATGTCACCTGAAAACCATCAACTCAAATCTTTTCTCTTAAAGTAAATAGCCAGGATTGGCTATGAGACTATAAGTTTCCAACCCCATCAGAAATTCAGAACGACTGAGTTAACTGAAATTATGGAAAGCACAAAGCATAGCTTCTAAAACTTAGCCAATTTATAGAGATCGCTGAAAACCTGGACAGACCCTATACTACAAAACGTTGGAGCATCAAATCTTCAGCCTTCTGGCCCAAACTCATCTGACAGACTTTAGTACTGCAGAATTATTAAGGGCTGGTTACTCTGTCTAGGCAGATATAATCAGTCGACTATTCTGCAAGTGTGTCCTTTTCTGGACAGTAATTTTTCTGTAGATGGGAAGAGGCAATTCTTGCCTAGCGGCTGTAATACCACAACTGGAATAACTCCTAAGATGATCAATTTCTCCTTAGAATCCAAGACAGGAAGCTGTCAGGAGCAGACAGGTCTCTAATCAAAGTGAACATTAATACAGAACTGTTTGTAAAGTCAATTTTGTGGACTTCTGATGCTTTTAAAACCAACTACCCATGTAAGGCAATCTGGACTGTTGTCTGTTAACTCCTCTCAGCTATTTCTAAATAAAGTATAGAAAACACCCTAACAATAAACTCAAACCCCTGAATTTGCTATAGTTCCTTAACTCACAGGCTAACCATCTCAAATCAGTTAAAAAAGTTAAAAAAGGACTGGGTCTAAGCTTTGTATTCCTAAATGTGTTATATAGGCACAATGCCTATGAGAGTATCAATATTCATCTCACTTTTATATCAATAAGAAGCTTGTACCAATGAAAACCTTAAATTTGAAATCAAAGTAAATTTTGTACAATTTAAGAAATTATAACTTCATCTTGAGTATAATTATACAGATTTCTATCAATAGGTTATGGCTATGAAATAAGTCCTAGATAATCCTTTCTGTTCCAACAAAACCACTACTTTTCCCTAGAAAGACAGCCCAGTATTAACCACCTTAGTCCTCAAGCACAGGGAAAAGGGGCGCTGACTCATCATTAACTTCTTCAAGCTGATTATGGGCATTGAAATATTAGAAGAGGTGTGGGGTGGGAAAGTAAATTGATAAGCATCTGACTCTGGGTCTTCACTGCATCCAGATGGAATTCCAGGACATCAGAGGTCTGGAGAAGGACTGCTCAGTTTGCTTGATGAGTAGATACACCAAGGCTGTGTTTTCTGCAATACACAATTCTCAAAACAAATTTATTATCAAGCTAATTTTTTTTTCATTCTTTGCGTTCTTTTTTTATTTAAAAATTTTTAACGTTTTTAATTGGGTATTATATTTACATTTCAGATTTTATCCCCTTACCCCCACTTCCTCCCACCACCCAGAAACCTTCTATCCCATCCCCCCTCCTCATGCTTCTATGAGGCTGTGCCCTCACCTACCTCCTGCCCCCACTACCCTTTCCCCACCCTCACATTCCCCCCAAACTCTGTGTTCATTTTTCATGGAACAAAAATCTCCTCTCCCCCCTATGCCGGACAAGGCCATCCTCCCCTACATATACACTGGAGTCATGGATCCCTCCCTATGTGCTTTTAGGCTGGTGGTTTATACCCTGGGGAGCTTTGGTTGGTTGGTATTGTTGCTTTCCTCACGATGTCACAAACTATTTCTGCTCCTTCAGTCTTCTCTCTAACTTCTCCATTGGGAAATCTTTGATCATATCAGTGGTTAGCTGTGAGTGTCTTCCTTTGAATGTGTCAGTCTCAGCCAGACCTTTAAGAAGACAGCTGTATCATGTTCTTCACAGCATGCACTTCCAGCCATCCACATCAGTGTCTAGCTTAGGTGACTGTACATGGGATGGATACCAGGTGGAATGGTCTCCTGATGGCTCCTCCTTCAGTTTCTACTATCACTTGAGTTTTTGATCTTAGCCATTCTGACTGGTGTGAGGTGGTATCTCAGTGTTGTTTTGATTTGCATTTCCCTGATGATTAAGTATGTTGAACATTTCTTAAGGTGTTTCTCAGCCATTTGAATTTCCTCTGTTGAGAATTCTTTGTTTAGCTCTGTACCCCATTTTTAATAGGGTTATTTGATTGTCTGGAGTATAATTTCATGAGTTCTTTGTATATTTTGGATATTAGCCCTCTATTGGATGTAGGATTGGTTAAGATATTTTCCCAATCTGTTAGTTGCCTTTTTGTCTTATTGACAATGTCCTTTGCCTTACAGAAGCTTTGCAATTTTATGAGGTCCCATTTATCAGTTCTTGATCTTAGAGCATACGCCATTAGTGTTCTGTTCAAGAACTTTTCCCCTGTGCTTAGGTATTCAAAGGTCTTCCCTACCTTCTCTTCTATTAGTTTCAGTGTATCTGGTTTTAAATAAAGGTCTTTTATCCATTTGGATTTGAACTTTGTACAGGAAGATAAGAATGGATTGATTTGCATCCTTCTACATGTTGACCTCCAGTTGAACCAGCACCATTTGCTGAAAATGCTCTCCTTTTTCCACTGGATGGTTTTGGCTCCTTTCTCAAATATCAAATGATCATAGATGTGTGGGCTCATTTTTAGATCTTCAATTCTATTCCATTGATCTTCCTGCCTGCCTCTGTACCAATACCATGCAGTTTTTATTACTATTGCCCTGTAATACAGTTTGAGGTCAGGAACAGTGATTCCCCCAGAAGTTCTTTTATTGTTGAGAATAGTTCTCACTATCCTAGATTTTTTGATATTCCAAATGAATTTGAAAATTGCTCTTTCTATCTCTATGAAGAATTGATTTAGAATTTTTATGGGGATTGCATTGAATCTGTAGATTACTTTTGGCAAATGGCCATTTTTAGTATATTAATCCTACCAATAAATGAGGATGGGAGATCTTTACATCTTCTGAGATCTTCTTCTATTTCTTTCTTCAGAGACTTGAAGTTCTTCTCATGCAGATGTTTCACTTGCTTGGTTAGGCTCACTCAAAAATATTTTATATTGTTTTTAACTTTTGCGAAGAATGTCATTTCCTTAATTTCTTTCTCAGCCTGTTTATCTTTTGAGTATAGGAAGGCTACTGATTTGTTTGAGTTGATTTTATATCCAGCCACTTTACTGAAGTTGTTTATCTGGTTTAGGAGTCCTCTGGTGGAAATTTCAGGGTCACTTAAGTATACTACCATATCGTCTGCAAATAGTAAAATTTAGACTTCTTCCTTTCCTATTTGTATCCATTTGACTTCCTTTTGTTGTCTAATCGCTCTAGCTAGGACTTCCAGTACTATATTGTATAGGTAAGGTGAGAGTGGACAGCCTTGTCTAGTCCCTGATCTTAGTGGTATTGCTTCCACTTTCCCTCCATTTAGTTTGATGTTGGCTACTGGCTTGCTGTATATTGCTTTTACTATGTCTAGGTATGGACCTTGAATTCCTGATCTTTCCAAGACTTTTAACATGATGGGATGTTGAATTTTGTCAAACGCTTTCTAAGCATGTAGTGAGATGATTATGTGGTGTTTTTTCATTGAGTTTATTTATGCAGTGGATTACATTGATGGATTCCCAAATATTGAACCATCCCTGCATTTCTGGGAGAAAGCTCACTTGATCATGATGGATGATTGTTTTGATGTGTTCTTGGATTCGGTTTGCAAGAATTTTATTGAGTACTTTTGTATCAATTTTCATAAGAGAGATTAGTCTGTAGTTCTCTTTCTTTGTTTGGTCGTTGTGAGGCTTAGGTATGAATGTAATTGTAGCTTCATAGAATGAATCGGGTATTGTTCCTTCTTTTTCTATTCTGTGGAATAATTTGAAGAGAATTGGTGTTAGATCTTCCTGGAAAGTCTGATAGAATTCTGCACTAAAGCTGTCTGGCCCCGGACTTTGTTTGGTGGAGAGATTTTTAATGACTGCTTCTATTTCTTTAGGGCTTATAGGACTGTTTAGATGGTTTATCTGCTCCTCGTTTAACTTTGGTACTTGGTATCTATCTAGAAACTGTCCATTTCATCGAGATTTTCCAATTTTGTTGAGTATAGGCCGTTGTAGTAGGATCTGATGATTTTTTTTAATTTCCTCTCTTTCTGTAGTTATCTCTCTCTCCCTTTTCAGTTCTGATTTTATTAATTTGAGTACTGTCTCTGCACCCTTTGGTTAGTCTGGCTGAGGGTTTGTCTATCTTGTTGATTTTCTCAAAGAAAGAGCTCCTGGTTTTGTTGATATTTTGTATAGTTCTTTCTATTTCAACTTGGTTGATTTCAGCACTGAGTTTGATTATTTTCTGCAGTCTCCTCCTCTTTGGTATATTAGCTTCTTTTGGTTCTAAGGGTTTCAGGTGTGCTGTCAAGCTGTTAGTGTATGCTCTTTCCAGTTTCTTTTTGTGGGCAATTAGAGGTATGAGTTTTCCTCTTAGTACTGCTTTCATGGAGTCCCACACATTTTGATATGATGTGTCTTCATTTTCATTAAATTCTAAAAAGATTTTTCATGTCTTTCTTTATTTCTTCCTTGAACATGCTATCATTGAGTAGAGCATTGTTCAGTTTCCACATGTATGTGGGCTTTCCGTTGTTTCTGATCATATCAAAGATGAGTCTTAGTCCATGGTGATCTGATAGGGTACAAGGGATTATTTCAATCTTTTTGTATCTGCTGAGATCTGTTTTGTGACCAATTATATGGTCTATTTTGAAGAAGGTACCATGAGGTGCTGAGAAAAAGTTATATTCTTTTGTTTTAGGATGAAATGTTCTATAGATGTTAGTTAAGTCCAATTGGTTCATAACTTCTGTTAGTTTCATTATGTCTCGATTTAGTTTCTGTTTCCATGATCTGTCCATAGCTGAGAGTGGGTGTTGAAATCTCCCACTATTATTGTGTGAGGTGCAACTTATGCTTTAAGCTTTGGTAAAGTTTCTTTTATGTATGTGGGTGCCCTTGCATTTGGGGCATAGATGTTCAAAATTGAGAGTTCCTTTTGGTACATTTTTCCTTTGATGAATATGAAGTGTCCTTCTTTATCTTTTTTGATTGCTTTTGGTTAAAAATTGATTTTATTTGATATTAGAATGGCTACTCCAGCTTGTTTCTTGGAATCGTTTGCTTAGAAGATTGTTTTCCATCCTTTTACTCTGAGGTAGTGTCTGTCTTTTTCACAGAGGTGCGTTTCCTGTATGTAGCAAAATTCTGGGTCGTGTTTACATTTCCAGTCTGATAGTCTATGTCTTTTTATTGGAGAATTGAGTCCACTAATATTAAGAGATATTAAGGAATAATGAATGTTGTTTCCTGTTATTTTTGTTATTGGCGGTGGAGTTATGTTTGTGTAGCTATCTTCTTTTAGGGTTGTTGGAAGATAACTTTCTTGCTTTTTCTAGATTGTAGTTTCCCTCCTTGTGTTGGAGTTTTCCCACAATTATCATTTGGAGTGCTGGATTTGTGGTAAGATATTGTGCAAATTTGATTTTGTCATGGAATATTTTGGTTTCTCCATCAATATTGATTGAGAGTTTTGCTAGGTATAGTAGTCTGGGCTGGCATTTGTGTTCTCTTAGGGTCTGTATGATATCAGTCCAGGATCTTCTGGCTTTTATAGTCTCTGGTGAGAAGTTTGGTGTAATTGTTATAGGTTGTCCTTTATATGTTACTTTACCCTTTTCTCTTACTGCTTTTAGTATTTTTTCTTTGCTTTGTACATTTGATGTTTTGATTATTATGTGGCAGGAGGTATTTTTTTTCTGGTCTAAAGTATTTGGAGTTCTGTAGGCTTCTTGTATATTTATGGACATCTCTTTCTGTAGGTTAGGAATGTTTTCTTTTATAATTTTGTTGACGATATTTACTGGTCCTTTAAGTTGGGAGTCTTCCCCCTCATCTATACCTATTATCCTTAGGTTTGGCCTTCTCATTGTGTCCTGGATTTCCTGTATGTTTTGGATTAGTAGCTTTTTGTATTTTGCATTTTCTTTGACAGTTGTGACAATATTTTCTATGATATCTTCTGCACATGAGATTCTCTCTTCTATCTCTTGTATTCTGTTGGTGATAGTTGTGTCTATGACTCCTGATCTTTTTTTTTTTTTTTTAGGTTTTCTATCTCCAGGTTAGTCTTCCTTTGTGATTTCTTTATTGTTTCTACTTCCACTTTTAGATCTTGGATGGTTTTGTTTACTTTCTTCACCTGTTTGGTTGTGTTTTCTTGCAATTCATTAAAGAATTTTTGTGTTTCCTCTTTAAGGGTTTCTATCTGTCTACCTGTGTTCTTAAATTCTTTGAGAGTGTTATTTATGTCCTTCTTAAAGTTCTCTATCATCATCATGAGAAGTGATTTTAATTCTGAATCCTGCTTTACTGGTGTGATGGGGTGTTCAGGGCTTGCTATGATGAGGGAACTAGTTTCTGATGTTGCCATGTAACTTTGGATACTGTTGTTTACTTTCTTGCGCTTGCCTTTTGCCATCTGGTTAACTCTAGTGCTACTTGTACTTGCTGTCTCTGACTGAAGCCTCCCTTTCCAGTTATTTTGCTTGTGTCTGATCTCCTCAGGGTCCTGATGTCTCTGTGATCTTCTCCAGCTGCTCTGAATATAGTGGTGCCTCTAGAATGACTCAGAATATGGTGTCTCCTAGGTAGAAGTCCAGCTAGGTGTCCATTGTTCTGGGTGTAGTGTCTTTTCTAGGATGTCTCAGGCTAATGTTTCCACTGCTTTGAGTGCAGTGGCTCCTCTATTATGTCTCGGGATATGTTGTCTGTTGCTCTGAGTTCCTTTGTTCCTCTGCCTCTTTGGGTTCAGTGGTACCTCTGCCACTCTGGGTTCAGTGGACCATCTAGGATGTCTACTGCTCTGGGTTCAGTGGACCCTCTAAGATGGGTCAGGAGAAATCCGGTGTCCTCAGGAGCAGACCTGGTAGGGGTCTGTGTCAGGCCTCAGATCTGGGAGAGGGGCGGAACAGGTGTGCTATTCCACAGGGGTGGAGTTTGGGGGTCTGCTGGGATCTGAGAGCTCCCTGCACCCAGCTCTGGGTATAGGGCAGTGAGCGGATCTTCTTACCTGCTGTTCTGGGTTCCGTGGACCCTCTAGGGTGGGCCAGGAGGAATCCTGTGTCCCCAGGAGCAGACCGGGCAGGGGTCTTGCTCCTGTGTTTCTTTAAGGGAGTTATTTATGTCTTTCTTAAAGTCCTCTATCATCATCATGAGATGTGATTTTAAATTTGAATCTTGTTTTTCTGGTGTGTTGGCATATCCAGGGTTTGCTGTGGTAGGAGAACTGGGTTCTGATAATGGGAATATGCTTTTTTTTTTTCTGTTGCTAAGGTTCCTGTGTTACTGCTAAAATTTACAATGATAGTCACTATAATTTGGAAAAAGTTTAAAGACACTTACAGTGTATTTGGCACAATTCTAACACCTCTCTTAGTTTCTTGTGCTTGCCTTTCACCTTCTGGTTATCTCTGGTGTTATCATAGCACAGAAATAGAAAATAAGCTAGGATTCTACTTCCACTGGCTTTTAATCTTTTTGGCCTCACTATTATGATGATCACTGGGATGTGGTAAGTACAGATGTGATCAATATATCTCATTTAAGGCTGAGCAGTTCACAGTTTTTTATTGTTTACACATTGACCAGCTGTAGGCCTCTGTATTAATCATTTACTGCAAAATGGAACTTTTTTGATAAAAGATAGGAGATACAGTAAACTTCAATTATAATAGATGAGTAAATAATATATACTTTAATAAGTTTCTATTTAGATGATGAAGATAGTAAGCTCATTTCTAAGGACTATGTTTTACCTAGACATAGGTTATTGGCCCAGTTAACATTACTAGGCATAATTTCTGTCTTTTGAAGTAAGACTAAGTATTTAAAACCTGATGAGCCCTTTTGTTGTAGTTAAAATTTCAGTCCCTTCACAGGAATGAAGATCAGCATTTGTATTTGTGAAGAACGTTTCTTTCACCTCTAAATACTCTCTAACTTTCTACTCTCAATAATATTGATCTTTTAACTCACATATATTTTTTCATTCAATGGAACAACTTTGCTTTGCCAGGTTACTTTGAAACAATTGTTCTATTCTCAAACATTTCTTATCCAGTATAACATACATGAACTTAGTAACTCAATAATGTTTTATGCTTTTGCCTTACTCTCTCATATAACATAGAAGAATATGCCTTTCCTTTACATTGTTTCTTTAGGATGTTCTAACAACTAGCACTCAGTATTCTCAAAATGAAAGGATTGACTTTGCATAGTCTTCATTAAATTGAAATCTGTGAGAATAACCATCTTGCATGTCTTATGCTTTCATAATGAATACAATTTTAGGCCTAAATCACATGATTAGTAAGTATTTTTGAATGAGTAAAATTCATTCAAGTACTTTGAGAATTAAACCATGAGTGGAAATAGGAGTATGCAACCCAACAAGGTTTGGTTAATAAGGCCTGGTTAAATAAAAAATAAAAATGATGTTCAGAATGTCATACAATAGGTATATCCAGTACACTATAATGTGGGAAGTCATGGCAAGACCTTACTCTTGGCAAACACTCACCCTTGGCTTTCCTATCTACTATTCTTCTTTCTGCTTACCTTCTATGATTCACTTGTCAGTTCTCAGAACTTCAAACAAGGCCTCATAGCAACCCATCTTAGTTCCTCTTTCTCTTCCTCTTGATCTCTAGACTTAGCCAACATCCTGCTAGATAGATGTTTTTAGAACCCCTGGTAATGGAAAGGATTTGTGAGAATAACTTAGTTAGACCCCACAGCTTCCTCCACCTGCAAAGCCCTTTTTCCTTTCCTACCCCTCCCCATATCCTGTTTTTAGAGTATATAACCTGTGTGAACAATAAAAATTTTGCCAGCTTTATCAGACTTCTTGACTTGCTGTGTATTCTCATTTTCTCACACATCTCAGTCCCCTCCATAGGGTCTAAGGGTACCACTTGATTGTCCAGCTGGCCTGGACACTATAACACATATGTTTTTTATGTCCTTCTAAACTTTTCAAAGCACTCACTGAACTATGATAATGGAAAGAAAGCCATTTAATCCAAAAAAGGATCAGAGGACCTGTGAAATAAAAATATATTTATTCATTGTCATGAATATTATTTGAAGAACACATATATTCCAGCATCATCTACAATGTGTCATCTGCAGGTTGCATTAGAATGACCTGTAAGTAACAACAGCAGAAGCAGCAGCAGCAACAGCAACAACAACAACAACAACAACAACAACAACAAAAATAATAAGGCTTAAGAAAGCTAAACAGATTTCCTGTGAATAATAATTACTCTATATATTTACATCTATGATTCTTAGGACAGGCTCTTGACAGGATCAGATTATTCCATTGCCTAGGAATAATTTATTAAATTTAATGTGTAGTAGGTTCTTTCTCAGTAAGTATTCTTGGGACATGTCAACATGTTCAAAGATGAGTCACTCTAGGACAAGAATAGAAGTGATTCACAGATTATTCTCAATGCTCTTTCACACACAAAAGTCATGGAATTTTCTAAGTACTTTTTGACACTGAATTGTGTGGGTGATTCACATTATCCATCCCATCCTCTTATTACCTCAGATAAGCCGCACCTCCATCCCCCACAGCACAGAAAATACTTGCGTTTAAAATGAATGACATACCTGAATGATTGAAATGAGTGTTCATTTGATCATGTGGGTTTGAAGCTGCTAATGTTCCTATGCCCAATTAGTTAGTACTATCAAAGCAGAAAACTTGTTATTTAATTTTATCTATAGTAGTGTATAACTGCATACCTTCCTTTCATTTTGGTAAAGAATATTATTTTTTATATTTAACCTAGGATGTTTCAAAATGATTTAAATGGAACTCATCCATTTAGGAAACTCAGATGTCATCATTAAATCCTTGCTGAACTGTAAACTGCAAATGGGCATTAATGATCAAAATAAGCTTAAAGTATGTATGTGCTGTGTTAGTGTCCTCTGTACTTTAAATTTTTCTCCTTATACTACCTAAAATGCTACCTAAATTACTAGTTTAAATGTAAGTCTGTTGCTTAATATTTCCCCTCAATGCTCTTTAAGATAAAGTTGTCTGAATGAGTCTGGTGTGTGAGATTTAAAACCAGTTTATTTCCCACATCTTCACACAGCTGTCATTATAATGCCACTGGCAAGCAGATTTCCTGCACAGGTGTGTCCTAGCCTTTTCAAATACAGAAAAGAAGTAACCATTTATGCATTAAATCATCATTTGGATAAAATATTACATATCAGATTCAATTTGAGGGTTTCTGAAGAGAATGAACTTCAGGTTGAGCTAGCATCTGGATCTTGTTATTTCAATAGCTTTTCTCAGTTGTGAAAATGTGACCTAATATACACCTTCTGTCATGCTAATTGGTTCAGTTGTTTATTGTAAGCTGTGATGTTTGGAAGGTCTGCTTTGAATCCATGTGAAAATGACAATTACTTAGAAACTAACAATTACACAATTTTGAACGTCTAAAGGCAGATGGCTCCTTTGGGTAAAAACTCAAAATTTGAATGTAATATTTCCATATGCATTTAGATCATTCTGTTCCAAACTACTTATTCTGTTCAAATTCAATTAGTACTAATATTAATTGTTGTTTTTAAATCTCCGAAAATTTGTACATTTCTAAAGTTAGTATGTAAATGATTTGTGGCATAAAATTTAATGTCTGAGGTTTTAAACATGTACTTCAATGGCAATAAAAATTATTTCTGAGAAAACATCACCACCACCCAAATACTATTACTCACTGTTTTCATGTAAAACTACACATCTGGATCCATTAAACACAACACCCCATATTTCCATTCTCTTCAGTCCCTGGAAGGCGATACATTAAATTTTGTTCTTGTGCATATGTGATTGTTCCACATATTTTATGTAAATTAAATTTAACAATAATTTCAATTTTATGATTGATTCAATCTTCCATTTAATTTCATGTATTACAATACCTACTTTCTTTTTTCTTTAATTCTTTTTTTCCTCCCCTATTTATATGTATACAATGCCTTTACTTCTGTTTACCTACAAGTATGTATTTGTATGTCTTCCATGCCATACTTGTGGAATAAAACAAAAAGAAAGAAAACAACAATAACAACCACAAAACCATGATGAGGATGAACATACATATGTGTCCTTGAGCTTCAGCATTCATTTACTTTGGTTATATATCTGAGGGAAATTGCTAGGTAGTATGAAATGTATTTTCAATCTTGTAAAGGTTCACCATATTTACATTCCTATGGGGATTGTACAGTGATTCTTATTTATTCGTATCCTCATCACTGTACATTTTCACTATATTTTTAAAGATTGTCATCATTCTTGTGACTGTGATATATGTGATGGCTATTCATTGTTGTCACCTTGACTACATGTAGAAATAACTAAAACTGAAGCACCTGTGAATACCTATGAGTGATTTTTCTTGATCAAATGGAAAGAATCTCCTTAAATCTTCATTTTTGTGGTGAGGAATTCCACTTTAAATCTGGGCCCACCTTCTGATTGCATACTGTATAAAAGATGTAGAAGAAGTAAACACTTGATCTTTGCCTACTTGTCTTCACTCATTACTTTGCTAGTATCAGAGCATACTTCTGAAGTCCACCATATACAGAAGACCAGCTGAAACAGGCAGCCTCATAGACTGAACAGTTATTGGACTAGTGGACTTTCCATTGGAAAGCAGCCATTGTTAGAAAAGTTGAACCAGCCTTCCTTAATACATTTGTGCTAAGGAGTGGATCCTGTGCTCTGATACCCTTCAACCTACCCACACCCAGAGAAAGTTTGACCACCAAAAATTCTGACACATACAGGATCACAAGTGAGCCCCAAATCCTGTCCCAAATACCTGGTCTAACTGGGACCCCCAAGGACCCAGGTTACAGAGGAATTCTCACTCAGCCAGAGATACATATTTCTCCCAGTTTACATATGTTCCCAGATCTTGTGCTCAAGCTCCCTATCTACCCCATCGATATCCAGAGAAAGCTTGATACCAAGGAGCTCTGACACAGCAAGGTTCACAGAACAGGATCTCCAGACCCCCTAACACACCCATAGACACTCTGTCCCAAGAAGGCCCAACATAACCACATTCACAGGAGGGACAGTCTCTAGTCAGAGAAAGCAAGGCCAGTTAACACCAGAGATAACCAGATGGTAAAAGGCAAGCACAAGAACATAACCAGTAGAAACAAATGCTACTTAGAAACATCAGAACCCAGTTCTCCCACCATAGCAAGCCCAAGGACACTTGAAAAGCAAGATTCAGATCTAAAATCTCATCTCATGAAGATTATAGATGATGACTTTGGGTGAGGGAGGAAGCAGACGTTACTATTCTTCTTCTAATTATTATTATTGCTTTCAAAAGCATTTACTTATTCAATCCTTCTGGGGAAAGATTGGGACTGATATATGCCTCTTGTGATGTTTTTTTTGTTTATTTTATTTATTTACATTTCAAATGTTGTCTTCCTTTAGCATCAATGAGAGGGAAGTAAGTCCTTTCATTCTATGGAGACTAGATGATAAAGAATATTAAGAACATAAATAACTCCCTTAAAAAATACAGGAGAACACAGGTAAACAAGTAGAAGCCTTTAAAGAGGAAACATATTAATCACTTAGAGAAATACAGGAAAAAAAAATGAAAGAGGTGAAGTAATTAAACAAAACAATCTAGGATCTAAAAATGGAAATAGAAACATTAAAGAAATCACAAAGGGAGACAATCCTGCAGTTGGAAAACCTAGAAAAGAGAGCAGGAGTCACAGATACAAGCATCAACAACAGAAAAAAAGAGATAAAAGAGAGAATCTCAGGTGCAGAAGATACCACAGAAAACATTGACACAGTAGTCAAGGAAAATACAAAAAGCAAAAAGCTTCTAACTCCTTATTTGGTATCAGTGGGATGGGAGGCCTTTGATCCTATGGAGGATTGATGTCCCAGTATAGGGGGATGCTAGGTGTAACTGAGTGAGTGAGTGGCTGGAGGAGCACTCTCATACAGGCAAAGGGAACAGAGAATGGGATGGGGTGTTTGTCAAGGAGAATCCAGGAAGGGGGGATATCATTTGAAATGTAAAGGATAAAAATGATTAATAATAATAAAAAAATGATGTAACATACTCTAGAAAATATCATTCTTATATTTGTATAGATTCATTCTATCAGAATTTTTTTCATTACAGAATCCTGAGCAATATAATATATATCACATTATAAGTTTGATTTGCATTTCCTTCTGAGCTGTGTGAGTATCATTTTGGTTCTCTATTAAATATTTGCATGTATTTCTTTTATAAAAATGTTTTTTATTGTATACTTTATAATGTATGAGTCTTCTGTCTGGATGTGTGTATGTGTGTATGTGTGTGGACAACAATTTGGGCACGGTGCATATAGAGGCCAGAAGAGGTCATGGAAATCACTAGAACTGGAGTTACACATCCTTTAAACTGACATAAATATTGTATTGGCAACCAAACCTGAGTCCTCTTGAAGATTAGTGTTGTTAACCACTGAGCCATCTTTTCAGCCTTCTAGATTATCATTAGAAAACTAGCTAATATAGCCATCGGGTCAGCTTTGAATTGTGAATTTACTATAGATTTGAGGAATTAGCTATACTATGAATGTAATGAAATCTGTCCTCTAAAATTAATACATTGGAGTACTATCTGCCAATGTAACTCTATTTTCAAAAGAAAGTCTGTATAGGGGCAATAGTTAAGTGACATTATGAATCACTATTTCAGATGTCTTTATAAGATTAAAGCTTTTAATGAATTTTTATACCTGTATTTCTGTTAAGTGAGGATATACAGATCAGTTGCTCATATCTAAGGCAGGAAGAATATGAATGTGTGGGTATATATATATATATATATATATATGTGTGTGTGTGTGTGTGTGTGTGTATGTGTGTGTGTGTGTGTGTGTTTGTAGGCATATAGACATATATATGTATATATGTGTGTGTGTTTATAGACATACACAAACACACACATACATATTAGTCTTCCAGTCTGTGATCTGATATTTCTAGCTTCTATATGTTTGGGGAAATAATATTGGTTTAAGATATTCAAAATTTGAGGTTTGGTTGTGAGAGTATGAACAGACTAATATAATGCTTTAATATTGTCAGAAGATTCAATTATAAATGCTGTTGAAGAAAGCATAATTCCTATGAGAATTAAGTGAAGACTTCAACAATTTATCTTTTAAAATAATTCAAAAGAACCAACACTCCTGTGCTGTCCACTTTCATTTTTACTTACTTATATTGGTTTGAGGAAGGAACTGAAGGGGTATCTATATTGAAAGGGTTATCTTCTTCTGAATTTTCCAGTTGATTTTACCCATTAAGTTCATAACTAGGCTTGAATGTCTTACAGATAGGTTTGGAAGCTACAAAGAAGTTACCTTTGAATATCTGACATGGAATACTTTTAGTGGATATTTTATTTACATTTCAGATGCCATCCCCTTTCCACATTTCCCCTCCCTAGAAAACCTCTATCCCATCCCCCCTTTTCCTTTTATACTATTTGTTTGTTTGTTTGTTTTTCAAGACAGAGTGTAGTCCTGGCTGTCCTGGAAGTTACTCTGTAGACCAGGCTGTCCTTGAACTCAGAAATCCACGTGCCTCTGCCTCCCAAGTGCTGGGATTAAAGGGGTGCACCACCACTGCCTGGCTTAATTTTTTTTTAATGTTAATCAAAGGCTTTATAAGTTTGGTAATGCTCAATAACAAGATGCCCATAAAATCGGAAGTGTTACCCAATACCCAACTAAGATATACCAACTAAACTTGACTGGCGGAGACACTGGAACATCTACCTCCATGTCTCCCCCCCTCTTGTTACCTAGCTCCTCCTGGCCTTCTACTTCTCCTCTCCTTACTACTCCTCTTCCTCTCCTTACTCCTCCCACCTTAGCTCCTCCTACATATCACCCTTCCTGTTAAAATTAAACTTTTCTCTTAAAATACAATTAGAGTATAACTTTACCAATTTGGGTCAGTAAGGTACAAGATAGACTTAATACCCAGTCCATTGTTTTGTTGACCAACCAGAATCTTTGTCAACCCTCCTAACTAAAAGACTTAGTTCTGAACCTGGCTTTTTATCTTGGCTTTAGAATGAATTTCAACTGAAAACCATACTCTCAAATCTTTTCTCTCAAAGTAAATAGCCTGGCTTGGCTATGAGACTATAAGTCTTCAACCCTGTCAGAAGTCCAGAATGACTGAGTTAACTGAAATTATGAGAAGCACAAAGCATAGCTTCTAAAACTTAGCCAAATTATAAAGACCGCTGAATAGCTTGACAGTCCCTATACTACAAAATGTTGTAGCATCAGATCTTCAGCTTTCTGGCCCAGGGTCATCTGACAGATCTAGTGATACAGAATTGTTAAGGGCTGATTACTCTGTCTTGGCAGATATAATCAGTTGACTATTCTACAAGTGTGTCCTTTTCTGGACAGTGATTTGTCTGTAGATGAAAAAAGGCAATTCTTGCCTAATGGCTGTCACTCCACAACTGGAGTAACTCAAATGATGCTCAATTTCTTCTTAGAATCCAAGACAGGAACCTGTCAGAAACAGACAGTTCTTTAATCAAAATGAACACTAATAAGATATGTTTGTAATGTCAATTCTGTGGACTTCTAATGTTTTGAAAACTAACTATCCATGCAAGGCAATCTGGACTGTTGTCTGTTATCTCCTCTTAGCTATTTCTTAATAAAATATAGAAAACACCCTAACAATAAGCTCAGTTCCATGATTTCGCTATATAGGCCCTTAACTCACAGGCTAACCATCTCAAATCAGTTAGAAAAGTTAAAGAGGGACTGGGTCTAAGCCTTGTATTCCTAAATGTGTTGTATAGACACAATGCCTATGAGAGTAAAAATATTAATCTCACTTTTATATTAATAAGAAGCTCCTACCAATGAAAACCTTAAATTTGAAATCAAAGGAAATTTTACACCATTTAAGAAATTATAACTTCATCTTAATAACAATTATACATATTTCTACCAATATGTTATGACTATGAAATAAATCCTAGCTAATTCTCCCTGTTCCAACAAAACCACTACTTTTCCCTAGAAAGACAGCCCAATATTAACCACCTCAGTCCCCAAGCCCAGGGAATGGGGCGCCGACTCTTCACTAACTTCTTCAATCTGATTATGGGCGTTGAGTTATTAGAAGAGGGGCAGGGGGAAGAGTAAATTGATAAGCCTTTGATGCTGTGTCTTCACTGCATTCATCTGGAATTCGAGGACATTAGACGTTTGAGCAGGTCTGCTCAGCTCGCTTGATGAGTAGATACACTGAGGCTGTGTATTCTGCAATATACAATTCTCAAAACAAATTTTAGTATCAAGATAATTTTTTGTTTGAATTCTGGAATCTATTATTCTGGCAGCCTGCCTCTGTCATGTCTAATCCATATAATTGTGGGAGTTTTTATGAGGGTGTGCTCCTATCATCCTCCCATTCCAGCTTCCCTGCTCTCGAATTCCCCAACACTAGGAAATCCAAACTTCCAGGCACCAAGACTGTCTACTTCCACTGATGGCTAACTCCTTATCCCACCCCCCCTCCTCCAATTACTATGAAGGTGTGACTATGAGGGTGTGCTCCCACCATTCTCCCTTTCCTTCCTCCCCTCTCTTGAAATTTCCCAACACTAGGGAATCCAAATTTTTAGGCACCAAAGCCATCAACTTCCACTGATGTCTGGTAAGACCACCCTCAACTACCTGTACAAGTAGAACTCTGAGTCCTTCTCTTTGTGTTCTTGGGCTAAAGATTTTAGAATGGCTACTATAGCTTGTTTCTTAGGACCATTTTCAGCTTACCTTTTCAATGGATACTTTGTATTGTATCTTTATTCAAGCTGGGTTTGACTTATAGCTCATGGATATTTAGATTGTCTCAGTCTTTTTGCCCTAGCAGATACAGTCAAAGTGAATAATAGTATACCCACTACTTGAGCATAGACTTAATTTTAATTTAAAGGACACCAATCTATTTCTGACTGTAGCCCGCACGGTTGTCTCACTGGCAAGAACGCACGCAGACACATAGGATCCTTCTGCAGCACGTGTTTATTCCCAAGCATGGAGGAGAAGAGAGGGAATTGAACATGGCACTGCCTTATATACCCCTTTGGGTGGGGTGGACATATCTGATTGGCTGCTTGCTCAAATTCCCATGTTCCCCTGCCACTGCACATGCGCAGTTTTACTTGTCCAATGTCGGATGTGACATCCCGAGCTGGGCAGTAATTAGGCGGTCCTTTGCCACTGAGCATGTGGTTTTACTTGTTTACTCACGTGCCTCAGGTGCCAGCGTGATCGGCTTCCCACACCTCTCCCCTTTAGCTTATTTAAATGAGACCGTAAGGTCATCTGGCAAGTCTCTAAGTCATCTCTCTTGTAGAGGAAGGTAGAGGTCTAGTCCCTTGTGCAGAATGTTGGGATATTGTAAAGAATTTCCACCCTGGTTGTTGAGTCCACGAGTGTACTTTTATCTACCCATCCCGTTGCCTTTGACAGGGAGAGGATTTTGGCAACTCGACCTCTGTGCAAGCAGACATGCCTTCGAGGAATCTATCCCTGAGGAACATCCCCTGTATATCACAGTATACACTCTACCCAGAGATGTGTAGAGAGCGGGCTTTTGCCTCACCGACCCAGTGCAATGGGATAGAACCTGTGGGGTGCATTGGCTGAGGGCTCAAGCGCTAGCTACTTTTTGTAGCACAGACAGCCAGACTCTAGGGGAGGAACCTTGTTCTTAAAGCAGCAAATGCTTGGGCAGTCACCGCCTAGTCACACTTTTGTTGGGTTTTTGAGTTTGCATACCAACCACAATATGTACACTAATCCACAGCATAGGGCTATACCAAGCAGGCCTATTCCTCTCCACACCTCTCCTTTTTAGCTTTATTAAAAGGCTCCCTTTTAGCTTTATTAATAGCAGGCCTATTCCCACCCATTCTTAAAAGAAGGAGAAGGCTGAAGATCTTTCAACGTTTCCTCGAACTCTAGGGTCCAGTTCTGCAGCAAAACCTAGAAAGGAATGATTTCCCATCTCAGCTCTGCATGTCCCACCATCGGCAGTGTCAGCCAGAATATCACCATCAGCAGGAGGGTCTTCATGTCTCTGGGCAGGATCAAGCTGAGATTCCAAGATTCTTCGAGTTAGGCGTTCCAGTAGCCAGAATGGATTATCTTCTTCCTGTGGAAAAACACAAACAGCTCCCCGGGATCTTATTAAAATAGGATCCGGGCCTTTCCATTGTCCAGTCAAAACATCCTTCCATTTGACCATGTCTTTTGGCCTGTTAGGCTCTAAACAATGATGGTCAGCTGCCGTGTGGCCTTGACTGTCCAGATTTAAAAAATTAAGGGTGAAAAGTACTATAGAAACGGTGACTCATGGCACTGAGGGTAGGGCTCCCCCTTTTGCTTTATTAAATAGGAGTTAAAAGTGCGATGAGCTCGCTCTATAATACCTTGTAATTTTGTATTAACACAATTATAATTTTATAATAGGATGTTTAAACTTTACTTGTAGATGTAGAAGTATGAATCCACATTAACAGTTTCTTTTGTCAAAGGGCTGTTATGGGCATATGAGTAGTAATAACACAAACAGCCAACAATTTATCAGTTTATATAATTGATCGGTTGTTAACTAACAGTTTACTCTACTTTCAATAAAGCTATCTCTTGTTTATAGTTAATTGTCAAGGGGAATTAGGACTTGTATCTCTTTGAAAATATCAAACAGAGCTTTAAATCCTCTTATGGTAAGTTTAAGATGAGGTTTTTAGCCAATTAATATCTCTTAACAGCCTTTAAAAATCATTATCCGTAAATCAAAATTAAAAGCAAACCGTTTTTTTTTTTTGTATGTACACTTGTAAGTAAGAAGATGGTGCTAGATACCACCACAAATGGTTGTGAGCCACCACATGGTTGCTGGGAATTCAATCTTTATATTTTTATAAGTCTAGCCTTTAACGGGTGAGCCATCTCTCTAGCCCCAATCATGTATTTTTATTAGAATTTTCTATGTCACAATCTGTTTAGGATATAACTGAAGTATCAAATGTTAAAGATACTGCCTTTGAATCCTTTTTGGAGTAGCAAATACTCCAAAGTCTTTTAAAGCTCGTTATATTGGAGCAAAGGCTTGTAGAAAAACTCCTTTAGAGGAATCCGCTAGTAAAGTATCACACAATGAATATACACTAAAAGATTTAAACTCTTAATTTTTAGTATCAAAGTAACAACTATATATATATATATATATATATATATATATATATATATATATAGTAAAGCAATTAACCATTCTTTGAGGCAAACATTTTTAATAATATCACTTCATGGGCTCTTAAAAATTACAAATAAATTTACCGAATGTAAACCTCTCACCTTTACCAGAAAAGTAAAGGAATGGTATAAAAGCATCTTTTATATCTATAATAATTCTATATGTATTTACTGGAATGGCAGCTGGAGTAAGCAAGTTAGGCTGTAATGCCCCATTAATTTCATAAGTCTTAAGTTTGAGCTCTCTTTTGGATTAATTTAATAACCAATCTTTTTTAGTTGAGTGAGAGTATCAGATAAAAGCCAATCTTGTCCTCTAAATATTGTTATATATTTTAAAGGAACCAAAAGCATCTCATTTTTAACAACTTTGGAAGGAGCGGATGTAAAAGGAATTGAAACAAACTGAAAAATTTTTTGTCAGCAGGTACATTTATAACTCATGGAGGGAAGTAGGCATAATTTTAATGTCTCCAGAATAATCATAACTCTCGGCCCACAGACTGTTTTAAGTCTTTGGCTCTTAGATCTACCCCTCCTCCAGCAAGAAACAAGCAAGGCAAAAGACAAATTCTGCACCCATTTCTAGGATCTGGTCTTGAAGACCCAGGACAAAAGAAAAGCTTAGCACCTGAGCTTTTGCAGAGCTCAGTCTGCATTGTCTTAATTCAAATGTAAATGTTCTTAATCTCTGGCCTGTTTTCTGAGGCCTGGCCTTTTGTAGGCCTGAACTGCACTGTAAATTTTTTCTTTTTTAACTTAAATTTAAACTTTAAAAGATATGTGCATCTTTTTTCTATAAACATGGGCAAATCAAAATTTCTCAAACTCTCGATTGAACTACCAACTGTAGCCAATGGAATATTGGCAGTTCAACTATGGTTTTACGCTTCTTTTGTAACATTAGAGTATAACCATAATTTTCAGAAACAACCAATTTTTAAGCAATCTATTTTCTCTAAAATCAACACCAAGAAGATAACCTTTATGTTACAAAGTTTTGTTGCCAATTCTTATGTACAATAGTGCAGCCTTTAATATCTCACTAAAGAGACATTGTTCTTAAATCTTATCTTTACACATCTGGTTTCTGAATGATTCCAGCCCTGAGTTACCAATCTTAAGCCAACCTTGTTACCAAGGTTGTAAAAACATTTTTTAATCATACCCAATAACTTATAGACTGAAAATCTATAACCAAGACATGAAGAACATATTTATACCTTAATACCAATTAGAAACAAAAATGATGTGACAACACATCTTATATATTTGGACCAAACAAAATTTCTCGCTTTTTCTAGCTGTAATTTCAAGAGAGAAGCACCTTGTCACAGAGATTTTTCTAAGACAAACTGTAGAGTGAAAAATTATAAAGACCATTTTATAAAATATATACAGGCTCACTAGTTCCAGGAAGGCAGAACTGAATGTAGGCTTTCGGGACTTTACCACCTGACCTGTGGGTGGGGTAGGCCCAAAGCAGGAAGACACATTCCTGGCCACAAAGAAAAATAGAAAGGCCCAGATAAGTCCTAACTAGCCATCCTGCTGCCTCTGCAAGTTGTTGATATTTGAAATAACCAATCATGTGTAACCGCGCCAAACCTTCCCGCCTTTCCCTACCCCTACCCATAAATGCCCCCCTCCCCTCCCCCCGCCTCTGGGGTTCGGGGTCGAAATCCCTTGTCTCCTGTGTGGGACGGGTTTCAACCCAAGGGCCCTTGCTATTGAATTACCTTTTGCAAATGCATCAAGGAGGTCTCTCCTGTGTCCCTGGGTGAGCGCCGGTCCAGACTGGAGGTAGGGTCCCCTAGGGGGTCCTTCAAAACCACTCTTAGCTTCCTTACTGAATCTAAGAAACCTGATGTTCCCTTTAAAAGCAGCTTATACCAACAATCAACTGTTAGAAAAGCTTTTCAGCTCAGCTGGACTCTAGCTACAGGTGTTAAGCAAACTTATCAGCTGCTGCTCTGCATTTTAAAACTGCCTTTGAAAACCAAGTTAAACTCGAGCCAGGGTTGAATCAAGCAATTTAAATGATCTTTTGAACATTAAACATAGAACACCACAAGACATAGACCACCAATCATTCATACAATGAGACACGTGGACAAAGACACACAATGAGACACGTAGACATTGGCGCGCCAAGGGACAAACAAGGAAGGCAGAATTATGGAGGATCCCTTCCAAAATGAGTAACAGCTGCTTTTAGCCCACGAAAGGCAAGCTGAACGACCGCATCTGGAATCTTTGTAGGGGATGCATCAACAATCTTATTTTGTGAGGTTAATAGGTCACCCCTTCCTACCAATAACTTCCATCTAAACTCTATATAACATAAAAAGAAAAATAGAACCATAAGTAGCAACATACTTAGTCTAAGAATACGTTTGAGTAACTGTGCTCCACAATAAGATCTCTAGTTTTAAAACAGGAATGACATGTAGGCCTAACTGTTCAATTCAAAAATATGTTTTCCCTTCTGAGAAGCTTCTGAGCTCTGACCTTAGGGATTCCTACGAATTTTAGTTTGCAGCCACCATAAATTTTATTATGAAACTGGTGTTTATGATATGTTTATTATCTCCATTGGTTTCTCTGCCCACACATGCACAGACACACACACACACACACACACACACACACACACACACACACACACA
>JANHMN010000005.1:54688936-54735807 GCA_030674055.1 Rhabdomys pumilio
ACACACACACACACACACACACACACACACACACACACACACACACAGACACCACATCTTCTCTGGTTTATATGGCTACCAAATTTCTTAAGTTTGTTTGTTGGAAATTTATATTGAATGTGGCACAATTTGCAGGTCATACCAATGTGAGGTATATGGATTGAGAATGTACTAATACCATTATTGTAGAAGTTGATTACATTAGGGATTGATTTCTTCATAAACAAACTTGATATTCTTTCTTTCTCCTGCTTTCCCTCTCTCTATATCCATCTTTGTAGAAAATTAAAAGCTTTCACTAGTAATTGACATCTTTAACTCAGATTTACCAGCCTTTTCTAGTTTCTAATCTAAAAAAATGCATTCTTCCAAACATAGTATTCATTATAAAGATTGTCTCTACTTTATTGAATGTTCTAATGATTTTGTTTTCTTAAATTCTATTATTTTTTTATCCATAAACACTTTCAATTTTATTATAATATTGATTTAATGTTTTGCATATTTTATCTTATTTTTCTCCTTCAATGCTAAGGATTGAATTCATGCCTTCTCATGAAACACATGGTTTACCACAGAGCTATATCCATTTTCCTTAATGTGTTGTACATTGGTGGTTTTTTTTTTCATTTTTAAAATTCAAAATAGATTATTTTCTCATACAGTATATGATGGTTATAATTTTCATTCCCTCTACTTCTTCCAGTTCCTCCCCACTTCTACTCACCTCCAAATCCATTCCCTGTCTGTATCTCATTAGAAAAGAAAGCCTCATGACTGGAAATATGGCTCAGATTTTAAAAGTATTGGTTGGTCTTCCAGAGATCCTCAGTTTCATCAAAACGATCATTCACCGTGATCAAGTAGGCTTCATTCCAGGGATGCAGAGATGGTTTAGTATATGAAAATCCATGAACATAATCCACTACATTAAACAAACTCAAAGGAAAAAAACCATGATCATTTCATTAGATGCTGAAAAAGCATTTGACAAAATTCAACAGTCCTTCATGTTAAAACTCTTGGAAAGATCATTCCCAGCAACCACATGGTGGCTCATAACCATCTATAATGAGATCTGGTACCCTCTTCTGACCTGCAGCCATACATAATAAATAAATAAATAAATAAATAAATAAAGTTTATAAAATTTTAAATCAAACCAATAAAACAAACTTCTAATAGATGACAACCAAACATGATAAAATACAATATAATAAGATAAAATAAAACCTATCATATTGAAATTAAACATGGAAACCAAATAGGTAGAAAAGGTTAGGCACAAGAGTCAAAGGCCCTCTCATTCTCACATTCAGAAGTCCCATAAAAATACTAACTGAAAGCAGTATTAGATATAGAGAGGACTTGGTCCAGTCCCATGCAGATCCTATGCTTGCTGCTTCAGTTTCTATGAGCTCATATGTGCCTTGCTTATTTTGCTCATAGGACCTTTTTCTCTTGTGACATGTCCTCCATGCCCTCTGACTGTTACAATCTTTTCACCTTCTCTTCTCTGTGATACCCTGAGAACTGAGGAGAAGGATTGGATAAGCACCTACCATTAAGATCATGTTTTCACTAAGTCTATGTCTGTTCCCATCTGCTGACAAAGGAAGCCTTTCTGATGATGAGTAGACATATCACTGATCTATGAGTATATCGGACTATCATTAGAAGTCATTTTATAGATACTTTTTTTTTTTAACCAGATTCATTTGGTTTTGTTTTTTGTTTTGTTTTGTTTTGTTTTTTGTTTTGGTTTTGGTTTTTTGTTTTTGTTTTTGTTTTTGTTTTTGTTTTTCTTAGATCTCTGAGCTATCTAGAGTCTGGTTCTTAATTACTCAAGCAGTGTCAGGTATGAATTCCTTCACATGGAGTCAGTGTTATGTCAAATCAGCCATTGGTTACAACCATTGCCCCAGCATATTTTGCAGTTAAGACAGATTGCATGTAGGTTAATGTTTTTGTAGCTTGGTTGGTGTCCAGTTTTTTTTTTTTTTTTTTTGTTCTTTTTTTTTTTTTTTTGGTTTTTTTTTTTTCAGCTCATAAACATTCCTGCATCAAAAAAGAACAAGAACATAGAGTGAAGGCACAAACTTACATTCTCCACGTTTAATCAGTTGTCCTCAGTGAAGAATTCCCATTGTAATTTTGAGGAGAGTAATCCTTTGTCTTAGCCACAGCCTGGATTGCTCAGGGGATTTGCATGTTTTCATGGGTTCCTTTTGACCAGCAACTCAATTGACTGCAACCTAGTCTCACTACTGGAAACATTATTTGATAGCAAAAATTGTTCAGTTAAGGCACCATATTCTACATTACTCGGAGTCTCATTTAGATCCCTTCATATATTTCAGGAAGTTTCCATTGCAATTGATTTTCAGACCCCTCTGAATATGATCTCCATTTCAGCCATTTTTCCTTCTATTTTCTCTCCCTCCACCACACCAACACTCTCAACTGATCTCCCCAACTGCCATCCCCACCGGCCCCCAGTCTTGCCCTAAAATCTATTCTGTTTCCATGTTCCAGGGAGATTCATGAATCCTTTCTAGACACTTTTTTTTTACCTAACATCTCTGGGTCTATGAATTGTAGCTTAATTATCATTTACTAAATCACTAATAACAATTTATAAATGAATATATTTCATATTTACCATTCTGTCTCTGGATTAATGTACTCGGGATGATTTTTTTTTCTAGTTCGATTCATTTTCCTGCAAATTTCATGGTGTTACTTTTTTAACATCAATATGTAAATGTGCCACATTTTCTTTATAGGTTCTTCTGTTGAGAGACACACCTAGATTTATTGCATTTTTTGTCAATTATAAATAAAGCTGCAGTGAACATGATTGAGCAAGTGTCCCTGTGATAGGATGTTGTACTGAAAAGCCCTGATCTAGGAAAAAAAAAGGCAGAATCTCTTTGTCAGAGAGGCTTCTTCTTCTCTGCCTGGGGGCCCATAACTCCTAACTAAGGCATGTCCTGTATCCCTTAGGGAAATCACTTACCCAACCTGTTTTCTACTGATAAGAAACCTGTTCGGCAAGCAACTGAGATTCCTGGAATTCCTCCCCATGCCAGTGAGGTATTTCTGTACCTTATCCTTCAGACAATTACCTTGTTACACCCTGGATATTCCTACCCACTTCTCAGAGTTTTATGTAATCACTGTTCATGTCAAATACCATAAAATTGAGCTGCATCTTTGAAGCTGATTCCAGAGATAATTCTATCATCACTGTCTTACACATGGAAAATCTGAAACCTCGTTCATTGACTTTGTTCCCTTCCTCCTTGTGGTCCAGTGGCCAATGACCCTGGAAAAAAATGGAGGACTACAGAATGAAGTATCCTTTTTGTATATGTAAACTTAGCTTTCATTCTAAAGATACACACAAATGTAAATAGCTTATAAATTTTTAATGCATATTTACATCCCTTTTTAGATATTTTTTATTTTATGTATATAAGTATTTTGCCTCCATGAATATATGTGTAGCAGTTTAATGGCTGGTCCATGCAGAGACCAGAAAATGTTGTTGCATTTTGTGGAATTTGAGTTACAGATGATGGTGAGCCACATATTGGTGTTGGTAACTGAACTTGGATTATTTGTAACAGGAACAAGCACTTTTAACCAATGAGCTTTCTTTCTTTGATCCTTACCAATCCTCATTGGTAAGGTTAACAAAGTAAAAATGGTTATCTCACCAAAAGCAATCTACAGATTCAATGAAATCTCCATTAAAATTCTAAGAACATTCTTCAAAGACATAGAAAGGGAAAGAGCAATTCTCAAATTCACCTAGAATACCAAAAACCCAGGATAGCAAAAACTATTCTCAACAATAAAAGAAATTCTGAGGTAATCAGCATCCCTGACCTCAAGCTGTACTACAGAGTAATAGTGATTAAAAACTGCATGGTATTGATATAGAGACAGGCAGGTAGATCAGTGAAAAAGAACTGAAGACCCAGAAATGAATCCACACACCTACGGCTACTTTATCTTTGACAAAGGAGCTAAAACCATCCAGTGGGGGATGGGGAAAATATTTTCAACAAATGGTGCTCATTCAACTGGCCTTCGACATGTGGAAGAATGAAAATTTATCAATATTTATCCCCTTGTACACAGCTCAAGTCTAAGTGGATAAAAGACTTCCACATGAAACCAGATACACTGAATTGAATAGACAAGAAAGTGAATAAGAGCCTAGAACACACATGAGCATAGGGAAAAATTTTCTGAACAGAAAGAACACCAATGGTCCATGCTTTAAGAATAACAGTTGACAAATGGGACCTCATGAAACTGAACTGCTTCTCTAAGGAAAAAGATATCTTCAATAAGACAAATCAGCAACTTATCGATTGGGAAAAAATCTTCACTAACCCTACATCCAACAAAGGACTACTATCCAAAATATATAAAAAACTCAAATAGTGAGCCTCCAAATAAATGAAATAACCAAATTTTAAAAATAGAATACATAACTAAACAGAGAATTCACACCAGAAGATCTTGAAAGTATCGGAAGCACTTTTAAAAATGTTCAAAGTCCCTAGTTATCAGAGAAATGCAAATCAAATGAACCTAAGATTCCACTTCAGATCAATAAGAATGGCTAGTATCAAGAACACAGATAAGAGCAGATGGTGGTGAGGATGTGGCAAAAAGGGGAACACTCCTTCATTGCTGGTGGGACTACAAGCTAGTACAACTGTTCTAGAAAACAATCTGGTAGTTCTTCAGAAAACTGAAATAGTTCTACCTAAAGACCCAGCTATACCGCACTGAGAAAGGTAAGTCATATTAATGAAAATGGGGCAAGAAATATGTCAGCCTGAACTCAACTCTCTGTTTTTGTTTTGTTGTTTGCTGCTCACATGTGTTAATTGTCTGCTTTTGTTTCATTGTTTGAATGCTGTCTTTCATGTTCAAAACAAAAAGAAACATATTTATCCAAAATTAGAATCTAAGATATAACCAAAGGTTGATGATGATTTGTCAGAGCCAGATTGTGCTAACCTAGAGGAAGAGGCAGCCAAATATTATGACCCTGAATGGCCCTCTTCCCAAAGCCCCTCTCCCAGTGTGCCTCCTCCTCCAAGTGCTCCAGAAATGGAGATGGTGGTTATAGTTCCCAGATGGGAGTTACAGGAAAAAATATTTGTTCTTAAACAACAAATAGAGTTAGAAAAAGAGTATCAGGACTTAATTAATCAGCTATATAATTAAAGACAGGGAAGATGTCTCAAGAGGTAAACTGCGAGAATTCCATGGCTCCTTGCGTTTCTCAACCTGGAATCCAAAGGCAGTCTCTGTCCCCTAGCTTAAGATTAGCCACAGATCATCCAGAGAATGGAGATACTCAGGCTTTCCCTGTATCAGAGACTAGAGACAATCAAGGGGGTGCTTGGAGACATCACACAGAATTTAATTTTCAAATTATTAAGGAATTAAAAAATGCAGTATCACAATACGGTGCCACTGCTCCCTTTACTCTTGCAATTTTAGAGTCTGCTGCAGAGGAGTGGCTGACTCTTAGTTATTGGAGTACATTAGTGAGAGCAGTTCTTAGTGGTGGTGACTATCTTATATGGAAATCAGAGTATCCTGAGAATTATAAAGAGACAGCTAGGAGAAACATTCAGGCAGGCAATGGTTGGTCCTTTGATACCTTAGTAGGAGAAGGGCAATTTGTTTCTAGTGATAACCAGATGCAATATGACCCAGGCCTATTCACTCAAATTCAGAATGCAGCCATGAAGGCTTGGTGTAAACTCCTGGCAAAAGAGGACCATGGTGCATCCTTAACAGCAGTCAGACAAGGACCTGATGAACGATTTTCTGATTTTGTTCATCGATTAATGACAACAGCAGAGAGGATTTTTGGTAATGCAGAGGCAGGAATAGACTATGTGAAACAACTTGCATATAAAAATGCCACTCCTGCCTGCCAAGCAGCCATTAGACCCTACAGGAAAAAGACAGACCTTACAGGGTATATCAGACTCTGTTCTGATATAGATTCCTCCTACCACAGGGCTTAGCTATGATGGCTGCCATGCAAGGACAATCAGTAAAAGATTTTTTGGCTAGTAGAAACCAAAAGGCCTGTTTTAAATGTGGGAAGCCTAGACACTTTGCAAGAGATTGCAAGGCAGAGAATGAGTTAACCCAGAGATAGCCCAGAAAACAGCCTGGGCTCTGCCCACTTTGCAAACGTGGAAGGCATTGGGCTAATGAATGTAGGTCCAAAAGAGACGAACAAGGAAATACCCTTTCCCATAAACAGGGAAACATGAACAGGGGCCAGCTCCAGGTCCCAAACCAATGCAATCCACAACAGACTTATGGAGCAGTCAGTTTTCCAACAAACAACAATCCTTGTCTGAACTTAGTCAAGCAACACCAGGAAGTGCAGGACTAGACCTCAGTTCTGCCACCCACATAGTATTAACCCCAGAAATGAAACCTCAGGCCTTACCCACTGGAGTGTTTGGACCACTCTATCCAAATATGTTTGGCCTGATAGTGAGAAGAAGCAGTACTACTATGCAGGGACTACAAATTTTTCCTGGAGTTATAGACAATGATTATGAAGGTGAGAATAAGGTAATGGCACAGGCAATTCAGAATATAGGCACTATTCCTACAGGAAGGAGGATAGTTCAACTATTGTTACTTCCATTGTACCCTACTAATCACAAATATAAAAATCCTAAAAGAGGGGATCAAGGCTTTGGTTCCTCTGATGCATATTGGGTACAGCCTATAGTTAAACAAAAACCTATGATGACACTATGGCTGGATGGAAAGGCATTCCAAGGCTTGGTTGACACAGGAGTTGATGTGACTATCCTAAAGCAAATTGATTGGCCTGCCACCTGGCCTCTGACTCCAAACTTAACCAACCTAAGGGGTATTGATCAAAGTCAAAATCCACAACAAAGCTCTAAGGTGCTGACATGGAAAGATAAAGAAGGTAATATACAGGGAATATGCAACCATATGTCATCCCTGGCCTTCCTATTAATCTATGGGGCAGAGATCTGTTATCCTAGTTAGAATTGATTATGTGCAGCCCTAATGAGGTAATCATGGCTCAAATGGTAAACTCTGAGCTTTCCCCAGGCAAAGGATTAGGAAAAAGTGAAGATGGGATTACTCATCCTATTGAGGTTTATGGTAACACTAGGAGAAGAGGCTTGGGGGCTACTGATTCAGCTGCACACCTAGGGCGTTGTGTGGATTCCATCACCTGGAAGGGGTATTTGCTCATCTGGGTGGATCAGTGGTCTCTAACCACCGAAAAATTACAAGCTGCTCAATTGCTAGTGCAGGAGCAATTACAGACAGGATATTTAGAGGAGAGTAACTCTCCTTGGAATACCCCAATATCTGTCATTAGAAAAAAGTCAGGAAAGTTGAGACTGCTGCAAGACCTGAGGGCTGTTAACACAACCATGGTTAGGATGGAAGCCTTACAACCTGGGCTGCCCACACCAGTGGCCATACTTTTAGGCTATTATAAAATAGTTATAGATTTAAAAGACTTTTTTTTACTATCCCATTGCATCCTAATGACAGAAAGTGCTTTGCTTCCAGTGTTCCTGTTATAAATTTTAAAGAACCTAGGAAAAGATATCAATGGAAGGTCTTGCCTCAGAGTATGGCTAATAGTCCTACCTTGTGCCAAAAGTTTGTGGCTTCTGCCATAGAGGATGTTAGAACCATGTGGACACAAATCTATATGATTCATTTCCTGAATGATACTTTAATAGAAGAGAAAAATGGAAAACAGGTACTGCAGTGCTTTGAAGATCTTAGAACAGCTTTACTGACTGCAGGATTACAGATAGCACCAGAAAAGATACAATTACAAGATCCAAATACTTATTTAGGATTTCAGATTAATGCTCCAAATATTATTAATAGTAAGGCCATCTTGAGGACTGATTCCCTTAAGACACTTAATGATTTTCAAAAATTATTGGGAGACATTTATTGGCTACGACCATATTTGAAACTCACGGCAAGAGAATTGAAGCCTCTGTTTGAGATTCTCAAAGGAGATCCTGACCCTAAGTCTCACAGAGCTCTAACAAAGGAGGGTAGAAAAGCATTACAGAAGGTTGAGAATGCTATTTTATCCCAATTTGTAACTCATATTAATTATTCCAACCCTTTATATTTTCTTATTTTTAACACTAAACTAACTCCTACTGCAGTTTTTTTGGCAAACTCCACCCATATTATGGGTCCAACTCCCCTCATCCCCTAAGAAGGTTCTTTATCCATACTATGTTTCTGTAGTTGATATGATTATGTTGGGCAGAGATAATAGTCAAAAATATTTTGGAAAGGATCCTGATGTAATAGTACAACCCTATACAAGGTATCAGGTTGATTGGCTTATGCAGAGTTCTGAAGTCTGGCCTATTGCATGTGCCTCATTTGCTGGCCAGATAGATAATAATTATCCATCAGATAAATTGATTCAGTTTTGTAATCACCACGAATTTGTTTTTCCATTTCGTACTGTACATGCACCTATCAAGGAAGCATTGCTAGTTTTTACTGATGATTCCTCATCAGGAACAGCTGCTTATGCCTTTCAAGATCAAGTAATCTCCTTTGCTACATCATCTGTGTCAGCTCAATTTGTTGAATTATATGCTGTTATTGCTGTGTTTCAAGCATTTTCAAATCAAACCATTAACATTTAGACAGATAGCTCATATATAGCTCAATCTATCCCTCTGCTAGAAATTGCTGAGCAAATAAAGCATTCCTCAGAAGCAGCTGATTTGTTTCTACAGTGCCAACAATTAATTTTGAGGAGAAAGTGTAAATTCTTTATAGGACACTTGAGAGCCCACACTGGGCTACCAGGTCCTCTCTCTGAGGGAAACACCAAGGAAGATCTAGCTACTTGTGTAGCTGCACTGACTCTATCAGATCTGCCATCTAACTTGCATCAGGCCATAAAGGCTCATGAGTTACATCACCTTAATTCTAAAACTTTAAAAATTATGTTTAAAATTACCAGAGAATAAGCTAGACAAATTGTTAAACAATGTCAATCATGTGTTACACTTTTACCAGTTCCTCATTTGGGCGTAAATCCAAAGGGACTGATACCAAACAGTCTCTGGCAAATGGATGTTACTCATTATAATGAATTTGGCAATCAAAAATATATACATGTATGCGTAGATACATCCAATGATTTCATTTATGTGAGATTGCAATCTGGAGAAACAAGCAAGCATGTGATCACTCATATGCTTGCTATAATTGCTGTATTGGGTGTGCCTAAACAGATAAAGACTGACAATGGTCCAGGTTATACAAGCTCCAGTTTCCACCAATTCTGTGAAAAATTGGGAATACTACATAAAACGGGTATTCCATATAATCCACAGGGCCAATGTATGGTAGAAAGGGCGCATCAAACCATTAAATGTCAATTTGAAAAAATTAAAAAGGGGGAATGGTACCCTACCAAGGGATCCCCCAGAAATATCCTTCATCACATGCTCTTTATTTTAAATTTTTTAACAGTGGATTCTGAAGGAAAATCTGCTGCAGATAGAGTCTGGCATTCAGATACCAAAAAGAATTTTGTAGCAGTCCTCTGGAAAGACCCATTAACTGGAACCTGGAATGGGTCAGATCCAGTGCTTATCTGGGGAAGAAGTTCTGTCTGCATATACTGCCAAACTGCAGTAGCCACACGCTGGCTGCCAGAGAGATTGATTAAACAAATAGACAACAATAACAAATCCAGAGAGGAGAAACCCCCTGAGAAATGTACTTTTTCTTCACAGGAAACATGAAGATGCTTCTCAATTACCTTGAAACTGGAACAGATCAACCAGCAAACCTGACTTTGGAAGTCCTCAATGTAGAAGTAGACATCACCACCCATACCTCCAGGGTGGCTCTATTGGACTCTTAGTTCCCCAACTTATGATTTAGTGAGGAACATTGTTTAGACCCAGGAGAAAACCCAGTACCACAGTTAATATAGTTGTTTTTTGGGTTTGAGATTGACTAGAGCAGGAACAGGAATTTCCTTACTTGTTTTGTTAAGATCAAAGCTATGATCAGTTCTGTATTTCTATAGGTGTAGATTCTGCTATAACACATTTATAAACAGAATAGAAGAGGTTTATACATTTACTCCTCAGACAGAGGGAGTTATGTGTTGCCCTTAAAAGAGAGTGTTGCTGTCATACTAACTATTTAGGCATTGTTAAGTCTCTTGTCCCTTGGGTCCATGCTGTTCGACAAACTGATGACTTTTGTATTACAACAGATAGACGCTATTCAAATGAAACAAACACAGGTCTGTTATTACTGGCTGAAAGTAGAGGATTGTAAAACCTGTCATCAAGACTAACGAGGTATATCCCTAACTTACTCGCTAAGCTGGATAGTCAATGGCAGATAAGAGAACACTTCAAGACCCTTGCTCCTAAAAAGGGAGGCCTCACCATCCTAAGACAGGAGCTAAACCAATGACTGTTGAGTTATCCAAAGATGGGAAAGGGAGGCTGGGGTCATTTGTTCCAACCTAAGACAGGCACGGTTTCCGTAAGATTTCCCAGCCTTTCCTTTTGAAAAAAAATTAAAAAGGGGGACCTCTGGGGAGCAGACAGAAGGCGGCTATCACCCTTGCAGCCATCTTGAGCCATATACCCTGACAAGCGACTTGATTACATTAGCCTACAACAGCTGAGCACACTCTGATAACATCTTGCTTTAGATACCCAGGATCTTCCCTTGGGTGTGTGAGACTTAAAGGTGTGATTTAGAGCTGAGACTTAAGGTCATGACTTAGAGATTAGATTTAGAGACAAGGCCTAAGGGTATGACTTAAGGGTGTGACTTAAAGGCATGACTTAGAAGTGAGACATATAAAAGGCAAGAGGTAGACAGAAGAGAAATGAGAGAACCAGACAACAGATTACTTGACATGAGTACAACTTGGAACAGAGAATTAGGTATTAGGCACTTGACACTTGGAGGAAGAACTTGGAATTAGACAAGTACAACCTGGAGTTAGGTATTAGGCATTAGACATTAGGCAGTAAGTAGAAGACACTTGAACTAGAGAACTTGGAGGTACTAGGGACTAGGAGCTAGGGACTAGGAACTCAAGACTTGGGACTTGGACTAGAAATAGAGACTGAAGAATAAATGGGATTGAATCACACTCTGTCTAGTCTCCATTCTTCGCCTCCTTCCTCACTTTCTCTCTCTCTCTCTCTCTTGCTGAACCCCGACCCACAGACCTGAGCAGCTTGGGGCAGTGCAGGCTCTAACAACTTAGCCCCCAAGGCAGTGCAGTTTCCAACATTGACAGAGTGGTCCCTGACATTTTGGCCCCCAAGTGTGGGACAGCTCAGGCCGAAACAAGAAGGCTTCAATCTCACTTAGATGGGGAAAGAAAATAATCACTGTAGGCAGAGGTAGTTAGGAAACTAGGTGTAAGAATGGAAAGGAAGGGAAAATTAGGAAGGAGATCAGATGAATGGGGCAGAAGAGAAGCTTCGAGAGCCAGGTGAGTGAATGGAAAAAAGCAGCCTCCAGGACTAGGAGGTGGGTGGACCTCTAGAAAGTACCAGAGACCTGGGAGGTGAGATACTCTCAGGACTCATTGGGGATGACTTTAGCCAAAATGCCCAACATTAGCTAGAGGGAACTGGAAGAGTCTACTTCCAGTAAATATAAAGGGCCTCAAGAGGAGAGACAGGGCTACTAAATCATAGTCAAAATTTCTGACTTAGAAGTGTTCCTGTCTAAAAAATCTGCAGGGATGAAAAAATGGAGAAGAGACTGAGGGAAAGACAGTCCAAGGACTGGCCCAACCTGAAATTCATTGCATAGGAGGGCACCAAGTCCTGACACTATTACTGATGCTAAGAAGTGCTTTGTAGGCTGGAACATGGCTGTCCTCTGAGAGGGCCAAGCAGCAGCTTACTGAGACAGAAGCATTGGACTAAAATCAAGTAGCTCTAAGGTTGAATTATGGAAAGGAATAAAGAAGCTGAAAGGGAGAGTGACCCCATATGAAGACCCACAGTCTCAACTAACCTAGTCACCAGTGGGCTCCCAGAGACTGAGCCATCTACACAGGCAGGCAAGAGGCCCCTGGCACCTATACAGGAGAGTTCTACCTGGTCTATCAGCAGTGCGAGAAGATGTGATTAATTCTCCAGAGACTTGAGGCACCAGAGAAGTGAGAGGCCTGGTGAGTGTGGTAGGCTCCTTTTCAGAGGCAAGGGCGAGAGGGAATATGATAAAAAATTTTGATAGGGAAAACTAAAAAGTGGCAACTACTGGATTGGTGGAAGGACTCTGTGAGGCAGGTATTGGGAAGTGTAGGCAGCATTTGCATATAAATAAATGAATAACTCAATCAATCAATAAAAAGAAACAAATACCAAAAATATTTGAGATTTTAAAATTAATTTTGGTTAAAAAGTTTTTGTATTATTTTAGAAATATTGTTTTTATTTCAGAAAACATGTAACAGTAAAGATATTTAAATTTCTAGGATTTTAGTATATATATATATATATATATATATATATATATATATATATATTCATTCTAATGGAAAATAACATAATTTTTATGAAAAATGACATAACAAAAGCCGGGCAGTGCTGGCACACACCTTTAATCCCAGCACTTGGGAGGCAGAGGCAGGCAGATTGGCGGATTTCTGAGTTCGAGGACAGCCTCGTCTACAGAGTGAGTTCGAGGACAGCCAGAACTACACAGAGAAACACTGTCTCGAAAAAACAAAAAACAAAAAAAGAAAGAAAAAAGAAAAATGACATAACAGCTTAAACAATTTCATAAAGTATTATTTTTATATTAAATTTTTGTTCTCACTATTTTTAATTTAAACTATAACTCAATACATTTCTTATTATAGATTATACAGTATTCAAAATAATTCTAAACTTATCTCAGAGGATAATAATATCTCCATTTAAATAGAATGTATTTCACATTAAAAAGGTATGTTTCTTTTATGAAGAATAGTAGGTAGCAAGGCTTTTAATCCTCAAGGAATAAATTTCAAGGAGTTAACAATGTTAAAGCTTACTTTTAGAATAGCATCTATTATAATATAGCTAATTTAGTTATTCAGGTAACAAATTAACAATTTTAGATCATATCTCCAGAGATAAAACCTAAAATTAAGGTTAATATATGAATTCATTAAACATTAATTGTACATTATATATAATAGTTTATTTAAAATGTTACAACTTTCATACTTACTTAAATTCAAAGTATTTGTAGATGGAGAAAAGCCAAAATTTTAGGCTTACTTTCATTAAAATCATTATTTACTAGTTAGTTATTTACAAGTGATTCTTTTCTTATATTCTATTAAAGATATAGTTATAAACAGTAAGGGAATGATTGGTAAAGTCTATGAGGAACAAGTTTGAGCTATGATTTCATGTGTGTTATGTTGGTAATCTTCCATCTTCCAACTGAAACATTTATTTCTATTAGCAGGCTTCTTATTTCTTAGGAAGTGAAACTTAACAATGCTCAGGAAGTAAACAAAACATATTGGCTTCAGGAACCTCATGGCATTTCCAATGACTCTCACCAACTTATGAAAGCAGAAATAAGAGGGTAGATAAATTCTTCACCTGGCTTAACTACCTACGAGTTATACTGAGAGCTTCAGAGATTCATGCAGCATTTTTAAGTCATCATGTACAGTATATCATGTGATATTTTGATGATTTATTTGCCTTTTCACTACTTAAACTACTGTAAGTAACCTCTCACATAAACTCATGTAAGTAATCCAATAAACTCACTGAATCAACAAGCTATTAGGCAAGACTTTCTTTGTTCTATAGTTAGTGCTCTATATGGAATGAATAGACATTTGTTCATTACTTCTGATGGGGGAACACAGAACAAAGCAAAATAGTAAAACTTCAGTTATTTTGCCATTTACCAGAAATCATCATTGAACTCTCCAAGTGATTTTTCACCTCAGACATTTCATGTGCCTGAATACATACAAAACCCCATAGCAATTATCAAAAGAAAATAAAAGGTAAATATCTAACTCATACCAGAACTACAAAAAATTGCTATATAGTTTTCTGTACCTGTTTTTATCTTTAAACCGCAGTCTATTCTTAAGGGGCTTAAAAAATATATCATTGTCTAGTTACACTTATAAGCTCTAAATGTTTATTTTATCAATAGCTTTGTATTTTTTTTTAAGAAAAAAGTTTCTTACCAAAATGACTACTATGCTTACGTCTTGGAAAATTTTGTGACAGTGCATTTGAAAATTGAAAGTATCAAATGTTGAGGAAAATGTAATTTAAAAAGCTATGTTACCCATGGTTTCTGTTATAGTCATAGCGGGAAACATGGCAGCCTTAACAGCAAACTTGGTGCAAGAGAAGAACCTGAGAGCTCCATATCTGGATTAGCAGGCTACAGTATGATACTGTGGGCCACTGGCCTAGCTTGAGCCTTATAGACCTCAAAGCCCACCCACCAGTGACACAATTTCTCCAACAAAATAATACCTACACCAAAAAATCCACACATCCTAAGAGTATCACTTCCCATGAGCCAAACATTCAAACACACAAGTCTATGGGGCTATTCATATTCATACCACCACACTTGGGCTCCTCAAATATCACCACTTTTGACATAATATTTTCACCAAGGCCATACCTACACCAATAAAGTCACACCTCCTAGTAGTGCTACTTATGGGAGTTATTTCATTCATACCATAGCAGCTGCTATTACCTCAAAATGTAGCATTAATTTCAGACATTCAATTTTTATGCACTAAAAAACAAGCATAAAAAGGCATCATCATTCTGAGAGGATTAAATGCACTGTACTCTATTTCTGTGGGCTAAAGATAAAAGGAAATATTAAGTTTACAGACATTTTATCAACAAAATTTGGAAAATGGACTAAAATTACAGATATAAACTGTGAAATGAGCATTCTTTCCCAATACAAATGGAATTTTTGCTAATACTGTCCACAAATTAGGGTATAAAACAATTAAGATAAAATTAATTGTACTTACTCAGGATTCAAAGCACAATACAGGGATTTAGTTATATGAAATAAACATTAAAGTGATAGAAAAGTCAAATATGTAGAAATTAAACAACATCTGTAAGCCACTCATGGGTCAGAGAAGAAACCACAATTTAAAAAACTACATGTTCTCATAACATGAGCAATAGTACATAAGATGTCATAGTCAATAAATACAATAAATAAGTAAATAAATAAATAAATGTACATAAGATGCCAATGTCAATAAAGAAAATAAAATATATCACTGCAGTACAAATTTACAATAAAAATATTGTACAAAGACAAGAGTAGGTTCTCTGAAGACATTGTGTCAGTTTGAATGTGGAGAGTCAAGCATAATCTCAGCTATTAATTGGTGGTGGTAAACTGGGCAGTGGTGGTGCACACCTTTAATCCCAGCATTTGAGAGGCAAAGGCAGGTGGATTTCTGAGTTTGAGGCCAGCCTAGTCTACAGAATGAGTTCCAGGACAGCCAGGGCTATATGGAGAAACCCTGTCTCAAAAAAACAAAATAAAACAAACAAACAAACAAACAAACAAAAAATTAATCAGTGGTGTTGTTGGGAAGGTTTTGGTAGTATAGTCTTGGTAGACGAAGCACACCATTGAAGTTTGGTTTTGGGATTTAAAAATCTCACTTACCTTTACATTGTGCTTTCTGGTTGTGAGTCTTTAGCTTTCTGTTATTGCCAAAATGGTTGCCACTTACTGCCATTTTTCTATTTTCCACAACTGAGAAAATTACTCCATAAAATTGAATTATAAACAACTTGTACAATATTCTATAAGTACTGGTTGATAGGTGAAGGCCAGACACATTATGGATTGTTCCATTCCTGTGCTCGGTTCTATAAGAAAAATGTAAGCAGGTCCTTAGAATGCTTATCACAAAAAAAAAAAAAAGAAAAAAAAGAAAGAAGAGAGAGAGAGAGAGAGAGAGAGAGAGAATGAAAGAAGAGAAAAAGAAGACAGAAAGAAAGAAAGAAAGAAAGAAAGAAAGAAAGAAAGAAAGAAAGAAAAAGAAAAAAGGAGGAAAGGAGGATGTGGAAGCCAAAGGAAGCAAGCCATGGAGTCGTTAGCAGACCCTGCCTCTAGCTTCTTTGCCCTGTTTGATATCTTATCCTAACATCATTCGATGATGAACAGTGATATGTAACTATAAGCCAAATAAAATTCTTTCCTCCCCAAGTTGCTTTGGTCATGGTGTTTCATGACAGCAACAGTAACCCTAAATAGGATAATATCTATGTAAATACAATCACAAATTAAATTCCATGAAATTAAAAGTACTTTCCTCCATGTTTTACAGATTTTATGAAGATTTTAAAAGAATATAATGAGTACATTTAAGTAAATATTAAATTTCACACAATGTTAATTTTAAGTAAATATTAAATTTTACAGAATATCATTCATGGAAAAACTCAAATTGCTAAAACAATCACAACATAAAGGATAAATATATTAAATGGCATGTGATTTGCAAATTATTGAATTTGTCAAACACCCTTTACAAAGGTGATATCTAGTGAGAGACGTATTCACTATTAAATTTTTCTAATATTTTAGTGAAGAATAATTACATTTTCGTAGTTCTTCATAGGAACAAAGTGATAAATGGAGAGTCTGTAGGGACAGAAAAAGTCTCATTTTATATACTCAGTATAAATCAATTAATAACAAATGATAGAAATGAGAATTGAAACAGAAATATGCCATACATACAAATGTAATTATCTTGAGGAAAATAGCCAAATGAATTTAGTGATTTATTCCCTAGACTAAAATTTATTCTAATCTCTATGTGAAAACCAGATAGAATAGTGGACAAAAATGACTTAAACAGAAATTTCAAAGATTACTATCTATATTCAATAAACATACTAAAAATTACTCAGTATGATTATCAGGAAAATATTTATTAGAGGTATACTTATATATCACTACAATTATTCAAGTAGGATCAAAACCCAAAATCAAGAGATTATTAACTGTTGTCAAAAATATTGATGATTACATGTTGGTAAAAAAAATGTCTCAGTGGTATGAGAAATTGATTTCAGTTTTCCAGAACCAATGTAAATAGTTGGTAATGTGTGTCTATGATCCTTGTGTTTCTGTGGTGAGATGAAAAACAGAGATAGATATCTCTTGGAGTTTGTGAGCCCAAAACTCAAGATTATCCTCTGATCTCTATATTCTCACTGTGGCAGGTCCATATCCAGAGTCATACATATAAACATATGCATAGACAATATGATATCATAGTACATATATGATATCAAATTTTTATGCATAATAATAGGAGTATAAATTGTTTATAACCATTCTACAATATCATCTTAGAATGTGTGTATATGTATATGTATATGATATATAATATGCAATATATGTCACTCCATGACCTATTAAATCCATTCTTAACAGTTTTAATACATAGATTAAGGTTTCTAGTTGATTACCTACTTGAAATTTCTGTGTGATCTGGTGGTGTTAACAAATGCTTCCTCATGAAATTCTTCCAACTTCATTGCCCTTATTTTTGCCCCTTGCTAGCTCTAAATCTTTGTGATCATTCTCTGATAGTGTCACATTGTTAAAAGATAATACCCTATGAGTATCACAAGTGTTTTGTCATCTTACCAACAGAACATTTTACTTCCTTTGTTACATTTTATCTTTCAAAGGACACTTGTAAAATCTTGGGAGATATAGTTTCTCTCTGAGGAACAAAGGACACATTTTCTTACAGCTTGGTAGATAAAAGCAGTCTTCCATTGGAACTAGAAAGCAGACAGTTTTCTTGGTTATAATAAAAGATTTAGGTCTCCAGAAGTCACTACTTTTTCTCTGTCATTCACCCACCATATGTGCAAAAGTTAGCTGGTACACTTCCCCCAGTTATTTGGGAGCTGAAGCTAGGATAACTCATTTCAATACTGATGCTCTGGTTATAGCCATTTGCATACTAAGTTCTGATTCGCTCATCGAGAATCTCCATGTCTTTATATGACATCAAAGAAATTATGAAAAATTAAGTTGTTTGGTTAAATAGAACAAAACCCCAGCATCCTTTCAATTTTATTTTATTTTATTTATTTTATTTTATTTTATTTTATTACTGGTAGGTGTTAAATGCTTCTTTTCTGAATAACTTAATTTTTGTCTTCCTTTTAGAATATGTCAGTTAACCTGAGCTGAGTTTTTAAATTAACATTTATAATTTGGAAACGGCTTTAAAATACTAATGGAATTACAAACAAAGCTTCTATAGTACATTATTTGGTTTCCCTTGGGCATTTCAATAGCAGTAGTCCCTGCTGTACCTACTTGTCCTTTTAAATATTTTTATTCTTGTTTTTATTTTGTTATCAGTGTGAATGATACTATTCTCTGTAATATTACCCAGGCAGGAATTTTAACTTATCCTGGATGTGTGAAGAAAAAAAAAATCTCAAATGCTTTTTTTGAAATTTTTTTGGGTGTGCTTAATGTATCTGATGTCTTTACATGAATCAACAATTATTCATTCTCCCATTCATAAATTTTGTTAATGCACAAACTTTTGTATGTTGTTTATAATTGCAACCATTAAAAACGTCTTAGAACTTTAGTTTTCTAATCCTATCCATTCTCTTCTATCTTCTACTGGATAATCTATTAGCTAATGAGAACTATTTTGAGTAAACAAACTGCCCTTTGTCTTTCATTAGAACTCAATATGATAATGTGGGAATATTTCAGTCTGGCACAAAATTCATGGTTATAATGATAAATATATTAAATTTTATATATTAAATATAAAAAATTATTAAATATATTATTAACATATGCAAATACTCTGTTTGAAACTATGAAATAATGAAAGCCTATTGAAATTATTAATATTAAATAAATGTACATATTCTCCACAAATACACACACACACACACACACACACATATATATATATATATATATATATATATATATATATTCCAAAAGTTTGGCTTGATCATTTTGAAAATGAATTAGCAATGAAGCACCAATTCTTCATAGTGCCACATAATAGTACATAGTTATAGTTATAGTTATATTTGGATATTCCTAAAAATAATAAATATAGTAATCAATAGTGTTATATACAAGCTGTGAGAATGATCTATCATTCTATTGGTAGAAATGTGTTAATATATTAGAAAAGAAGTTAATGATATAATTACTTATTTGTATTAGATACTGGTATGTTGATTTATATCTTTGAGAGTCTACCTTAAATGTTTCTATTTTGAACATCAAATAAATATCATATTAGATTTCTTAGGATTTTTCTTATAACATATATAAACAGTATATATAATCATATATAAAATATATGTGTATATATTTACATAAATGCATATAAGTACAGTTATATGTTTAAAGTGTTAATGAAGGCCAGAAGACAGAACTCCTTGTATTGTAGTCATATAGACGGTTATGAGTCACCATGTGGTTGTTGAGAACTGAACCTAAGCAGCACATATTCTTAAATGTTGAGTCACATAATTGTATTAGTTTTTATTATGATTTTTAAATGTTACTACATATGTGTATCTTAACATTACATAAATTTAGGATTTTACTGTTCTGAAAGTCAATCTTCATATAGTTACAGAGGACAAAATTAAGGTGTCAGTAAAGCTGTGTTCTTTTCTAGGACCTCTAGGGAAGGATGTTTCTGTCAGGTTTCATGATCAAGAGTATTCAGTTACCCTTCATTTGCATAACAGTTTCTCTCTCTCTCTCTCTCTCTCCCTCTCTCTCTCTCTTTCTCTTCCTTTCCTTTCTTTCCTTCCTTCTTTCTTTCCTTCTGTCTTTCTTTCTTTCTTTTCATATGTAATTATTTAGTTTTCCCCTCTCTCTGTCTCTCTCTCTCACTCTGTGTGTGTGTGAGAGAGAGAAAGAGAGAAAGAAAGAGAGGGACAGAGAGAAAGAGAATGAAAGAACGTATCCACATGCTGTTGCATTGGCATATATATAGAATTCAAAGAGGAAAAGTGCACTTTCTTTCAAGAATCAAACCTCTCCTTCCAATATGATTCCAGTGTTTTAACTCAGATTCAAAATCAGATTGTCTGATATCAGCTACATGGTAAGTGCTTTTGCTCACTGAGTCAGCTCACTGGCCAACTAACTTATCATTTTTAGTATAGGATATTTGATGTTTTTGTCCACCCAGATAATTACAGAACAACTTTTGTTATTAGAGACATCTGACTACAATCCTCAACAACCTATGATATCAATTGATTTTCACATGAAATATATTTGCAAATTCTGAAGATTCAATTTTTATGAATGATTTCATAATTACCACAGTGATAGACTTAGGTTTTATTATAAATTTAAAATATCTCATTGAGTATTTAAAAAAAAACATTTTATGTTTTATGTAAATATTTGTCTCTTTCTTCTCTGAGTTACTCCTTCTCTGTCTTTACTCATCTTTTTTAATCAGTAAAATGACACATATCTCCTGCTTTCATCCATGTAGGCACAATTTTGTGAGTCAATATTTATTGCTGTAAACTACATTCATTTTAAAAGATTTTATCTCTACCAACATATCATAAGCACAATGAGAATAGAAATCTCAGACTTCTTGATATCATAATCTTAAATTTAATATACAGCCAATGGGCATAATAAACATGGTTTAAATGAAGTAAAATAATGTTTGATAGATAAGCAACTTATCCAAGGTCCCTCAGCACTGAATCTGTTTTTTTTTTCCTCATGTAAAAGTCCCATCCTCTATATTAGTGGAAAATAAAACAAATAATTGTTGACTCCAAAATATTTCAAAAACATTTAGCTGCATGCCAGACTGCTTTGGTAGTTTCTAAGACTACATCATAAGAACTCCTCCCTCCTGTTCTAAAGATCACAGTTTTAATTTTACATAAATCACCTGGCAAAGGACATATAAACAACAGATGAAAGAGTAGTGATACATTAACATGCATGTGAAATGGGAATTGTGTAAACTGATACTCAAAGGCCAAATCATTGACATGCAAACATCTCTTCAAAAGGAAGAGGAAAGTGGAGGCCATACATAATATAATATTACAGGGGTAATAAATGGTGTTTAGGGAAGATAAATGGACCTAGAAAATAGTCAATTGAGTGAGAAAATGTTCTTGAGATCTCACAATGGGGTATTTAATTTTCAGTCTTTTTTGGGGGGTAGTTAATTCATCCTGGTTAATGAGATTTTATAACAATTGCAAGCCATCTTGCAATGAAACTTCCTTTAGTAAGATAAAAGAACTTCAGTGAAAAGTGTCTTTCCACATTCTAGGAAAGAAAGGGGATCAAAGATGATAAAGAAACCTTGATTCTAAAATTCTCTACAGTTCAACAGGTCAAAGTGCCACATTCCTGACATCATTTTCTCAGTCCCAAGAGTATCAACAACTGAAAGTGACAAAAAGTCCTTACCATCACACAAAGCACCAAGAATCATGGGAAAAAATTGAACAGAATAAGAAATATAAAAACACAAACAATATACTGACAATATTAAATACAGTAGGATTGTAATACTAAATATGCTTGCCAGTGTAGACATTAACAATTCCTCCCTTTGACTACATATCTGCATTCTATTCTTTGAATTAGTAGGTGGATAGAGGTGAAAGAAATCAAAACCAGGTCGAGGATGAATGGCACCTTTCCTAAACTTCCTATTTGTATGGAGGCAGAGCTGAAGACATGGACAGTTCCACAAAGATTGTCCTATATTGCAAGTCTAATACATACTTTTAAAAGAAAAGAATAATGTTTCCATCATCAAATATTTCTCCTATTTTGAAAAAAAAATAATACTATGAATTTTCTACAAGTGAGATAGCTTCATTTACAGAAAAGAGTGACCCTCAAGTATATTTCTATAGGATTGACAGGATTTAAGCAGAGATGTGTGTTCCTTCCTTGATAAGAAAATTTACTTGTAATGTCAATACACAGAATGGAGAATTTCTACATGAAGAGCTTCTTAGTCATCAATTGAACAATTTGTTGCCTTATGATTATAAATGAAATAACTAATTTGTTCATGTATTTTTCTGCTTATTTTTCTTCTGTGTATTAGATAGTTGCCTGAACAGTCATTCACTAGTATTTTAAGATAAATTACATATTGTTTGGACTACAAAATCAAATAGTACTGAAGTGTATGTATAAAAACACCTTAGGGTCAAACATTATCTCTGTGGTGAATTTGTATTTTACCTGTTTCAGTTCACAGACTCAATCACTTTAACAAGACATAGCTGTTGCCTTTGCTGCTTGTTTCTACTTTTTTATTTATACATGAATGCATAGGGTCTTAGGTAGTTTTACTAATTTTCAATGTTTCAATTTACTTTCATTTTGTTTGATGAACACAGAACTTCATTTTGCTCTTCATCTTTTGTGAACTCTGGGTACAGAGGCTCTGGAAAATAGGTCTTGGTGCCAGTGAATATCATGGTGGGTGGAGGGGCTAGGAGGTGAAGGGTAGGTTATAAATGATCACTGGAGACTATTTTGGAAGACAGATCCTTTACTGAAATAGAAGGTCTAGCCTATATATCTCTAGTGGGGAGTGTGCAGGAAATTGGATAAGGGAAGAAGTGATAGAAGAGAGCAGGGGCATTTGATGCATATCACCTAGAGGGCCAGTTACATGATTTCAGAGAAGACAGTTGTCTGGTGGGGAAACAGAACTTACCTGGCTTTCCTATGACATAGTCTTTATCTTTAATGGAGGTGAGTAGGCCCAAGGCTGACTGGGTGGGGAGGGAGTAGCCCTACTCTGCTATGCTCTCTGACACAATGTTCTACTATTCCTTATCTGGCTTGGGAACTCACAGGGGCTCACTGCCTAAGTTCATATATGTACTTTCTGTCTTCTGAAGGCTAAAATTCCTCTTTCTTTCTCTCTAACACCATTTTCAATATCGCTTTTAGTATTTCTTTCCTATCACCACACAGTAGTAATTTCTCAATAAAAGATCCTTAAGGGTCTATTTTCAGTTATGAAATATCTTTGATTTTATCTTTCATTTAATTAATACTTGCTCCTTTCTTTCTTTCTCCCTTTCTTTCTCTCTTTCTTTCTTTCTTTCTTTCTTTTTTTCTCTTCTCTTTTTATTTCTGATTTTTTTCTTAATAACTGCAAAAGTTTGGAGGAATCTGGATGAGGTCTGTTTTAACTCTTCTTGAAAGCTGCCTTTTCACTTTGTCAGAAATAAGAAACTGATGACTGTTTCTGATTATATGGACTGTAAGGAGACTGAGACTGCTAAAAGAGATAGGCCTGGGAAAAGGGCTAGTATTCTGGAGCCCCTCTTTTATCACTTTCAAATGTCTGTCTAAATTACTTTCTTTTTCCTATTTACCTTTGTTGTTTGCAATTGATGGAAAGCAGCAGTGGTGTCCAGCACTTTACAGTTAAATAATCCCAACTTCCTTCCCAAATGTAACTATCACATATTTCTTATTGAAGCCTTATCCTAACCAAACATGCTAAAAAGTATGTATTTTGCATAGATAAATGTTCCATTTTATTGTTAAATCTCAAAATTACACTCTACTGGCCTTTTTATCTGAAGCTAGCTGGTTTATATTCAACAGAATCATGTAATTTCTTGTTTGAGAACTTAAGATGACTGCAGTTTTTACTAGTTCTAGGAGTATGTTTATGTTTACTAGTCTATATGTCAAAATTGGCAGTGTAAACCTCAATCCCTGTTAAACAACAGACCATCTAATCTAATAATGACCATATTTTAAGCATTTTTTGAGAAAACAAACTTTTTATAGATTTATTTTCTCAGATATAGGTATGCTTGCCAAATTTAACTTCAGCTGACAAACACAGAGTTAATAAAATATGTATTGGACATGTTTTTCTTTGATAAGCAAGTTTTTACACTTAATAATAAATGTCAAAGAAACTTTTCACTTAAACATTAAAGTATTTGAGTACAGATCTTTGAATCTCTAGTCATGTTTTCACAGGTACAAATAATTCTCATTTGGCTGTCAGAAATTAATTACTGCAAATTGAAGAAAAAAATTCCTGATGTGAATGTTTATTATTTTCCAAAAATAGAAAATAGGGAATCATTTTGTTGCATCTCAGACAAAGATACCCCAGAGTATAAATTGGACATTCTGAGCTGAATATACAGACCTATATTGGGGTCTTTGTGATGTTCTGTTTCTCTGTCTCTTAAATTTTACCTTCTTTCTCATCTGAAGCATTGAGTGAAGATTCTTCAGAACTTTCTACATTTATGTAAAACAGAAAAATATATGAAATATTTTACAGAAATTTTTGTAATTAAGCAAATATAAAATTACAAAGTAAGATACAATGATGCAAATACTGTCCAAAATGCACAGGAACTTCAATTCAGATTATATATCAACTCTGAACTATTTAATTTCCTCAAGAATAGTTAATTAGTTATTTATTTTTTTCTCATTAGCACTCCTTTTTTTTCTTCTATAAAGATGTACATTGGAACTTTAATAAACTGATCATTTGTGTAAGATTTAGCTTTTTCAACTAATATATTGAACATATACTAAGAGATAATTTGGCATACTTTTTCATGTTAATGCATATTTTATTAGTTTATTTAAGAAGACTCACTGCACTTTCAGAAAGAAAATTTTAAAGTCTTTACTATTTACTCTCCCTCAGAGAAGAAATATTTTTTCTGTAATAAACATTTGCTTGAAAGGTGGGTTCAAAAGCTTTTTACACAAATATGAGGACCTGAATTTGAACATAAAAATGAGACGTGTTTACATGCATCAATAAATGTAGCACCGACTGAAAGGTAGATGACTATGCCTATCAGAACAGACAGTTATGTCACTCAATGAGAAACCCTCTCAAAAATTAAGTGAAACAGTAATGGGACCAGAAATCTGTGCATAGCATCCAAGGACTGACCTAACACTACTACTCTATTAAGTGTATATAATATTCTACTGAACCCTAATGACTTTTTGCTATAAGATAGTGCATCTCTCAAGCCATATAAAATCAACAACTAATTGGAGTAGATGGTGATAAACACAGAGAACCAGAGGAAATCAATATGTGGAGGATAAGCGTTTTAGGATTGCTCAGCCCTATACTGGATATCTAAATTATCCTGTTCACCCAAGACTCAGAGATCTTCATAGAAGAAGGGGAAGAAATAATTCAAGTTCCAGAGGTAGAAGGTGACTATAAAAATAGTGTTTTCTGGCTCCAACAAGACAGTTGCACACATGAAGGCAAAGTAGAAGTGACAACATATACAAGACCTACAGAAGTCCAAGCCAGAAAAATTCCCATTATGGAACTGGAAATGTGGGCATAATATTTCACAGTAGCTGAGGAGCCATTGCAAATTGTTAGTGGCTGGGAGGGATAACCACTTTACTCTTGGTGTGACAACTACTTGACTGATTAGGTTTTCTTGCTGACCCTATATTCCCTCAATTTGAGCAATTTGAGCAATAAGAAGTAGAATCAGCACTTTGGCTGGGGCAGACACCTAGCTGGTCTGCTCCCGTGAAGACACCATATCCTGAGACACCCTAGGGGAGCCACTGCACTCAGAGCATCAGGATTTCAGGATCCCAGGGGCAGCCTGAGTCCCAGGAGTTCTTCCACACAGGAGCTCATGACCAGAGGACAAAAGAAACATCTGGATTCTGGGGAGTTCTGACATAAGCAAGACAACTGGAAAGACAGGCTCCAGTCAGAGATGGAGAGTGCAGGTATCACTAGAGTTTACAAAATAGTGAGAGGCAAGCTCAAGAACATAAGCCATAGAAACCAAAGTTACTTGGCATCATCAGAACCCAGTTGTCCCACCATAGCAAGTACTGAACACCTCATAACACCAGAAAAGCAGGATTCAGAATTAAAATCACTACTCATGATGATGATAGAGGACTTTAAGAAGGACATGAATAACTTTCTTAAATAGAAATAGGAGAAGACAAGAAAACAGGTAGAAGCCCTTAAAGAGGAAACACAAAAATCTTTTAAAAATTTGTAAGAAAACACAATCAAACAGGTGAAGGGATTAATCAAAACCATCCAAGATCTAAAAATAAAAGTAGAGACAATAAAGAAATCTCAAAGGGAGACTACCCTGGAGAAAGAAAACCTAGGAAAAAACTCAGGAGTATCACCAACAGAAAACAAAAGATAGAAGACAGAAACTCTTGCGCAGAAGATACCATGGAAATCTGTCAAAGAAAATGCCAAATACAAAAAGCTCCTAACACAAAACATCTAGGAAATTCAGTACACAATGAGAAGACCAAACTCGAAAATAATAGTTTTAGATGAGAGTAAAGATTCCCAAATTAAAAGGCCAGTAAAAATCTTCGACAAATTTATAGAGGAAAACTTCCTTAACCTAAAGAAAGAGATGCCCATGAACGTACAAGAAGCCTACAGAATAACAAATAGACTAGACCAGAAAAGAAATTCCTTCTGTCACACAAAAATCAAAACATCAAATGCACAAAATAAAGTAAAAATACTAAAAGCAGTAAGGGAAAAAGGCCAAGAAACATATAAGGATAGACCTATAAGAATTACACCAGATTTCTCACCAGAGACTATAAAAGCCAGAAGATCTTGGACAGATATCATACAGACCCGAAGAGAAGAAAAATGCCAGCTCAGACTACTATACACAGAAAAAACTCTCAATCAGTATAGATGGAGAAACCGAGATATTCCATGACAACACCAAATTTACACAATATCTTACCACAAATCCTGCACTTCAAAGTATAATTGATGGAAAACTCCAACACAAGGAGTGAATATACAACCTAGAAAAAGCAAGAAAGTAATCTTCTAACAACCCCAAAAGAAGATAGCTACACAAACATAATTACACCTATAATAACAAAAATAACAGGAAGCAACAATCATTTTTTTAATATCTCTTAACATCAATGAGAACTCAATTTCCATATAAAAATAAGTAGACTAAAAGACCGGATATGTAAACAGGACCCAGAATTTTGCTGCAAATAGGAAATGGACCTCAGTGACAAAGACAAACACTACCTCAGAGTAAAAGAATGGAAAATATTTACCAAGCACACAGTCTCAAGCAACAAACTGGAGTAGCTATTTTAATATCAAATAAAATCGACCTACAACCAAAAGTAATCAAAAAACATAAAGAAGGACACTTCATACTCATCAAAGGAAAAATCTACCAAGATGAACTCTCAATTCGGAACATCTATTCTCAAAATGCAAGGGCACCCACATACATAAAAGAAACTTTACTAAAGCTCAAAGCACACAATGCACCTCATACAATAATAATGAGGGATTTCAACACCACACACTCAGCAATAGACAGATCATGGAAAAAGAAACTAAACAGAGACACAGTGAAATTAACAGAACTTATGAACCAAATGGATTTAACAGATATCTACAGAACATTTCATCAAAAAAAAAAAAAAGGAAAGAAAGAAAGAAAGAAAGAAAGAAAAGAAAAGAAAAGAAAAGAAACAAAAAGAAAAGAAAAGAAAAGAAAAGAAAAGGAAAGGAAAAAATACATCTTTTTCTTAGCACTTCATGGTACTTTCTCCAAAAGAGACTATATAATTGGTCACAAAGCAGGCCTCAACAGATACAAAAAGAATGAAATAATCCCTTGCATCCTATCAGATCATCACAGACTAAGGCTGGTCTTCAATAATAACAAAAACAATGGAAAATCCACATACACATGGGAACTGAACAATTCTCTACTCAGTGATGAGTTGGTCAAGGAAGAAATAAAACAAGAAATAAAAGACTTTTTAGAATTTAATGAAAATGAGGGCACATCATACCAATACTTGTGGGACTCCAAGAAAGCAGTGCTAAGAGAAAACTCACAGACCTAAGTGCCTACAAAAACAAACTGGAGAAACAACTTGACAGCACACCTGAAAGCTCTAGAAGAAAATCAATTAACCCCGAGAGGAGTAGAGGAGGAAATAATCAAACTCAGGGCTGAAATTATCAAAGTACAAACAAAAAGAACTATACAAAGTGTCAAGGAAAACAGGAGCTGGTTCTTCGAGAAAATCAACAAGATAAATACACATTTAGCCAGTATAACCAGATGGCAAAGAGAAAGTATCCAAATTAATAAAATCAGAACAGAAAAGGGAGACATAGCAACAGAAAGTGAGGAAATTAAAAAAAATTATCAGACCCTACTACAAAAGCCTATATTCAACAAAACTGGAAAATCTGGTTGAAATGAACAATTACAGATACCAGGTACCAAAATTAAATCAGGAGCAGATAAACCATCTATACAGTCCCATAACCCCTACAGAAATAGCAGCAGTCATTAACAGTCCCCCACCAATAAAAACCCAGAACCAGATGGCTTTTATTTCATAATTCTATCAGACCTTCCAAGAAGACCTAATACCACTTCTCTTCAAACTATTCCACAAAATAAAAACAGAAGAAACACTACCCAATTCATTCTATGATGCCACAATTACACTCATACCTAAACCAGACAAAGACCTAACAAAGAAAGAAAATTTCAGACCAATCTCCCTTATGAATATCTATTCAAAAATACTCAATAAAATTCTTATAAACTAAATCCAAAAACACATCAAAACAGTCATCCATCATGATCAAGTAGACTTTTTCCCAGGAATGCAGGAGTGGCTCAATATTCAGAAATCCATCAAAGTAATCCACTATATAAACAAACTGGAAGGAAAAAAAAATTCATTTCCTTAGATGCTGAGAAAGCATTTGACAAAATTCAACATACTTTAATGGTAATAATTTTGGAAAGATCAGTAATTCAAGACCCATACCCAACCGTAGTAAAAGCAATATACAGCAAGCCAGTAGCCAACATCAAACTAAATGGAGAGAAACTTGAAGCAATACCATTAAATCAGGCACTAGACAAGGCTGCCCACTCTCTCCCTACCTATTCAATATAGTACTGGAAGTCCTAACCAGAGCAATTAGATAACAAAAGGAAGACAAAGGGACACAAATAGAAAAGGTAGAAGTCAAAATTTCACTATTTGTAGGTGATAAGATAGTATACTTAAATGACCCTAAAACTTCTACCAGAGAAGTCCTAAACCTGATAAACAACTTCAGCAATGTGGCTGGGTATAATATCAACTCAAACAAATCAGTAGCCTCCTCTATTCGAAGGATAAACAGGCTAAGAAAGAAATTAAAGAAATGCCACCCTTTACAATAGTCACAAATAATATAAAATACATTGGTGTAAATCTAACCAAGCAAGCAAAAGATATGTAAGACGAGAACTTCAAGTCTCTGAAGAAAGAAATCAAAGAAGATCTCAGAAGGTGGAAAGATCTCCCATGCTCATGGATTGGCAGGATTAATATACTAAAAATGGCCATTTGCCAAAAGTAATCAACAGATTCAATGCAATCTCCATCAAAATTCTAAATCAATTCTTCATAGAGATAGAAAGAGCAATTTGCAAATTCATTTGGAATATCAAAAAATCTAGGATAACAAGAACTATTCTCAATAATAAAAGTACTTCTGTAGGAATCACCATTCCTGACCTCAAGCTGTACTACAGAGCTCTAGTGATAAAAAACTGCATGATATTGGTACAGACGCAGACAGGAAGATCAATGGAATAGAATTGAAGATCCAGAAATGAAGACACACGTCTATGGTCACTTGATCTTTGACAAAGAAACTAAAACTATCCAGTTGAAAAAGGACATCATGGTGATGATTCACCTGGAGGTCAGCATATAGAAGAATGCAAATAAATTCATTCTTATTACCTTGTACAAAGCTTTATCCAAGTGGATAAAGGACCTTCACATAAAACCAGATACACTGAAACTAATAGAAGAGAAGGTGGGGAAGACACTCTAATACCTAGGCCCAGGGGAAATATTCCTGAACAGAACAGCAGTGGCTTATGCTCTAAGATCAAGAATTGACAAGTGGGATCTCAGAAACAGGCAAAGCTTCTGTAAAGCAAAGGACACTGTCAATAGGACAAACTGGCAACTAACAGATTGGGAAAAGATCATTAACAATCCTAGATCTGATAGAAGGCTAATATCCAATATATACAAAGAACTCAAGAAATTAGAATCCATACAACCAAATAACTCTATTTAAAATGGGGTACAGAGCTAAACAAAGATTTCTCAACTGAGGAAACTTGTAGGCCCGAGAAGCACCTTGAGAAATGCTCAACATCCTTAGTCATCAGAGAAATGCAAATCAAAACAACCCTGAGATTCCACTTCACACCAATCAGAATGGCCAAGATCAAAAACTCAGATGATAGCAGGTGCTGGTGCAGCTGTGGAGAAAGAGGAACACTCCTTCGTTGTTGGGGTGGTTGCAAGCTGGTACAACCATTTTGGAAATCAGTTTGGCAGTTCCTCAGAAAATTGAACATAGCATTACCTGATGACCCAGCTATACCACTCCTGGGCATATACTCAGAAGATGCTCCAACATATAACAAGGACACATGTTCCATTATGTTCATAGCAGCCTTATTTATAATAGCCAGAAGCTGGAAACAACCCAGATGCCATTAAACAGAGGAATGGATACAAACAAAATGTGGTACACTTACACAATGGAGTATTTTTCAGGTATTAAAAACAATGAATTTTAGAAATTCTTAGGTAAATGGATAGAACAAGAAAATATCATCCTGAGTGGGGTAACCCAATCACAAAGAACACACATGTTATTTACTCACTGATAAGTGGATATTAGCCCAAAAGCCTGAAATAGCCAAGATTCAACTCACAGACCACATGAAGCTCATGAAGATGGAAGCCCAAGTGTGGATGTCTTGGTCCTAATTAGAAGAAGTAACAAAATATTCAAGGGAGTGAATATGGAGACAAAGTTTGGGACAGAAACTGAAGGAGGGGCTGTCTGGAGACCATTCCTCCTGGGTATTCATCCCATGTTCAGTCACCAAAAGTAACGCCTGATGTGGATGTCAGGAAGACCATGCTGATAGGAGCCTGATATAATTGTCTCCTTAGAGGTCTACCAGATTCTGACATATTCAGATGCAGATGCTCACAGCTAACCATTAATCTGATCAAGGGGTTCCCAGTGGAGGAGTTAGAGAGAAGACTGAAGGAGCTGGAAGGGTTTGTGGCCCCATGAGGAGAGCAACCATACCAACCAACCAGAGCTCCCCAGGGTCTAAACCACCAGCCTGGGAGCACATAGGGAGGGACTCATGACTCCATCTTGTATATGTAGGTGAGGATAGCCTTGTTGGGCATAGGTGGGAGAGGAAATCCTTTGTCCCATAAAGGCTGAACACCGAGTGGGGGGGTATTCATGAGTGGAGAGGTGGGAGTGGGGGGGTAGGTAGGGGCACATCCTCATAGAAACAGGAGAAGGGGGTTTGGCATAGGGGGTTCCTGGGTGGTGGGGGAATGGGGTAAAGGGATAAAATCAGAAATGTAAATATAATATCCAATAAAAAATAAAAAATAAAAATATAAAAAAATAGAAGTATAAAGATATTTTGTGTTGAATATAAAAACTGGCAAAAATGTAAGAATACACATCACCTATACTTAAAACTGTTATAATTTAGTAGGGAAGTGAACTCATGGGTATGTGAAAATAGGTATATTATGAATCTTCATATATTTATTTACCTCAATCTGACAAAGTTTAATAAACTAACTATAAAACATATATGTAGGGTTTCAACAAGGATTACAAAGAGAATTGTGTTGCTGATGCCAAGGAAAGATTTGATTTAATGATGAAAATTTTGTTAAGTTGTCAAATTCTTCAATGAGTTAAAGTAAATGGAGAAATAAAGCCAAAATGTGCAGAGAAGGGGGAAATAGAACCTGTTGAAATGACTACCTGTAGATAGGCAAGGACCAACTTTTAGTGGTGGGGCCACCCATCCATCCCAAAGTTTTTTTAACCCAGAAATGTTCCTCTCCAAAGGAAGACCAGAATCAAACAACGGAATAGAAAATGAAGGTGGGGCCAACCAAGAAGTGTCCCACCTGGGGATCCATTCTATCTGAAGACACCAAACCCAACACTGTTGCCCTGGACAAGAGGCACTTGCTGACAGGAATGTAGTGTGGCAGTTTCTTGGGAGGTCGGGTCAGCAACTGACCAATGCAGATGTGCACGCTTGGAGCCAACGATCAGACTAAGCTCATGGAACCTGGTGGTGGAGCTGTTGGAAGAATTGGAGGAGCAGTGGGGAATTGCAATCCCTTTGGAAGAACAACATAGGTTGACCTGACCACCCAGTGCTCCCAGAGTTTAGAAGACCAACCAACCAGTATACCTGGAGGGATCCCTGGCTCCATATACATATGTAGCAGAGGATAGATGTGGGGCAGTGGACTGTGAGAAGCAGCTGGGTGCTTGGTTAAGCATGAGCTTGGAACCCCAGAACCTTATTGGATGGCAGGAGTTCAGCTCTGCTCCCAGGCCCTGGTTCTTTTCATTTAGCTTCAGCCTTCTAACAACTCCTCCCACAGAGAGGTTCATGACCATCAGTCACAAGAAACAGTGCCTCAGGCTCTCCCACATGCAGATGAGGTATCTCCAAGCTCTCAGACCAAGCCAATAGGCATTATCTGCTCCCAGACCCTAACCCACCCTGAAACTGTATGTAAGGGCTCTATTTAGGGGAAGTAAAGTACTCAAGAATCATCCTGGTGTCCGAGAGTTTCTGTCACAAGAGCTGTAACACTTGGGGAGAGATCTGCTTTCCCAGAACCTGTCTGCGACACCAAACTACCTCTTTGCCAGCTAGCCTGCTTCTTATCAGCCCAGCCCAGGTCTGGACCGGCTCAGCTCGGAGAGACAGGTGCAGCACCTGGGAGAGGCTGGTCAGCAACAGCAGCAGCAAGTGAGCAGAGGCAGCAGAGGGAACAGGCAATCTCCCCTCCTGCTCGCACTCTGTGTCCTTTGGCCCCGACCTCCCGCATCAGGCTGGGCCAGAGACCTACAGACAGTGGAGATGCAGGCTGGAGGTAGTGCAGACACAGTAGTGAACCCTCCCTGTCCTCACCCTGTCCCCAGCTGGGAGATTGGCATAGGACACCCTCCAGAACTAGGGACCTACAGCTAGTGCCCAACATGGGGCCAACGTGGGGGTGATAAGAAAAACAGATAGTCTTTCCTGACAACAATTGGAGGGGAGGCCTTTGGTTCCAGAGAGGTTTGATATCCCAGTGTAGGGGGATGGTGGATAAGTCGGGTGGGAGAATGTTGGTTGGTGGGGAAGTACTCTCATACTAGCAAAGAGGAAGACGACTGTTGAATGGCTGGTTGGTGGAGGGGTAATCAAGAAGTGAGATACCATTTGAGATGTAAATAAATGGAATGATAAAAAAATAATAATTGTCCATAGACTTAGTCATTAGGCTACTATTGATCATTTTAGCAAAATCTTGTTAATTAAGATAATGAATAAATAAGACTGCATTGATTTTATAAATAAGTATTGTGATATTATTTTTGTAAGAGAAAATAAATGAAAGGAAATATGTGTACCATCACTTAACATGTATACTAAAACTTAACTGATACATTGGTATATTCACTTCTGAAAAGTCACATCCTAAAAGGCTAATACAAATGTTTTTCAACTATAAATAGTAAAATTTACTCTGTTCAGCACACAAAAAGTAAGAGATACAGTTTGAAAGTTTATAATGTTTAGAAGAACCAGCATAATTTAATCTATTGGCAGAAATGAGTATTTACTGAAATAATAAAATTGAGACTGGAAGTTGAAATTCACACACATGCACACACACACACACACACACACAGATAGACAAACACACACAAAGAGAATTTGCCAGTTTTAGTGTATTTAAAATGTAGATAACAAATGTTTATATCAGAATTATTATTAAATTTCACTGAGATAATATATGTAAGTTGCCAATCACAGTTACCCTCACTGAGGAAATATTTAAAGAATGTTAGTGATAATGAATATAATAGCATTAAATATAATAATACAGTGTTTCATCAATTTATTTTCATATATAAATTATTAATAAATTTAGGTTTATCATATAACTACATGAAATTATTTTAGTTGTATAAATGTTTGATATTTAGTATTTCTTATCAGGAGCATTAATCTTGTTTTATAAAAATTGAAATAAAACACTACTGAATTAAAGGAAAAGGTCTTTTGAATGTAAATTAAAATAACTGGAGTTAACTTTAATTCCTAGAATTGACTGCCTGTGTTAAATTTCAATATTCTGTATGTTGGTCTTTAATCATTGTACATTTACCTTTTTAGTCTAAAATTATCACTGAAATATGAGCTCTTTCAACATTACCCTCACAATTACAGCTCTTTTTAGTGCTATAGCTATTATACCCACAAAATCATTCCACTATGTCTGTCTAAACATGACCTAAATGAGAATAACATTAATAGTCATGTTTACTTGGGTAGGAGGAAGTTCACAAGGCTCAACCTTATACAAAGAACTACAGAGTGTTCATGAATGCCAAAATGGGGAGAAATAGTCTTCCCCATGGAGGAGAACAGCAATAATTATTCAGTACTGAATAGTCAGGCCTGAAAGCATATTGATATTGTATAGATTGAGTAGGTTGTATTTATTATTGAAAAATTATTCTCAAAGTATTCTTACAATATGAGTTCAAACTACCTAACTATTCATTTTAGATACATTATATTTCTCAAATATAATTAATCACAAGGAAAATACATAAAAAATTATATTTGTCTCCCAAACCTAGCCTCATAAATGTTGTATCACTAGACACTTAAGGAGAACAAAACAAAACAAAAGCAAAAAATAAAAAAACTTCTGGGTCTAAAATAGGCTGAACTAGTGAAACTCCTGATTCTCCAATATTCTAAGTAATGCAGGTTGAAAAGAATTTAGCTTTTCACCACAAACTTGTGCATTATTTCTTTTACATTAAACTCACCGTGAAATAAACAAAACACAGTATTACTATGAGGAATACCTTAAACATCTACTTTCATGAGCGAAATAATGATAGAATTGTACTGCTACTCAGTTTCACCATAATTACAGGTAACAGACATAATATTTTGTAGGTAATTGTGGCTGGAGAATGCAGAGTTCCTCACACCAGGCTGTGTGTAGTTGGCTGGGAATACTCTGGGTTCTTCCAGGGGGAAGTTAGACATGGCGGCAGCACACCAAAGGCCTCTCCATGGCGCAGCCCCAAACACGAGAAAGTCCGTGAACTTTTACAGGCTTTAATGTCATGGTGGATGGTGGATGGATCTGGATGCACACCCTCCACCAAAACCCAGTGCAGACCAGAGCTAAATAGGGAGGGAAAGAGGGGGGGGGGCTGGAGAAGAATGTGTATTTGTCTCCACCCTCTGGCTTTCAGGTACTTCATTAGTATGTAAATCTCTCTAGGGCCTGAGGCCTGTTCTTTGCGACTGTTGGCCCTAAACTTCTCTGTGGGAGTGGTTGTTGGAGAGCTGAAGCTAAATGAAAAGAACCAGAGCCTAGGAGCAGAGCTAAACTCCTACAGTCTAATAAGGTTCTGGGTTCCAAGCACCCAGCTGCTTCTCACAGCCCACCACCCTACAATACTTTATGTATTCCAGAGGAATCTTAACCTAGTAACATGGCTACAGAAGCAAGATATCACATCCAAATACCTTCTAGCTATATGTGATCTGTCTAAAACATAGATATACCTTCACTACGCAACTTTAATCCATAAAACTAAAGGTAATGTTATTTTGTAGAAGGATGCAGCCATGCTTGAAAGTGACTTCTAACTGAGGGGCAGACAAAGTGATAAATCAGAGAAAGATTTGACAAAATGAGTCAGAGATATAATACACTCAGTTCTCATGAGAATAGAAAGGAACCTATAACTAACCTTCCTCTTTTGAGGTGCATACTAAGGGCATATCTGTATTCCAGCAGATCATGCTGTAATCCAGGTGTTTCTGCATTTTGGCTGGATCATGTAGCTCTAGAATGTCTAGAGCTATACAATTGCAGGGCATCTGCGATAGTTAATCATAACTGTCAACTTTCCCACATTTATAATTTGCATGGAAACACATCTCTGGGTATGTCTATGTAGGTTTTTTTCCAGGAAGGCATGAAATAAAAACATGCTATGAATATGTGTAGTATTATCTCATCAGCTAGGGTCCTGCAGTGAATAACAACACAGAAAGTGAAATGAGCTTCAGCACTCATCTCCATGTGCTACCTGACTTCATAACCTACATGTCCCACTGTCACAGGCTTCTCTTTCTATGACTTCTTTAAAATAATGGACAGTATCGTAAAACTCTAGGCCCAAATATAGCATTTCTTCCTTAAGGTAGTTCATGTCAGGTTTTTTGTAAAAGCAGAAAGACAGTTAACAAATGCAAAATTTCTACACAACACCTTTCATATACCCAAGTTTTATTTATTTAATTGTGTTTTCTAATGTTGTTGTTGTAATTATAGTATAATACATTCAAATTAATGATGGTGGGTCTGCTTTCAGGTAAAACAAAATGAACATTTTTTTTCAATCATGTGATTGGATAGATGTGTCTAAAAAAGGCCATAAATGAAGATATTGACACGAGACTAACATATATAACCTATGTACAACTACATATGAAGAAAATTAACTGCCGCATAACCATGGATAAATTATAAATGAATGTTCAATGGCTTTAATAGATTATTAATTTTTAATATCCCCCACAACAATACTCTACTTTCAGAAGTACAATAGTAAAACAAACATATTGAGGCAAATATCTGTAGTTTTATATTAGAATCTATAGCTGCTGTAAGAAATTAGTATAAATTATCAATTCAGATACTGCAAAATTATAGTTCTGGAGATAGCAAATATAAAAGAAGATTTACTAGGATAAAATCATGCTTCTGTGGTTGTATTTCTTCTCAAAATTTCATTTATTTTCATTTCTCACCATTTTCAGGGAGACTACATTCATTGGACTGCACTTCTGTTACTGCCTTATTTTTTACTTCCATAACTGTCTCTTTGTTATTGTTATTCTCATTGTCTCTTTACTAACTTGCTTCTTCATCATTAGTAATGTTAGTAATTACAATGGGTTTCTAAGTCCTGAATAATGTTCCTAGTAAAGATATATAATTTAGTCACTCCTAAAAATTCTTTATCTTACATAGGCAAACATATCTACCCTTTCTAGGAATTCCTGGGGGCAGAGTATTTGGTTTTTGAAAAAAAAATATTTTCCACTGACAAATTTTTTAGTGACTTAATATAAAAATATACGTACTTGATTGTGCAGATTGTGCAAATTCAGGGACAGCCCCAACTCAAATGTGGGAGAAACTATATAATAAAAAAATGCTGTTTATATGTTACACATGTTCAAGGAGAGGGATGTAGGTCCAGTCCATGATTGTTCTTTGGTTGGTGGTTCAGTCTCTGAGAGCCCCCAAGCGTTCAGGTTACTCAACACTGTTGGTCTTCCTGTGGAGTCCTTGTCCTCTTCAATTCTTTCAACCTTTTCCCAACTCATTCACAGGACTGCCCAAGTTCCATCTAATATTTGACTGTGGGTCTCTGCATATATTCCCATTTGCTGCTGAGTGGAACCTCTCAGAGGACAGTTAGGTTAGGCTCTTGTCCTCAAACATAATAGACAATCATTAATAGTGTCAGGGATTGGTTCTTACTCATGGGATGTGTCTCAATTTGAGCCAGTCATTGTTTGGTCACACCCTTTGTCTCCATAATGAGAGAGAAAAAGAGAGAGAAAGAGAGAGGGGGCATGGAGGCAGAAGTTCATGTGTCTCCTCTAGTCAAAGATAGTTTACATAGCTAGGTTGGGTATTAGGTTACACTTGTGATTGAGCATTACCATACTTACAAAGCCCTTGATTAACATTTAAAAAATTGTATAAAAGCCAAATGGAAAGGGGGGGGGGGGGCATGGGATAGGGGTTTTCTGGGGAAGGGAAATGGGGAAAGGGATTGGCATCTGAAATGTAAATAAAATATCCAATAAAAAAATAAAGTAATAAAGTAAAATAAAGAAATAGAAAAAAAAGAATTCACCATTTAGTGATTTGATTTGAGTAGTTCTACTCCCAGTTCTCTACTCCCTGTCCAACAAGAAGTTAGCAGCTTTTCTCCCTCACATGTTTCCTATCATGTAGTTCAACCCTACCTCAAGCCCACAGCAATGAAAATGGCCAAACCTGTGAGCCAAAATAATTTCTCTCATGAACTACTTCTGTGTTGTTATGATGAAAATATTTTATAGATTTGATAATTAATATTAAAAGTGACTTTATAAAAATGACTAATTATTTTGTCTAAATACAGACTAACTTCAAATTTCAATATCATATAATTATAATATCATTAGAGTTTGAATCAGATGAAAAAGAAATTTCAAATACAAATGATTTAGATAAAATTTTTTTATTCAAAGCTAGAATATCATTAAATTACATACCAAGGTGTCCCAACAAGGTGTCACCCAAAGTTGGATTTTGATGATTCAATTACTGTCTTATACAGGAAGGCATATTGAGGGTATTGAAGGAAATTAAAAGAACATCTAAGATTAGAATACCTAAATAATTTTTTCTTTATTTTTCTCTTAATAATTTGAATAATAGATTTTTACTGCTTTTAATAAACATTTCTTCTATAAAAACATGAATTAAGCATTTTAATAACTTATAAATACTAGAGGCTATTGTGTATTTAATAAATTCAATAAGGTATATTTTCATCTAGTATTGATTTTCAAGTATTGTCATTGATATTATACATATGTTTTCAATAATTTATTTGTTACTCTATTTGATGAGTCCTGAGGAAGTCAGAAAGAGAATCAATTTAGAACAGCAGAGTTATAAAGCATTCTTTTCCAAAGTAACACACTTTAATAACTCTAAGATAGTAGCCTTGTAAGAGCTAAAACCTTTACCAATCCAAATATATTTGACTAAGCAGTGGTTCCTTTGAGGGGTATCGATATTCATTTTAAGGTAAGAATTCATAGTTCTAAGCATCCATTTTACAACTAAATTTACAGTGTCTCACATATTCTTACATGCTGTGTTTTAGGTATAAGTACATTCTAGAAAATGAATTGAAAACTAAACATAATTATAAAGATTCAATAGATTCAATGAACCCATTGGTTCATTGAAAGAGTAGTAAAAGGCTGAAAGAAGCTGAGAAGGAGGGTGACCCTGTAGGAGGACCAGCAGTCTCAATTAATCTGGACCCCCAAGATCTCTCAATTACTGCAACACCAAAAAGGTAGCATACACCAGCTGATATGAGGCCTTCAACACATAAAAAGCAGAGGACTGCCAGGTCTGTGTTCAATCAGAGATGATGCACCTAACCCTCAAGGGACTGGAGGCCCCAGGGAGTTTATAGAACAGGTGGGGTGGGGATGGGGACAACCTTGTGGAGACATAGGGTTGATTAGAGGTATGGGATGTGGAATAGTGGGAGGGTTGATGGGGGGAGAAATAAAATCTGGAGTGTAAAAATAAATAAATAAATAAATAAATAAATAAATAAATAAATACATAAATAAATAAGTTAAAAATGAGGCTTTTAATGTAGATTAACCAAAACAAAAGAGACAGAAAACCCAAATTAATAAAGTTAATGATGAAAAGGCAGACATTATATCAAATACCAATGAAATTTTGAAGATCTCCAGGAAATGCTTTGAAAATCTTTATTGCAATAAATTAGAAATTTTAAAACATATGGATATATTTGTAGATATATATGCCTGACAAAATTACACTGAGAAGATATGTTAATTGATTCGATCACTAACAAGCAGTGAGATTATAGTGGTCATCAAAAATCCCCAATTCAACAAAAGTCTAGGCTTATATTGATTATCTGATGACTTCTGCTAGGTCATTAAAGAAAATTAATACTGATATTTATCAAATCATTCTAAAAAAGAGAAAGATAAAGAAAGCTAACCAGTCATATTTTTTTAAATAGTATTATCTCATCACTAAAAGCAGAAAATGTCAAAACAAATAATTGAAAAGCAATAAAGAAAAAATTATAAAGATGAACACTGTAGGCCAATATATCACCAATTAACATGGATGCAAAGGGTTTCAATACAATACAAACAAACTGAATTTAACAGCAAATCAAAAAGTTCACTCATGACTATCAAATTAGCTTCATTTGAATTATGCAAGGACAGTTCAATATAGATACAGCAATACATGTAAAATATCAAATAAAAATTCAAGGACACAAACAGTATCATTATATTAATAGATTCAGTTAAAGAACTCCAAAAAAATATCCAGTGTTTTTCATCACAAAAACAGTGAAGAAATTAAGGAAAGAAGGAACACAACTAAATATACTAAAGAATCAAAACAATACTTTATTAAATGGGAGGTAATTCTCATTAGTTCCACTAAAATTAAGAATAAAACATGGGTGCCTCCTTTTACTAGTTTTCCCCCTTTGTTGTGCCTGTGTGTATATGTTTGCAAGATGTGTTCTGTTGCATGAACTGGTATATATGCCCAAAGAATAAAAAAGGGTATCAGTTGTTCTCCATGGTTTTCATTCTTGTTTGTTGATGACAGAGTCTCTCACAAAAACTCTACTTTGGCTAGACTGGTACTCAACAAGCTCTAGTTGTCCTTCTGTCTTTATCAACTTCAGTGCATTGCTTACAGGTATGCATGGGACCACACAAGTCCTCGTTCATGTGAAGCTAATGGTCTTACATGCCGAGATTCCTCACTATTTTGTGTTTCCTTCACTTTCATTTATTTCTGGAATCCTATGTGAAAAAAAATAAGAAAAAAGAAAGAAGTTTACTACAATAAGGGGAAAAATCAATGTATCCTTTGTTGAAATTATAATCCTATAAAAAAAGGCCCTATAGAATCCTCACCAGAAAATGCTTCCATCTGGTAAACCCTTTCAGCAAATACTGGATATATAAGAAACTTACAAATCCCTATAATTTTTTTTACATACCACTAATGAATATGTTAAGGACAAAAAAATGGCACATATAATAGCTTTCAAAGTGGGCTTGGTGGTACTAAAAATTAAGGTAACCAAGTAACTGGAAGAAGCCTTTACTAAATTGTTAAAGCACTGAAGAAAGAAATTGAAGATACAAAGATCTCTCACGCTTATTGATTAGAAGTTTAACCAGTGCACAGTGATTATGAAACTGAAAAATAATCTACAAATTTCATGCATTGCTAGTTTAAAAAAATCAGGACTCATTTCATTAGGAAAACAAATAATATGATATCAAGAAAGAAAAGTTATCCAGAATTCTATAAAGCTGTAAAATCCCAGAACTATAACAATGAGATTGGCAAATTTCACCAACAGTATGTTATGTGAATCTTATCCCTTGTAGGTACCCAACAGCTGTTTAAATGAACTCAAAACCTACATTATTGGACAGACCTCAGATACACATATGTAAGAAAAGTAATCACAAAATAAAAAGTCAAAAATGGAAGAGTGTGTGGGTTGGTGATATAGGAGGTGTTGGCCAGGTGTAAAAACAAATGCAAATATAATGTATTTAAGCATTATACCATTATTTATTACTTTTAAAATTTTATAAATAAGAAGTATAAGAACATAAAAATGCCTTTTAAAAAATAAGGAAAACAAATAACAAATGTTAGAGGAGATTCAATTATATATCTCTTTTGAAAATGTAAATTAGTCCAACCACTTTCAAAATAAGTATGGAGGTTTTTAAAAACTAAAGGCATAACTACTATGTGACCTGGATATACTTCTCCCAGATATACCAGAAGGACGCAAAATCAACATTCTATAGAGATATCTGCCCATCTTTGTGTATTAAAGCATTGTTTTTATATATTCACTTTTAAACATCAGTATACATGCCAAACAACAGATTAATGGATAAAGAAAATACAGAATGTACAGGCAATTTAATTCTATTCAGTCATAAATAGGATGAAACTATGACATTTATACAAAAAAGAGTGACTTAATGTCATCATATTAACTCAAACTCAAAAAACCAAAATTTTATATAGATTGTGAATTATAGGATATATATATATATATATATATATATATATATATATTACAATTAAGTAGAACTAAGACTTTCTTGGTAAGAAATCATAACAATGGTAGGGAAGAGGGGAAAATCAATATATTCAAAATTTATGGTATGCTTCTGTGAAAATATTTACAAAGCCCATCAATGAGTAGAATGAATATTTTATCTATAAAATGTTAATGCTGAATCCATATAAAATAAAAATAAAATTCTCTTACTGGATAGAATTTTATCTAACATATGAGGAGTTTTTATTGGTGTTTCATCAAAACTTTTGTCAACGGTTATTACCCACTATATGAAATAGAATTTTTCTTACTCTATGAACACATTTTTTTTCAGGTCACTGTGAATAAAATTTAAGTAAAACTATCACTCTAAATAACAACTGTCTACCTTTAATAGAACATAATATTTAAGTAAGTATTAGAATATTACTGAAAACTGCCTAATTTTCACATCTTCTACCTGTATTTTGAAATATGATTAAAATCCAATGTTACTATGGATTTCAAATTTTATTTGTATTCCTGCTTGATTTTATTTTATTGTCTTTCTAAGAGTCTTTGAAGAGTATTACCTTAGAGGCTTTCTCTTTTCTCTTATTTATACACTTATTTGTTTTATTAAATTTTTTGAAATTTTTAAGTAATGAATGAAATCTACTGAATTGATATTATTAAAAAGATAGAAATTTGAAAAATATACACACAAAAAAAATTACTCTTTAAAATCTTTCGGTTGTTAGGATAATTACAGTGTAGACTTATATATATTACAATGCCACGAAGTAGAACTGAGAAAAAAGTAAATTTACCCAGGAATAGATAGTAACATATATGTATATTTACACTTATAATTATATATAATATATATGAATACTACTATGTAATATATAATTATGTATAATATATTCATATTATGTAGTATATAATATGTATAATGTATATGCTGATTTGACATAAATTGATAAGCATGTACTCAATTTTATTTTGTAATATTACATTGTTACTTAATCATAAGAGATTCATATTATGATTAGTCATTAATGAAATGATAGAAAGTAGGTTGAAAAAAAATTTATTCTGAAGTTTCATATTTATTAGAACAATTTTTGACATCCTAGATTCTTATAACTGTTTTAATGAAAAATCTTACAACACCCTTGGTGTGTGGAATACCCCATGTATTAAAAATATGTCTCGGCTAGCCGGTAGTGGCGCACACCTTTAATCCCAGCACTTGGGAGGCAGAGGCAGGCGTATTTCTGAGTTCGAAGCCAGCCTGGTCTACACAGTGCATTCCAGGACAGCTAGGACTATACAGAGAAACCCTGTCTGGAAAAACCAAAAAAACAAAAACAAAAACAAAAAATGTCTGTCCATCTTTATGGCAACAGTGATAGTTAATAATGAATAGAATGTTTTTTATCTAGTACTATAATCACCAAATGCAGGATAAGCAGAATCAGACAAATGTTCTTTTTTTTTTTTTTTTTTTTTTTTTTTTTTTTTTTTTTTTTTTTTTTTAGTATTTTTTCAGACAAGGTTTCTCAGTGTATCTCTGGCCGTCCTGGAACTCACTCTGTAGACCAAGCTGGCCTCAAACTCAGAAATCTGCCCGACTCTGCCTCCCAAGTTCTGGGATTAAAGGTGTGCACCAACACTGCCCAGTCAGAAAAATGTTCTATGTTGTGATTTCCATTGACACTTGCCTTCTTTAAACTTTAAAAATTACTTTTGATACAGAAGCATTCATTTTGGACACTTATGGACACATCTGAAGTATTTCCAATTAGGGTAACAAATGAAAATGTATAGGTAATAGACACAGTGATAAAGGTTCACATTAATCAAAAGTGAAATAGACTATCAAGTCAGACTTCTTACCTCTGCCTTATCAGCATACCAATCATAATAAATATAAAAAAGCTTAATATGTTGTCATTAGCCAAGGTAACATAATATGAAATAATGATACATCTATACAACGTGGAATACAGCATAATACATCATAGGAAATGAAATACTGTAACATTTTTATAGCAAGGTAGAATAATAACAAAATAACCTTAAGCTTCTCATTCTACATGTAATACATGGAATATTCCCTTATTCTACATATCATGCTATAGGAATATTGTGATGCAAAGATAACTAGGCTTAAAAGGGAATGTATACAAAAGTTACCAAAGAGTATGCTTTGTTATGAAACTCAAGTTTCCTTACAACAACTCAATGTATTCTTTATTAAATCTCCTCTTCCTATGATTAAACATTTTTTTTTTTCATTTCTTAACTCCTTCACAATATCCTTTTAGAACGGCTTTCCAAATGAGCAAGTATTTACTATAGACCTTTATCATTATATATAACATATTTCATCAAAGTGAAGGAATTAAAAGTAAAACAGCAACTATTGTGCTGGTTCAGTTATTAGGGAGAATTAAGTCAGATGACCTGAGTTTGACCCTTGGAAGCCTTTATTAAAAATCCAGACTTGATGGCATTTCTGTAATCTCATCATTCATACAGCAAGATGAGAGATAGACACAGAATATTTACCTAGAAGCCTGTGGACCAGCTAGCCTGGAGCATAGAGAACTGCCAAACAGGAAGAGGGATTCTACTTCATAAGCAAGGTGGAAGGAAGGACAGAACTGATTTTAGTAAAATGACTTTAGTGAAATGTCCCACCTCCATATGCACATTGTGACACACATACTTCTATACACATCTATAAATCTCACTCTCTCTTTCTCTCTCTCTCTCTCTCTCTCTCTCTCTCTCTCTCTCTCTCTCACACACACACACACACACACACACACACACACAATCACACATACAGAAAACACAAAATTAACACAAAAAGTGTGACAAAATAACTCAAGGTATTAGAATAAAGAACAATTGTAAATCACAATTAAGATTTCCTCTACAAATGTTATACTATTTTATCAAAAAATTAGAATTGTATAAAACAATTGAGTGATATTTTTATAACAAACTTTTCTCCTATATTTTATGTAAATTTGTTTCCTGAGAGTTTATCTGTGGAAATAAAATATGTTGTTGGATTCTGACAATAAACACATGACATAATTGTGCTAATCCATTTAACAGACATATTTTCAATATTTGTTTTGAGCAACATGTCTCACTAATAATTGTAAGTCAAAGTAAAAGACATGTTAATACATTTAGCCTTATGGATTTAAGTAATAAAACAATATTTTAAATTGACTTTATGACTTCTCTGTTTGATATAATATGAAGCAGGAACACTTACAGTAGATTTATGTAAATATAAACAGAGAAAATAGAGACAATACATGATAGAGATGCCTGGAAAGAAGATTTATTACCCAGCAAAGACTGGCTCCCTATGTGGCATATAAGCCAATTACATGAACATAATTTGTTTTCTTTTAGTTTGTTAGAACAGAATTTAGAAGAATGAGGAGAGATGTGGCAAGAAGAAAATTATAAGATTTTATTATTTACATGGGCACAGAGAATTGTTGTGCTACATTATTGGTCACATGTTCTATTTTGTTGAGGTGTGACTCACCTTGCAACCCAGGCTGCCCTGGAACTCAAAGTTCTGGAAATCTATTGTCGCAGCATCCCCAGTTTGGGGATTGAACACAAAGCTATCACATATGTCTTGTGCTTTTTATTTTTAAATTTAGTGATTTTCTAGGAAAGAATTTTGTTCAATGTTGGATAAGTTTGAACTTGTGATTTTAAAGGTCATTATTCTAACTTGATAGTTGTTGCCATGATAAACATATTCTGATAACAAGCATGTTAGAGGATGAAAAGTTTATTTGGTTTCCAATTCCAGTCCCAATCTAACTCTGAGGTATGTCAAAAACAGGAACCCAAGATAGGAACTTGAAGGCAGGTCCGGTCTGCATTTATACATAAAATTATTTCTGACAAAGAATTCAGTTCTCTGTTTTCTTTAAGAGGTTAGCCACTGACATTTTGAACATGTTCCATAGACAACACTAACTGAACTTGGTATTTAATTTTTCTTTATTCATTTTTTTTATAAAGGGGGAGGTCACAGGTTGGGGAAATGGAATTGGGAGGATTGAAACTGATTGTGATCAGGGAGCATTACATATAATTTCAAAATAATTAATAAAAATATCATGTTTGAAAAAGAAAATAGTAAAAATTCTACAAATATTTCTCCTGTCTACCCACTAGACTATACTCTTCTTTTATACCAAGCTCCTATATGGATGCTTTATATTATAGAGTATCTTTACTTTTTCAAAAATCTTGTTATATTTGCCTTTTAAGTTTTTGAAAAATTAAATTTTACAACAACTTTTGTCACTGACATGTAGTGGGTAGGTCTGATGCTGCTTGCATTCTAATGTTAAATATTGATTCCCCAAGGTATGGAGAGAAACAGTGGCAGGTTCTTCTTCCTTTTTCATCTTTCTCCTCTCTCTCTCTCTCTCTCTCTCTCTCTCTCTCTCTCTCTCTCTCT